>CM053030.1:320969342-321569342 GCA_028564925.1 Lithobates sylvaticus
TATATATATTTTTGTGTGGATATAGAGATTTTTTTTATACATGGGGCACAGAGTTGGGCTAATCATTACCTACTGGGTTATATGCCATCTCTTGGTGAATAGACAGTCTTGGACAGGAAGTGATCCCCTAGATAACCCCTCCCATGCAGGAAGTACATCAGTTTTTTACTGTGCCTGCAAGGTGGATGGATGTTTGAGCTCCAGTTCCCTATTCCCACAAACGGTTCTTAAAGGAATCAAGGGATTGACGGATTGGATCCATTTGACAGGCTCTATGCTTGGATAAATGATACCCGAGCCTCACAAAGAACACTAAAGATCCTTGCCTGTAATGGTTTTGCCTGTAATGTGACCTCCGGACGCTGGACCCTGCGAAGTGGAATCATGGACACCATAGCGCGAAGGCATTCCTACAGAGTGCTGTACAGGTCCGAGTGAACCCCAAACATAAAGGGTTCTCAGTCCTTGAAGGTCCTCAAGTGACAGGAACCTGCTGTGATGGGTGAAGATTGGGCTCTTAGGTTCTAAGCTGCCCGGATAAGTGAAACCACTTTTATTTACTTATTGTGGCGTGTCCCAGTGATTGTAATGCCGCGTAAACGCAGTCGGACTTTCCAACAGCAAATGTGCGATCGGAGCTTGTTGGAAATTTCGACCATGTGTAGGCTCAATCGGACAGTTTCCATCAGAATTTCCGCCGCACAAAATGAGATCTGGTTCTCAAATTTTCCGACAAAATCCGTTGTCGGAAATTCCAATCGTGTGTAGACAATTCCAACGCACAAAGTGCCACGCATGATCCGAATAAAGCAGAAGAGCAGCACTGGCTATTGAACTTAATTTTTCTCGGCTCGTCGTACGTGTTGTACGCAAGACAAGTTTGAGCCAACATCCGTTGAAAAAAAAAAGGGATTTTGTTGTCGCAATGTCCGATCGTGTGTACGCAGCATTACAATCAGTCAAGCTAGTTAGAGGCTGGACACCTGTGTGTGGTGATCATACGGGGGAGTTTTGGGCTAGCTGTGGGGGTTTGCAAAATGTACTTTTTTTTTTTTTTTCTTGTGGCTGTTTACCTGTATGACGGTGCGCCATTTCGCCTTGGTTCGCCGTGGCACGCGTGCATTCGCAAGAGCGATGCTGCTCAGCAGTTTGCCCATGGCGCACGCGCCTTCGCCATAGGCATTGCACGCACTCAGAGCAGCGCATGCGCCATAGCCTACTCTGGGCGCACAGATTTGCACCGTATGCGAATACAGCCACGCACGTTTGCCGGGAGCATGCACATGCATGCGCAGAACATCCCAAGTGTATGTGTATGCCAAGCATGCAGTGCTTCCAGAAGTCAGCTGTGGGACACAGAGCAGGCTCTGAACCAGGCATTTGCAGTGGTTCATTTCTCCTTACCCAGGTCACTTGAGTCACCAGGTCGTTGCTTGGCAGGCTAAGGTGCTTAGCAGAATTGTTGAATAGGCGCTTGGTGAGTCCTAATAAAGGGTCTCCCTTCTGAGGTGTGTTAATACTATACACCCAGGTACTCCCCTTTTGTGTCTTGTAAATGTCGTCAAAAAAGAGGAGCGGGACTAACACTACAGGGAAGGGCACACCTATGTCGTCAGTAGCTACTGATGAACCTAGTTGTATCCCTAGTGTTGTATCCCCTGAAAGACCAGAGGCTTCCGGGCAATCTGAGCTGCTGCGCCTATCTAGTACTGTGCCTACAGTCAACGCTGCTGCTTCACCCTTTATCACCAAGGATGAATTGTCCTCGGACTTAGCTGGGTTAGAGCACAGGATTGCTGGCATGAGTGCCTCCATCCTGCTGGCTGGCAAGAAGCGTGGCAGATCCCCCTCCCCTCAGCCTCTTAGTTTGGAGCAGTTATGGGTTGAGGATGGGGAAGAGCTAAAAGCTCAGGATTCTGTGGAGGACCTGGCGGAGGAGTCTGCTTCTGAGCAATCTGGACGAAGATATCCAGTCGGTGTCTGCCTCTGTCGCAGAGGCTTTTGATCCAGACTCATACCGAGATGGTTCGTTCTGCCTTTTAAGTTGCCTCTTGCAGAGGTTATTAAGCCCCCCTGGTCCTCTTTGGGGTCCCTGAGGGCCTCTTCAGGTCGCACCGGCTTTCTCCTTACACCCACTGTTGGAACAGGCGGTGCATGCTGATTGGGAACAGCCTGACAGGATTTTTGTTCCTCTTAAGAGCTTTTCCCTTTTTATATCCCATGGATTAAAAGTTAATTAAGAAGTGGAGCATGTCAGCTGTAGATGCAGCAGTCTCTTCCTTGAACAAGAGCTTAACTTGTCCAGTGGATAATGCACAGGGCTTGAAAGACCCTGTTGACAAGAAACTGGAGTCATTATTAAAGGCTTCCTTTTCTTTGGCCAGTTCAGCTATTCAGCCAGCTGTTCGGGCAATTGGTATCTGCCAGTTCATAAAGGATCAGGTCAGACGGCATTACAGGCCTAACTAGGAGGATAATCTTGCTGAAAATAAGACGGATATTTCTCGAGCACTGTGTTTTGCTGTTGCCTTTTAAAAGATTTAAAACAGCAGGTTTCTCGTTTTGGCTCTAGTCTGTTCATATGCACAGACTTTTGTGGCTCAAGAACTGGTCAGCTGAGCTTCCTTGTAAAAAGTTATTGGCAGGTTTCCACTTTTCATGGGGAATGTTTGGTAATGATTTGGACAAATCTATCCAAAAGATTTCCGGAGGGAAGTGTTCTCTACTTCTGGTGAAGAGAAACATCAGGCGTCCCACGTTTAAAGTCTCAGGGACTGCTTCCTCAGGTGTGTCAGCGCCAGGACGGTTCTGCCGCCAACAGGGCACTAGAGCCAGGGGCAAGGCCAGGGCCAGAAAAAGCCCTGGGTCCAAAGCTCTTCTAAACCCAGCACCAAGCCCTCCTTTTGAGGGGACGCCCCCACTCTATTGGGTAGGGGGGAGGTTGTTGCACTTTGCAGACGTTTGGAGAACAGTGGTTCAGGACGAGTGGGTCACCTCCGACTATATCCCGCGGTTACAAGCTGGAGTTACGGGGGAGGGGGCGTTGTCCCTCTCGAATCCTCCAAAAAAGAAACTTGGTTTCAGGCACTACATAATTTAGTGCATCAAGGAGTGATTGTACAGTTTCCTGTATCCGACAGGGGCGCAGGGTTTTATTCGAACCTGTTTACGGTTCAAAAACCAAACGGGGACACAAGGCCCATTTTGGATCGAAGATCCCTGAACAAGTATCTACTAATCCAGTCCTTTCAGAATTTTTAGCCTCCATCGATATTAAGGACGTTTTATTTACAGGTACCTATCTTTTAACCTCCAGAGGTTCCAAAGGTCCTGGCTGGGCAATAGCCACACGTCTTCATTAATCCTGGAGCTGGTAAGCGAGCATTCCTAGCGGTGGTGGAATCATTCTGAACAAAGTCACTTTTTTTTATTTGTTGTCACCTACTCACAAGGACTGCACCTATCTATATATTGGATTCCCGTTGGACAACCTCAAAACCATTTTTGGTTGAACGTTCTTTTCTTACAGGTTCTTCTCTGGACAGTAACAGACATTATTTATATTTACATTTATATTGCACTTTTTTCATTTATGGGGTGATATTTTGTTGACATACAATTTTTGCTGGTACATTTTGCGTACCCATAGTACACTTTTTATATTCTTTTACAGAGTATTATATTCCTTCACAGAGTATTTTTCATCATTATGATAGTATGATTTATTCACATATTTTTTTAAGCGCAACTTTTTACATTTCTACTATATAAACCACCAAAGCGGTACCAGTAGTCAATCAGCTTTGAAGGAGGGAAACCACATACTAGCCTGGGCAGAGAGACATGTGTCGGTTTCTATCGGTAGTCCATATCCCGGGAGTAGATAACTGGAAGGCAGATTATTTTAGCTGCCAGCAGATCTGCCTGAGGGAATGGTCCCTACACCCAGGAGTGTTCCATGAAATTTGCCAGTGTTTGGTATGGCCAGAGGTCAACCCATCGGCATCCAGGTTTAACAAGCTACAGCAGTTTGTGTCCCTCTGGCAGTCAGAGTAGATGCTCTGGTAGTTCCGTGGAGCAAGTACTCCCTGGTTTATGCTGTCCATCTTTCCACATTTTGTTGTGCAGGATTTGGAGAGAGGGTTAGTCATTCTGGTGGCACCAGCCTGGCCCAGAAGGCCCTGGTTCCCGGAGATTGCAAGGCTTTCAATAGACGGGCCATGGGCGCTTCCACGTCACCCTGATCTACTGTCTCAAGGTCCTATATTCCAACCCAATTTACAGTCTCTAAATTTGAAGGCATGGCTTTTGAAGCCCAGGTGTTGAAGGACCGTGGCATCTCGGAACCAGTGGTGTCCTAGTGAATGCTAGAAAAGCTGTCACTACGAAGATCTAGCGTAAGGTCTGGAGGACTTGTCACTTGGTGTGAAGCCAGAAAAGGGCATCCTTGGAAATAAGTGATTGGGAGAATTCTTTTCTACAGTCTGCTGTGGAAATCAGATTGACTTTGAGTACAATCAGAGGTCAGATTTCGGCCCTGTCAGTATTCTTCCAAAGGCCTTTAGCCTCCCATTCGCTGTTCCAAACCTTTATGTAGGGGGCAACTCGTTTGCTCCCCCCCAAAGGTCACCTATGTGTTCTTGAACTTGGTGCTGTCTGTGTTACAGTAACAAATTGGCAGCCCTTTCATGCAGGGAACCTTACTTGATCCTTCACCACAACAGGGTTGTGTTACGACCTGTTCCATCCTTTTTGACAAAAGTGGTGTCAGCCTTTCATTTAAATCATTATTTAGCCTTGTTCGACACATGGGACACAGATCCCTCCCCTCTTTTTCGAGGAGTCAGTGCTTGCTACAAAACTGATGTGCTTCCTATATTGGAGGGGTTATATAGGGGATCACTTCCTGTGAATGACTGTCTACCATTGTCCTTTCACCTAGAGATGGCGTATAACCCAGTAGGTAATGAATATTCGCCTAACTGTCCCGCAATTTACTCAAACAAAATAATTTTACAGGTAAGTATGACAAAAAAATATATTATATATACCGAGGCACCTCATTTTACCACAAAAAAACTGGGAAAATTTATTGACGAGTATAAGCCTAGGGTGAGAAATGCGCAGCTACTTTAGGTGGAAAAGAGGGTCAACAATGCCCATTTGCATGCCTCACTGTGCCCATTTCCAGCCATACGTCCCCGAACTTCAAACTCGGTAGTTATGGGTTCCTGGATGCCCCCTAGCTACAGCCAAAATTGGGGTCTCTGGACCAAAAGGGTCCCAAAATGATATTGCTGCAGATGGACACAGTTGACCGAATTTGGGGCCCTGTATCTTGGGGCCACTGGTGCTAGAAATTTGGTGTGCAAACCCAGTGGAACTAGCACTACAACATATGCAAAAATGCAGTTCCTAGCACCAAGTGGCCCCGAGATGCAGGGCCCCAAAGTCGGTTCAGAAAATGTCAAGCATGTCAATGACCTTTTCCAAACCGAATTTGGGGCCTCGTATCTCGGGGCCACTTGGTGCTAGGAACCCAATTTTGGATATGTTGTAGTGCTAGTTCCACTGGGTTTGCAAACCAAATTTGGGGTTCCTAGCACCAAGTGGCCCCGAGATATTCGGAAAATGTCACTATCTGCTACAGAAAAGTGCCGACTAAAAGCCGACGGGGCACTTTCAGCACAACAAACTCGGCTTATACTCGAGTATATACTATGTATGTGTGTGTGTGTATATGTATATAAATACATACATAATGTGTGTGTGTATATGTGTGTGTGTGTATATATATATTTTTTTTTTTTTTTTACTGTATCTCACAAGTGGGTACACCCCTCACATTTTTGTAAATTTACTATGTCTTTTCATGTGACAACATTGAAGAAATTACACTTTGCTACAATCTAAAATAGTGGGTGTACAGCTTGTATAACAGTGTAAATTTGATGTCCCCTCAAAATAACTGTACACACAGCCATTAATGTCTAAACTGCTGGCGACAAAAGTGAATACACCCCTAAGTGAAAATGCCCAAATTGGGCCCAATTAGCCATTTTCGCTCCCTGATGTCATATGACTCATTAGTGTTACAAGGTCTCAGGTGTGAATGGGGAGCAGGTGTGTTAAATTTGGTGTTATCGCTCTCACGCTCTCATACTGGTCACTGGTAGGGGTGCTGAAATTAATCGATGCATCGCGATTCGGGTGTCCCTGATGCGGCATCGATGCATGCGACAGTAGACATAGATTGCCGTTGACGTCATTGCCCCGCCCCTCCCAGGAGAGCGCTCCGAGCATATCCCCTGTTCTGTACAATGCCCGCCTCTCACTTCCAGCTCTCCTCACGTCAGCGGAGAATTCTCAGCCCCGCCCGCTGACTGTCGCTATCAAATCAGAAGAGAGGCGGGCAGGGCTGAGAATGCCCTGCTGACGTCAGGAGAGGCATGAGACTTGAGAGCGGAGAGGCAGGCCAGGCATGGCAGTCACATCGGAGGTGCCTATGCTCAGGGCCGCTGATAAGAGGTACAGGCAGCCCACCCACATAGTTCACTGGGCTAGCAGGTAGGGACTCCTGAGCGATGTCAGGACTCAGTAGGGAGGGACTAATGAGAGAAATTGAGATACCCGTTGGCAGAGCAGGCGGTGCTGCCTATAGGCGGCACTGCCTCCTCAGCCAATGGGTGCACAGGGAGGCCTGTCCATCACATTCTTCGTCCCACGGTCTTCCTGACTTGGTACCGACACTGGAGTGGCTTTCAATGGAGCTTCTCAGCAAACTGCATTTGCTGACTGAGGTGAGGAGAGTTTTTTTTTTTTTGTCCAAGTAATAATAAAGGTAAACTGAGGAGGTGCTAGAAGTGACGACATGCCTAGATGAATGCTGGGAAAGCACATGCAGTGATAGCTCATCCGAGTAATCAAAAACTGTCAGCAAAGGAAAACTTCCACCACTGGTTTTCTCTGCTGGGCTCTGCAATAGATGATGTTGGCAGAGAAGTGAGCAGAGGAAGTTTTCTTTTGTGAGATCATCTGAGCTATCACTGTACTGGCATCCCCAGCATCCCTTCAGATGATAAAAATCAGCAGACAAGAAAAGTGAGAGGGGGATGATTCTTCTACAGGATTCCATATGGATCAAGCAGCCAGGTAAGGAGCACCAGTGCCCCCCTCCCCCACTGACTGGCAGTGCCTCCAAACTGCCCCCATTGGGCACCAGGACCCCTATCTCCCCTCACTAAGCACTTGAGCCTCCTATCTCTCCCCACTAGGCCCCAGGAACCCTCCCATCTCTCCTCACTTTGCGCCAGGACCCCCTTATCTCCCCTAATTGATCACTTTTGTCCTCCTTGAAAAAAATGGGGATATTTATTATAGCAAAATGTAAAAAATATTGTGTTTTTTTTTATTTTTTTTTAAATTGTTGCATTTTTTTGTTTATAGCGCAAAAAATAAAAACCGCAGAGGTGATCAAATACCATCAAAAGAAAGCTCTATTTGTGGGGGAAAAGGGACGTCAATTGTTTGGGTACAGCATCGCACGACCGCGCAATTGTAACACAGTGCCGAATCGCAAAAAATAGCCTGGTCATTCAGCAGCCAAATTTTCCGGGGCTGAAGTGGTTAAGGGAGTGAGGTTATTTTTAATTCAAAGTTCCAGTAAATTTTTTTTAAGTCAGCAGCTACAAAAAGTGTATCTTCTTTTAATAAAAAGACGCTCACCTGTCCCACAATCCAGCGACGTGGCTACCCAAACCCTCCCTTCTCTCCCCCGCCTGTCCACGGTGCTGGCAATACTACTGTGGGCATCTGGCTGTGACAGCTTGCAGCTTCACAGCCGGGTGCATATGTCTCACTGTGCTGTCCTGAATGGCAGGGCAATCTTTTGGGACCTGTGATGTGTTTCTGGCCCAAACGGAAGTGGGAGTTCGTCAGTAATCGTGATTCATCGTGGAATCGAATCGTTGACCAGATAATCATAATCGAATCGTGAGACCAGTGAAGATGCGCTCCCCTAGTCACTGGAAGTTTCACCTTTATGGCTAAGAACTCTGAGGATCAGAAAAAAAGAATTGTTGCTTTACATAAAGATGGCCTAGGATACAAGATTGCCAAGACCCTGAAACTGAGCTGCAGCACGGTGGCCAAGACCATACGAAGGTTTAACAGGACAGGTTCCACTCGGAACAGGCCTTGCCATGGTCGACCAAAGAAGTTGAGTGCACGTGCTCAGCATCGTATCCAGAGGTTGTCTTTGGGAAATTGACAAATGAGTGCTACAAAGGTTGGAGAGGTGGGGGTCATCCTATCAGTGCTCAGACCATACACCACACACTGGTTCAAATTGGTCTGCATGGCTGTCGTCCCAGAAGGAAGCCTCTTCTAAAGATGATGCACGAGAAAGCCCACAAACAGTTTGCTGAAGACAAGCAGACTAAGGACATGGATTACTGTAACCATGTCCTGTGGTCTGATGAGACCAAGATAAACGTATTTTTGGTTCAGATGGTGTCAAGGGTGTGTGCCGGCATTCCAGGTGATGAGTACAAAGACAAGTGTGTCTTGCCTACAGTCAAGCATGGTGGTGGGAGTGTCATGGTCTGGGGCTGCCTGAGTGCTGATGGCACTGGGAAGCTACAGTTTGAGGGAACCATGAATGCCAACATGTACTGTGACATACTGAAGCAGAGCATGATCCCCCTCACTTCGGAGTCTGGGCCGCAGGGAAGTTTTCCAACATGAGAATAACCCCAAACACACCTCCAAGAGGACCCCACTGCCTTGCTAAAGAAGCTGAGGGTTAAGGTGATGTACTGGCCAAGCACGTCTCCAGACCTAAACCCTATTTTGCATCTTTGGGGCATCTTCAAATGGAAGGTAGAGGAGCGCAAATCTCGAAGATCCACAAGGTCGGTGATGTCATGGAAGCGTGGAAGAGGACTCCTGTGGCAACCTGTGAAGCTCTGGTGAACTCCATGCCCAAGAGGGTTAAGGCAGTGCTGGAAAATAATGGTGGCCACACAAAATATTGACACTTGGGGCCCAATTTGGACATTTTCACTTGTGTACTTTTGTTATCAGCGGTTTATACATTAATGGCTCTGTGAGTTATTTTGAGGGGACAGCAAATGTACACTGTTATACAAGATGTACTCTCTCACTACTTTACTTTGTAGCAAAGTGTAAGTTCTTCAGTGTTGTCGCATGTAGTTATAATAAATTGACAAATGTGAGGGGTGTGTGGTGAGAAAATATTATCTATCTCTCTCCTCTCTGGTGGGGGGGGGGGCGTGTTCTAAACATGGCTCGACTATGAATTCTTTACTGCCACCACCCAACCAAGAGTGTGAACAAGGCCTAGGCGTTACTAAACTACAAGAGAAAAAAAATCCAGGCCTCCTGACTCTCCTTTGTGCCAGAGCTGTGAAAATCTCTGGTTTTACTGGGTGGACATATAAATGGGTAAAACGGGTTAATTTCTTCCAACTTTTTTTATATTTGTCAGCTTGCATCAAGTTCAACTATAGGATGCAGTAGTACGCAAAAGATCATCCTTTTGCTCCCGCCTCCTGTCAAAAAGCCTCTAGTGTTACATTGGTGGTACTGTGCTGTGCAGTATGGTATGGTGGGCTGCCCCTACCTCCCAACATGTGCTACTGCATTGATCATTACACAAGGATGATGGTAAAAGGTTCACTTTGTATAAAAGTAATTTTTAAACTTGCCTTGACCAAATTACATTGTTTTTTACTTTCTGCTTTTTTTTACATTGTGGTTTATACTTTCTGCAATTTTTTTTAGGTCCAGATCTTTGGAAGCTTTAGTACAGGTCTTTATCTGCCAACAAGGTGAGCAATCCTTTTTTTTTTTTTTTGTCTTCAACTTACATGACATCTTTTTGTTTGTGTCATGGGGAGTTCTTCAACAGCATAACTAAACAGTTTATCAGTATCCATTGGTGTGGAAACTAAAGTGGGCAAGAATTGCTACTGAAAACAGAACATGCAATGAACTCCTTTATTTTTACATTACAATAAAAAAAAAAAAAAACCCTTCTTGAAGTTCTGTGATTGCTTTACCCTCCTACTGGTGACAAAGCACAGTCGCACACAACCTACCATAGAACAGACCTAAACCTGAACTCTGGTGACAACCAAAAAAATACCCTTGGAGCTTAGAGTAAATTGCACGTCTTCACAGCTTTTACTGTAAAGAAGCCTTTCCGTGGAGGTTAAATCACTATTCCACCAGATTGTAAAGAGAGCCCCCTTGTCTGTAATCAGAATGAATCGCTCTATAAATTTGACTGTATAGACTACTTATGTAATTTATAGATTAAGATCATACCCTCCCTTAACCTTGTCTCCAGAAAATTCTGCTAATCTTTCCTTATGTGAATTTAGGTGAAAACTCTGCACCACACTATAAAAAAAAAAAACGAATAAACACTTAAAAATAACTGCTGCTCCCCTCACAGAGTGGTGTGCTCCTATTGACCTGTTAAAAAATGGGTGTAGGGGGCGCTGTAATAAGTAGTAATCATTGACTGATTCCTAATCCCATACTAAACAAAAAAATATCATATAAAAAGTCACAAAGTGTTGATTCAAATTGTCCACCTGTACACAAAGGAATGTGAATATATACAGTCCCAACTAAGTGACAAATATAACAAAAACAAATCGGTGGAGAAAATTTTTTCATAAGAGTCCACAGAAAAAAATTATATGGAAAAAATCTTCCAAATATTACGGTGTCTTCCAACAGATTTGTGATCCTTCACCAAGCTTAAGAAAACATGAACACCCAAACGTGAATGGATAAGTGATCTGCTTACCAGACCAATTTGACTTATTTCTTAAGAAAGATAGTCAAACAGCGCTTTTGCAAGTTTGCTCACATGTGATGGAATAGAGATTGTAGGAACCTTCCGCCTCAATGGCAAAGGCGGGATATACAAAAAGAGCAAGAAACGTCCATTTCATAATACCTGAAATAAAAGTGATTTTGCGCATACAGTAATAGCACACACCTATACGTAACAAACAATAAAATAAATCATAGGTACTGGTATCCACTGGTTATCCACTTCAGCCCCGGACCAATTGGCAGCCAAAGGACCAGAGGTCTTTTTTCAATTTCGCACTGCACTGCTTTAACTGGTAATTGCGCGGTCATGCAATGTTGTACCCAAACGAAATTTGCGTCCTTTTCTTCCCACAAATAGAGCTTTCTTTTGATGGTATTTGATTGCCTCTGTGATTTTTATTTTTTGCGCTATAAACGGAAAAAGACCGCAAATTTTGAAAAAAAGATATTTTCTACTTTTTGTTATAAGAAAAATCCAATAAACTCAATTTTAGTCAAACATTTGGGCCAAAATGTATTTAGCCACATGTCTTTAGTAAAAAAAATGGCAATAAGCGTATATTTATTGGTTTGCGCAAAAGTTATAGCGTCTACAAACTAGAGTACATTTTCTGGAATTTACACCGCTTTTCAATTTATGACTGCCTATCTCATTTCTTGAGGTGCTAAAATGGCAGGGAAGTACAAAACCCCCCCCAAATGACCCCATTTTGGAAAGTAGACACCCCAAGCTATTTGCTGAGAGGCATGTTGAGCTCATTGAATATTTTTTTTTTTTAGTCCCAAGTGATTGAATAAAGACGAAAAAAAAATTTTTTTTTTTCAAAAAGTTGTCACTAAATGATATATTGCTCACACATGAGAAGTGAAATAAAAAAATTACACCCTTAGAAAGCCTGAAGGCGTTGCTTGGTTTTTGGGGTCCCGTACGCAGCTAGGCTCCCAAAAAGTCCCACACATGTGGTATCCCCGTACTCAGGAGAAGCAACAGAATGTATTTTGGGGTGTATTTCCACATATGCCCATGACATGTTTGAGCAATATATCATTTAGTGACAACTTTTTGTAAAAAAAAAAAATATATATATTTTTTTTTTCATTATTCAATCTCTTGGGACAAAAAAAAAAAAAAAAAAATGGGCTCAACATTGCTCTCAGGAAATAGCTTGGGGTGTCTACTTTCCAAAATGGGGTCATTTGGGGGGGGGGGGGGGGGTTTGAACTGTCTTGGCATTTTATGCACAACATTTAGAAGCCTATGTCACACGTCACCCACTCTTCTAACCACTTGTAGACAAAGCCTTTTCTGACACTTTTTGTTTAAATGAAAACATATTTTTTTTGCAAGAAAATTACGTTGAACCCCCCAAACACTATATATATTGTTAAAGCAAAGGCCCTACAGATTAAAATGGTGGGTGTTGCATTTTTTTTTCCACACAGTATTTGCGCAGCGATTTTTCAAACGGATTTTTTGTGGAAAAAATACACTTTTTTTTTATTTTAATGCACTTAAACACACTATATTGCTAAAATTTTTGATGAAATAAAAAATATGATCTTAGGCCGAGTACATGGATACCAAACACGACATGCTTTGAAATTGCGTACAAACACGCAGTGGCGACAAACTACATACATTTTTAAAAAGCCTTTACATGATACCACATTAGATTCACGGAGGAGGTCTACTGCTAAAATTACTGCCCTCGATCTGACCTTCGCGGTGATACCTCACATGCATGGTGCAATTGCTGTTTACATATGACGCCAGACCAACGCTTGTGTTCGCCTTTGCGCAAGAGAAGGGGGGGCAGGGGTGCTTTTTTTTTTTTTTTTTTTTTTTTTTTTTTTTTTTTTATTCGCTTTTTTATTTTATTTTTAAACTGTTCCTTCCATTTTTTTTTCTTTTGTTATCATTTTCATTGTTATCTCAGGGAATGTAAATATCCCCTATGATAGCAATAGGCAGTGACAGGTACTCTTTTTTTTTTTTTTGAAAAAATTGGGGTCTGTTAGACCCTAGATCTTTCCTCTGCCCTCAAAGCATCTGACCACACCAAGATCGGTGTGATAAAACGCTTTCCCAATGGCGCGGTTTATATCCGGGAGGGGGGACATTCCATCCCACTGCTTGTAAAAGCAGTCTAGAGGCTAATTACCCGCTAGAATTGCTTTTACATGAAAGCCGATCACTGGCTGAAAAGAATGATACCAAGATGATACCTAAACCTGCAGGCATCATTCTGGTATAACCATTCAAAGTCCAGCAACATACTGGACATATAGTGTAATCTTTTTTTTTTTTTTCATGCAGCCTCTTGGCTGAACGAAAAAAATAGATTGATTGGTGGGTATGCCCACCATTAGAATACCTCCCTTCATCCACCCACTTCTAATGATGGGCATACATGCACCATTTATATATGCCGAAGCATGGGGGCATCCTCCCACAAAAGTTATGCCATGTACACACGGTCGCACTTTTCCACGGGGCAAGGCTCCGTTGGAATTTCGACCGTATGTACGCAGCATTAGGAGCCAATCACTCCTCCGCCCCTGCTGCCCCATGCTTCGGCATATATGCTCTTTTTTTTAACTGTGGTGGTGAAATCACCTCCTATAGCGTTGGAGTCGTGGCTTTATGTATCGTGGGAGCAAACGCTGTTGCTGTCAAGATAAATAAATCCACGCTGCAACTGAATGGCGCACCTGAAAACAAAAAAATGGTTAACACTAAAACACAGTAAACAAAATTACATACCTGAAAAGCAAGCGTGATAAAACATAATAAAACATTGCTGAATAGAATGGAGTAAAAAAAGAGCAACAATAGAGAGAGAATAGAGAGAGAGAGAGAGAACAATAAAACAATAAAACAACAACTATTTTTTTATTTTTTTGAGATTTACAGGTAAAAAAGCTCCTGACTGTTAGCGACTGAATCAAAACGCTACCACAAAATTTTTTTTATCGATCGCAGGGATCAGGCCTGACTCTGCGAACGCTGCAGTTATGTGTGCTTAGTGTTTTGTAAGTGACAGTGATCGATCGATACTGCACTTGGGTGGGCTGGGCTGGGCGGAGGGGGAAAACGCAGGTGCTAGCAGGTATCTGGGCTGTTCAAGCTAACAATGCGTTTTTTGGAACCCTAAACTGCTGGGACGCTAGTATAGATCTGATCAGATCAGATATCGATCTGTTCAGATACTGTACCACTAAGGGAGGTGTATGCTTTGCGCGTGGGTGTTTGCGGTACTGGCACTAACCTGGGGCGACGCAGACCTTATTTGACCCTAAAACCTAATTGATATCACCCGCCGGGCGATCAGGGGGTTAAACCGTTATTGGGTAATAAATGGCGGGTGCCCTGACAGTAGAAAAAACAAACTAACCAGCGTCACCTGTAACAGTTATACGGTGATCACTGGTGAAAGGGTTAACTAGGGGCAATCAGGGGGTTAAAACCTTTATTAGGTAATATATGGGGGTACCTGACGCTATATAAAAACCTGACGGGGAACCTAAATAACTAACTGGCTAACCAGCGTCACCAGTGACACTTATACGGGGGTTAAATAAGGGGGGTTTAATACGGGGGTTAAAACCTTTATTTAGGTTGTAATATGGGGGTACCTGACCTATAAACCTATTTATGAACCTATATAAACATGGCGGTTAACCTAAAAAAAAAAAACTGGTTACCTAGCGACACCAGTGACACTAATGCAGCGATCAGAAAAACGATCGCTTAGTGACACTGGCAAAAGGGGGTTAAAGGGTTACCTGGGGGGCAATCAAGGGGTTAAACCTTTATTAGGTGGGGGGGGTAGGGGGCTATCTTGGACCTAAAACTAACTGCCCTGACAGTTATTACAGTCACACTGACACTAAATGCAGTGATCAGTAAATAAATGATCACTGCAATTAGTGACACTGTGACTGGGGGGGGGGGGGATCTGGGGGGTGATCTGGGGGTGACAGGGGGGTTATTTGTGTGCCTATGTGTACTGGTGTCAGTGTACTGTTGGTGCACTAACCTGTACATGTTCACTCCTCTGCGTTCCGGTCTTTCTGACCGACGCGCCGAGTGTGACATCACTTCCTCTACCTGTGTTTTGATTGACACAGCCAGGGGAAGCATCTGATTCGCCAGGAGCAATCGCGAGGGGGTGGCCAGAAACCACTGGCCGTCCCCTCATCCCGGATCGCTCCTGAAGCGATCCCGACCGTCCCCGCCGGCCGGGGGGGTCCGATCGGACCCCCCACGCGCCTGAAGAATGGCACGTACAGGTACGTGGTTTTGCCTGTACGTGCCATTCTGCTGGCGTATATGTACATGGGGCGGTCGGGAAGTGGTTATAGAAACATAGTGTATAAAAACGTGATAAAATAAAGTGACAAATCGGTAAATAGCGTGCCAAAAGAATATAAAGGGCACTAATAAGTATATAGAGTCCATAAAGGTGAATAAATGAATATATGCAGCGATCCAGGAGACAACGCGCATATGAGACAGTCTCTATCTGTATACAGCAGGGATCCTCAAACTATGGCCCTCCAGCTGTTGCAGAACTACACATCCCACGAGGCATTGTAAAACTCTGACATTCACAGACATGACTAGGCATGATGGGAATTGTAGTTCCTGAACAACTGGAGGGCCGTAGTTTGAAGACCCCTGGTATACAGGCTCTTCTGTAACTTGCAACTGAGGGATATGGAGTTCAATTGCGATGCAGTCCTTAAATGTGCTCACTAGACTCTCACCTCAGATTAACTTGTAAACCGCATATAAATCCAATCCACTAGGCTGGTGTTTCTCCTCCATTTATCCTCCAGGCTTCTAAATCTCTCCTTATGTTTAGGGTATGCCTTTAAAGTGTTGCGTGCTTGTCATCTAAAACTGGGTGATAAACTCACCAGAAAAAGAGGGGGGTAGAGGAAAGAAAGCCTTCCATAGTGTAGTATGTAAATTGTAAAATAGTTTATTTAAATAAAAGTAGATTCAACCCTTGCAAGAATGTGAACAGATAAAAGCAAAGAAAATGGCGATCAAACGCCAATCTCACGGCTCTTCTGGTATCAGACTGTCCCCTGAAGAAGTCGCGTGCGATGTAACGCATAGGGAGTGGCCGGAAGTGGAGACCCATTATGTGATACCAGAAGTGCCGCGAGATTGGCGTTTTGATCGCCATTTTCTTTGCTTTTAACTGTTCACATTCTTGTAAGGGTTGAATTCTACTTTCTAGATCATTTTAGCACCCTGAGTAGGTTTTATACCACTTATTTATGTTTTAAACACGTTTGTGTTATATCACATATTCACCTATATTTATCTATTTTTTAAATATACATTCCTAATTCTATCACATATATTATAGTAGCGCGAAAGACACTTTCACTTATCCATTGCATAATACCGTTTAATAATAAAATCATGTAACCTAAAAAGTGGGCAAATGGCTCCTTACATTTAAAAGTGCCTATCCTGGCACTGGGGCTGCTGACTTGTCAATAGGAGTGATGTATGGAGTTGCCTCCGTTCCCACCTCCGTGAATGTCGTGCGTTCCCCCGGCTCACACCGACAACCAGCCAGACCTTAAATTGCGTAGGCAGAAAAAACTTGACCAGGTACCTCCTTGACTTACGTTTGTATGTCCTCAGGAAATGTACCAACCAGTCTGCTGACCAACCAAATTAACATTTCCAACATTCTGTTAAAAACAGGGGTTTAGTTATTACGCATTTGCAAACGCATGTGAAATCTGCAAGGCCTCTTCACGGCACCCTGTGTTGCTTGCAGTCCTAACACTCTACTGAATTTATAAGTTATATTTGTCATGTTTTGTTATGTTATATTTGTCCCTTGGTTGGGACTGTATATATTCACATTTCTTTGTGTCCAGGTGGATGATTTGAATCAACACTTTGTGACTTTTTATATGATTTTTATGGTTTAGTATGGGATTAGGAATCAGTCAATGATTACCACTCATTACAGCGCCCCCTACACCCATTTTTTTCACAAATCTTTCCTTATAGCTGACCACCCCTTTTTCCAGTTTTGATATCCTCTTTGTGAACTGTATTCCAGATGAGGTCTTGTATGTACATGGGCAAAATTATGTCACTCTAGTGTTTATACCTATTTTTAAAGTGTTACTAAACCCAGAACCCTGCATTCACTATCTGGTCTCCCACAGTACACACAACATGGCGATGCAATTATTTTAATACATATAAACTGCTAAATACCTTTTTTTTTTTTTTTTTTTTTTTATCCGCAGTGAGCAGTCTGGACTTCTCAGTGTCTGAAGCTTTTAGGAGTTTTCATTCGCTTTTGATTTGAGACTGCAAGACCCCTGACTCTGGACAGTGCTGATTGGCCCTGTGCTGATAACATTGAACTCTCTCTCAAAAAATGCACTCTAGTAAAACACAACAAACTGAGCATGTGTAACTTGCCCCCAATGCTCTGTTTTATCAGATAGTTTGGGGACTGGAAGGAGGATCAGAGAAGACTGAATCCAACCAGCCTTTTTACACAATGCAGAGGTTTAACTCCTTAAGCTCCACCGTAAGGATAACAAGCATGCTTTTCTGCATATACAGACTGATTTTACTGCTGTGGGTTTAGTAACACTTTTTAATAAAGTATTTTGCTTGCTTTAGAAGCTGCAGCTTGGCATTGCATGCTAATAAGTCTATGATCTACCAGAACACCCAGATTCTTCTCAACCATTGACTTCGCTTGCTGTTTTCCTAGAATGTATTCTGTATGCATGCTTTTTGCCCCTAGGTGCATAACTTTTATCAACATTTGTTAGATGTTTTTGAGTTAATAATTTAAGTGATAAAAGTTTCTGAAAATATATGTATATGTACGGTAATAAGTGATGGTCTCTGAAGGTCACAGAATAACCGAGAACAGAGAGGAGTCGTTCTGCTGTGTAGGTACTTCTATTTTTGAGTTACTATGCCAGGACAATGGGAGGATTTATGCTACTTATCTTTAGACTGAACCATATTGGGTATATATGCAAATATGGGTGTCACCAGGAAATGCTGACATTACATTATGTAACAGTATAAGAATGGAGTAGGGTTATGGTAGAGGAGGAAGGGAGGTGGAGAGAGTGAAGAGAGGAAGGAGGAGGAGGGGTGAAGATGTAACATCAGAAGTCTCACTCTGAGGCCGTCACCATGCTCTGTTACCAGATGTCAGTCTAGTCTTTGCTCATCTTTCTGAAAGGATAAACAACCTTTCTTGAAGTATTGGAAATGCGGCCTTGGATAAAGACATACAAATCTCCTCTACACACACCCTCTAGGAGAGAGGGCACTGACTGACAAATTTATACAAAGACTTTGCTAATTCATCTTGAAACGCTCCTGTGAGTATGTAGACGATATATATAGAATTTCTATATATTTACACCTTTTTACAACATTAAACCTAATTTGCCACATAGGTGCCTAATTAAGTAGTGCATTGAGGTTGGCTTGTAAGCTGAGGACATCATGTAAGGACATTATTCCACCTCAAAGCTTGGCGTCATCTGCAAATGGTACTTTTAATGCCAGTTTATATGTCATTTATCAATGTTAAAGGGTCCCAACACTGAACTTTGGGGTATTCCACCAATAACCTGATAACATTCATACAATGAATCCATCAGTACTCTGAATACAGTCTTTTAGCCAGTTGTCTATCCATTTACAAACTGAAAATATCATTGTGTGTACCAGGTATTTGGTCTACAGGCTTAAATTCAGATGAATGATATTCCGTGTTTTTTTTTTTATCTCGAACCTTAAGATCCCTTTCACACGTTACAGACCGTTCAGGTCCGCCTGTCAGTTTTTTAGGCGGACCTGAACGGGCGCTCCATGCAGGTCTATGGAGCTACGGATGTCAGCGGTGACTAGGTCTGCTGACATCCGATCAGAGGCGGCTCTCTCATTAGGCAAAGTAGGCGGTGGCCTAAGGCCTCGCCCTCCTAGGGGCCTTGCGCACCTCCTACTTTGCCTAAAGAGCCGCCTTTGGCTATCCTATGGGTCACCTGTCCCTCATTTAAATTTTCTATGACCCCGCGCTCCGGCCACCATGTCCAGTCTCAGGCCGGCCCCAGGCGCCCTGTGATTGGGCGAAAGGGGTCATGTGCGGCAGGTGGGAGAGCGGGGCTGACCTTCACTGTGAACTGTGGCCGATATCTCCTCCTCCGGGTCACCGATCATGTCCCCGCCTGGGCATGCAGTGTGTGCCCGAGCTATGTCTTCTTCTCCTCCTCCTCTCTGAGTCACCGATCATGTCCCCGCCAAGGCAGGCAGTGTGACAGGCAGCGGCACAGTAGCAGAGAAGTTCGTGGAAGTAAAAAAGGTAAGCGACTCACTTGTGAGTTTTGTTGCTGGTCAGGGGGGGGGGAGCAGCCATAAAGTCAGTGTATAGTGTATTGTGTGTGTGTAGTTTATAGTATAGTGTATTGTGTGTGTTACATGTACTGGGGGTGTGCATGTGACTGGGGGGGGGGGTACATGTACTCGGGGTGTGCATGTGACTGGATGGGGGGTGGTACATGTACTCGGGGTGTGCATGTGACTGGGGGGGTGGTACATGTACTGGGGGTGGTGCGTGTGACTGGGGGGGGGGGGGGGTGGTGCGTGTGACTGGGGGGGGTGGTACATGCAACTGGGAGTTGAGAGCACTGACACCAGCACACAGTACTAAGTATTAATTTAAAATGAATTGCATATATTAAGAGTGCTGGTGTCAGTGTGCTCTATCTCGGCGCTGGTGTCAGTGTGCTCTATCTCGGCGCTGGTGTCAGTGTGCTCTATCTCGGCGCTGGTGTCAGTGTGCTCTATCTCGGCGCTGGTGTCAGTGTGCTCTATCTCGGCGCTGGTGTCAGTGTGCTCTATCTCGGCGCTGGTGTCAGTGTGCTCTATCTCGGCGCTGGTGTCAGTGTGCTCTATCTCGGCGCTGGTGTCAGTGTGCTCTATCTCGGCGCTGGTGTGATAGAGCACACTGACACCAGTACTGTTAATATATGCAATTCATTTTTATTGCTTGAATTATTTTTTTCCCATTTTATAGACGTGAGTTGGGCCTCATGTCTAGGTTAAGCCTAAGGCCTCAAAAAGCCTAGAGCCGCCTCTGCATCCGATCCACTAAAATCAGACGTACGGCGATGCGTTTGCATCCGTCCTGGCGGATCGGATGAGATCTGACAAACGGACATGCTGTCCGCTTTCGTCCTATCTCTCCATAGGAATCAGCGTCGCTCTGACAGGCCCCTCCCCGCTCAGTGAGCAGAGACGGACCTGTCTTCCGCTGGCTCAGTGGAGATTAACGGAACAAATTCTCTTACGACCGAATAAAAATTCGGAAGTGATGTAATGTGTTGTAATGGATTTGTATTGCATTTTCAAATGACAGCTGTTACTAATTAAATGAAAATCGTACGATCTGGCATCGTACAAATTTTTTTTTTCGTGCATGTCCGATCGGATAATTTTGGATGAACTGGTCATGGTCTGCTCTCGAAAGCTCTGATACGATTTATTAACCATCGCTTCCAAAGTGGTATTTTTCGTACGATTTTCTGATTGTGTGTATGCGGCTTAACCTTTTTTAAAGGGTTTTGCACCGAATGGCCCAGATCCTCTTCTGGGGTCCCTCCGACGCTCCTGACACCTTCTCGAGTACCCCCACATAAGTGCTCTCCCTGGGGGCACTCATGCAGGCGCACTCCTGAGTCCTGCTGCTGTGTCCATTGACACAGACAGCAAGACTCGGTCCTGTTCCCTGGCTCCCGTGTCATTAGATTTTATTGACAGCAGCGGGAGCCAATGGTTCCTGCTGCTATCAATCTATCCAATGAGGACCTGAGACAGTGGCTGAAGCTGCTGTACTCATTCCCATCACTGGAAAGACCGGGTACAGGTAAGTAAAAGGGGAGGGGGGGCTCTGGGGGGTTCTGCACTACAGGTTTTTCACCTTAATGCATAGAATGCATTAAGGGGAAAAACCTTGAGGGTTTACAACCCCTTTAACTTGCATATTAGCTGTGTGTGGGGAACAGTCAAACTCTTTTGCAGATCAAAGTATACTACAGTACAGCCACTCATTTAAGCTTTTGCTTACTTAAAAAGGAATCTGATTTGTTTCACAACTTGAGTATTTTGTGAATATATGCAAATTTTTCGAATTTTTGCTTAAAAACAATATTTTTTGGTCTTTTATTAACCACGTCAGCCCCAGAAGGATTTACCCCCTTAACGACCAGGCCATTTTTTGCAATACTGCACTGCGTCGCTTTAACTGACAATTGTGCAGTCGTGCGACGCTGTACCCAAAGAAACTTTTCTTCCCCACAAATAGAGCTTTCTTTTGGTGTTTTTTGATCACCTCTGCGGTTTTTTATTTTTTTGTGCTATAAACAAAAAAAAAAACTGTCACTTTTGGCTATAAAAAAATATATTAAAAAATAAAAAATAAAAAAAATGTATTCATCAGTTTAGGCCAATATGTATTCTGCTACATATTTTTGGTAAAAAATCGTATATATAATATACGCGTATATTGATCGGTTTGCACAAAAGTTATAGCTTTTTCAAAATAGGGGAAAGATTTAGGGACTTTTTTATTTATAAATTTTTACTAGTAATGGTGGCGATCTGCGATTATACATTTTTTTTTCTTGCGGGACTGCGACATTGCGGCAGACAAATCTGACCCCAAGTGACCCTTTTTGGGGATTAATGACATTACAGTGATCAGTGCTAAAAAAATATACACGGAACTGTGGCCTGGCCCTCCCCCCCTCTCTCCTCATTGGCTTGCTGACTTTGACTGCAGTGGGAGCGACTGGCGCGTCACTGCTGTCTCAGCCAATGAGGGAGAGTCCGGACAGCTGAGTCTCTCGTTAAACATTGCTAGGGGGCTCAGGTACGTATTAGGGGGGCTGCTGGACATAGTTTTTTTTTTTTTCTAGTCAGGCATAGAATGCGTGAAGATACAAAAACCTGCCTTTACAAGCACTTTAACTTTTTCACTGCCCTGTCACCAGTGTCCTTAGTACAGTGTGTAGTTTTACTGATGACTGTATTAGTGTCACTAGCGACGTTGAATAGCCAGATTGCCCGGCACACTTATCACCATCCACATTTAACCCTTTGATTGCTTGAACACTATTACAGACAGTATAACAGCCATTACTAGTATAGTGTCTGAATGGATCAGTAGCTTTGATCAAGATCAGAGCTATACTAGTGTCCCCAAAAATGCAATCTTAGCAGGATCAGACGTGTTTGCTGCCAGCACTTGCATTTAGCTTTTCCCTCCCCTAGAGCTGCACGATTAATCGTTAATCTAAATCGCAATCTTTTTCCCTTCCCGATCTTCAAACCGGCATGTCACGATTCTTTCTAACAAGTGCAGAGAGTTCTTCCAGCTAGAAAAAAATAAAAATCAAGGCAGCCTGCCAAGTTTTTCGCAACACTGTGAATAAGTAGAAACAAAGTATCTTTTTGTTCTTTTATGAAAGGAAAGTACTCCGGTGTGTAAATGAGGGAAGTTTAACCATTTAAAGACCAAACCTTTTTTGACATTTGTTTCTTACAAGTAAATTTCTGCTAGAAAATTATTTAAAACACCCAAACATGAGATATATATATATATATATATATATATATATATATATATATATATATATATATCTATTAACAAGATACCAATATCGAAATATCATAAATGGTATGTGACAATAATTGTCAGCTTATAAAGATGTATCAAACAATGTGTACAAAATTATATGTGACACCAAGGATAAAATTAATCATCTTCTCATCCATATGTGACTTCAAATTAGTAAAGCAAACATAGATATTATGATAAACATGTGAAAAGCTGATGTTAAACAGTCCACATAGACGTCCATAGATGGCTGGAGGTCCGATCAGAATGACAGCAGTATGATAAGTGACTTTTCGGTGTTAACATCCGTTATTATGTGACTTTTATTCCACTGTGATCCCACCACCAAGTGAAATGAAGGCTTACCAACTAAAGGTAAAGAAGTCGCCTGCGGCTCAAACCCAGCCAGTCTCGCTCTGGTATAGCATATCTAGGCGTCTATGTCCTTAGCAGGAATACCTCAATCTTTCCAGGATCGCACAGGGATGTATCGCACCAGATAGTTGGTCTCCCAAAAGCCAAAAACTGAGAAGGAAAAAAGGCAAACCATGGGTAGGATCCAACAGGTTTATTCAATAAAAAGCGCCAACGGCGTAAAGACAATATAAAACCGAATTTAAAATTCGCTGGCGGCCGGCTGCAGTAACAAGACGCCCATGCTTGTCTAAAGCGTAGAACGCGGTGACGTCAGCACGTCGCCCCCCCTACGCGTTTCGTCACAGAAATGACGTATTCATGGGGCAGGGGCGGCGTACTGACGCACCACTATAAATATAACAAACCAAGCCTCGATCTGAGTGGTGGCTGGCTAATTGGGAAGACTCCATCTTAGAGTCTGGCAAAGAGTCTAATAAGTCTGGCAACTGAGCATAGCCAGTATATTACAGTATCCTGACATAGCGAGGCGCTGTAACCACTGACAATAGTAAATTAAATGAGCTAAATGAGCAAGAAAAGAAGTTTATAAGCTAGCTTCGATTCACATCCCATTATGTGACAAATGCGCGTGTCGGTAAATTATAGCCTATTAGTAAAGCCTCAAAAAATCGATACAAAAAAATACATTTCCCGTCATCCTCCGAATATGGGAGGAGTGATGGACAAATGCACCTTTATCATGGGGTGAATTCTGGTCTGCAGTCTAGGCGGACATCAAAGCCGTACTTAGACCTAAATGGCCAAATTCTAACGCGTTGTCCACGCCACAGTCCATATATAAACGCCTGTCCACATCTGTCATGGCCAGACGTAAACAAGCGAATACACGGAAACAATGTTATTCAAAAAATAATAGATCAATATATATAGATCTACACTTAGTAAAATATATCTATACTTGTATTGACAGTCCTGAAACGTCCTATAGTACAATACATTATAGAAATAAATACCGTATTTTCCGGCGTATAAGACGACCTTTTACACTTAAAAAAACTGGCCAAAAAGCAGGGGTCGTCTTATACGCCGGGTCAGCCCCTCGGATGCCTGCTGGGTGTTCGGTAATACTGTATGTAGCTTCGGCTACATACAGTATCTACCGCTGAGCCAATCCCAGTGAGCGATGTATTCAAATGAATACAGAGCCTGCTCGGATTGGAGTAACAACCTCTGCCAATCCGAGCAGGCTACTCTGTAGCCTGCTCGGATTGGCTTTGAGAGTCAGAGAGGCGCGGGCTGATGATGTTACAGCCTCTGCCAATCCAAGCAGGCTTTGTATTCATTAATAGAATACATCGCTCACCGTGATTGGCTCCAGCAAAAGCAGGAAGAAGGATATGGCGCCCGCTCCAGCTCCAGCAAGAAGGAAGAAAAATGAAGCCTCGGAAGGGGGGTCGTCTTATACGGTAAGTACAGGAAAAAAATGCTTAAAAAACTGTAAGATTAGGGGGTCGTCTTATATGCCCCGCCGCCTTATACACCGGCAAATACGGTAATAAAAAAATATATATTAAACAAATAATATAAAAATAAAAGTAAAAAAAGAGGGGGGAGGGGGGGTCCCATACCTCAGTTACCTAATCACTGCTATTACCATTGTAGGGGGTGATGGTCTCTGGTATTAAATTATATCAAAGTTTAACGTGCAATTAGCAGGTTTAACCCATCATGGTTGGATGGACTAAAGGAAAGTCAATTATCTAAATCCTATAGGTAATAATGGTGTTTCCCACAAAACGTGTGTTTCAGAAAGGTATAGTAGCATACCGCCATCCGAATACATCCCCAAAATGGGAAATATATTTATCACAGATAAAGGGGGGGTAAAATCCCGCATTTCTCAAGTACTCTTTCGAGGTTATTAACATGGCAGGAAGAAAACCGCCTATACAAACGTGGACTTCCAATGTCTTTACCCTATTGTCCATTCACCCACATAGCTATCAAAGCCACAAGACTAAATGGGCAACATAGATCACCCCAATCTTCATGGTTACCAGCATTGGTTCACAAGAGTCCAATATTTGTGGGGGTGTAATAGGGGGCCCATATATTGGCTATATCAAAAAATAGGGTGATATAGATGTATTGAAAAAGCAGGGAAAAGGGGGATATATTTCTCATGCCTCTCATCCATCTCTTCCAGGCCAAAATATGCGCCAGGAGGACAATACCTATACCGTGCTGTATACCACGCCCGTGCTCTATAAGGGCTATGATAACTCTATGGGAGAATGTATTACCTAAAATCGAAATGGTCATGTAAAGGTAAAAGCATTGATAGCCACTCACGACCCAGATCGAGTTTACAACACCATGGACTCCTACAGAAAATGTCACAAAATTCAGGCAGTATCAATAAATGCATTTACGTCTACATCTATATTCAACCGGTAGGGGGGTATAAGTTTTAAGTTTATACACCCATGCCATTTCCAATTTAGAAATGCTCCTCACTAGGTTGCTCCCTCTCCAATGGGGTTTAAATTTATCTATCCCCACAAATAAAGTATTGGAGGGGTCACGGTTATGAGTCGTCAGACAGTGTTTTGAAACTGAATGCTTTGTGAACCCCCTCCTAATATTATTAATATGCTCATTGAGACGGACACTGAGGGGGCGTTTGGTCCTGCCCACATACTGCAGGCCACAAGGGCACTGCAATAAGTAGACCACCCCCTCAGTGGAGCATGTAACAAAGGAGTCTATCTTGTAACTCATTGAGGTAACCATTGATGTAAAACTGGTAGTCCTTTTAGTCCTACAGTGATTAAGGGAACATACCTGGCATCGCCTACATTGGTAATATCCTGTAAATGCGCCAAAAAAAGTGGGGTGCATTATCAGGAGGATTCATTACATTTGGTGCCAATTTATCTTTTAAGGAAGTAACACCTCTAAAAAACACTCGTGGTCTATTTGGTAGAAAAGTCTTGAGTATCCTATCATTTTCTAAAATATGCCAGTGTTTTTTCATAATGTGACTGATACTATGATGTTGGTTAAAATAATTAGTAATGAAGGGAACACCTCCATCCACACTAACATCTTCAACTGGCACTTTATCTTTTAGGAGGACTGACCTATCCATCAAGGAGACCTGATTCAAGGTATCCTCCGGGGATTTGGTATCATAGCCTTTCTCTATAAATTTAGAAGTGAGTATCCCTGCTTGCGCCAGAAACTGGTCAGGTTCTGTGCAATTACGTTTAAGCCTTATGTATTGGCTTTTGGGTACAGAGCGTAGCCAGGAAGCATGGTGACAGCTCCCCGTAGGGATATAGGAATTACGATCCGTTGACTTGAAGTATGTGGAGGTGACAAACTTGTTGTCACCAACTACTATCTTCAAGTCAAGAAAATGGATCTCCCTCTGGCTTGCCTCATAAGACAAATGAATGCGTCTATTATTGGCATTTAGTGTGTCCATAAAGTCATCAAGGGAAGATTTACTTCCACTCCACAGGAGGAGGACATCGTCTATATAGCATGCCCACATGTGTTTATCACATGTGGTTTGCTGCTTATATACTTTTCATAATTTTTGGTCCAGCGCAGTTTTTATATATATATATATATATATATATATATATATATATATATATATATATATATATATATATATATATATATATATATATATATATATATATATATATATATATATATATATATATTTTTTATTTTTTTTTTTAAAGCAGAGACCCTAGAGAATAAAATGGTGGTTGCAATATTTTATGTCACACCGCATTTGCGCAGTTTCAAACGCAATTTTTTGGAAAAAATACACTTTTATGAATTAAAAAAAAACTAACCACTTCAGCCCCGGAAGGATTTACCTCCTTCCTGACCAGAGCACTTTTTGCAATTCGGCACTGCGTTGTATTAACTGACAATTGCGCGGTCATGCAACGTTACACCAAAACAAAATTGATGTCCTTTTTTTTTTTTTACCACAAATGGAGCTTTCTTTTGGTGGTATTTGATCACCTCTGTGGTTTTTATTTGTTGTGCTATAAACAAAAAAGAGCGTAAATTGTGAAAAAAAAGCTATATTTTTTTTTTTTACTTTTTACTAGAATATCCCCAAAAATATATAAAAATGTTCTTTCCTCCAGTTTAGGCCGATATGTATTCATGTTTTTGGTAAAAAAAATGGCAAGAAGCGTATATTGGTTTGCTCAAAAGTTAGTGTCTACGAAATAGGGGATAGATTTATGGCATTTAAAAAAAAAAAAAAAAAAATTGTATCTTTTTTTTTTTTTTTTTTTTTTTTTTTTTTATAGCGACTGCGACATTATGACGGACACATCGTACACTTTTAACACCATTTTGGGACCATTGTCATTTATACAGTGGTATAAAAATGCACTGATTACTGTGTAAATGACATTGTCGGGGAAGGGGTTAAACACTAGGGGGCGATCAAGGGGTTAAGTGTGTCCTAAGGAGTGATTCTAACTGCGGGGGGGGGGGGTGGGCTACCACTGACATGAGTGATCACTGCTCCCGATGACAGGAAGCAGTAGATCCCTGTCATGTCACTAGGCAGAACGGGGAAATGCCTGGTTTACATAGGAATTTCCCTGTTCTTCCACTCCGTGACATGATCGCGGGCCCTCAGCGGACATAGAGGCCATGGTCATGCTGTACGCGGCGGGCACGTGCCCACTAGCCCCGCAAATTAAAGGGGACATACAGGTACGCCCATTTGCCCACCACTGCCATTGTGCCGACATATATATATATATATATATATATATATATATATATATATATATATATATATATATATATATATATATATATATATATATATATATATATATATATATATATATATATATATATATATATATATGTGCAGCGGTCGGCAAGTGACTAAACAGTAAAGTCAACCCAATTTTTTTGTATAATGTGAAAGATGTCACGCCACGAGAATCGTCATCTTTATTCGAACCAAAAAATTTGTGATTCTAATTTTTGCCAGAATCGTGCAGCTCTACCCTCCCCCAACAAGTCGTGTCAGTATAATTTCTGGTCACCACGACCTCTGCATTGTACACAAAACAGCCGTGTTATCAAGACCAGGCCTATTCGCCACTTGCACTAGCAAGTAAATTGTGGTTCAAGCAGTCCCGGACAGCCAAGAGCTTTTTTTTCACATAGCACTAGGTACCTGTAATTTTAGTGCCCAAAATGTCCCAAAAAGTACTCTAGTGACAAGGCCTACAGGATCTGAGCATGTCAGATGAGAGGAAGGTGAGACTCACTGACCAAATCTGCCTCAGATTACAAACCTGTAGAAAGCGGCTCCACCTTGACAGGTTGCTCAGACGATGGAGCCCTGCTAAGATCAGACAAAGCCGACCCCAATGGTGCTAGAAACTCAAAATTCTCATATACAGCGTGGAGTGCCAGTACTTGCGCTGCACTACTTTTTGGTGATCTGGCAAGCACCTGCAGCCTGGCCTTTTAGACACCAGCACTACAATATCTCCTGGTGATGCGTTGTGTCCCAGCAGTGCAGTCCCAAGTTGGTGAGGTGGCTAATAGCATTCAGCAGCACACGTTATCCAATTCACAGCCCACCTCGGAATTCAGGTGGTAACAAATTTAACAACTTTTCCCTTAACGTCTTTCAGGGCAGCAGCTGAGAGAGTGGCTCCTGCCACTTGTCAACAGGAAACACACCTCCACCAAACTTTAAAAGGAGGCTCCTTCCCATATGTTTACAGTTTTTGTGTTTACACCAGCAGGGAACACTTAGTGGGGAGTCAGGAACTTTCAAGGTGCTGTCCTGAGTGGCCAGGCTTCCCGCTCCACCTTTTTTTTTTTTTTTCTTTTCTTCAGAGAGCCAGTTCCTCCCATTTCCACAGGGTGGTGCAGAATCTGTTGGATGGGCTCCTTCTTCCTTATCAGTTATCAAAGCCAGGCCTGCTCGAAGGGTTGCCGCTTCCAGGCGGCGAGTGATGGCGGACATCATTTTTTTGTTTCAGGTCAGGCCGCTTCTCGACATCGCTGCAATCTTGGGATGGGCAGTCAAAGGACTGCATATGCCGGAAGTGAGGTGCCCAGAAGTGGGACAGCATCCTAGGAGTGGGCGCATGGCATTTCCGCCGGAAAGCGCAGGGGGAGGAGGGGGAGGGACAGGTCTGGTGCAGAGGCGCTAATGGAAGCCAGCGTTTAGCTACATACATTGCGCTGCAGTACCAGGATGGAAGTGGGACAGGCAATGACACCAGCAAGACCCAGGTAAGGGGTAGATGGGTGTTCTGCTCCGTTACTTTGTCTCTCTCTCTCTCTCTCTCTCTCTCCCTTTCTCTTCAGTGGGATTTGAGTTTGGTTTTCCCCCTGGGGCCTGTCTGGGCACAGGAGGCTTTTGGTTTTCTAACTGTGCACCTGTGGTGAGCATATTGGAGGAGTTCAGGCTGACTCACTAGGATGGTTTTGTTTTCTGTTCCTTTTTTTCCCTTGTCACGGCAGGCCAAGAGCTCTGACTTGGGGGTTAAAAGAAAATTCCCTTAATGCAAAGCAAAATTATCTGAAGGCTGGAAAAAGACACTGTCAAGCATGCAATGGCTCTTTAGTTGAGTCTTCAGCACGCAGCGATTTGATTGCATCAGTCAAAAAGGAACTGGATGCCACCTTTCGATCTTCGCTCGCAAATCCATCCTTAAGTCAGCCGTCCACCTCACAATCCTCTCAGAGCTCACTGTTGGTCCCGGCAGTGGAGGTTTAAGTAGGTCCTCATAACTGGGAAGAGTTGGAGGAGGACGAGGTGGAAAATGCACCTATCATATCTATCTAGGCAATTTATACTACTTTTGGGCTTGGAGGCAGAGCGTAAAGAATTTTCTTTGCATGACGGGCTGTAGGCAGGACTCGTGAGCCCAAAAATCTTACTTTTTCGGTCCACGCAGTAATCACTGAGCCAATTAAAGAATGGGCTGAACCAGAAAGAGCCTTTCTTCCCAAGGGCCCATAAAAGGAGGTTCCCATTCGATGAAGACCCAGCGGCACTTAAAATTAAGTTCCTAAACTCGATACAGCATTTTCTCAGGTTTCAAGATCAACTGATCTGGCATTTGAGGACATGGGGATTTTAAACCCTGTGGATAAAAAGATGGATCAACAGCTTATGAGGGCTTGGCAATCCATCATGGGCAACCTCAAACCAGCAATGGCGACTACTTGTGTCTCTAGGAATATGGAATATTGGGTGAATCAGCTTAAAGCTCATATAATGGCTGATTCCACCAAGCAAGAAATTCTCAATTCCTTTACGACTTTATCAGCAGCTGTAGCTTATGTTTCAGATGCATCAGCAGAATATATTAGGATGACAGCAAAAGCCGCTGCTCTAACTAACTCAGTCAGATAGGCGCTTTGGTTAAAAACCTGGCCGGGAGATGCGGCATCCAAAAACAAGCTATGGGGGACTTATTGTTCAATCCTGATTTGGATTTAGTTCTTGACAGCACTGCAGATAAGTCTTTTTCTGTCAAGAAGAAATGGCCAGTCAAATGTTTTTGTCGTCAAATGGCTCAGTAACAAAGTTTCTCAAGAGAAAAAGAAAAATTGGTCAGGGCAGAGGGGAAAAGGCCAAGAAAATGTCCTTTTTCTTCCTCCTGCGTCAACCAGCAAAATGCAATGACAGCCTGTTACAAGTGGGAGGAAGGCTTAAAAATTGTCTCCCTTATTGGGCAAGCATGAATGAAAACCAGTATATTCTGAGCATGCTGTCCCAAGGTTACAAAATAGAATTTTCGGATCACCCCCCAGAAAGGTACTTTGCAACAAAGGCCCTAGCTATGAATAACCTGTTAAAGGATCTGAGGCAACAAGGTGTTGTGACTCGGGTACCACTGGGGGAAAGTTGTCCGATTCTATTCCCATATATTTCTGATAAAAAAACATCTGGAAGTTTTCGATCCTCAACTTAAAACCACTAAACAGATCAGTCCTATACAAGAGGTTTCGTATGGACTCTCTTCACAGTCAGAAACCTATTCACCAAGGAGTGCTTCATGGCATCGATTGACCTACAAGATGCCCATCTGCACATTCCTATAGCCCCTCAGTCTCAAAGATTCCTAAGGATGGCGATGAACATGGGGAACGTTGTGCTAAATCTGCAATTCAAGGCCCTGCCCTTCGGCCTTTCTTCTGCCCTGCGAATATTTACAAAGGCGATGACCAGAAGCCCTCGCACCTCTCCGCCTTAAAGGGGGTCCCAGTAATCCTGTACCTGGACGACCTGCTCTTCTTTGCCCCTTCCAGGGAGAAATTGTTAGAAGACCTGGGCAAGGTCCGCAGTCTATTAGACACTTTGGGTTGGATTTCAAATGTTCAGAAGTCAAACCTCAATCCGGCTCAAGTACCAAATAAGCTCAGTGGAGCAAAGAATTTTTCATCCAGAAGAGAAAAAAAAAAATCAAAGTCCAAAATATCATAGCTATGCAACAGACAAATCAGGAAATGTCAGTCAGAAGGGTTATGTCAGCTCTAGGAACTTTAACCTTGACTATGCCAGCCATTCAATGGGCAAAGCTACAATTGAATTCATTGTTTCCTCCTAACGGCACGGAACCACGGGACAGAATCTCTGGATGCAAAGATTCCCACGAGTCAAATGATCGCTTTGGTGGTGGAGAAATCTGGCAATTCTGTCAAAAGGCCTACTATGGTCATTCCCAATAGAAAAAGCGGTGACTACGGATGCCAGTGTGTGGGGATGGGGGGCCCACTTGGATCAGAACTTGGCAAAGGGAAAATGGTCCCGGTCCAAGGCAAAAAGGTCCTCAAATTGGAGGGAACTAAGGGCAGTTGCCTTGGCATTGGATGCATTCTCTCCAATCCTCAAAGGGTTCCATGTCCAGATTCTATAAGACAACGCCACTTCCATAGCCTACCTGAACAAGCAGGGAGGCACAAGAAGCAAAACTCTAAAGTTTCTGGCATCAAAGATCCTAGAGTGGGCGGAAAATCATTTTGCTGTCCTTGTCTGCAGTCCACCTCAAGGCACACTAAACGTAGTGGCAGATTTTCTGAGCAGGAGATGGCTTCAGGAGGCAGGATGGAGCTTGAATCCAGAAGTTTTTGCAATGGTCACCAGAGCCTGGGGCCATCCGCAGGTGGACTGGCTTGCCTCAGAAGAAAATGCACAGCTCCCGCTTTTCTTTTCCATTCACAGAACAACAGTTCTCGGGATAGATGCCTTGGCACATCCTTGGCACTTTCATCTGGGTTACGCTTTTCCCCTGTTCCAGCTAATTCCGTTCGTATTAAGGAAAATAAAGGAAAAGGTGTCCGTAATCCTGGTTACTTCATTCTGGCCAAAAAGAGCTTGGTTTACCACCGTTCTGCAGATGGCAGTCAAACCATTTTGGCAGCTACCTCTCCGATGAGATTTACTTCTGCAGGGTCCGATACATCACATGGATGTAGCCAGACTAAGCCTCACCGCCTGGTATCTGAGGAGCAGTTAAGGGACAGAGGTCTGTCAGAACCCTTAGTAACCACTTTACTTTCCAGTAGCAGGACAGTAACTAGAAGCATTTATGCTAAATGTCAGAAGGTCTACAATGCCTGGTGTCATTCGAGAAATAGAACTGTAGAAAATTTAGTATCGGTATTTGAATTCCTACAAAATGGTGCAGACAAGGGCTTTGCAGTCAGCACACTTAAGGTGCAAGTGGCCGCATTGGGAGTTTTTCTGGAGAGACCAGTGTCTTCTGAGCCCTTTGTCACAAGATTTTAAGGCACTTACTAGATCTAGACCAGCTCCAACTAAGCATTTTCCCAATTGGCATCTATCAGTGGTCCTACAAGCCCTCACAAAGGAACCTTTTGAACCATTGCAAGCAATATCTCTAAGAAATCTAACTTTTAAGACTTTATAGTTGCAATCATATCAGCAAGGAGAATTGGTGAACTGCATGCCCTATTGGTTAAAGAACCTTTCTTATCCATCTACCCAGATAGGATTATACTTAAAACGGATCCAGGGTTTTTACCAAAAGTAGTCAGTTCACAGGTCACAGGAAATCATCCTACCAACATTTTTGCTCAAACCATTTGGGGGGAAAAAGACAATTTCACAATTTGGATGTAAGAAGAACTCTATTCCATTACCTTGAAGTAACAAAGGATTTTAGGTCTTCGGACTCTTGTACTTTTTTTTTCAGGCAAAAAGGGCCACCAAGCATCAAGGAGGTCAATTGCTAGATGGCTTAAGTCCGCTATTCTGGCAGCCTACTCTCAGTTGAGGCTATCTCCCCCACCGGGAATTCAAGCACATTCTATCAGGTCTCAGGCCACTACATGAGCAGAAAAAGCTGGTGCCACCCCAGACCAAATTTGTAAGGTGGCGATGTGTTCAAGTTACTTAACATTTGTCCGTCATTAGACTGGATCTTCTGTCAGCAAATGATCAGGCGTTTGGCAGAAAGGTCCTGCAGGCTGTGGTCCCTCCCTAGTTGGTAAGTCCTGTTTAGCCTCCTAGGTGCTGTCCTGAAAGACTTTTTTAGGGAAAATTCAAGTTAGAACTACCGGTAACTTGTTTTCCAAGAGTCTTTCAGGACAGCAACAACCCGCCCTTTATTATTTGATTTTATGCTGTGACTAACCATATTCTGATTATGTGTTCCAGCTGGGGCTGGAGGTTCTCTACTTCTACTACTGGCAACATGTGGGAAGGAGCCTCCTTTTTTAAAGTTTGGATGTGTGTTTCCTGTCGACAAGTGGGAGGAGACACTCAGCTGCTGTCCTGAAAGACTCCTGGGAAACAAGTTACTGGTAAGGCCAAGTTGAATTCTTTTGCGTTTTTTTTTTTTTTTCACAGAAGAACTGTAACTTGATTGTGGACCAAACCAATTTACAATACTTTGCCAGACCATTCGGGTGGAAACCTATCATGGTTTCAGAGTTTAATTTTTTTAACTAACTTTTTAACCTTTAACTGCTTTAATACTTTTACCCCCTTTTTGCCCAATTTTTAGCTTTCAGTTCTAACATTTTGACAATTGCGTGGTCATGCAACACTGTACCCAAATGAAAATGTTGTATTTTTTCACACAAATATAACTTTCTTTTGATGGTATTTAACCACTTCCCAACCAGCCGCCACAGTTATACTGCGGCAGGTTGTCTCCTTTCAGACCACTATGGGGCACGCACGCCCATCAGTCGCGATGACCGCCCGGGCACCCACGATCGATCCACATAGATGGAACAGAGATCTGTCTGTTTACATGGTCAGATCTCCGTGCTATCAGGGGAGAGGAGACTGATCTGTTCATACTGAGTATGAACAACAAATCTGTCTCCTCACCCAGGCAGTCCTATCCCCCCACAGAATTACTCCCTAGGGCACAGTTAACCCCTGACCTGCCAGTGTCATGTGTCAATGGTCCCAAAAAAGTGTCAAGTGTCCGATCTGTCCTGCTAAAAATCGCAAATCACCACCATTACTAGTAAAAAATTAAAAATAAATGTATAACACCCGTGGCTAAACGCCCTGAGGCGATTCTGTTTGCATAGGTAGCACTATACAAGTCAATCATTCATATACCGTATTTTCCGGCGTATAAGACGACCTTTTATAGTTAAAAAAGTCCCCCAAATATCGGGGGTCGTCTTATACGCCGGTATATGGATGTCCGCATTAATGTCCGCGCTGAGCCAATCACGGCAAGCGATATATTCTATTAATGAATACAAAGCCTGCACGGATTGGCTTTCAGAGTCAGAGAGGCGCGGGCTGATGATGTTCCAACCTCTGCCAATCACGGCGAGCGATGTCTTCTTTTAATGAATACAAAGCCTGCTCGGATTGGCAGAGGTTGTAATATCAGCCCGCGCCTCTTTGAATCTCAAAGCCAATCCGTGCAGGCTTTTGTATTCATTAATAGAACACATCGCTTGCCATGATTGGCTCAGCGCGGTACACTGTAATACTGTATACAGTGTGTTACTGAATGCGGCTACCCCTTGGCTCCTCTTCCTTCCACGGCCACCTCGCCATTCCACACCGGAGCTTTGATTTGAAGCACCTGACCCTCCATTTGGCACCCGACCCTCCATTTGGCACCCGACCCTCCATTTGGCACCCGACCCTCCATTTGGCACCCGACCCTCCATTTGGCACCCGACCCTCCATTTGGCACCCGACCCTCCATCAGGCACCTGACCTTACATCAGTGGATTTTGCGGGGCACACAAGGTATTTACCACCACAGCACTGCTTCACAAAGCTTCTGATTAAATTGCACAGACTTATTGCTGTTTCAGTATGTTACCCAAACTACTAGTCAGACTAGTTGGAAGGGGGTCGTCTTATACTGTGAGTATATGTCAAAACCAATGTTTTAGCTGGACAATTAGGGGGTCGTCTTATACGCCCAGTCGCCTTATACGCCGGCAAATACGGTAATAAAAATGCCATAAATATAGCCCCTATTTTGTAGACGCCATCTTTTGCACAAATCAATCAATATACCCTTATTGTAAAAAAAATAAAAATGTAGATGTATACATATTGGTCTAAACGGAGGAAGAAATTTTGTTTTAAAAAAATAAATAAAAATTGGGGGATATTTATCATAGCAAAAATATAGTTTTTTTGTTTTTAGTGCAAAAAAAAAATTGCAGAGGTGATCAATTAGCACCAAAAGAAAGCTCTACTTGTGGGGAAAAAAGGACATCAACTTTGTTTTTGTGCAAGTCACAATTTTCAGTTAAAACGACGCAATGCCAAATCGCAAAAAAATGTCCGGGTCATTAAGGGGGCAAATCGTCTGGGGCTGAAGTGGTTAACCGCTTCAATACCAGGCACTTAGACACCTTCCTGCCCAGACCAATTTTCAGCTTTCAGCGCTGTCGCACTTTGACAATTGCACGGTCATGCTACACTGTACCCAAACAGAATTTTTATCATTTCGTTCCCACAAATTATTTTGGTGGTATTTGATCACCTCTGCCATTTTTATTTTTTGCGCAATTTTGAAAAAAAAAACACGTTTTTCTTTGTTTCTGTTAATTTTTTTTATAGATAAGTACGTTTTTCTTCTTCACTGACGGGCACGGATATGGCGGCACTGACGGGCACGGATATGGCGGCACTGACGGGCGACACTGGGCACTTATGGGGGGCACTGATAGGTGGCATGGATGGGCACTGATGGGTGGCTCTGACACTGATGGGTGGCATTGCTGGGCATCACTGATTTTTAATTGTACATGAAGGTGCCAGTCAGTGCCCATTTGGGCACTGACTGGCACAGATTGAGCATCATTTGCACGTGTGGATGGCCAGGGGGTACATACCTGGCCATCCACATGTTTCCCACTTCCCTGGGGGTCCTAGTGGAGTCCCTGGTGGTCCAGTTTGGGCATCTGAGGTGGGGCTGCACTGAAACAATCAGCGCAGACTCCCCCTGTCAGAGGCGCCGATCGGCTCTCCTCTACTCGCGTCTGTCAGACGCAAGTGAGAAAAAGCCGATCACCGGCTTTTCCTGTTGACATCGTGATCAGCCGTGATTGGACACGGCTGATCACCTGGTAAAGAGCCTCCGCCGGACTGACACACTGCACCGATCGCTGCGATGCTCGCCCCCACGGGGGCACAGCGGCATGTTATCCTGAAGGACGTCATATGATGCCCAGTCAGAATAACGAAACCACCGCCCGGCCGTCATTCTGCTATAGGCCGGGCGGGAAGTGGTTAATCACCTTTTTTTTTTTAGTTTCTCAGAAAATTTTGTAAAGTTATTTTTCTCCTTCACTGATGGCACTTATGGGTGGCACTGATGAGCGATTACTGTTGCTCAGGCACTGAAAGGCGGCAGATTGGCGTCACTGGTGGGCACTGCTGGGGCTGCACTAATAAGGCACTGATGATCAGTGCCCTGATTACCTGTACAGGTCTCCCCTGCAAGGAGATGCCGCTAATCGGCTCTCCTCACACTGTTGGTGTGAGGCAAGGAGAGCTGATTACGGCAGTTCCGTGTTTACATGTGATGTATGGGATGGGTAAAGAGCCACGCCATGCAGAGACTGGTGCAAAGTTATCCCAGAACAAGAGGGGATCCCGCCTATCATCCTTTTACTATATGGCGGACGTGAGGTGGTTAACATGGGCATTACAAAAGAGTGAATTGCTGTCATATTTATCCAGACTCGATTCATCATATGCCATGTTCTCTGCTGCAATAGCCAGGCATAGATATGAGCACATAATGTGTAATTCTGCATTTCAATGACAAATACCCTATGTCATCCTTGGGGTGACCCAGACTATGATCTGCTAAACACAATTTGGACCCTCGTAAATGACCTGTCCCAAAAATTTGCAGATGTGTATATGCCCCAACAAATCATTTGCGTGGACGAGTCCCTTATACATTTTACTGGCAGGCTTAAGCAGTGTCTCCCCAGAAAGCATGCCGGATATGGGTTCAAGCTCTGTGGGAGGGCAGTAAGGCTATACATATTGTTTTTAGAATTTGAGGGAAAGGACACTCATGTGGAGCCCCCCGAATGCCCAGACTGTGTGGGGAGCAGTGGCAAGATCGCATGGGACTTGGTGTCACCCTTGTTTCTTAAGGGGTACCATTTGTATGTAGACAACTTTTATGGGAGCATACCCTTTTTAGACACTTATTCAATCTTGGAATTGGCTGCTGTGGTACTGTGCAACCTAATCGCAGGGGTTCCCCAATGGCTCGTTAACGCCCGACTCAGAAGGGGGAGAAAGCCTACTTGCAGTGAAGTAGGACCAATGGGATGTTTCTCGCCTCGTCTTTTAGGACAGCACCTGGAGAGAGCACACCCATTTCCCAGGAAACACTGCAGTCACCACTTTAAGTGTTTCCTCCACCATGGTGGAAGCCCTGCAAAGGACCAGGGGTGTGCTGCGCTCTTTCCAGGTGGGGGAAGGGTGAAGGGCATACCTTGTCAGCATATTTTGGATCTTTCTGGCAATCGCAACACCCCCCTGATGGGAGGGGGATGTTCCAGTGCTTTTCTTGTCTTCGAGCCCAGCGAGGGTAGAGCCAGGTGCAGGGTCCCGCGCTGATAGACTTAGGGGTGCTGTGCTATGCTTAGTGCAGAATCTCTAGTGTCCAGACGCCACTCGTTCTGGGTCCCAGGTGGCGGTTGACATCCCTTCAGGGCGAGGTGGGACGTCCGGCAGTGCACAGCAGCTTTCGGTTCTGGCGGCTGGAATGCAAGAGGGGGAGGTTGCCTCGGCTAGTCTATTTCCAGTCCTCAAAGCGGCAAAAGGACTGGGAAAATGTTAGATAAAGCTGCCGAGCATCTGCTGGAGCCAGAGGAACCAGTGGCGTGAGACACAAATGCCAGCCAGCCCCAGGTAGGAGAGGCAGTGGCCTCTGTCAGTTTTTTTTTTTTTTTTTTTTTTTCAACCTGGGCGATGTTTGTGTCCCTCCCTTCCTCCCCTAGCAGGGGGGAGGAGGGGAGCCTGCATCACGCTCCTGAGGTGAGGGCGCTGGGGAGCATGAGGACAGTGATATTGTGTGGTGTTTTTTCACTGTTGATGGGTCTGCTAGTGAGGAGGCCTGAAGCATAGTTTAATATAATTTATGTGGGTGTCGTTTGTGCTTGGTGTCTTGCAGGCAAAAAAAAGCAAGTTTCCCTTCCTCCCAAAAAGATGTCGCTCCTGTAAAGCCTCCCTTAGGGTCTCTTGGACCAAGGCTTTATACAGGTCCTATATAATATATATATATATATATATATATATATATATATATATATATATATATATATATATATATATATATATACACACACACAAGTCCTTTATACAGATCTAGTCAGAGGAGTCATCCTCTGCGGCTTCCTCTGCACAACCTAGTGAGATGCTCACTACTTTCCGGAAAGAGTTGGCAGACACGTTTCAGTCCTTCCGATCTTATCAAATGCCCACTTCAGCTCATAGGGTGGTCAGCGAGTCAGAAGAGGGGGAAAGGGACACCCCAGGGTCAGATGGAGGAGAAGAAAAGGCAGTATCTTCCTCCCGCTACAGGCTGTCCCTGGAAGAGGAGGACGACCTATTGAAAACCATACATACCACCCTGAACAAGGAGGATAAAGCCCAATTATCCCTGCATGACCAAATATATCAGGGTATGAGTGAGGTCAAGCATCGGGTGTTTCCATTGCAGAAAGACTTGTTGGAGGCTATGGAAAGGGCCCTCTTTTTTTCCAGATCACTTAAAAGGAGATTCCCTTTTGACGAGGCTAGTGCGCAGGTTTGGAACAAAAGAGCTAAGCTTGACTCGGCCTTCTCGCAGGTATCGCAAAATACCGATTTGGCTTTTGAGGATATGGGGATCTTGAAAGACGCTATGGATAAAAGAGCTGATTCCCTGTTAAATGACTGGGACTCTGCCCTAGCCAATCTTAAACCTGCAATGGCGTCAACTGTAGTAGCCAGAAATTTGAAACACTGTTTAGAACAGTTAAAAGGTCATATTGAAGCAGGGACCTCTTGCAAAGATTTGCTGGATACTCTGTCAGTCTTACAAAAGGCAATGGGTTACATGGCAGACACTTTGGCAGAATCAGTGATAATGTCCAATATCTTCGGCACTAGTTAATTTGAACAGGGGGAGTGGTGTCACATATTCAGTTCAGGGCCCTCTCGTTTGGGGTCTCCTCTTCCCAGAAGATCTTTGCAAAGATTATGGCGGAAGCTTTGGCACCGCTCAGGATAGGAGGGGTCTCAATTGTACCTTATCTGGACGATCTTTTGTTCACCGACTCAAAGGACCTGTTGTGCAGGGACTTAGACGCAGAGCCACTTAGAAAGTTTGGGCTGGCTTCTGAACAGAAGTCAAACCTGATCCCTTCCCAGGTAATCAAATTCCTGTGTTATTCCATCAGCTCTGTACGAGAAGGAAAATCTTTCTCCCAGAAGAAAAAATAATGAAGGTTCAAGACGCACTGAAAAAGGTCCAGACAAACTTCTCTATTACGGTTCAGGCAACCATGTCCATGCTTGGCTTTCTCACAGCCTCGATCCCAGCTGTTCAGTGGGCCTGCCTCCATTCAAGAGATCTCCAGCAGGCAATTCTGCAGAATTGGTCTTATGGGGACGTCAAAGAAACAAATCAGGATTTCATCTCCGGTCAAGAGGACATTATGGTGGTAGAGTTAAACAAATCTGAACAGGGGCTTGTTCTGAACTTTTCCGGCAGAAAAAACATTAACAATGGATGCAAGCTTCTGGGGATGGGGCGCCCATCTCAAGAGCCAGGTAGCCCAGGGGTCCGAGAAAACAAAGAGGCCCGCCCACTGGAGAGAGCTAAGGGCCATTCTCCTGGGGCTGTTGTCCTTTAAAGAGATAATTGGGGACCAACACATTCAAATTTCAGACAACACCACAGCGGTAGCCTACGTCTCAAGGCAGGGGGGCAGAAGAGGCAGGGTTCTTCTGGCTTTGGCCCTCCAGATTCTGACATGGGCAGAGGACAATTTGGCATCCCTGACAGCAGTGCATCTAAAGGGCAGCCTAAATGAAGTAGCAGATCTTTTAAGAAGACTGGTACTAGAGTCAGAATGGAGCCTGAATGCAGAGATCTTCCAGATGATAGACAGATGGGGTTTTCCCCAGGTCAACCTTTTTGCATCTCAAACCAATGCAAAAGTTCCAGTTTATTTCTCTCTGAACAGGCAGGACCAAGCGGTTGGTCTGGATGCACTGGACCAGCCCTGGACCTTCCGCTTGTGTTGCACCTTTCCCACTGTGCAGAGGATTTCTCTAGTGCTCTAAAAGTTACAGGGAGAGGCCACAAGCGTATTTCTAGTAGCCACTTATTGGCCCTAGATGGCATGGTTCTCGACCCTACTGAAGTTGGCAGTAGAACCCCCATTGGTTTCCAACCCCTACGTGGGGGTCTGCTGAGTCAGTGGCCCTTTCATCCCAGATGTAGGTCATCTCAGGCTGGCAGCCTGGATACCGAGGAGCAAATCCTAAAGAGAAAGGGTCTGTCTAATAAATTTGCTAGATTGCAGAGTCGCAAGGGCCATTTATTTTAAAACCTGGAAATGTTTCAACTCTTGGTGCACTTCAAAAAATTGCTCTCTACAGTAGGTCATTTATGTCCTTGAGTTCCTCCATGATGGAAGGGAGAGAAGGGTCTGGCGGCCAGTACCTTCATAACAGTTCAAATAGCTGCGTTGTCAGTATTTTGTTAAGACACTGGCCAGACCTAGGCCAGTTCCGTTTAAGTTTTTTCCCCAAGTGGGATTTGTCGGTGGTTTTACAGGACCTGACTAAAAGACCTTTTAAACCACCAGAGGAGGCTACGATTAAAGATTGGTCGTTTAAAACTAGCACTTTTAGTGCCAGTTACCTCAGCTAGAAGGATCAGAGAGCTGCAGGCCTGATCTATTATTGAACCTTCTTTTTTTTTTTTTTTTTACTTTTTGTTGCAGACCGGGTAGTGCTGAGGACAGACCCGGGATTTTTGCCAAAGGTCGCTTCCGTTTTCTACAGATCCCAGGAGATGGTTCCAGCTACTTTCTGTACATTACCGTCCTGTCCTAAATAAAGGGAGTTTTTACAGTTTGGACTTAAGATGCTTGTTGCTGGAGGTTACAAGAGAGTTTAGGAAATCCAATTCTCTGTTTATTCTATTTTCAGGGCTGCGTAAGGGTTGTGGAGCTTCTAAAAACATAATTGGAAGGTGGCTTCGGATGGCCATTAAAGAAGCTTATAGGGCCTTGAAGTAGAATCTCCCACAGCTGTGGTAACATTCTTGGCAGGACGAGTTGGGGCTTTGTCAGGACGAATCTGCAAAGCAACCACGTAGATTAGTTTCTAAACCTTCACTCGTCCCTATAGGATGGATTTGCTCTCGGCAGTAGAGCAGTCTTTTGGCAGGAAGGTCCTTTAAGCGGTGGTCCCACCCTAGAGTAAATACTCGCTTATCTCCAGGTGCTGGCCCAAAAGACTAGGTGAGAAAACCTTAGACTTACCCGTAATGGTATTTCTACGAGTCTTTTGGGACAGCATCTATGACCCTCCCTTGATTGTGATTTTTACTGTGGTATTGTGCTTATAGTTTTCTACACGGCTGGAGTTGCTCAATAAAAACTGAGGCCATGATGGAGGTGTCCAGGCTTTAAAGTGGTTACTGCACTGTTTCCTGGGAAATGGGTGTAGCTGCTCTCTCTACAGGTGCCGTCCTGAAAGACTCGTAGAAATACATTAACAGTAAGTCTAGATAAGGTCATTCCATCTTTTATTCACGCAGACACAACTGTACAAATTTGCATAGCATCTGGTGGTGCTGAAAAGCCTTTGTGCTCATGAATATAATTTTTATATGGGAGGCATAAACTTTAATGACCAAATTAAGCAATATTTAGCCCCCCCCCCCCGAGCTAGACACTGGTACAACAGTGTCTATATGTTTCAGTTGGCTATATATAGTGCTTTTGTGATTTACAAAGAAACTGGAAGAAGTGGATTCTTCCTAAAATTTCAGCAAGCAAACATCAAAGCCTTTTTTGTATTCACAATGTGTTTTGGCCCAAATCAAGATGCAGTTAGCCGGATGCATGAGAAGTATTTTCCTGATGTCTTCCCTGGTACCCTGCCCTAAAAGTCACCACAAAAAAGATGCCATATCTGTAGCAGACACAGAATAAAATGTGACACCCTTTTTAGGTAGTAGAGTGTTAGTCTAGTGCGCACACTTCTGCAAAAACAGGGTCTCGAAAGAAGTCAGGAAATGTACTATAGCCTTTTGAGAGACTCTAAAATCAGTGCTGTATTCTTTGTTCTTAAAAGTTCCAAAAAGTTGTTAAAAAAAAAAAAAAAAAGTAAGGTTTTTATTGAGTTAATGAAATATTACTACAGAAGTGTAGCGCTCTTTTTTTTTTATTTTTATTTTTTTTTTTTTATTAAAGCTGGTGTGATTTTATTTAGTCCATTCTTTGTCCACATGCAATATTTAGTAAGGTGAAATGAAGATGTGACTCAGAGATCCACCACCTCCTACAGTAGCACACACAGCCTCTTACCAGGTGCAGTTGACTACCCAATTACAAGTGGTCAAAACATGCACTTATGCTCCAGGAATGGCTCACAGAGAATCCATCAGTTAATAAACTCGGCTTAAAGCCCCTCCAAAATGGGATGGTCAGATGGTGTATAGAGCAGTGACTTCCCAATGGATGTATCGCAAAGAAAGAAATCAAGCCCTCTCCTCCTGTAGTAAGCTTTTAATCTTTGTATTTTTTGAAGATAATGGATCCAGGTTAAAAAGTGTTATCTGAATTGTAAAAGTTTACATATGAAAAATTGGACTCATGCTTCATTTCGGTACATGACGTCACTTTCCAAAGCTAATGATAATCAAGGGGGGCTGCGCTGAGTGAAAAAAATGTGTGTATAGATAACAACAGTGATTGTAGCAACAAATAATGTGGCAAAAAAAATATATAAATAAATTAATCTCGCCCAGTATATAAATAATGAACAAAATTACTAATGAAACAATAAGGACTGCTATATGTCCATCAGGGACATAGCCAGTCTAAAGATATCAAATGTGGTGACAAACAGATAATGATCACTTAAAAGGAATGTCCAAGTATAACTGAGTGTCCAATCAAGTACAGCAGTAAAGTGACATCCACGTGTTGTAAACAGTGACTTTTCCAGAAATTCAAATAAAGTGACAAGTGCTGTGGGGATCCCACCACCAGGGAGATTGCAGGCTTACCAGACTGTATAAGGGGAATCGCGTGTGGCTAAAACCCAGCCAGGGCCTTGTCCTCCGGCATGACTCGATTCCACCACTCCCAGTATTCAATCTCAGATGTGGATGTTAGTCACTCCAGGTACCGGTGAATGCGGGACTTGCCACTGATAGTAATGGTTCGTGAACCCTGTGGCTATGAGAGTTGGTCCGTTGATATTTGCCACTAGTGATGATATCAGTGCCTGAGCCTGTTCAGATCATCAACCTGGAAGGCTCTAGCCAGGAAACAGAGGCTGCATCCATCTATACACACACATTTTTTTCACTCAGCGCAGCCCCCCTTTTTACTGTTTACACATTTGCTTATCACATATGGTTGCTGCTCTTGCTCTTTCCTTTTTAAATTTGTTGGTCCAGCGCAATTTTCTTTGTATTATAATGATAATCAAGGAAATGTGGGGCTTACTGCATAAATATTAATAAAATTAAGAATAACTAATCAAAGTGATAAAACGAATGAAAATAACGCGATGTGAAAAAAATGTAATAATCCATTGTGCAAAATATAAATAACTAATCAATTATTTATGACTAGTGCAAAATTAAGCAATGTACAAATAATCCAAATATTCAATGTGCAAATGGCCAACATCCAGCGTGCAAACAAAAGCAATCGGTGAAAAATTTAGAAGGGGTAATCCTGCGCCAGCACAACGAACAATAACTAAAGGGATGCTGCGCACACTTAAGGGAAATGTCTGAACCCAAGTGAAAGTAAAAAAGAGGAGATAGTGGCGCGCAAAGATAAAACTAAATATTTAAAAGACAAAAGACTAACGGATAATAGACCTAAAAACCTCCGGGTAGGTAATAAAGCATAAATATGGTAAAACAATATTATCCAGCAATGGTGCGTAAAGTAATGTGATAAAACCAAAACATGTGGTAAAAACAATCCTTGTTAAAAATGCATCATAAAAATCGCATGGTGTGACTAGATAAAATATCAGTGCATCCAAGTGTATATAAAATCAGTGATGTGATATACAGAAAATGGTGAAATTCCTTCAGAACGTATGAGTGTGTGTCCAATAAATAGTGGGAAGGGAGTGATCCAAGCAAATAAATCAATATATCATACAAGTGTGATATAAAGTGCAGCGAAGCAAAGGAGACTGAAGAATCTCAAATGCCAAGTGAAGGAAAAAATTACTTAGGATAATAACTGGTCCGTGCCAACTGGCAGATTTAAGTGAAAGGATAAATGCAAATACTAAAAATGGTGAGTAGCGATTAGAGAATCGCAAAATAAAAAAGTCCAAAGTGAAGAGTCCATATATAGCATGGGTGAATTTTGGTATCTTCTATCCAACAGACAGGCAAAATATCTGTGCTGAGGTGTCCAATGGTGAAAAAGGGATACAAGTATAAATCCTGTGCAGTGATCCGTGTGCAATCCTAAATGGGGATATGGGTGGCCCCTTACCTTACAGCTGTAAGGTTACAGCAGTATAGTATGGGTCTTAGGTGACCGTCCTCTTGGGGGTGTCCTCCTGATTTTTCAAATGGCGGTCCCAGGTAGTCTCTGTCTGTGTATTCCGTATGGGGCCCTTCAGCTTGTCCAAGCAGGGGTATGGTGGGGGGGGGGGGGTGGGGGGTTGGTTTTCACCTCAGTATCACATAAAATAAAATTGCCTCATAGTGTAGTATGTAGATGGTAAAAACAAGTATTTATTACAATAAAAACAGTTGCACAAATAAAATGGGTACTCACATTTGGACAGTGAGTACAACAAGCAGGGTATAAACGAGCGTTCGAGCTCGGTGGGGTCACTTCCGGTAGATCACGTGTCCCGACGCGTGTTCGTCACTAGTCACGTGACTTCATCAGGGGTACCTAGTGTCTCTACCATGGTCTTTAAATAGGCTGTGTGTTAATCAATTAGCGGCCATTTTTTCGTAGCGCCGATCACCGGAAATGGTCATAAATACGTCGCCGGAAATGGAGCGGCGGCCATTTTCTTGGTGGTTGGGCCGCACAGTGAATGGAATGTGGTGTCAGCAGAGTATGTAAAAACAAAGCCGGAGGCGGCGATGGTACACTCTCTGACTGGCCATGGGTGCATAACAATAGCTGGCAAAACAGCTAAATGTGTAATATGGGTGGCGGCCATATAATATGCAACATCTAATCAAGCAACAGTTAATAATAAAAAGGCGCTGGATGGAAATAAAAACGCGGATAACAGTGTTTCTCCATATTGTGTATAAAATAAGGAGAGTTCGTCTCAGTAAAAAAATATAGATAAATGGGCAAGATAAGAGATATGAATAATAAATATTAGAGTACGAGTGGACGTAAAATATATGTATATAAAATTATATAAAATATAAAATTAGACTACAGTGTACCGGAAATGACGTCAGAGTAATGCATGAAGTACATTAATGCGGTAATACATAATGGTGGAGTCTGTGAATGAGACAACAGGGTGCCAGAGTGAAGCTGTGAAAGGGTCAGAGACCTCCAAAGTGCAGACATATTCCAGGATTGAATAATGGAGACACCTTAAAGCTGCATGGGTGAAAAGGACCAAGGGGGATCAAGTAGGTAATTGGGCTGTATATAAAAATAATTTTGTTTTTTTAAAAGATATAGAAAATGTGTCTAAAAAATGTAAAAAGGTAAAACATCTGGTAATTTTAAAAGTCACTGAGGAAACAATTGAGATCGAATTCTACGTTTAGGCCATGTGGCGTGAGGGTATTTAGGGTGAAGATCCACTTGGATTCCAATTGGCTTAGGGTCCTCACCTTGTGTCCTCCCCTCCAATGTTTAATATATGGCTCAATGCCCCAAAATTTTAAATGTGAGGGGTCCTTATTATGATGGCTGGCAAAGTGTTTGGACACATTGTGTTTGTCAAAGCCCTTTTGAATATTCCGGACATGCTCTTTTATTCTAATTCTCAACAGTCTCTTAGTGCGGCCTACGTACTGGAGCCCGCAGCTACATTCAAGTACGTATACAGCACCCATTGTGTTACAGCAGATAAAGTTTTTTATTCTATGGTTGTTGCCAGTGCTGTTTGATACGAACTCTTTTCTTTTTTCCACTGGTAGTTTAGTTCTTGTGCACGCATAGCAACGTTTGCACGGATAGAAGCCTTCTCCTGTAAAGAAAGTGAATCCTTTGCTCGGGGGGTCTGGGATATTTTTTACCACCTTATCTCTGATTGTTGGGGCTCTTCTGTATACAAATTTCGGATAGTTTGGGAGGATCTCCTTTAGACGTGTATCAGCTTGTAAAATGTTCCAGTTACGTTTTATAATTTTTTCAATTTGCTTATGTTGTGCGCTATAATCTAAAATAATGGGCACAGTATCCTGCCAGATCTTTTCTTTCGGTTTATCTTTAATAAGGTCATTCCTATTCATTTTTTCTATTTCAGCTATATTTTTATCTAGCATTTTGTTGCAGTAGCCTTTTTCGACGAATCTCATTTTCATATTTTTCGCTTGGCTCAAAAAAAGTTCCTTTTCTGTGCAGTTGCGTCTAAGGCGCATGAGCTGGCCCTTTGGGATGTTGAATATCCAATTTCTGTGATGGCACGTGTCGAGTGGTAAATAGCTGTTACGGTCTACGTCTTTGAAGTGTGTCTTTGAAACTAGTTTTCCATTTTCCTGACCTATCTCCAAATCCAAGAAAGTGATCTGTTTGTCGCTGATGTCCCATGATAATATTATGTTCCTGTCATTTTTGTTTAGATTTTCAAGGAAATTGGTTAGTTTACTTAGGTCACCTTTCCATAGAATAAACACGTCATCAATATAGCGACGATATATATGGAGCTCCTCTGGTCTATTTGTGAATACTGTTTCGTTTTCCCATTTTGCCATAAAAAGGCCTGCTACACTGGGGGCAAACTTGGCCCCCATTGCTACTCCCGTTCGTTGATGGTAATAATTGCGATTATACCAGAAGTAGCTATTTTTTAGACAGAAATCCAGGCTCTTCACTAGATACTTCCTTTGTATACATGGGAGTTTTGTGTGTTTCCTGAGTCCCCATTTTATGGCTTCACATGCCTGGTGGTGTAAGATTATTGTATATAGGGACGAGACGTCCGCTGTGGCTAGCAACCAGGGTCCTTTGTCTGTTGGTATATCATTTAATATTTGCAAAATTTGTTTCGTATCGCGTAAGTATGCTGTTGTATCCTGTACTGCGGGTTGGAGAAAAAAATCGATGTATTCACCCATCCTAGATGTCAATGAGTCGATTCCATTGACTATGGGTCTTGGAGGTGGGTTGATCTTATCCTTATGGATTTTAGGGAGGATGTAGATAATGGGGGTCCTGCATGATTCTGGTATCATATACCTTGCTTCCTTTTTATTTAAGATATTTTTCTTGAGTCCCAGATGTACTATTTGGTTCAAGGCATTTCTGCATTTGAAAACTGGGTTTCCTAAGAGACGTGTATAAGTTTCCTCATCTTGTAGGAGGGAGTTTACGCTTGTGTTATATTGCTCCTTGGTAAGGATAACAATACCCCCTCCCTTATCCGCTGGGCGTATGACCAGGTCTTTCCTTTTTGTAAGTTTGCGGATCCCACATTTAATGTGTTTTGGTTCTTGATGTTTCTTGATTTTCAGATCCTTTAGTTCATCTAGTACGATTTTTTTGAAGACTTCAATATGTCTATTATCCTTTGCCACAGGGTTAAATGTAGATTTGTTTCTCAGTGTACTGTGGAGTATCTCATCCTCTTGTTGTACTGGTATCGCTCTGCATGAGTTGTTTAGCATATATTTCTTGATGTTTAATTTCCTTATATATTTCTGAATCCCTATATAAGTTTGGAACTTGTCCATATTCTTAGTGGGTGCATATTTTAATTTTTTGTCAAGGACTCCAACTTCCTCGTGGGATAAGGGCTGTCCACTTAAATTAAAAATCCCCTCGCCTTTTATTCTCTTTTTCTCTTTAATTCTCTTCCCTCCTCTGCAGCCTCTCGTCTTTCGGGTGTTCTTCTTGGATGTCTCGGGTCCTCGTTCCTCCTCGGTTGGTTGTTTGGAAGTTGGAGTCCTTGACAAAAAATTAAAATATGCACCCACTAAGAATATGGACAAGTTCCAAACTTATATAGGGATTCAGAAATATATAAGGAAATTAAACATCAAGAAATATATGCTAAACAACTCATGCAGAGCGATACCAGTACAACAAGAGGATGAGATACTCCACAGTACACTGAGAAACAAATCTACATTTAACCCTGTGGCAAAGGATAATAGACATATTGAAGTCTTCAAAAAAATCGTACTAGATGAACTAAAGGATCTGAAAATCAAGAAACATCAAGAACCAAAACACATTAAATGTGGGATCCGCAAACTTACAAAAAGGAAAGACCTGGTCATACGCCCAGCGGATAAGGGAGGGGGTATTGTTATCCTTACCAAGGAGCAATATAACACAAGCGTAAACTCCCTCCTACAAGATGAGGAAACTTATACACGTCTCTTAGGAAACCCAGTTTTCAAATGCAGAAAAGCCTTGAACCAAATAGTACATCTGGGACTCAAGAAAAATATCTTAAATAAAAAGGAAGCAAGGTATATGATACCAGAATCATGCAGGACCCCCATTATCTACATCCTCCCTAAAATCCATAAGGATAAGATCAACCCACCTCCAAGACCCATAGTCAATGGAATCGACTCATTGACATCTAGGATGGGTGAATACATCGATTTTTTTCTCCAACCCGCAGTACAGGATACAACAGCATACTTACGCGATACGAAACAAATTTTGCAAATATTAAATGATATACCAACAGACAAAGGACCCTGGTTGCTAGCCACAGCGGACGTCTCGTCCCTATATACAATAATCTTACACCACCAGGCATGTGAAGCCATAAAATGGGGACTCAGGAAACACACAAAACTCCCATGTATACAAAGGAAGTATCTAGTGAAGAGCCTGGATTTCTGTCTAAAAAATAGCTACTTCTGGTATAATCGCAATTATTACCATCAACGAACGGGAGTAGCAATGGGGGCCAAGTTTGCCCCCAGTGTAGCAGGCCTTTTTATGGCAAAATGGGAAAACGAAACAGTATTCACAAATAGACCAGAGGAGCTCCATATATATCGTCGCTATATTGATGACGTGTTTATTCTATGGAAAGGTGACCTAAGTAAACTAACCAATTTCCTTGAAAATCTAAACAAAAATGACAGGAACATAATATTATCATGGGACATCAGCGACAAACAGATCACTTTCTTGGATTTGGAGATAGGTCAGGAAAATGGAAAACTAGTTTCAAAGACACACTTCAAAGACGTAGACCGTAACAGCTATTTACCACTCGACACGTGCCATCACAGAAATTGGATATTCAACATCCCAAAGGGCCAGCTCATGCGCCTTAGACGCAACTGCACAGAAAAGGAACTTTTTTTGAGCCAAGCGAAAAATATGAAAATGAGATTCGTCGAAAAAGGCTACTGCAACAAAATGCTAGATAAAAATATAGCTGAAATAGAAAAAATGAATAGGAATGACCTTATTAAAGATAAACCGAAAGAAAAGATCTGGCAGGATACTGTGCCCATTATTTTAGATTATAGCGCACAACATAAGCAAATTGAAAAAATTATAAAACGTAACTGGAACATTTTACAAGCTGATACACGTCTAAAGGAGATCCTCCCAAACTATCCGAAATTTGTATACAGAAGAGCCCCAACAATCAGAGATAAGGTGGTAAAAAATATCCCAGACCCCCCGAGCAAAGGATTCACTTTCTTTACAGGAGAAGGCTTCTATCCGTGCAAACGTTGCTATGCGTGCACAAGAACTAAACTACCAGTGGAAAAAAGAAAAGAGTTCGTATCAAACAGCACTGGCAACAACCATAGAATAAAAAACTTTATCTGCTGTAACACAATGGGTGCTGTATACGTACTTGAATGTAGCTGCGGGCTCCAGTACGTAGGCCGCACTAAGAGACTGTTGAGAATTAGAATAAAAGAGCATGTCCGGAATATTCAAAAGGGCTTTGACAAACACAATGTGTCCAAACACTTTGCCAGCCATCATAATAAGGACCCCTCACATTTAAAATTTTGGGGCATTGAGCCATATATTAAACATTGGAGGGGAGGACACAAGGTGAGGACCCTAAGCCAATTGGAATCCAAGTGGATCTTCACCCTAAATACCCTCACGCCACATGGCCTAAACGTAGAATTCGATCTCAATTGTTTCCTCAGTGACTTTTAAAATTACCAGATGTTTTACCTTTTTACATTTTTTAGACACATTTTCTATATCTTTTAAAAAAACAAAATTATTTTTATATACAGCCCAATTACCTACTTGATCCCCCTTGGTCCTTTTCACCCATGCAGCTTTAAGGTGTCTCCATTATTCAATCCTGGAATATGTCTGCACTTTGGAGGTCTCTGACCCTTTCACAGCTTCACTCTGGCACCCTGTTGTCTCATTCACAGACTCCACCATTATGTATTACCGCATTAATGTACTTCATGCATTACTCTGACGTCATTTCCGGTACACTGTAGTCTAATTTTATATTTTATATAATTTTATATACATATATTTTACGTCCACTCGTACTCTAATATTTATTATTCATATCTCTTATCTTGCCCATTTATCTATATTTTTTTACTGAGACGAACTCTCCTTATTTTATACACAATATGGAGAAACACTGTTATCCGCGTTTTTATTTCCATCCAGCGCCTTTTTATTATTAACTGTTGCTTGATTAGATGTTGCATATTATATGGCCGCCACCCATATTACACATTTAGCTGTTTTGCCAGCTATTGTTATGCACCCATGGCCAGTCAGAGTGTACCATCGCCGCCTCCGGCTTTGTTTTTACATACTCTGCTGACACCACATTCCATTCACTGTGCGGCCCAACCACCAAGAAAATGGCCGCCGCTCCATTTCCGGCGACGTATTTATGACCATTTCCGGTGATCGGCGCTACGAAAAAATGGCCGCTAATTGATTAACACACAGCCTATTTAAAGACCATGGTAGAGACACTAGGTACCCCTGATGAAGTCACGTGACTAGTGACGAACACGCGTCGGGACACGTGATCTACCGGAAGTGACCCCACCGAGCTCGAACGCTCGTTTATACCCTGCTTGTTGTACTCACTGTCCAAATGTGAGTACCCATTTTATTTGTGCAACTGTTTTTATTGTAATAAATACTTGTTTTTACCATCTACATACTACACTATGAGGCAATTTTATTTTATGTGATACTGAGGTGAAAACCAACCCCCCACCCCCCCCCCCCCCCACCATACCCCTGCTTGGACAAGCTGAAGGGCCCCATACGGAATACACAGACAGAGACTACCTGGGACCGCCATTTGAAAAATCAGGAGGACACCCCCAAGAGGACGGTCACCTAAGACCCATACTATACTGCTGTAACCTTACAGCTGTAAGGTAAGGGGCCACCCATATCCCCATTTAGGATTGCACACGGATCACTGCACAGGATTTATACTTGTATCCCTTTTTCACCATTGGACACCTCAGCACAGATATTTTGCCTGTCTGTTGGATAGAAGATACCAAAATTCACCCATGCTATATATGGACTCTTCACTTTGGACTTTTTTATTTTGCGATTCTCTAATCGCTACTCACCATTTTTAGTATTTGCATTTATCCTTTCACTTAAATCTGCCAGTTGGCACGGACCAGTTATTATCCTAAGTAATTTTTTCCTTCACTTGGCATTTGAGATTCTTCAGTCTCCTTTGCTTCGCTGCACTTTATATCACACTTGTATGATATATTGATTTATTTGCTTGGATCACTCCCTTCCCACTATTTATTGGACACACACTCATACGTTCTGAAGGAATTTCACCATTTTCTGTATATCACATCACTGATTTTATATACACTTGGATGCACTGATATTTTATCTAGTCACACCATGCGATTTTTATGATGCATTTTTAACAAGGATTGTTTTTACCACATGTTTTGGTTTTATCACATTACTTTACGCACCATTGCTGGATAATATTGTTTTACCATATTTATGCTTTATTACCTACCCGGAGGTTTTTAGGTCTATTATCCGTTAGTCTTTTGTCTTTTAAATATTTAGTTTTATCTTTGCGCGCCACTATCTCCTCTTTTTTAAAAGCAATCGGTGGATTCCAAAAAAAATAGCAAGAAATATTGCAGGCAAGTTTCCAATTCATCAAATAGATATAGTCCCATGAACAGTGCAAAAAAATATAGTCCAAATAATCCACAGCGTGCAGTTCATTGGGAATAAAGTGCAAAGTGCCAGTAACTGAAGGATCTCCACCATCCACTGTGTGATAACGTTTCCCCCAGCCTCTCACCTCATAGATCCAGTTAATGAGCATCTCCGATGTCTCACAACGTTAGTTTCTGGGTTCCCAGGACGTTCCCAATGGAAGGACAATCATCAACTAATCAGGCACATTTCCATAAAGAGAGGGAAGGGCTTCCATAGTGTAGTAAATCCAAAATATTTTATTAAGAAAAAACATAGTAACTTGCAATAATATTCTCGGCAAACAGCGTAATGTGCATAGACTTCCGGTCTCGGCCGCGACCGGAAGTAACGTCATAAGGCGTCAGCTCGTGGCTAGGAGACGGCGCAAACGCTTTATGTACACTAGGGATGAGCCGAACACCCCCCGTTCGGCTCGCACCAGAACCCGCGAACGGACCTAAAGTCCGTGCGAGCTTTCGAACCCTATTGGTTATAATGGATGCGAACGTTCGAAATCAAAAGTGCTAATTTTAAAGGCTAATATGCATGTTATTGTCATAAAAAGTGTTTGGGGACTTGGGTCCTGCCCCAGGGGACATGTATCAATGCAAAAAATGTTTTTAAAATCGGCCGTTTTTTCAGGAGCAGTGATTTTAATAATGCTTAAATTGAAACAAAAGTGTAATATTCCTTTAAATTTCGTACCTGGGGGGTGTCTATAGTATGCATGTAAAGGGGCGCATGTTTCCTGTGCTTAGAACTGTCCCTGCAAAAAGTGTAATTTTTGCAGGAAAGAAAGCTATTGAAAATCACTCGCGGCTAATGTTAATTGACGGCTCCCGTAACACAGAACAGTCATTCATTGAAAGTCATTCATAAAAAAAAAGTCATTGATAAAAAATAAAAAATAAAAATGCCCTCAATATTGGGAGGATGCTTTGGGGGTCTGAGACCCCCAAAGCACCTTGTCCCCATGTTGATGAGGACAAGGGCCTCGTCCCCACAACCGTGCCCGGTGGTTGTGGGGTCTGCGGGCGGGGGGCTTATCGGAATCTGGAAGCCCCCTTTAACAAGGGGACCCCCAGATCCAGAAATGACAGGAGACGGTCTTTGACAATTCCTTTATTCAAATCTTCTTTCTTCTTTCTTCATCCTTCGGTTTCTTCATCTTCTTCCATTTTCTTCTTCCTCCGATCCGCTTCTTCTTGCGCTGGTCTTCTCGTCCGGCATCTTCTTCCATGGCGTCGGCATCTGTTCTTCTGTCGGGCCGCTCCTCGCTATGGGAGGCTCCCGCTGTGTGAGGCTTCGCCTCCGTCTGACAGGTCTTTTATAACGGAGGGCACCTGGTGACCCCGCCCCCCTCTGACGTCATGGGGAAAGCCATAGGGAATTCCCCATGACGTCCCCGTGCGTCAGAGGGGGCGGGGTCACCAGGTGCCCTCCATTATAAAAGACCTGTCAGAGGCAGCGAAGCCTCACATAGCGGGAGCCTCCCATTGCGAGGAGTGGCCCAAGAAGAGACACCGACGCCGATGCCATGGAAGAAGATGCCGGACAAGAAGGCCAGCGCAAGAAGAAGCAGATCGGAGGAAGAAGAAAATGGAAGAAGATGATGGAAGGAGAAGATGAAGAAACTGAAGACAGAAGATTTTAATAAAGGAATTGTCAAAGACCGTCTCCTGTCATTTTTACAATTTTTGACACTTTTTTGGTGAAATGGTAGGGGTACTTTTGTACCCCCTTACCATTTCACACAGGGGGGGGGTGGGATCTGGGGGTCCCCTTGTTAAAGGGGACTTCCAGATTCCGATAAGCCCCCTGCCCGCAGACCCCCACAACCACCGGGCCCGGTTGTGGGGACGAGGCCCTTGTCCTCATCAACATGGGGACAAGGTGCTTTGGGGGTCTCAGACCCCCAAAGCATCCTCCCAATGTTGAGGGCATGTGGCCTGGTTCAGGCGGGAGGGGAGGGCGCTCTCTTCCCCCTCTCTTTTCCTGCGGCCTGCCAGGTTGCCCGCTCGGATAAGGGTCTGGTATGGATTTTGAGGGGGACCCCACGCCTTTTTTTTTTTTGCTGGGGTTCCCCTTAAAATCCATCCCAGACCTGAAGGGCCTGGTTATTGAATTTGGGGGGACCCCCACGCTTTTTTTTTTTTATCAATGAATGACAGTTCTCTGTGTTACGGGAGCCCGCAATTCATTAGCCCAGAGTGCTTTTAAATCACTTCTTTCCTGCAAAAATGACACCTTTTGCAGGGACAGTTCTAAGCACAGGAAACCTGCCCCCCTTCACAGGCAACCTATAGACACCCCCCAGATGTGATACTGCAATGCTGTACTAACAGCACGCACACACAAATCCCCATAAATAGAGCACATATTGTCAGCAGTCAGCAACACGCTTACACTGAAACACAATATGCGAGGCCGCCGCCGCGGCCTTTTATACCGTGGGGCGTGTACTAAAGCTTCTGAGCTATAATTGGCTATAGGCATCCTGCCTGTAGCCAATTATGGCTCTCCTCGCTGCCGGCGCTGTGATTGGCCAAGCATGCGGGGTCACAGTGCATGCTTGGCCAATCATCAGCCAGCATTGCACTGCGACTGGTGCAATGCATTGCGGGCCGCTCGCATCACACGAATTTGATGCGAGCGGCCCAAATAGTTCTGGGCTTGCCGAACGGGCGAACGCCCGATGTTCGATTCGAACATGGGTTTAAATCGAACACCGGGCCCATCCCTAATGTACACGGATAGCAGAAATCCCCTTGCGTTCCAGGTTCCAGTGCTGGAAACCGGAAGTTGGGAAAACAAAAAAAATGCCAGATGACTTGGCAGCCATTACTAGCAACTACAATGAATTTATATTTGATTTACATTACACCTCAATATGAATTTCATGAATATGGACACCAATATAAAAACCTACTTAAAACTCAATCAAAATATAAATAAATGTGTATACGTATCAATTCATTTAATCCAATCACGTCTCATGGAACAGAAGAATTGTGGTACAAAAACATGTTTACAACCCAATTAATACATATACCCAAAATTCATACAAAAAATGTAAATCTTTTCAATCTAGGTGTACATCCAGACGTTGTAATACTAAATCATTTCTAAAATGTGCCACTAAGAAAGTAGTACATTTGATCCAATGTCTGTGTGGCCTTCAATATGTGGACCGTACGGTGCATACCTCCCAAACTAGAGTATGTGATCACATTTGTGTGAAGCAATCAGCGCAAACACAAACTAAAATAAAATAAATAATTGGTGCAAGCTGAACACAAAAAAGGCCAATCACAAATCCTTTGAAGTACAATGTAAAAAGTGACGAAAGTGCAGCGCATCAAAACAAAAATAAAATTAAATAAATATAAAACAATGCAAATAAATAAATCAATTGACAAAAGTTCATATCTTGTCAGTGCAAGACAATATGACCAAAGAATTATTATAAGTGAATAACTGATTGTAGAGTAACACCCAGGTGACTGTAGATCATCATTCAAATAATTCTTAAAGTGATGTCCTCCACGGAAAATAGATGAAATACTCTTACCAGATGTGCAACGCACATACACATGAAATCAATAGGGAATGAAGTGTATGGTTCCAAGCCCGGCCGACTCCAATCTGGGAAATAACCAACCAGCAGGAAAGATCTTATGGCAGATTTTCACTCCATGCAATAGGCAAATCAATGGTAGGCGGCGTGGATCCAAGCGATATTATTCTCCAACATAAAATAGTAATAAAAGAGGGAGGGACACTGAGTGTAGACTGTTTGGTATGTTTATTATAAAACTGATGATTAAAATTACAACCTCAAAGAAAATCAAATGGTTGTATTTGTAAAGGCTAGTGTGCAACAGCCAAAAACATTGGAACAATAAAAGAAGTCCGGTGAATTATACAGCCAAAAAGATAGAGCTTAGCATATGACTAGTATGCACAGCTGATAGCTGAAAAAGCAGAACGAATGCTGTTTTAAATATCCCGCACTGCAGGAATACAGAGATCGCGGTACGTGCCGCTGAGATGATGATAGCGAAGCGAGTGACTGATAGGCTCCTCCCCCCTACTTACGTTACGTCTGTCAGGACTTCGTCAGCGGTGGGTGGAGCCGTCTGTCACTTCGCCGATCTATTAGTAACAGCCAGCGCGGTCTGTGGGTGGAGCCTATCGTGCAAAAAAGACTCAGTCTCGCCGGCACAGCCTAGCGATCTAGTGTCTCTTATGCAGCAGATATAGTAACACTTCCGTCCTGGGGACACATAAGTGGCTAAAATCAACCAACAAGGTCTATGGGCGGAACATATCATGCAGACAAAATCAGTAGCGTCAGCTTAGCCTTGCCATTCGGTGTCTCCTATACTGCAGAATTAGGAACACTTCCATCCTGGTGACACAGCACTGACTCAAAGCATAATATCAAATTAAAAAATTAAGATTCACGCCTTTAGTGGTGGCACTTGAAGGAAACATTTTACACTGCTTTATTTATTTCAGCACGTATTTATATATTATTTATCAAGCACGTTTTGCACAGAGGTTTTCTAAATATTTTAAACAATCTACTGAGGTTTTTAAGTTTGATTTAAGCGCACCCATTGCACAAATTGTGTACTTTTTAACCTATTTTCACGTGTGGGAACACTATTATATGGGCTGCAGCTATATCATTTGGTTATCTTAAATATTGGTTGCATCTCTGATTTTAAATACATAATTAGCGCTTGAGTACACATACTCAGTACTTAAACACTGTGCTCTGTCGCAAAAGAAATCCATAAGGAACCCTTTTATGGCGATTATATGGTTTTGTCCCCCAGTTGTAGGGGTAGTCTCGCCAGGAGTGAGATTTCCAGGCTTAAGACCTGGTAGATCTTTACATTAAAAACCTATGTCTCATATGGGCTCAAGATAGAATGGGACATGTGAGCTTTTGTAAATAATGGCTGATGTATGTGTTTTTTTGTGTCTCAGTTCGTTCTTGGTGACCCAAATGTTCCTTTATTTAAAGTCTTTCCCTGAGTTGACATTGCTGGTTTGTGGCTATATACATATGTTTTATATTGGCTTGTTTATGGAATTAAGTAGTCTAATTGGGGTCAAATATAATATCTATATACATATTTTGTGTGGTTTATTTTTGTTGTGCATATATATTTGTTATATACAGTATAATATATTTGTATAGAGGAGGGCAGGGCTATGGAAATAGGGGGGGGGGGGGGGCGGCTCACTGCCTAGTCCTACTTAAACAGCTTGGGGGTTAGTAAATGGTAGGCTGCCTCAAGACAGGTCCTGCCTTTTGCTCGGTCACACCTGGATTGTATGGGGTAAGAAGATTTCTGGAAATAGCTATGTCTTGGGAGGTCGCCGCAATTTAAACAAAAAAAAAAAGAAAAGTGGGGGAAATCACTAAATATTTATATATATATATATATATATATATTCATATGTTGTCAATTGGTTTTTCATGGAGTATTTTAGTTACGGTGTAAAAAAAAATATTTTTTTTTGAAGAGGGGGAATCTTTATTTAATACATTTTTTTCTTGGGGTAGGAGACATAAATCTTTCTGTGTAATTCTGCAAAGAGTGCTTTACAATTCCTTCTCTTTTACTCCAATGTCTATTTTTTGCTGTCTTTCGATCCTTGCCTGTCCCACAGTTATGAGCCAGCCACCATCAGATCAAGACCCTTGTTTCCTTAGGTAAGGGCCCACACCTAATTAGTAATAAAAAAAAGATTTTTTTTTTTTTTTTTCAAGAGTGCCTTTACGCTGTTACTTTATTACAGCCCTATACCCCAAGAGATGTCTAACAGGACTTCTGGCCATTGCAGCAGCCACTCCCGGCCAAGATCGGATCACAGCCGCCAAGGCAGGAAAAATCAAAAAAATGCCGGGCATGTGGTGCCACCCCTATGGCAGATAAACTAATCTGCAAGGACTGTTTTCGGGGGTATGTGGAGCAAGGACAGACTGAAGTTCAGTAAGTGACTGACTTAATTAGAAGTGTGGTCAGACTCATTAACCTCTTCCCGACCGGCGCACGACGATATACGTCGACAGAATGGCACGGACAGGCATAAGGGCATATAAATACGTCCCCTTTAAGATGCCGCTGTGCCATTGGGCGTGCGCTCGTGCTGGTTGGGGCCCCTGTAAGGCCGGTCGCAGGTCCTGCGGACTCTATCGCCGCGGGGACACCCGCGATCGTCTCACAGGAAGGCAGAGCGGGGAGATGCGGAAATAAACAGCATCTCCCCGTTCTGCCTAGCAACTAGTGACGCCGATCTCTGCTCCCTGTGATTGGAGCAGAGATCAGCTTTCACTAGCTGACAGCAACGCCCCCCCCACAGTAAGAAACACACCTCTAGACATAACCCCTACACTGCCACCTAGTGGTTAACCCCTTCACTGCCAGTGTCATTTACACAGGAATCAATGCATTTAAATACCATTGATTGCTGTATAAATGACAATGGTCCCAAAAATGTGTCAAAAATGTCCGATGTGTTCGCCATAATGTCGCAGTCACAATAAAAATCGCTGATCGCCGCCATTACTAATAAAAAAATAAATAATAAAAATGCTATAAAACTATCCCCCATCTTGTAAACGCTATAACTTCTGCGCAAACAAATCAATAATCGCTTATTGCGATTTTTTTTTTTTTACCAAAAATATGTAAAGGAATACGTATTGACCTAAACTGAGGAAAACTTTGTCGCTTTTTTTTTTATAGCGCAAAAAATAAAAACCACAGGGGCTATCAAATACCACCAAAAGAAAGCTCTATTTGTGGGAAAAAAAGGACGTTAATTTTGTTTGGGAGCCACGTCGCACAACCTCGCAATTGTCAGTTAAAGCGACGCAGTGCCGAATCGCAAAAAGGGGCCTGGTCCTTTGGCTGCAAATTGGTCCGGTCTGAAAGTGGTTAAGTGAGCTAATGCAGTCAGCTCCATCCCAGCATCCTGCGGAGCAGAATCTTCCAGGGCCATCAGCAGCTGCTGGGCCTGTAACAGCCACTCCAGGGTCACTTCCATTATCCACAGGTGACAGAGAGGAATCAGAGGATTTGGAGGAAGAACTTGAGCCGTCAGGCTTTAACTTTTTATTGGTGCAACCTTTTGTGGCCGCAGTTAAGCAGGCAATTGGCTGGGAGGAGACGGAGGAGCCACCTAAGAGGTCTAAATCCTTTTTTCCTTTTTAAAGATAAAGCGTGCCTTTTTTCCATTTATGGAAGAGATTAAAGATCTTATTGAAGGGGAATGGAAGACGCCGGGTAAACGCTTTTCCGTAAACAGGCTCCAGAAGCTATACCCACTGGCAGAAGCGGACGCAGCTCTCCTTGACACACCTCCAGTGGTAGATGCCGCAGTAGTACGCTTAGCCAAAAACATCACCCTGCCTATGGAGGACTCAGCCTCCTTTAAAGATCCATTGGATAGACGCATCGACTCGGATCTGAGGAAGGCCTATCAGTTAGCAGGGGGAGCGTGCAGACCAGCGGTAGCACTAGCCTCCCTATTCAACGCTATTAAAGCCTGGACTGAAAACATTGAAGCAGCCATTCGGCAAGAGGTACCTAAAGAGGATATCATTAAGGCTCTGGAGGAACTTAAATTGTCCGCAGATTTTGTGGGAGAAGCAGCAATCGATACATTACGGTGCTCAGCTAGAGCAATGGTACATACAATAATGGCCAAGAGAGCTCTGTGGTTGAAACTGTGGGCAGCCGATGCAGCATCAAAACAGAGCTGGTGCAAAATCCCCTTTGATGGGAAGGCTCTATTTGTGGAAAAACTAGAAAAGGCGATCTCCCGGGTGAAAGTCGGGGCTTCTGCCCCAGGACAGAAGAGTGAGACGTTCAAGAATTGTTTCCTCGAAATTCCAATCTTCTAGGAACAGGAACGTCTCTCAGTTCTGCCAGAACAGAGACGTTAAGAAAAACTGGAGAAGTACCCAAGCCACCTTTCTAAAACAGGATAAACAAAGAAGTCTCACCAGTCCCCAGGAGGTGTCGAAGACTTTTTGACAGCGAGCCTCTCTCTCCTCTACCAGTAGGGGCCAGGTTGAGGAAATTTGCCAAAGTATGGTCCAGCCGATGCCAGGATCCTTGGGTGGTGGCTACGGTACACTTTGGCCATTTTTGGACTTTCATAGACCGCCCACCAGGGGATGCATTCGACCACCCTCGGCACAGAAGGCGGAAGCAATGCAGAAATACCTGCGTCTTTTGCAAGAACAGCAAGCAGTAGTACCTGACCCTCACTCCGAAAGGTTCACAGGATTCTATTCTCCGCTCTTCCTTGTCCCCAAGAAGAGTGGAGAATGGAGACTGGTAGTGGACTTAAAGAGGTTGAATCGTTTCATTCAAGTGGAATCTTTCAAAATGGAATCTCTACAGATGGTACAACCGGGAGACTGGATGATCTCAGTGGATTTGCAAGACTCATATTTTCGAGTTCCCATTCTCCCAGCCTTTCAGAAGTTTGAGGGTTTCTGTGGGCCCGATACACCTGCAGTTTCAGTGCCTCCCTTTCGGCCTATGCACATCCCCAAGGAATTTTTCTAACGTGTTAATTGCAGTACTGGCTCCTCTCCGGGAGACAGGGTTGCGTGTGTTTCACTTTTTGGTCGATATCCTGCTACTAGCTCCCAGTAGGGAGAAGCTATTGAAGCACAGAGAGATTTTTATCCACCCTGAAGGAATTTGGGTGGCTAGTGAACGCAGGGAAAAGTTGCCTGGAACCAACCCAGGCTATGATCTACCTCGGGGCACTTTTCAACACCTTAGCCGGAACAGTAGGTCTTCCCCCTCCAAAAGGTGACGGCAATTACGCAAAAGGTGTCTCGTGTAAGAACACTGTCGCACCTGTCAGCATCGGATTGCTTGAGTTTAATAGGCTGCATGCATCCCGATGTTGCCTTGGGCCCACTGGCATTTGAGGAGCTTCCAGGTGGGCTTCCTAACTCACTGGAAGAGTCGCTGTATCAGTGGATACCAATCTCAATGGCCATGAAGAGGGGTCTCTTATAGTGATCAAAAAAAGGTGCTCTCGAGGCCTCGTCAGGTTCACTGGACCATCCTGACCACCGATGCAAGACTGATTGATTGGATGGGGAGCTCATTGCGAGCACCTGGCGGTTCAAGGAAAGTGGGGGTTTCCCACGGAAGGGGTGGTCTCCAATATCTTGGAGCTACAGGCAGTCTACCTAGCCCTAGTGAATCTCAGGGAACATCTACACTTGAGGCAAGTCCTAGTACGCATAGACAACAGAGCAGCAGTGTCGTACATTCAGCGGCGGCGGGGGGGGGGGGGGGGGGGTGGCCCCCCCCCCCCCCCCCCCCGCCGCCGCTGAATGTACGACACGGCCATTGAGATTGGTATCCACTGATACAGCGACTCTTCCAGTGAGTTAGGAAGCCCACCTGGAAGCTCCTCAAATGCCAGTGGGCCCAAGGCAACATCGGGATGCATGCAGCCTATTAAACTCAAGCAATCCGATGCTGACAGGTGCGACAGTGTTCTTACACGAGACACCTTTTGCGTAATTGCCGTCACCTTTTGGCACAGCATCTCTTTATTGAAAGAAGTGGAACCGATAATGTTGGCAGAGAAAAACCTGCTGGAGCTGAAGGCAGTCTACCTCCCAGGTCGTTTGAGTGGAGAAGCAGATCATCTGTCTCGGTGCTTTCAGGACAACAAGGAGTGGTCATTACACCCCTCGGTGTTCAAGTAGATCGCGAGCCTTCAGGAACCTCCGGAAATCGACCTGTTTGCCTCACTGACGAACGCAAAACTCCAGAGGTTTATCTGCCGCCTACCTCACCCTCGGGCGGAAGCAGTAGATGCCCTGTCAAGTCCGTGGTGTTACAAAACAGCATATGCGTTCCCGCCCTTGCCATTGATCCCAAAGTTCTTGCTCAGGCTGATAAGGGAACCCGTCAGTGTGGTGGCCATTCTCCCTTATTGGCCGAGGAGGCCATGGTTCGCTTGGGCAATGGAGCTCAGTATGTGTCGGCCGCAGAAGATTCAAGTGTTCTCACAACTCCTCACCCAAGGGAGCTTTGTTCACCCAGCACCTCACAAGCTAAATCTGCATGTCTGGATGTTGAGAGGGAGACGTTTCAGTCATTAGGTTGCTCAGCTAATGTTATTTCAACACTACTGAAAGCCAGAAAGCCATCCACAAATTGCATCTATTCAAAAATCTGGAATAAATTCAAGATATTTGCAGTAAACAAAGGCCTGGGACCTACAAGGTCATCAACGACACTTCTGGAATCCCTGCAAACCGGCCTGGACCTTGGGCTCAGTCTTGGTTCACCCAAGGTTCAGGGAGCGGCTATATTAGCAGCCTCTCAAGAGATGGGCAGAGGATGCGCTCATTCAATTCTTGAAGGCCGGTAAGAAGATACGGCCGAGGGGGCATGGTGGCGTAAAGACGCATTTCTCCAGGGCTCCCGGCCAGTGAATCCCACGCGGCGTATTACCCCACATTACCGGCACTTATCGGCACCCACCTGCCTTCCCGGGGAACCCCGACCGCCGTCTGCCCGCTCCGGAGACCGACATGGATTGTTACCTCCGCTCACTGCAGCCGACAGCCTCCACACCAGCAGCCGCCAAGATGGCCCCCGGCCCGCCATACAGCGGAGGTTCCCAGCATGCCTGATCCACCTCTACAGACGGCGGATGATCACACCATGCCGCCCTTCTCACCACCCAGTGACCTCCCACCCTGCCTTCCCAGATCACTGGCAGCCTCACCTGACAAAGATGGCATCCTGCTCCCAGCTTCACCCTCGGCTCCCATCCCATCCAGCGCTCTGTATTTCAGCCCAGGAGAAATGAAGGAACAGAGGCAACTTCCCACACATCTGGGCACAGTGAGTACACTCTACTGCACACAGCAATCACAGGGTCTCCCTCTCCATGCATCCTCTGAACAAAGACTGTGGGATTTCCTGCAGCAATTACCCATTAGATCTGACCTGGAATCAATTGTTTAGAGAATGGAGACAGCCATGAAGAGCGAGATACAATCTATCAGGCAGGATACAGCTGTTCTGGACTCCCGGGTCAATGTAATAGAGCAAGAACAGGTTATACAGTCCCAATCTGTGCAAGTTCTGCAGACTTCCCAATCTGAACTGACTGACCAGATCATTCAGCTGCACCTGCTCCAAGATTTCCTGGAGAATCGCAGCCGCAGGCAGAATATTAGGCTGAGGGGGTTGCCCGAAAGTGTGCCAAATTCAGAATTGCGCACGACAGTGGTTAATGTCTTTAACCGCTACCTGGACCGCCCACCAGACTCTGAGATAATCGACAGAGTACATAGAACTCTGGGCCCACGATCAGAGCCATCCGACAGACCAAGAGACGTCCTATGCTGTTTGCACTACTTCACCCTCAAGGAAGATGCATTACAGCAGGCCTGGCGGGTGGGAGTCCTGGAATTTTGATGGCGCAGCTGTCCACCTCCTACCAGATGTTTCCAGAAAGACCCTCCTCATGCGACGAGCGCTCAAACCTCTGCTAGATGGTCTTGGGGAGAAGGGTCCCACATACAAGTGGGGTCACCCGTTCCACCTCATAGTCCGCAAAGGCACAGATACCTTTCCTTTGCGGCACCCTTCAGAGCTCCCAGACCTGTTCTCCTTTGCCGACCTGGATCCGATACCAGTACCCAATTGGCTGCTGACTGTTATCGCTAAAGATACAATGCGCCGAGCTCCCTCGGGTAGACCACAAAGGGCCCACTACAGTCGACGTGGTCGGGGGAATCACTCAAGCTAGACGAGGGAGAAACTCCCGTTTTTTTTTTTTTTTTGACAACGACCGCACACAGACTTGGACTATAAGATCAACGAGGAGGCTGCAGCTGCCTGATGGTGGCACTGCGGTCACTCAACATAGCTTTTGTTAGAGAGACTCGATGTAATGGTTACGCTATCCCCTATGATGATGCACACACAGATATGTATTTGTTTAGGGTTATGTATGTACTACTGAGGGTATTTTTGTCTATCTGTGTGCAAATGTTAAGAGGTAAATGTTCACTTAACTGCTACCTTGATACTTACAGGTTCTACAACTTGGTTACAGTTTTTTCAGTTGGCGATTTTTGCTCGTGAGTCTGTTTTCATCGTTTTTATATATGTTGTTTTTTTTTTCCAGCCGGGTTTCGACAAGAGTGCCTTAACGGCTAGAGCACATAGGCTGTGGGAGTCCATGTGGCCGGGGCCCGGAACTCAGCTGTGCCTTACCACTCCTCACACTAGGCACACTGTGCCCTGGTGGCAGTAGATTTTCTCTGCAGAGTTTACTTTTTTGTATTTCTATCTCTTCTTATCCTACATCTTCTTTCTCTTGCATCTTCCCCCCCTCCCTTGCACCCCGGGAACCGACACAGGTTGACATAGTCTTAGACAACATGACTGTCAGGATCCTTTCTTGGAATATAAAAAGGCTGAATTCCCCAGAGAAGTGCACTAGCTGTCTTGCCGAGCTTTGGAGACAAAGAGCCCACATTGCATTTCTCTCACTTTAGGGCAGACAAGGTACCCAAGCTGACAAAAAAACATTTTTCAACGGCATACCATAGTCCGTCATTATCCTCTAAATCTAAAGGGACTAGTATACTGATTTCAAAGTCCCTCCACTGGCAATTCCTCGATGAGTATCATGACCAAGAGGGCAGACTCCTGCTTATAAAGGGGAAAATTTGCTCTCAGACCTTCACTCTTGCGAACCTCTACCTCCCGAACTCCAACCGGCTCCCCACTCTCGAGGCTTTCTTATCCACCCTCGACTCATTCCTTGAAGGAACACTGGTTTTAGGAGGGTATTTCAACCTAACACTGGACCCTCATAAGGACTCCTCCTCAAACCTGTCGTCTCTCCCTAGGGGAACCCGACTACGCCTAAAAGATCAAGAATAGTCCACCCACAAGAGCGAGACTATACCTTCTATTCTACCGTACATGGGTCCTACTCCAGAATCAACCTTTTCTTCCTAAAACACTCAGCCATCCCTATTGTCACCAAGGCGGATTTAGGTCACATAGCACTTTCCGACCATGCCCCGATTCTGTTGGAGCTGGCTATTACGCAAGCGTCTCCCAGAACAACTACGCGGCGACTTAACGAGGAGCTCCTAAAAGACCAAGATATTGCAGCAGACGTCCTCAGGGAACTTAAGTCCTATCTTTCAGTCAATATAGACTCTGTAGACAACCCAGCCACTGTGTGGTCAGTGCATAAGTGCTTCATCAGAGGCATTCTAATTAAACACGGTCATGCGGCCAAACAACGTTGCGCCAAAACCTTATCTGACCTTTTAACGCAACTCCACACTTTGGAACACCAACATAAGAACCGGCCAAACAGTGCCACCGAAACGGAATTGCTCTGTCTTCGGGAAGCTATACGAGACCGTTCCATGTACGAGGCGAAACATGTACTCCTGAAGGCCGCCATTCTGTTTACGAGTACGGCGACAAATGTGGTCGGTTACTGGCCAACGCTTTACGTGCGACGCACTCTCACACATATATACCCGCACTTCTCTCGCCTTCAGGTTCCAGAGTTCATTTATCTCCAGAACTTGCAGTTACCTTCTGTGCTTTTTACTCCAAATTGTATAATTTGGATCCAATTTCCACCCCTCAGTTGTTACCCCAAAAGGTTTTGGATATCCGCAATTATCTCCAAGAAGTTGACCTTCCTATGCTGACGACAGATGAGCGTGCGGCCCTGTCCAAACCTATTACCACAGAGGAATTTGCAGCCGCGATAGCGGACACCCAGCCCGGTAAAGTTTCCACACCGGATGGTTTTACCCCCCCTATTACAAATTGTTCCAGGACACGCTGGCTCCATCTTTCTTGGCAGCCTTTAATGCTGCGACCGACGGACACAATCTCCCTGCAGACATGCTGCGTGCCTCAATATCTGTGATCCCTAAGCTAGGCAAAGACCCCCTACAATGTGCCAGCTATAGCATTTCACTTCTGAATTGTGACATGAAACTATTCACAAAAATCCTTGCCTCTAGGATGAATGCTTTATTACCACGTCTAATTGGAATAGACCAAGTCGGTTTCATCCAAACTAGAGGCCAGGGACAACACCACCAGGACACTGAACATCATAGATAAAGCGAAGCCTTGCTGCTCCTTTCCACGGATGCCGAAAAGGCTTTTGACAGGGTGGACTGTTCTTTTCTACGGGAGACACTTAAATTCGTAGGTATGCCAGACCCCATCCTGTCGTGGATCTTAGCCATCTATGATGACCCCACAGCCACTGTACGTGTAAATGGTTATGACTCCAGTCCTTTCTTGCGAACGGCATCAGACAGGGATGTCCTCTGTCCCCAATACTGTTCGTTCTCTCCCTGGAACCTTTTCTACAACATATCAGAGGTAATCAGTCCATAAGAGGCATTCAATCGGGTCAATGTCAACACAAAGTTGCAGCATGTGCTGATGACCTTTTATTCTACATCACAGAACCCCCTCACCTCTCTTCCCTCCCTGTTACAGGAGCTAAAGCGTTATGGCACCCTGTCTAATTTTAAGGTTAATCTACAAAAATCGGAGGCCTTAAAGCGGAGCTGCACCCGCACAAATTTTTTTAAAAGTCAGCAGCTACAAATAGTGCAGCTGCTGACTTTTAATAAATGGACACTTACCTGTTCCTGGTTCCAGCGGTGTAGGCAGAATGTGACGAGAGACCGATCATCTCTCGCTGCCCCGCCGCCAAACTCTGTCAGGGAATCAGGAAGTGAAGATGCAACGTCTTCACTGCCCGGTTCCCTACTGCGAGTTGCGCTGCGCGCCGCTATTGGTCCCTGCTGTGTCCTGGGAACTGTGTTTCCCAAGACACAACGGGGCAGCTCCGGATAAGGGGCGGGGCAGCTATACGGGAGTGGGTGCAGATACCTGTATTATACAGGTATCTACACCCCCCTGAAAGGTGCCAATTGTGGCACCGGAGGGGGGGAGGAATCCGATAAGCGGAAGTTCCACTTTAGGGTGGAGCTCCGCTTTAAGTGTTTCCCTGTCAGACTCTACCATTTCTAACCTACGCCCCTTCTTCCTATTCAAATGGGCTACACGCTTAATACAATACCTAGGAACAAAAATCCCTGATTACAAGACATCATCACCCTGAACTTTCAGCCCCTTCTATCCACGCTCGCTGCTGACCTTGAGAGGTGGACCTCTATGGCCCTTTCCTGGTTTGGCCGTTTCAATACACTTAAGAAGAACACAATGCCCAGACTTTATTGCAGGCATTGCCCGTCAAGATACCTCAGACATTCTTCCACGCCGTCCGTTCAATATTCATCAAATTCATATGGCTGGGAAAACACCCACGTCTTGGCAGAGCACTCCTTTTACGACCAAAGATTAGAGTCCTCGGTTTTCCAGATCCAGCTCTATACTATACTGCGGCACATATGACCAGAGTTGTGGACTGGTGCCGTCAGTGATTTGATGCTTTGGGTGTCATTTGAACAGGAGGCGGCCAGAGCCCCACTAGCGGGTCTACCCTGGGCTGGGACGACTTCTGACACCCACCTGACCACTCACCCACTGATTGGACCAACTCTTGTGGAGCTGAAAAGGTTTTTTCGCTTATCCTCTTTAAAAAAAATTCCATCGCCACTGGCGCCACTTATTGGCACCCGGATTTTCTACCTGGCCTCTCAGACCCGTCCTTCCGATCGCAAGCCCCCACGGGGACTCATGAGAGCCTCTTCGCTCCTGTGTTCCTCAGGCTGGCTAACTACAGAGAACTTGCTCTCAGGCCAGGCACCACTCCGATTAGACCGCTGGAGGATCAACCAGCTATCTTACTTGGCTCATTGCCCAAACGAACACACTTTGCCAGAAAACTCCACTTCTTTGAGGAATTGTGCTTGGGTGAGGGACCGATCCGGAGGACCTCATCAACCTCCTACAAATTCCTGTTAGACCTCCACGCCACTGAAGACCCCCCATTCTTAGCAAAATGGGAGAGAGATTTGCAAGTCACCTTCAGAACCCCAAAAATAACGCATACTGTTTTTTTGCGCAGAAATCTTCACTGTGCAGCCAATATCAAGAGACCGCATATAAAATAGTGACGCGCTGGTACAGAACTCCTTCAGTACTGGCTAAGATATTCCCTCTGCAAACAGACCGCTGTTTGGCGCTGCAATTCACACCCAGACACTCTACTACACATTTTTTGGGACTGCCCTGTACTCCAAACTTTTTGGCAGACAGTTCTTAAGATCGTACAGAAACTCGGATATCTCCCTTCAGGATAATCCAGCTGCGGTCCTCCTTAACCTTACTCCTCTTTCAAGGAAACATTACCACAAATCCCTCCTCAAGCATCTCCTTAATGCGGCCCGGGCCAGCATCCCACCTCTTTGGAAGCAACAGTCTGCTCCAACGGTAGCCCAGTGGTTCACAAGAGTGAAGGACATTGAGCAGATGGAAGATCTGACCTCTGCGCTGCGAGACAAGTCGGAGGAACATGGCTCCAGATGGTTTCACTGGAACCTCTTTCGCTTCTCTGAATTCCACCAATACACGGCAGGATCCTCTGTTTAAGATCCCTATAGATTAAACGCAATCATTTTTTTTTAATGCAAACACAATATATAACTGATTACTTTTTGATAAAATATAAAAGATGTTATGTCAAATGGATATCCAACTTGTAAGGCTTTAAATTTGTGCATGCTTGTGGAATGGCGACAAACTACGATTCTCCCAAGTATGGAGATGGCACATGTGCAAGACTTTTTGAGAACCTAACCATGTACAGGGGTCCAAAATCCAATGACCACCTTAAGGCTTTCAAAGGGCGTAACTTCCTCGTTTCACTTCCTGACTACCTATCAGTTTTGTAGGCCCTGAAATGCTAGGATAGTACAAAATATCTCCCAAATGACCCCTTTTGAAAAGTAGACACTCAAGGAATTTGATAAGAGGCATGGCGAGTATTTTGCAGATCTTATTTGACGCAAGATTTTGAAAAATGAACAAAACGAAAATGTTTTTATTTATTTTTTCAAAACCTTGTGAGAAAAAAAATGATACTCACCATGCCTCTTATTAAATACCTTGGATACCTTGGGGTGTCTACTTTTCAAAAAATGGTCATGGGGTGGGTGCTTGTACTATTAAGGCATTTCAGGGCCTCCTGAAAACTGGCATAGGTAGTCAGGAAGTGAAATGAGAAAATTATGCCATTTGAAAGCCTGAAGGATGTCATTGGAAGGACGTGGCTAGGCTCCCAAAAGTCTCACATGTGGGATCCCCATATTTGGTCGAAGTAGTAGCATGTGTTTTGGGGTTCAATTCCACATATACTCATGGCATGTGTGAGAAATATTGCATTAAACTGACAACTTTGGCTAGGCCGCTTTATAATTTTAGAACTTTACCTATAGCATAGCAGTCCCCAGAAGGGAATTAACTTGACTACAAAATTCGATTTGCTTTGTTTGGAGTAATCGCCCTCGGATGAATACATTTGACTTTACACTCCCCTAAAACGCCTGGCAGCCTGGGACTTTCCAACCTTTTTGGTATTTTTTCACGCCGCACAAATAACAGTTGGCTTAGCATGGCAAAAGAACCTGCACCTTTTTATGGGCATCTCTCAAAGCTCTCTCCTGCCATCCTTATGCTATTGGATCATTGATATGGCTTCCCAATAGATTGCAGCCTCCTGTCCTTTGTCCTACTTTAGCTTACTCTTTAGTGGTCTGGGAAAAGGATCGCAAACCCACTGTCTCCCCCTCATACCCCTTTAACTCCTATCTTTTGTAATCCAGAGTTTACGCCAGGTCTGTTACCAAGTCCATTTCAATGGTGGATTAATAAAGGACTTTTTAGATGGTGATAAAGCGCACACCTTATGATACTATTGTGAAAAATTCCACATGCCTTCAACTGAAATTTTTTGCTGTAATTACCTATTTTACTTAGACTAAACTTAGTGTTTGTTACCCTAACAAAATAAAAAAAACCTGTTCCCTTAAAGCATGTTATACAGTGCTTGTGCTGTGTAATTGGCCCCATCTATTACCTGAAATACCTGGCTGATCCTGCCTGGCTATACCCCCCCTGTAAACTGACCACAGTTCATCATGGCTGCTGAGCCCCGACACGTGGTCCAGGTTTTATCACCAAAGCTTAATTGAACAAGCTAAGGTTAGAAGCTCATTGGTTTCTATGCAGCAGTGAGCCTGATTTTGCACTTTACAGCTTTAGTAAATAAACCCCATTGTGTACTTAAAAGTGGGGTATGCCTGTGAGTGTGTGTGTGTATATATATATGCGTGTGTGTGTGTGTGTGTGTATATATATATATGTATATATGTGTGTGTGTGTGTGTGTGTGTGTGTGTGTGTGTGTGTGTGTGTGTGTATATGTATGTGTGTGTGTGTGTATATGTATGTATGTGTGTATATATATATATATATATATATATATATATATATATATATATATATATATAGCTTTCTACAGTTTTTCACAGCGCCTTCGAGCACGACTTTTCTGCTCTCTCCTCCTCCTCCCTGGCTGATGTCAGCGGGAGCGGGAGTGCTTGGCCCTGTCCACTGGAGCTGTCAGACGGGGAGAGGAAAGAGTCACGTGAGCGCCGGGAGGTAGAAATCTGACGTTTTTTTATTTAGTTTAAGAGCATTGGCACTCATGTTCTTATCTGGAAGGTAGTATTTCCACATTATACTTATCCCTGATAGACCTTAACTGCAAGCTTCCCTAAATGAAGCTCTGGGAACCGGATATAAACCTTTCATTGGATTGTTTATAATTAATAGAATGACAGGAAATTCCTATCTCAGTCAACATATCGTTGATAGAATGTAGCTATAAGACGTTACTAAGATGGGACCTACTAGAATTGTGAAAATGCACCTGAAAGCCTCGCCTAACTGTTTTGGGCATTGTGGCCAACTTGGCACAAATACAACCTTTGTGTTCAAATTTTGGATCAGAATCTTTGGCCTCATCCTCTGGGCAAATTCCACCGAAGACCCCATCGCCACCACCTGCATCAATCAACTGGAAGACCTAGGGCTTCAACTAGTAAATGCTCCCACACATGGGTCGGGTCACATTCTGGACCTCATCTTCAAGCAAAATATCGACATCAACATACTAGACAACATATCACTACCATGGACAGACCACCACTCTATCAAATTTGAAATCACCACTAACATCACCCTCCAGCAACCAAATCCGGCGGCAACAACACAGTGGATCAGATCACAGAAGAAATTACACTCAAAACAAAATGGCAACACTAAATCAAAACCACTCAAACGAACGATCACTCAACTCCTTAAACAAGGCACTACTACAAACGGCAGACGCAGTCGCCCCGAAACATCGAGCACCCATCCGCAAGAAAAATTCTGGATGGTTTAATGGCGCGCTTACACTACTGAAACAGGAACACAGAAGAGCAGAAAGAGCCTGGAGAAGAAACACTACAAAGGAAAATCACACAAACTACAAAATACTCCCCAAGAAATATCATAAAGCAATTTTCACAGTGAAAAAAGAACATGTCTCAAACACCCTCTCAAAAGCCTTAAACCGGCCACGTGAACTGTTCAAACTAGTCATCCAGACTATGAACCCCACCTGCCTTGAGCCCCGAGAAAACGAAACCCAAGAATACTGCAACAAGTTATCGGATTTTTTCATCAACAAAATAGACAACATTCAGAAAATAATTCAACAAAAAAAAACAACCAATTCTACTCAACCAAACCCAGGTAAGGAATTTTACTTGCACAGCGCACAAGCACCACATTTTTCGCTTACCCCCATCACCACGGATGAAACCAAAAATTTCATCAAGAGCCTCCGAGTACATCGCCAAACGACATCATTCCTACAAAGTTCTTGAAAGAATGCGCCGACATTCTGGCCCCCGCTATTGCACACCCAGTCATTCAAAGAAGGGTTGGTTCCTATTTCCCTTAAGCAAGGCATCGTCAAACCACTGCTAAAGAAACCCAACCTCGACCCCAAAGATCCAAACAATCGCAGACCGGTAACAAGCCTGAATACCATCTCCAAGATTATGGAGAAAGCAGTAGTAAAACCGCTTCAGCTTCATCTGGACACACACAAGCTCCTGGACCCACTACAATCAGGCTTCCGCCCAGGCCATGGCACAGAAACGGCACTTCTGAAAATATGGGATGAAGCCCTAGAAGCCGCCGATGATGGAGAATCGTGTCTTCTGGTACTGCTGGATCTTAGCGCGGCATTCGACACAGTGGACCACAACATTCTTCTAAGCCGCCTCAAGGAAGTGGCAGGAGTCACAGATGGAGATCTGCCATGGTTCGCTTCCTCCTTAGGAAACCGGTCTTACAATGATAGATGACTGGATGACCACTAGCTCCCTCAAACTTGATGGGTCAAACAGTACTGCTCCTCAACGCTAACCGAAGTAAAAAAACGAAGACCTCATGGATCCCACCAACCATCCTGGGACAGACCATCCTCCCAAGCACCAAAGCCAAAAGCCTCGGAGTCATCTTTGATTCAGAGATGACCATGGATGCACAAATAGGATCAGTAATCAGCGGATCCCATCTCCTACGCACGCAGACTCATCCCCTTCATCCCAGAAAAGGAGAAAGCAGTAGTAGTAGGAACCATCATCAATTCGCGTCTCGACTACGCAAACTCCCTCTACATAGGATTACCGGATTACCAGATTGCACGCCTACAAGTCGTCCAAAACGCAGCAGCAAGGTTAGTCACTGGAAAGAAACCATGGGAATCCATCTCCCCATCCCTAAGGTCCCTTCATTGGCTCACGGTAAAAGATAGGATCACATTCAAGACCCTCTTGCCTCACCCACAAATGTACACAAGGAAATGCTCCAAAATACCTTTGTGAGAAAATAGGAAAATACATACCGAATCGCAGACTTCGATCGACAGACCAAAATCTCCTTCTCATCCCCAAAGCCCGCTACAAATCGAAGAGAGAACGAAGATTCGCAGTACAGGGACCTCGGCTATGGAATGCTCTACCAAACTACATCCGCTTGGAAGAAAACCATCAGACATTCAGGAAAAAACTCAAGACCCACCTCTTCTAATACAGCAGGACAACAGGGGCAGACAAGCGCATTGAGGCGATTCAGTTCGCATTTGCAGCGCTATACAAATCATTCATTCATTCATTCATTCATCCATTCGGTCACAAGGGTACATATTTGGATCTCCTGAACTGGCGTTATTCTAGGAATTACCCCCTGAGGTCCCAAAGAACTCTAGGTGACTGATTTTTGTATATGACTTTAGCAGCTAGTAGAACAATAGCAAAACATTGGAAGCAGCCTGTGGTACCACTTTGAATACGTCAAACGCAAGAATATAGTTGGATACACTCACCTGTACCCTACATAACATCACTGTGAAATTTGGCAAGACGTGGGATCCATGGATCAGATATACTGTATCTATTGACTAGGCAGCACTTCTCCCCTTTTCTGCCAGTATAGGCAATACTTTCGCTTTTGTTTCTCTTTCCTTATCTCTGGAACATTTAGGGGCAAATCCTTTATTTTCATAAGTATGATGGTGGTTCTACTTGAATTGTTGCCTTTAGAACTGCTGAAAATGTAATAAAAATTTTGAAATCTAAAGTGACAACTTTGTTTATTAAGGGAGAAGTCCTGCCTGGGCTTGCTTGGCTTCTCTTATGGGTCACAGGCGTGCAATTCGTTTTGCACTCCAGTGACCCATTTTCAGCAGAGCGGGCTGAAGTCTGCTCTCTTCTGTCACCGGAGTCAGTCCAGGCACTGCGTCATCACGACAGTCTGCCACTGATACCTGGACTGATACCTGCCTTAGCTTGAGACGGCCACTCCTTGCACAGCTCAGCAGCTATCTGCTTGGGGAGTTGAGAACTGAGCCATTGGCGGTGTTCTCATTGCAGAGGCGGCGGGGGACAGATGCTGCATACACCTAGGTAAGTATGAAACTGCAAAAGAAAAAAAAAACATCTTTTTAAAAAAAAATTAGTTTTTTGTCCTTTTCCAAAAACCTGTAACAAAAAATCTTTCATGGACTCAACATGCCTCTCAGCAAATAACTACTGTCTACGTTCCAAAAAATGTTATTTAGGGGGGTATTTCTATTCTCCTGGCATTTTAGCACCTCACAAAATGTGATAGGCAGTCAAAGTAAAAAATGCGTAAATTCCAGTGTGTGTATAGATATTCTCTATCTATAGCTCATAGTTTGTAGAAACTAACTTAAACGCAAACCAATTAATATACATTTACCTGTGATTTTTTTTATTTTTTTATTTTTTTTTACCAAGAACCTGTAGCAGAATACATTTTGGCCTAAATTTATGAAGAAATGATTTTAATGGATATGGAACATTGTTGGTAAGGCTGAAAAGACACCAGTTCAACCTTTTTGGCGTGAGTGTGAGTGTGCTTGTGTTTGTCAATAGTACATTGTATATCCCTGTATGTTGTGATCGTTAAGGTGCCCATCTAATAGTTTTTTAACCACTTTGTGCCCGCGCTGTAGCCGAAAGACGGCTACAGCGCCGGCACTACCTGCCGGGAGGGTGTCCGTGGACGTCCTCCTGTTTACTTCCGCAATGCATGCTCCTGAGAGCGTGCATCGGGGAAGTTCTGTTCTGGCCGTGTACCTTGGACACAGCAAGTCACAGATCTCTGTAAATGGCCAATCACAGCGGCCGTTTACAGCGCGATCAGCGTGTCCAATGAGAGATGATCTCATATGTAAACATATAAGATCATCTCTCATCGCCGCTCTGTCCTCACACAGAGACAGCATGTGAGGAGGGAGAGATGAACCGCTGTAGCGGTAAGTAAAAAATAAATAAAAATAAAGTGCCCATCTGTCCCCACTGCCATCTGTCCCCACTGCCATCTGTCCCCACTGCCAGGTCATTGTCACGTGTCATTGTCCTGGTGCTCCAGGGCTTTCAAAAGTGTAATAGGTAGTAAAGTTAGATGTGTAATTTATGCCCCTAGAACATGTGATGGCACTCCCTGCATGTTGGGCCTCTGTATGTGGCCAGGCTGTGTAAAAGTCCCACACATGTGGTATCGTAATACTCAGGAGTAGAGGAATGTATTTTGGGGTGTCATTTGTGGTATACACATTCCATGTGAGAGAAATAACAATAATAATAATTACAATGACAATTTTGGGGGAAAAAAAACGTCATTTTGCAAAGAATTGTGGGAAAAAATTACATCAAAAACCTCACCATGCCTCTTACTTAAATACCTTGGAATGTCTACTTTCAAAAAAATGGGTCATTTGTACTTTCCTGGCTTGTTCGGGTTACAAGAAATTAGATAGGCCACCAGTACATCAGGTTTGATCAATTTTGTATGATTTGCACCACAGCTTGTAGACTCACTAACTTTCACAAAGACCAAATAATATCCACTAATTTGGTTTATTTTTACCAAAGATATGTAGCAGTATAAATTGTGGGCAAAATTTATGAAGAAAAATTAATTTGCAAAATTTTATCGCAAAAAAAAAAAAAATTCAAAATTTTCGGTATTTTTTCATTTATAGCACAAAAAATAAAAAACCCAGAGGTGATCAAATACCACCAAAAGAAAGCTCTATTTGTGGGCAAAAAAGGACAAAAAAATTCATTTGGGTATAGTGTTGCATGACTCAGTAATTGTCATTCAAATTGTGAGAGCACCGGAAGCTGAAAATTGGTCTGGGCAGGAGGGGGGTTTAAGTGCCCAGTAAGCAAGTGGTTAAATGATCAACACTCTCTGCTGATGCCACTGCTTGTGCAAGAGCATTCTGAAATCTTAGCACTCTGACAGTAAAGTTCCCTCTACACAGTTTAAGGTTTAACCGCTAGTTAAAACTGTTTTATAACAAAGTAGTTTTTTTTTTGTGATTTCTTTAACCACTTCAATACCGCCCGCTGTCATATGACGCCCACGAGGTGGATCTCCCATCCTGGGTGGGCGTCATATGACGTCCTCGGATTCCCGGCCGCCTGGGGGGCGCGCGCGGCATCGCCCGGGACCCGGTGCGATGTCCGCCGGGCACCCGCGATTGCCCGTTAAAACAACGGGACCGGGCGGGACCGTGGAGCTGTGTGTGTAAACGCACAGCTCCACGTCCTGTCAGCGGAGAGGAGACCGATCATGTGATCCCAGTACGGAGGAACACATGATCGGTCTTCTCCCCTTGAGTCCCCTCCCCCCCACAGTTAGAATCACTCCTATAGGGACACACATTAACCCCTACAGCGCCCCCTAGTGTTAACCCCTTCCCTGCCAGTCACATTTACACAGTAATCAATGCTATTTTATAGCAACGATCGCTGTGTAAATGTGAATGGTTCCAAAAATGTGTCCGAAGTGTCCGCCGCAATGTCGCAGTCACGAAAAAAAAATCGCAGATCGCCGCCATTACTTTAAAAAAAAAAAAAAAAAAATCAATAAATCTATCCCCTATTTTGTAGACGCTTTAACTTTTGCGCAAACCGATCAATATGCGCTTATTGCGATTTTTTTTTTTTTACCAAAAATATGTAGAAGAATACGTATCGGCCTAAACTGAGTAAAAAAAAATTTATTTATTTTTAAAAATGGGATATTTATTATAGCAAAAAGTAAAAAATATTGTGTTTTTTTTCAAAATTGTCGCTCTTTTGTTTATAGCACAAAAAATAAAAACCGCAGAGGTGATCAAATACCACCAAAAGAAAGCTCTATTTGTGGGGAAAAAAAGGACGTCATTTTGTTTGGGTGTAACGTCGCACGACCGCGCAATTGTTAGTTAAAGCGACGCAGTGCCAAATCGCAAAAAGTGCTCTGGTAAGGAAGGGTAAAAAATGGCCCGGTGCTGAAGCGGTTAAAAAAAAAAAATGTTTTTGTTATGATCAACCACCAAAATAAAGCTCTATTTGTGTGAAAAAAATTATAATGTCTTGAACAGTGTTGCATGAGCAATTGGCAGTTAAAATAGTGCAGCGCTGAATGGCAAATAATGCTCTGGCTATGAAGGGGATAAAACCTTCTGGAGGGCGTTTATGTCCTAGGTTCTGTGCCATATTTGGTCTGGGAGAAAACCTGTTAAAATGGATTGCCAAGATTTACTCCGTCAGCTCAAGTTAAGTCTGACTCCTTTCCCATTACTAATGGAACTAGGCAGGGGTGCCCATTATCCCCTCTTCTCTTCGCTTTAGCCTTAGAACCTTTCCTCTGTAAAATTTGCTTAACCACTTAAGCCCCGGACCAATTTGCAGCCAAAGGGCCAGGCCCCTTTTTGTGATTCGGCACTGCGTCGCTTTAACTGACAATTGCGCAAAAAGAGCTTTCTTTTGGTGGTATTTGATCGCCTATGCGGTTTTTATTTTTTGTGCTATAAACAAAAATAGAGCGACAATTTAAAAAAAAATGCAATATTTACTTTTTGCTATAATAAATATCCCCCAAAAAATATAAAAAAAAATTTTCCTCAGTTTAGGCCGATACGTATTCTTCTACATATTTTTGGTAAAAAAAATCGCAATTATTGATTGGTTTGCGCAAAAGTTATAGCATTTACAAAATAGGGGATAGTTTTATAGCATTTTTATTAATATTTCTTTTTACTAGTAATGGCGGCGATCAGCCAATTTTATTGTGACTGCGACATTATGGCGGACACATCGACATTTTTGACACATTTTTGGGACCATTGTCATTCATACAGAAATCAGTGCTATTTAAATGCACTGATTCCTATGTAAATGGCAGTGAAGGAGTTAACCACTAGGGGGCGGGGAGGGGTTACATCAGTGTTTTTTTTTACAGTAGGGGGGCGTGGCTTTACGTTTTCCCCATGACAAGGAACAGCCGATCAATGACAGGCAGTGTAGGAAGCACGGGGAGGGGTTTGTTTACACAGACCTCTCCCCGTTCTTCAGCTCTGTGACCCGATCGTGGGACACCAGCGGCGATCGGGTCCGCTGGTCCCGCGGCCGCGGAGCTCAGGACCGGGTCGCAAGCGACCCATGGCTGGGCTCTTAAAGGGCAACGTACCTGTACGTTGATCTGCCCAGCCGTGCCATTCTGCTGATGTAAATGTGTAGGAGGCGGTCCTTAAGCGGTTAAGGTATCAAGGTTATCTGTTAGGGACATGCAACATAAAATATCATCATATGCGGATGACCTGCTTTTTTCCCTGACAAATCCAGTTAGTTTCAAACCTCCTCTCTGAAACTGAAATCTATGGAAAGCTATCCAACTTGAAAATGTATTTCAATAAATTGGTAGCCATGGGGGTTGGAATCCCTCCCCTCCTTCTCCAGGCTTGAGATCCATTTTCAAGTGCAATTTGACAGATTCAGCTCTGAAATACTTGAGTACATACAGTGGATATAAAAAGTCTACACACTCCTGTTTAAAATGAGACATAAATAATTTCAGAAATGTTTCCACCTTTTTAATGTGACCTATAAACTGTACAACTCAGTTGAACAACAAACTGAAATCTTTTAGGTGGAGGGAAGTAAAAATAAAAAAAAAATGTATGGTTGCATAAGTGTGCACATCCACAAACTAACACTTTGTTGAAGCACCTTTTGATTTTGTTACAGCAGTCTTTCTGGGTACGAGTCTCAGCGTGGCACACCTTGAGTTGGTAATACTTGCCCACTCTTTGCTAAAACACTCCAAATCTGTCAGATTGCGAGGGCATCTCCTTTGCACAGCCCTCTTCAGATCACCCCACAGATTTTCAAGGGGATTTGGCTACATCCCCAGTTATACGAGTGTGCACACTTATGCAACCACATTATATTCTTTTTTTTTTATTCTCACCCCCCCCCCCCCTAAAATTTCAGTTTATTTTTTTTAATTGAGTTATACAGTTTATAGGTCACATTAAAGGTGGCACAAGTTCTAAAATGATTTTTCTTTGTCATTTTTTTACATTACAGAAACCTGACATTTTAACAGGTGTATAGACTTTGTATATCCACTGTATGTTCCCTCCAGATTGTCCCATACCTTTAAACTTAAAGGGGTTGTAAACCCTTGTGTTTTTTTCCCCTTTATGTACCCTAACCTGAGCCCTTTGTTTCCTAACTGCACAGTGGAGGCAAATATGACCTGTTTAAAAAAGAAAGAGGGTTTACAAACCCTTTAACTTCCCCCCTCTTTTGACCAATACTTGTCCTTTGCTAGAGACTTAGCATCAGGGTTTGCACTCATAGTTTGGTAGATGCAACCTCCTTAAAATGTGCATCCTACCAAAATATTTTTACCTCTTTCAAGTTCTTCTGATAGGAATAACCTCCCATTTTAAGCAACTGCACACGCTATTCATCAAGTTCATCTGGGCACATACAAAACAGATTACAGTGCGCACATACAAAAATTACATTTATCCTGCAAGGCTAGTTAAAAACACCTGAACATATTCAAAAATACGGGGGTTTGGTCACACTATATGGTCATATAGTGGCAAGCCCACTTACTGCGACAAAGTATTCCAAATTAGTGGGTCCTATGATTGAGACACAGGTTCTTTCATTCCATTACTTAGGACCCACTAATTTTGGGGTACTTTGTCGCAGTAAGTGAGCTTAGCACTATATGACCATATAGTGTGACCAAACCCCCGTATTTTTGAATATGTTCAGGTGTTTTTTAACTAGCCTTGCAGGATAAATGTCATTGTATGTGTGCACTGTAATCCGTTTTTGTATCGTTTTGGTCAAATAGCAGCACCATCTTGAATGTAAAGTATGTTTTTGTACATCTGGGCACATAAACGCCCTTGTCACCAACACTCACTGCCAAAACAGTACGGAGGACTAGCTATTCCTGATGTCCTGAAATATCAGGCAACCCATGTAGATAGGCTTATTGATTTGTGCTGTCATACGTCGCCAGGGGCTAATTGAACAAGCTCAAATGGATATACAGTGCCTTGCAAAAGTGTTCATCCCCTTGGTTTTTTACCTATTTTGTTACATTACAGCCTTTAGTCCAATGTTTTTTTTTTTTTTTTATCTGAATTATATGTGATGGATCAGAACACAATAGTCTAAGTTGGTGAAGTAAAATTTGAAAAATATATACATAAAACAATTTTTTAGAAATAAAAAAACTGATAATTCACATGTGCATATATTTTTGTTATGAAGCCCATAAAAAGCTTTGGTGCAACCAATTACCTTCAGAAGTCACATAATTAGTGAAATGTCCACTTGTGTGCAATCTAAGTGTCACATGATCTGTCATTTGCATATACACACCTTTTTTAAAGGCCCCAGAGGCTTCAACACCTAAGCAAGAGGCACCACTAACACTGCCATGAAGACCAAGGAACTCTCCAAGCAAGTAAGGGACAATGTTGTTAAGTACAAGTCCAGGGTTGGGTTATAAAAAAAGTCAAATCTTTTATCCTTAAGAGCACCATCAAATCTATCATAACCAAATGGAAAGAACATGGCACAACAGCAAACCTGCCAAGAGACACCAAAACTCACGGACCGGGCAAGGAGGGCATTAATCAGAGAGGCAGCACAGAGATCTAAGGTAACCCTGGAGGATCTGCAGAGTTCCACAGCAGAGACTGGAGTATCTGTACATAGGACGGCAATAAGCCGTATGCTCCATAGAGTTGGGCTTTATTGCAGAGAGGCCAGAAGTAAGCCATTACTTACAAAATGGCACATTGTGAAAAGGTATCGAGGAAGGTGCTCTGGTCTGAGACTAAAATTTAACTTTGTCCATCAAAGAAAACGCTATGTCTGGCGCAAACACATCACCCAAAGAACACCATCTTTTTTTTTTTTTTTTTTTTTCAGCAGACGGGACTGGGAAACTGGTCAGAGTTGCGTGGGGGGGGGGGGGGGGGGAAGATGGATAGTGCTAAATACAGGGATATTCTTGAGCAAAACCTGTACCACTCTGTGTGTGATTTGAGGCTAGGGCGGAGGTTAATCTTACAGCAGGACAATGACCCCAAACGCACTGCTAAAGCAACACTTCAGTGATTAAAGGGGAAACATGTAAATGTGTTGGAATGGCCTAGTCAAAGCCCAGACCTCAATCCAATAGAAAATCTGTGGTCAGACTTAGATTGCTGTTCACAAGCGCAAACCATCCAACTTGAATGAGCTGGAGCAGTTTTGCATGGAGGAATGGGCAAAAATCCCAGTGGTAAGATGTGGCAAGCTCATAGAGACTTATCCAAAGCGACTTGGAGCTGTGATGGCTGCAAAAGGTGGCTCTACAAAGTATTGACTTTAGGGGGGTGAATAGTTATGCACATTGACTTTTCTTTTAGTTATTTTGTCCTATTTGTTTTCTTCCCAATAATTAAAAAAAAAATCTTCAAAGTTGTGGGCATGTTCTGTAAATTAAATGATGCAAATCCTCAAAGAATCCATGTTAATTCCAGATTGTGAGGCAACAAAACATGAAAAAATGCCAAGGGGGGTGAATAGTTTTGCAAGGCACTGTATCATCAAACTGTGCTTTGTGGTGCTACAAGGCACTACCACGTATCCTAAAATCGAGTCCTGTGCTAGGTCCCCCAATTATACATATATGCTCGCACCTCTTTAGACAGGCCTCCCTCTACTTGAGATTCTCCTTTTGTTCCTAATCTTGGAACCCACAATTTCATCTGGGTCTTCGTGATCAGACTTTTTTGACCCTACGCCAAGGTGGTTGCTATCAAGCGTCCCACTTTGACCATTCGCCTTCCATTGCATCTTTAGTGGAGGGCCCAGGCCCAATTCATCAAACCTTTTTTGGCGTGCCCTTCCACTACATACTTTTGAGGTTTCGTAGAGAATGTAGAAAACTATTTCTCAAAAATGGTCCCTGAGGTTTTAGTCAGCATTTGACCACTTTTGAGGAATACTCTTATTATTAAGTATTAAGTTCTGTCTTAAGTTCTGTCTAAAACCTACAATCAATTGATCACCCATCCCGAACAACCACATCTACTTTTCTATGAGGAAATGGAAAAGGGAACTAAACCGCACATTTACACCAGACCAACAACAAAACGTTATTGGATTTTCCCTAAAATCATCTATTTGTACAAAGATTCAGGAAACCAATTAAAACATTTTGAGGTGGTGGTACCATACCCCTCATATGCTACATAAATTTTACCCCAAAACCACGACCGCTGTTGGAGATGCCAGGAGGAGAGGGGGAACATTGCTCCATCTTTTGGTCCTGCCCCAAGCTTGAACAATTCTGGAAAGAAGTCCGGATGATTATCCAAAAATTCACCGATTTGTGAGATTCCGGACCATCCAGCCTTTTTCTTATTGCATGTTTCGACCATCCCAGGGCAAATTTTATAAAAATTAGATGGTCACCTACTAAATGCTGCCAACGCCTGTATTCCTCTTAACTGGAAAAACTGTCACCAACTATCAGTTGTGTGCGTCACAAAGTGGAAGAAATGGAAGCCTAATACTGAAGAGGAGACAGCTCTTTTTGAATCATAATTTATCTGATGGCAATATTTATCACCTCAAACCTCCTCCTCCCCATAACCATCAAAGCTGACAGGGTATATGGTTTACACTGATAACAGGGCACTAATTAGTGCCACCTCATCAGTGAAGAAAAATTACTACTTTGCAAAATTTTATAACAAACTTTTTTCAAAATGTTCAGTTTAACAAAAAATAAAAACCGTGGTGATTAAATACCACCAAATGAAAGCTCTATCTGTCTCCAAAAAATTCTAAAAGTGTAAATTGACTACAGTGTTTCATGACCGCATAATTGTCATTCAAAATGTCACAGCACTGAAAATTTGGCAAATTTTTTTTATACAGTAATGCACGTTTCATAGTTTTTCAATATGCAGTGCCTGTTTATTACTTTTCTGCATTGTCGAGGCTTTTCTGCAAAAACTCACAGGCTGGTACAATAAGTACTTGTATTGACGCAAAGCAGCAATGGTTTACAACAAACCCGGTGGGAAAGCTACCCAGCCGGGTACACTCGCAGTTCCATTAGCGTGACAGAAGCATTTTCCAGCCAGAATGACAGTGACTGTTGTGGGGGAACAAAATGAGGCCTGGCCTTCTAGTGCCCAACCGGAACAAGGTCAAGAAGTGATGCAACCCTTACCCTTGTTGGGAACATTTCCCTAGCTTTAGTACTGACCCTAACAGACTGGGTACCTGTCCACTCACAAAAAGTGTGCCAACCCTGGCAGCTATGGCCTTTAAATAGGCTCTGGCTGACCCATAATGGCTGCTTAAGTCATTTGGGGGGCAGCATCCAATGGGATAGTTCCCCAGTGATCCAGGAAGCCAAAGAGGAACCCGTTTCCTCCTGGTTTCCTCTCCAACAGTGCTGCTGCAGAGAGGGCTCTCTGCCATAGTGGACTGCAGCTGTCTACAAACTCACCCTAAGAAGCAGCTGCCCTGAAGTGAATGCATATATTTATATGCATTCACTTCAGGCCAGCTGCTTCTTGGGGTGAGTTTTTGGAAAGGGCTTCAAAGTCTCGGATTTCTATTTTGTTTATTTTTTCTCTTTCTAGAGTGTTTCAAATGTGTGTAATATACTAGAGAGCTGGCGTCAAGTCTCAAAGGTTTAAGCGCAAAAGGGAAAAAAAAGTTAATCTTTGGAATATATCCACTGGAATGTATGCACATTGTTTTTCTTTTTAAAACTGTGGAAGAAATTTTGGAGAGCTTTTAACATCTTGTTAGCCTCTAGCAATGCTGCCTTTTCTGCACTGAAATCCTAAGTTGTAGTGTTAGCCCTGCCCTTGAGTTCTAACCTACTAGACCAAAGAACTCATTGCAATATCCTTGAAAAATATAAGCAGGGAAGAACTCTGGCAGGGCTTATAACACTGCATGGGACTTCAGTACAGCAGACAATGTTGTAAACCAACAAGAAGGTGGAAGCTCACTGGATTTCTAGGGGGATCTTAAGGTATTTTTCCCCCCTTGAAGTGTTTTTAACCACTTCAGCCCTGGAGGATTTGGCTGGCCAAAGACCAGAGCACTTTTTGCGATTCGTCACTGCGTCGCTTTAACTGACAATTGCGCGGTCGTGCAATGTGGCTCCCAAACAAAATTGGCGTCCTTTTTTCCCCATTAATAGAGCTTTCTTGTGGTGGTATTTAATCACCCCTGCGGTTTTATTTTTTTTGCGCTATAAACAATTTTGTTTTAGAATTTTTTTTTTGAGAAAAAACGCATTTTACTTTTTGCTTTAATATCCCCAAAAAATATATAAAAACATTTTTCCCTCAGTTTAGGCCGATACGCATTCTTCAACATATTTTTGGTAAATAAAATCCCAATAAGCGTTTGGTTTGCGCAAAAGATATAGCTTCTACAAAATAAGGGATAGTTTTATGGCATTTTTTTTTTTTTGCTAGTAATGGCAGCGATCAGTAATTTTTATCGTGACTGGGACATTATGGCGGACACATTGGACACTTTTGGCACTATATTGGGACCATTCACATTTATACAGCTATCAGTGCGATTAAAAATGCATTGATTACTGTGTAAATGTGACTGGCAGTGAAGGGGTCAACACTAGGTGGCACTGTAGGGGTTAAGTGTGCCCTAGGGAGTGATTCTAACTGGGGGGGGGGCTGTGTGTGACACATCACTGATCAGCGCTCCCCATTACAGGGAGCTATGATCAGTGACAGTGTCACTAGGCAGAACGGGGAAATGCTTGTATACATCAGCATCTCCCCGTTCTTCTCTGCGAGGCGATCGCGGGTATCCCCGTGGACATCGATTCTGCGGGAGCCGTGACCTAGGGCGAGATGCATTGAAAATTATTTTTCCAGACCTACACCTTCGAATTTTTAAAGCCTGTAGTAGATTATCCATACAAACGGTATAGTAATGTTTGTGACATAAGAGGCAATTGACATTTTTGTATTGGATTTATTGCCAGAGAAGTAACCGCCTTGTTTTTGTTCCCTCTCATACTATTTTGATTATTTCCAGTGACATAGATCTTGTTGTTTTTGGAAAGTGGGATCGCCCTCCCTTACAACTGTTGGAACAAGCACTACGCAAACAAAATATTGCAGAGCCTCATTCCCTCAAAATTCTGGATAAAGCAACGGTATGTGTGTAAATGCAAGCCCTGGGACCGTTACAGCCATGTTTTAGAGTTGGGTATTGTTGGTGTAATCCGTGCGTGTTTTTTTTTAGGTTTCAAAAAAATTAAAGGTCAAAGGTAGCATTTTAGCCTCTTGAACTCTGATTGTTAGGATGGTGGTTGTCCTCATCACAGCTGTTAAAGTGTGAATTTCTTTTTCTTCTGATCTTTTTTTTTTTTAAATCAGAAAAAAGTTTATTGAAAGACTTAACAAGGAAAACCATACAGTATAGCATACAGAAGTATCCAAATTTCAGTAATGGAGTACAGTACATCATGTCAGATTGAAAGTATGGGTTGATCATAACCATAATTAACCATAGTATAATGTCTTAACTAACTAGCAAAGTGTTAGATACTCTACAGTACACACATAAAAAATGACTTGGACACGAGAGGTACTTTCTGCATACATGGACCAAGAATGCGTATAAGATCAAAGAAAACAGTAAAGAAATAACTAAGAAAGAACAAAAAATAGATATCTAAACTCTTTGTCTTTTGAAATAGTGGAAGGATTCAGTTCTCTTCTAGTACCTTGCGCTTGCCTATGCTTTCGTCATGAGACAGCATGACAGGACCTGTGTTGCTGACATATTCTAGATCAGCCAGTCATTCGCTGAAGTTGCATTAGGTTACATTTGTAGTAGCCTGTCAGTTATTAATTGGGCCGGTGCCAACCCCGGCACGTCCAGCCAGTTTTGCCACAGATTGTAGAATTTTTTGGGTGCATTCCTATGCTAAGTGAGCTTTTCCGGTATCAGCATGTTATTTACCATGTCCACCCAGCCTTTTCCTGTGGGAACTCTAGGGGTTATCCAGAATCGTGCAATTGCCTTACGTGCTAGGTATAATAAACGCAGTACTGCCGTATGTCCACCAGGTGAAAGAGTTGGTATTTCCAACGCTCCAAGGAGACACACAATCGGATCATTTAATACTGGGAGTTGGAACACCTGTGAGATGGATGTTAAGACAAATTGCCAGTACCGGAATCATTTCGGGCATTTCCACATCATATGTAAAAGGTCTCCCTCTTCCCTAGTGCATTTCGGGCACAGTGGAGACTCCCTGAGGCCCCATTTGTGTAACCTGGTTGGAGTTCTATAGACCCTATGAAGTAAAAATTGGTGAGATAATCTATGGGAGGCAGAGACCGACACCAATGGGGCCGAGGTTAAGCACAGCTCCCACTGCTCTCCGTCTATGGGGCCCAAATCCTTCTCCCAGCCGCGTCTGCATGCCAGTTTGGAAGCATCGTGTGATGTGTTGATCAGCCTCGCGTACACTCTGGAAATCATGCCCTTCCTGTCACCCGCCGACAGCACATCATTCATCAGTGGATGCGCTACCAACGTGAGAGAGGAAAGCCTGAGTTCACTTTGCACTGCATGTCGCAGTTGAAGATATTGAAAGAAGCATACCCTGGGAATTGCGAATTCCCCTTGTAGATCTGCAAATGACTTAAACACTGAACCTCTGAACAATTGAGCAATGTATCGCACTCCCAATTCTTCCTACTGATGAAAGTCTGTAAGTTTGGCCAGCTCTTTAAAGTAGGTGTTTCTCCAGATGGGAGTGAAATGGCATACCCCCCTTATGTGCATAAGGGACCTAATGTACTTCCATAATGTGTTAAAAAGCGCAATCGTGGGGATGGTTTGTTGGATGTGAGTGAGGCCTGCTTCTAAATGAGACAGTGCCGTGAGTGTGGAATCTTGCGGGACAAGCAGTGACCTGATGGGGTCTTTGTCATCCATTATTCCCCACCCACCCAAGTGTTGGATTTGTGAGGCAACAAAGTAGTATCTGGCATGTGGTACTGCGAGCCCCCCCTGGTCTTTTGCCAATTTTAATGAGTTTAGGCTGATCCTAGCTGTCTTATTGCCCCAGATCAATGCTCTAAATTGAGCATCTATCTGAGAGAACCATTTATGAGGGATCCATACAGGGGTGTTATGAAACACATATAGGAGTTGAGGGGCCCAAACCATTTTGATTAAATTCGCTCGTTCGGTCACAGATATAGGCAATTTCACCCACACCGCACACTTCTGTCTAAATTTGTGGAGCAGAGGCGTGAGGTTTAGTGACAAGTATTGAGTGGGGTCAGCTGTCACTTGTATTCCAAGGTAACGAAATTCGTTCACCGTTAGTATATCTTTGGCACAGTCTGGGAGTGGTTTCGATAGTGGGTCTAGGGGTAGAATGACTGATTTATTCCAGTTGATAGTAAAACCTGACAGCTCCCCGAAGTCCGCGATCAATTGCATCGTGTGCCTCAACGAGCCGTCTGTGTCCCCTAGGTAAATTAGAGTGTCGTCTGCATATAGAGAAATAACATCCTGTCTAAGTCCCCTACGGAATCCGATTATGTTCAGTGACTCCCTTGCATGGATAGCCAAGGGTTCGAGTGCCATTGCAAACAACAGGGGTGATAAAGGACACCCCTGTTGTGTGCCCCTGAAAAGAGTGAAAGAATCAGATACCTCCCCATTAACCCGCATTCTTGCGGTGGGGTTGTTATATAATAACTGGACCCATTTAAGGAAGGAGGGACCCACCCCAAATCTTTCCAGCGTTTCCCACAGATATAGCCACTCAACGCTGTCAAAAGCTTTGGCAGCGTCAAGTGATAGGACAGCTGTTACCCGGGTTATCTACTGGGATCTGTAGGTTGAGAAACAATCTGCGTAGGTTATGTGCTGTCGATCTGGTCGGGATGAACCCAGATTGGTCTCTGTGGATTACTGTTTGTATACATTTGGCCAACACTCTGGCCAGCAGCTTAACGTCAAAAGTAAGCAGGGATATCGGTCGGTAAGAGTCCGGTAAAATCGCAGCTTTGCCCGGTTTCAGAAGGACCACTATCAGAGCCTCAGTCATAGAGAGGGGGAGTCTACCGGTCTCAAAGGCCCTGTTATATACCTTCAAAAGAACTGGGATCAAATGTGAGGTGTACCTTTTATAGACTTCCGAGGGGAGTCCGTCCGACCCTGGGGCCTTCCCATTTTGCGTCTGTGCTAGTGCTTCCAGTAGTTCCTCCTCAGAAAGAGGTGCGTTTAGCTGGGCAGTGTCTGACCTCGAGAATTTTGGCAAGGGGTGTCTGTCTAGGAACGTATGTATTTCTGTCTTCGTTGGGTTTACTTTGGAAGTATAAACGTCTTGGAAGAAGTCTTTAAAAATTCCCATGATTTCTGGGGTAGAGTAATGAAGTGTACCCTGTTTGTCAGCCATTGCCACTATATGTGCCGCCGGCTGTTGTGACTTGGCTAACATGGCCAGCATGTGGCCAGTGTTTTCTCCTTCCTCATAGTGTGCCTGTTGAAGGAAAAAACGTTTGTTTTCAGCTAATTGTAGCGTAAGGTTTTTTAGCATGGATTGGGCTGAGAACCATGTGCTCTTGGTGCTATCACTTGGGTTAGCTATATATTGTGTTTCTGCTTTACCTGCTTCTAGCCTTACTAGGTTCTCCCATTCCTTGGTTTTAGATTTAATATGTGAGATCTCTCTAATAAACTGTCCCAGTAAATAAGCTTTGGTTGCATCCCACACTATAGTCAGGTCAGCTGACCCTATGTTTTGCTGAAAGAAAGTGATCAATAGACTACTAATTGGATCTGGGTCTGGTAGTAGAGCCATCCAAAATGGGTTCAATTTCCATATACCCCTAGCTCTGACCATCCCCATGTGTACATCTATGGACAGTGGAGAGTGGTCAGAAACATGTCTAGTATGATATTGCGAAGTGTCAATTAATGGTAACATATATTCATTACCCAGAGCTAGATCGATACGTGATAATCCTCCAATGGAGGCAGATTGATAGGAATAAACTTTGGTATCAGGGTTGTGCATCCTCCATACGTCTATAAGGCCCATCTCCTGGAGGAGACGAGCAAACGGTGTGGGCTTTTGGCCGCTTCGTGGCCCGGTTCCCCCAGTAGTGCTCAATTTATCTTTACTTATGTCAATGTAATTATTAAAATCACCTATTGCCAATAGTGGCACTCCCGGGAACTGCGCCATATAAGACGCAAGTAGTGTAAGCACGGTGGCTGAGAACGGAGGAGGAATGTACAATCCTGCTAAGATGCATTTGGTCCCATAAAGGGAGCACAACAAAAATATGTAGCGACCTTCCGGATCAAGTTTAATGTCTAGTGGGGAGAATTGTGTACCCTTTTTTATCAGGATACTCACTCCCCTCGAGTACACTGAGTAGGTGGCATGGTATTGATGACAAAATTGTCTCACAGCAAATGAGGGGTGTTTATCGAGGGGAGGTGAGTCTCCTGTAGGCATATCACATCTGCTTGTATGCGCTCGACAGTTCTCATTACTGCCAGGCGCTTGATCGGATTGTTCAGGCCCCTTACATTCCAGGACAGAATTCTCGTCACTCCTGACATTTAAAAAGCATTTTCGTAATTACACGGATATTTAGTATATATAACACCCATGTTGGTAGAACTATATTAACCTTGCCCTTGTTCGGGCTTTTGTACCAGTGTGGCAATTTGGCTGTAGGAAGAAGACAATTAAAGAGTAACGACAATGGCATTAGGAACCTGAGACTGGCATCAGCATAGGACAAGAGTCTTGTAAGTACAATACAAGCGGTACTGGTGATCATGGTGGCTGTCTTTGAAGAGGGGAAAAATAAAAATAATAAGAAAAAGACAAGAGTGGAAAAAAAGATGAAACAGATGGCCAACAGGGCCTCGCCTTCAATCCTGAACTTGAATGGGGAGTCAATCCTATCCATTCTGGGGCAACAGTGGAAGTGCACTTGCGTGTCCCAACCTTCTCCACAGCAAGAACATTAGCCGTGCGTGTATGCATGTATTCAGAAAACAACTGGGATTCTGGATAGCTGGCTCCGCCTTCTCTACAACTTCCTTGGGGAAACAAAAAATGGCAAAGTGTACCAAACCTGTGCAAAAGTATGGTGGACAGCTCACGGTGGTGCGTTGCGCCTGTTTCTAGCGGCTCGGATTGATTGCTCTTCCCGGTCCAGCCATTGTGCTGCTGCAGAAGGAGAGTCAAAGAATTGAACAGAGCCTAGGACTTCCACCCTGAGGCGAGCTGGGTATAACATTGCGTATTTCAGTTCTGAGTCTTTTCTTGACGTCAGTGAATTTAGCACGTTTTTTCTGTAAATCAGCAGAGAAATCAGGGAAAAAGTTGATTTTAGCATTGTCAAATTTGAGAGCTGCAGGTTTGATCCTGGCATTGTAGAGGACCGTGTCCCTGTCCTTATAGTTAAGGAGTTTAAACAAGAAAGGCCTTGGGGGGGGCGCCTGGTGGTGGAGGCCTGGCTGGGACTCTGTGAGCCCTTTCTACTGAGAACATAGGGGAGAAGACCTCCGCCCCAAATGCATTGGTCAGCCATTTTTCAATAAAGTCCACGGGGTTTTTACCCTCCATACGCTCAGGGATACCAATGGCCCTTATATTGTTTCTCCTCATTCTGTTCTCCATCTCATCTAAACGAGCGACATGTTGTGAAAGTAAATGATTATTGTAGGATAGGTCATTTTGCATTGGCGCTAGATCATCCTCCATGGAGCTCACTCTCCCCTCCAAGGCAGCTGTCCTCTCCCTTATCTTCTGTGTGTCCTGCCGCAAAAATGTCATTTCTGCTTTAACCCCTTTAATGTCAGATGTAAGTGCTGCTAGCGATGTGTTACATGAGGTGACCGCAGCAAAAATGTCCCTAAGTGTGGGTTAGTTTTCCCCTTCAGGGCTGGGTATGGATTGCGGCCTAGCAGGCAGGCCTTGTGGGGTACTCACTGCGTCCCAGGGGAATATGGCGCCATTGGAATCCTCCAGGGGTACTGTATCCTCTGCTTCCATCGCTTCTTTCAGGGATTCTTCCGGGGGGGGGGGAGATTGATCCGAGGTAAGCGGCATGGAGAACAGCTTAGCAGCTGCCTCCCTGTGAATCTCCTTCGCCGAGCGCTGTGTGGGGGCGCCATGATGGCCCATGAGGTCTGTGCTGCGCGATGGCGTGTGTCGTCTGGCGGTCGACATCGGGTCTTCCAGGGGGTAAGTATCGATGCCTGTGGGTGCCAGGGGTTTGCAGGGCTTAGGTAGGGTTGTTTTAAGGCAGATGGAAGCGGATTCCCAGGATTAGTTTCAGGATGTTCGGCGGAGCTCCTCACAAGTGCGTCCGGCTACATCCGCTGCCTGGCTACGCCCCCTTTCTTCTGATCTTTAATGGATAATAAAATTAAAAAAAAAAACCCCTGATCTCCCCCTCCCCCTCTTGTTCATCTCATTACAAACCTTGGGTACAAAAGAAAATCCTTTTTCTGCATTGAGAGGCACAGCCTTTAATCAATAGATCACACAAATTAATAAAGTGCAGTGCTCCTAAATACACAGTCCCTGCATCTAAGCAAATTGGTGCAACCCACTACATAATATAAAGTGATGAGAAATGTGAACAAACCAATATATTATCCAGCAAAAAGTGAAAGATTTTGTACTAGAATGGGCATTTTGAGGCACAGCATATCGAGTACATTGTTTAGTATCAAAACTCAAAGGGTTTTCTACATTGATATAGTATACCATATCAAATTGTAATACAAATATTAAAACACCAGTGTGATGAAGCAAAATATTATATCAGGAACGAGTTGATTCTTTTTGGCCTGGTGTTACATTGACTTGATCCACTTCTTTGGGGGCCATTAAAGCACTTATTCACACAATAATCTAAAACAACCAAAATTCTAAATGTATCATCCCGGTATTTATGTAGTAAGGGCAAGTACCTGCAGGCACATTTTAGATGGCGGGGCGGAGGGGATTATCCCATGGACCATTGGTTGGAAGCAACTAGGGGTGCACCAACTCAAAACTAATCTTACATGGACCTTCCCAGTATGCCCCAAGTTATAAATTGGAATAAATGGGCAATGTATATATTCGCTAGAAACCTCATAGGACACCGAATTCAACAACAAAACCAGTGTTTTCTCTCCCAATGACCTCAGTGCACAGAATAGATATTCAAGAAATTTAAAGGAAGCCAGATAACGTACTATGAAAAATGTGTATATGTGTGTGTGTGTGTTTATATATATATATATATATATATATATGTGTGTATGTATGTATGTATGTATGTATGTATATATATATATATATATATGTATGTATGTGTATATGTATATATATATATAATATTGTACAGGACGCCAAGGTTGGGTCCTGGACGGGTGCTATATAGCACCAGTATTTGGGCTGTGGTCCCTTTAAAGGAGTCGCAGCGTTGCTCAGGGGGTCACCCAAAATGGGTGAGGGGTTCCGGGAGTAGCCGAGCAGGAGAGGACTGACTCGCAGTTTATAATAAGTTATTTGGGACCCGGAATTTGGGAGGCTCTGAAGAGATATTCGGGTGGGAAAAGAGCCTCCCTCCCTGACCACGATGATTCAGCGCACAGGGGGTTAAGGGCCTCCAGGAAGACAGCTCATCCCGCCTAGGAGTGACCATGGCTGTCCGGGCTCAGAGGGTGCATCGCTGGCGGTACAAACCTGACCGACCACCCAGGTCCCAAATGCATGAACTGATACAGCTGGTTAAAAAATGGCTGCAGCCAGAAAAACTGTCAGGCCCACAAATGGTGGAACGGGTGGTGATGGACTGGTACCTGCGGTCCCTGCCAGATGACCTACAGCGCTTGGTAAGCCATGGAGACCCTGCAACCGCTGACCAGCTGGTTGAGTTGGTTGAAAGGTACACCGTGGTGGAGGACCTGCTTGGGCCTGCCAAACGTCGGGAACCCACACCAAGGGCAACAAGACCGGCCACAGCACCTAGGAGAGAAGCCCTGCTAGACATTGGAACCCGCAACCCTGCACCATCTTCTGCAGAACCTCGAAGGTTGGTTCCTGTCCCTAGGATGGGAGGCCTACAGTGTTGGCGATGTCGGTCCTGGGGGCATACCCGGGCACAATGCCCACTTCAGGAGGAGCCGATGGATTGCGGGACTGGTCGGAGAAGCTCCTTCTATGCGCAAAGAGCGTGTACCACTCATCTTGATCTGGCTGAAGGACGGTTCGAGTGTGAAGTGTGGGTGAACCACCTTCCTGCCAGGGCCCTACTAGACTCCGGGAGCATGGTAACACTGGTACATGCCAGGGTGATTGGGAGACTTGGCCCCGTAAATAAAACTCTGCGCGTAGTGTGTATCCATGGGGATACCAGGGAGTACCCCCTGGTTCCTGTGACGGTTTCTTATGGACGTACCTCAGTGACACAAGAGGTTGGGGTAGTAAATAGTTTAATACATGATATTATAGTGGGGCGGGACTGTCCGCTATTTCTCGAACTGTGGAACCAGGCACAGATGGGGCTGCCAGGAGAACTGGGGACACTGGGCCTGGAAGAGATGGAGTCTGAGGGGTCTAGGCCTGAAACCCCCACAACACACCCCTCTAAAACAGAGAGACCTGTCACTAATAAGGATATTGCAGAGAATGTTAATTTGAATGACAATGTTTCTGTTTCAGGCTTCAATACCGAGTTGACTTCTGAGAGGGGGAAGCCTTCCCACTACAGGTTATGCTGGGGGAGGATGATGAGGAGCTCTCCCCGTTGCAGTTCCCAGTTGAGGAGGGTGAAGGGGAAACACCCTCAAGGTCAGTGCATCCAGACCTGGACGTACCCAGGGGTGCGTTTGGCACCGCCCAGTTGCAGGATCCTACCTTGGTCAATGCTCGAGAGCAGGTTTCTGTTGTTGATGGGGTCCCACAAATACCAGGGGCAGATCAAAGGTTTCCTCATTTTGCATTAAAGGGGGATTTGGTTTATCGAGTGGCTGAAAGCCGAGAGGAAACCGTGGAGCAGTTACTGGTTCCCCAACCATATAGGCGGATGCTACTTGACCTAGCCTACAATTACGCACTGGGAGGACACTTGGGGGCAGAGAAAACGGAGGCCAGGATAACCGACCGGTTTTACTGGCCAGGGGTGAAGGCCGAGGTTAAAAGATATTGTGCATCTTGTCCCATTTGCCTGTTAACTGCCCCAGGGCCACACTATAGAAGCCCTCTGGTACCCTTGCCGATTATTGAGGTTCCGTTTGAGCGGATCGCCATGGATCTCGTGGGACCCCTGGTAAAGTCGGCAAGGGGGCACCAATATATATTAGTCATCCTAGACTACGCAACCAGGTATCCAGAAGCAGTTCCTTTGAGGAAAGCGTCCTCTAAGGCCATTGCCAAGGAGTTATTCCAAATGTTTTCACGAACTGGATTCCCCAGGGAGATACTTACGGACCAGGGCACCCCTTTTATGTCAAAGGTGATGGCGGACTTGTGCAGACTATTTCAGATCAAGCAGTTGCGGACGTCCGTCTATCACCCGCAGACCGATGGCCTAGTTGAGAGGTTTAATAAAACTCTAAAGTCTATGTTAAAAAGAGTGGTCCAGAAAGACGGGAAGGATTGGGATATGTTACTCCCTGCCCTCTTGTTTGCCATCCGGGAGGTTCCACAAGTGTCCACGGGCTTCTCACCGTTTGAGTTAGTGTATGGACGAAGGCCCCGGGGGTTGCTTGACCTAGTCAAAGAAACATGGGAAAGTGAATCCTCACCACACAAGACCGTGGTAGAGCATATCTCTCAAATGCGAGAGAGGGTGGCTAAGGTGATGCCGCTGGTGAGGGAGCACATGCAGAAGGCTCAGGATGCCCAAAGAAGGGTGTATAACAGATCGGCTAAAATTAGACAGTTTCAAGTAGGAGACTGGGTGGCTGTCCTAATACCCACAGTGGAGAGCAAGTTCTTGGCCAGGTGGCAAGGCCCGTTTGAGGTAATAGAAAAAGTGGGTGAGGTGAACTACAAGGTACACCAGCCAGGGAAAAGAAAACCATACCAGATCTATCACGTAAATCTGTTGAAACCCTGGAGAGACAGAGAACAGGTATCCGCTGTGGTAGCGGTACAGTCAGGGGACCATGCAGGAATCGACCTGGTGCAGGTGGCTGCTACCCTAACTAGGCCCCAAACCCAGCAAGCAAGAGTTTCTGCAAAGAAATAGGGACATGTTTTCAGGGTTGCCGGGTCTCACCAACGTCATCGAGCATGACATTGTGACGGAACCCTGTATAAAAATCCGGTTAAAGCCTTACCGTATCCCAGAAGCTCATAGAGTGGCAGTGTCTGAAGAGGTCAAGAGAATGCTCGAGCTTGGAGTCATTGAAGAGTCGCAGAGCGAGTGGTCGAGTCCAATCGTGTTGGTACCCAAACCCAACGGCACCCTCCGCTTCTGCAACGACTTTAGAAAACTTAATGAAATCTCCAAGTTTGCTTATCCAATGCCACGGGTAGATGAGCTAATTGAGAGGTTAGGTCCAGCCAGGTATATAACCACGCTAGACCTCACAAAAGGGTATTGGCAGATTCCCCTGACCAAGAAAGCCAGGGAGAAAACAGCTTTCTCTACCCCGGAAGGCCACTTCCAGTACAAAAGAATGCCATTTGGTCTACACTCTGCCCCCGCTACATTCCAAAGGGCCATGGACAAAACTTTGCGTCCACATCAACGGTATGCTTCGGTTTACCTAGATGACATAGTCATTTTCAGCACTGATTGGGAGTCCCATCTTCCCCGAGTTCAGGCAGTCGTAGACTCCTTGAGAAGAGCAGGATTCACCATCAACCCGGAGAAGTGCACGATTGGGGTAGAGGAAGCCAAGTACCTAGGGTACATTGTGGGTAGAGGGCTGGTGAAGCCCCAAATGAGTAAGGTAGAAGCCATACAGAACTGGCCCCGCCCCCTAACCAAGAAGCAGGTCAGAGCGTTTTTGGGCATAGTTGGCTACTACCGGAGGTTTGTCCCCAACTTTGCCACCGTTGCTGCACCATTGACGGACTTGACCAAAGGCAGAAAGTCAGTGATGGTACAGTGGAATGACGATGCCGAAAAAGCTTTCCAGAAGCTTAAGACGGCATTGTGCCGGGATCCGGTGCTTGTGGCTCCAGATTTTTCTGAGGATTTTGTAGTACAGACAGATGCTTCAAGTGAAGGGCTAGGAGCAGTCCTGTCTCAAGTGATCAATGGGGAAGAGCACCCCATAGTTTTTCTAAGTAGGAAGCTGACGGCAGCGGAGAAAAACTATGCGGTGGTGGAGCGGGAGTGTCTTGCCATCAAGTGGGCTTTAGATTCTTTACGGTATTTCCTCCTAGGTAGAAGGTTCCGCCTAGTGTTCGACCATGCCCCACTGACCTGGATGAGACAAAACAAAAACACCAATGCCAGGGTGACAAGGTGGTTCCTTTCTCTCCAGGAGTTCAATTTTGTGGTAGAGCACAGACCAGGGAGACAGCATCAGAACGCCGATGCCCTCTCCCGGGTCCATTGTATGATGTCGAGTGGTGCCTCCAACACCTCCGCGTTGAGGCAGAGGGGGGGGATATGTACAGGACGCCAAGGTTGGGTCCTGGACGGGTGCTATATAGCACCAGTATTTGGGCTGTGGTCCCTTTAAAGGAGTCGCAGCGTTGCTCAGGGGGTCACCCAAAATGGGTGAGGGGTTCCGGGAGTAGCCGAGCAGGAGAGGACTGACTCGCAGTCCTCTCTAGGTTTATAATAAGTTATTTGGGACCCGGAATTTGGGAGGCTCTGAAGAGATATTCGGGTGGGAAAAGAGCCTCCCTCCCTGACCACGATGATTCAGCGCACAGGGGGTTAAGGGCCTCCAGGAAGACCGCTCTTAAGACAGGAAGTAGGGAAGAGTTGGTGAGGAGGAGTAGGTGATTACACCTGTTGGTTGAGCTGTGTGGATGTCTGGAGGCTGCTAAAAGAACCTGCTGCAAAACTGTGTGTGTTTTCCTTAACTTTGTTTTTGTGCTGAAGATAAGCTGATTTTCTGTTATGCTGAAGATAAGCGGACTTTGTTTTTGTATTTTTCCTGTGTGCTGAAGAAAGCCTTATTTTTGATTTTTTCTTACAAATAAATGTCTTTTGTTATAAAACTGACGGTTTATGCACTTAATCCCGTGGAGCTATTGTCCCCAAAGTTCACAATATATATATATATATATATATATATATATATATATATATATATATATTAATGTGTATATATTAAACACACACGGTATAGAAAATCGCCCCCCCCCCCCCCCTTTAAAATCACATTGTTACTTTTGCAGCCTGAAATGAGTACAGACAGTTTTTTTTGTTTTATCCAGCCGTATAAACTCGGTGCAATTTAAAACATCCAAGTGATATAAGACCAACATGTCAGAATGAAAAAAATAAAACAATCAGAGTTGGAAGGATCACCCTTCCCCCCCCCCCCCCCCCGCTTTCTAAAAGTGACTTCTAAAATCAACCGGGTGTAGCGAATTGCCTTCTCAATGGCACACAAAGCCATTTGAAGTTCAACTGTGATAGTTTTCATTACCTCAGCATGAAAAGTGCTTTCTTGGAGCATTTTAGTCCCTGGTAGTGCAACTGAAGCAAACCATCTATGGGTGACAAGGCACCGTGAAAAGATCTCCAGGATAAAGTTGTGGACAGGCACAGATCAGGAGATGACTACAAATGGCAAAGGCTTTATCAATGCCTAGAAGCACATTGAAGTCTATTAAGAAGTGGAAGGTATTTGTGCAACACAGACCCTCCCTGGATCATGACGCCTGTCCAAACTGGATGGAAGAGCCAGGAGGAAACTGTTCAGAGGCTACCAAGAGGCCTACAGCAACTCTGAAACCGTTGCAGGACTATGACAGTGGTCATTGTGTGCATGTGACACTATCTCAATTTCTCCACAAATATGGATTGTATGGGAAGTTCGCAAAAAGGACACTCATGAAAGGCCACATGCAATCACGACTGAGCTTTGTCAAAATGCACCTTGAAGATTCTGAGGCCACATGCAAAATATTCTGGCCAGATGAGACTAAAATTGAATGAATTATTTGGCCTCATCACCAAACGATATGTCTGGCGGAAAACTATTACAGCTCAACATCCAAATAACACAATTCCTGCAGTAAAGCATGAAGGTGGTAATATGTGGGCGTTTCTCTGCAGCAGGGACTGGAGCACTTGTTTGGATAGAAGGAAAAATGGATGGGGCAAAATACCACCAAATTCATGAGGAAAATCTGCTCCCCTCTGCCAGAAAGTTGTCAATGGGAAGGTTTACCTTCCAACATGACACTGACCCACAGTGCACACCAAAAATTACCACACATTGGATGGTTGTAGGAGAAAAAGGTGAATGGCCTAGTCAGAGTTTAGACTTGCAGTCCACAAACAATCTAATTTAACTGAACTTGAGCAGTTCTGCAAAGAGTGGGCAAATATTGCAAAGTATAAAATGTGCGAAGTTAGGGACACATCCCAACAGACTATTAAGGCGTTTACAGAAAATTAAAGGCTGCAATTAAAGCAAAACATGGTTCAACAAAATACTGACACAAGGGTGATCCTTTTTTTTTTTTTTTTTTCGCGATTCTGTGGTTTTTTGTTTTGTTTGTTTTTTTTAGACATGTTGGTGTTATATCTTTTCTTTGGATGTTATAAGTTGCACTCAGCAAATACAACTGGATAAAACAAACTGCGTGTCTTCATTTCAGGCTACAAAGCAACAAAATGTGATTATTTTAAAGGGGGATGATTCTTTCATAATTATATACATATAATATTCATATATCAATTTTGTATAAAGTATTCACCGATTAGCGCAGGAACATATAGGTTTGTTTTACACATCCTATACACCCATCAATTAGATATGAGATAGATGGATAGATATGAGGGAGATAGATGGATAGATATGAGGGAGAGGGATTGATCGGTATGAGCTAGATCGATCGATATGAGAGAGAGAGATCGATATGAGATATATGAGAGAGAGAGAGATGGTGTGTGTGTGTGTGTGTGTGTGTGTCTGTATAGATACACATACAGATATATACACACACAATATAGATTCTCTGTGTATAGAGAGATAGATACGCATCTATCTCATGTGTGTGTTTGTATATATGTATGTATGTGTATATATATTTTCGCACTACTCCCTTGCTGCTGGGTGTGTTCATACCTTTCTGTTAACTGCTTCCGTTCTTCCACCCCTGCACAAATTACAATCAGCAGACAGTCCAAGAACTTTTACAAGAAACTTTTATTCACTTCCTTGCAGTATGTTCTTGCTGGTCATGGAAATATGAGCTGCCTCTTACTTTCTTTTTCCTGATTGATTCAGTGTCCTTTCTTATAATGAACTGACCAATGCCCCTCTGAAAGACATTGTGGTTTTGTGGATGCTGGAAGCCCCAGGCCTCACCTGCCTATCTTGACTCCTGCAGTCCTCCCGGCGTCAGTTCAGGAAAGTCCTGGCTGAATAAGCACCGCTACTCTGTCCCCTTTGCAGCTACTTCCTGCTCCGCATGGTCAGATGCATCCCAGACTGGGATGCCCGGTCCACTTCTCCCGGAGTTACATTGTTGCTTCTGGGACTGTCCAGCGCTGTGGTCTCTGAACCCTCAGGCCTTCAAGTCTGCTACTTATTGCTACATTTCTCCTGCTTCTCTGCTCCAGACTCCTCCCATCTCCTCCAGGAAGCATGTGACCCCCAGCTTATATGCGAGTCATGCCAACACAAATTATTGATTGGTCCAAAGCTCTCCATACAAGCTGCCTCCACCCCAGTCTGCCTTCCTTCCAGAACATTTCCAATGGAAGGTAAGGGAGATCTTTCAGGGTCAGAGTGCAGTTGGACACACTTCCCTCTACTGTCACTCCCCTCTCCCAAAACAAACAACCAGGCCTAAAGAATGCAAGGCCCTGGCAAATTTACCTAACTTACCTATCTAGCACCCACCTAAACTGGGTGGGCTATATATACATACATGCAGTCTCTGACAAAAGTCTTGTCGCTTCTATATTTTGTAGAAACTCCTGCTATTAACCAGACTTTTAATTAATCAATTGGTGTTAGCAATAGCTCATATGAAAAGCTAAAGCCCTTCCAAATGATGTTTAATGCACTGAAATAACTTGGTTTCACTGAAAAAAGATTTCTCATTTAATCAAGACAGGTCAAATCTTGGCAAGACAAAAGTTTTGTCGCCTATACAGAAATTGAACAAAATTACTGAAAACAGAAGATTCATCTGAAAAACCTTCTGCAACTTTTTTAGATCCTTTTAGCAGGCTGTGGCCCTTGGCAAATGCCACACGGTTTTTCAATTGTATTTTGTTTAGTGCTGGCTTATGGGCACTGATTCCATCATGGAGGCCATTTCAAGACAGAATCCGACAAACTGTTCTGGTTGACACAGGGACTTCAGGTGACCAGGTCTCGTGGAGCTCTGCTGCAGTGGAAAATGGTCTGGCCTTGGATTTTCGAGCCAACAAACGGTCCTCTCGAGCAGTTGTCTTTTGGGGTCGGCCCAACCTGGCCTTGTCCAAAACGTCTCCCAGTCTCTTCAAATCTTTTTTTTATCCTCTGAACTTGACGCTGAGACACACTGAAGGTGTCTGCCACATCAGCAGTGGATCTGGTCTTCAGCCTCTTGATAATCAACACTTTAGTCTCCGGGTGAATCTTAGGCATGTTTGAAGAGGTCTTGTTGCAGTTGAGAAGGTCTAGTGTACTGGTGTTCTTTTATACACACCTGAGACCTAATTAATCCATTATTAGTTACAGGTGAAGCTCATATAACAAGGCAAAAACACTTATGTCTTGGCAAATATTGACTCAATGGGCTTTACCAAGCTGTGAATATTAGAATACTTTTTGTCAGTTTAATTTTGCACTGAAACATTATTACAAAAGCTGTTGATTTAAAATGACCAATTTCTTGTAACAAAATCTTGATTAGAAATATATTTTAGGGGCACTTCAGGTCAATTTGTACACAAGCGACGAGACTTTTGTCAGGGAATATATATATGTATGTGTGTGTATGTGTGTGTGTGTGTATGTGTGTGTGTATATATATATATATATATATATTTCTATATATCTCTATATATCTGTATTTCTATATATATACCTGTATTTCTATATAGAGAATCTAGATCATATATTAGGATTTTTGTAACAGCTTACCTGCAAAATCCTTTTCTTGAAGTGCATCACGGGACACAGAGCCATAGTGATGACTATATGGGTATATAGCCACCTTTAGGTGACGGACACTGGCACGCTCAAGACAGGAAGTTGCCTCCCTATATAACCCCGCCCACACTGGGAGCACCTCAGTTTTGTAGCTAAGCAATATATGTATATCCCAAAGAGGGGAGGGATCTGTGTCCTGTGATGTATTTCAAGAAAAGGATTATTTTTTTTTAACTTTCAAGATTTTTATTAGTTTTTCAAAACATAAATAACAAAGGAAAAATTATACAGTTACATATTCTAGATACTGCATCTCTAGGATAACTGGATCAGTTTCAGAACTAATAAATTTCCATATAATGTTATTATCACAAAATAATGGTAGCTTAAATATCTATACAAGTGGATAGGCTCCTAGAAAACGAGAAAAAATAACAAGATAGGAAGATTGATAATTCCCTGTTTACCCCTAACGGGATCATGCTGTAAACATGGGATAATGTTTCAAAGAAAACTTTACATAAACGGAGGATCATAAGGAATATGACAAGGAAGGGGGGGAGGAAGAGGGGATTGATGTATGGAAGTAGACATATATATCAGACCTTCTATAATAATGCATAAGGAAAGAAGAGGAAGAGAAGTAGAATTATCTCTCAGGGGCGTAGTTAGTGGTTCTTGGGGTCCTTCAGATAGTTGGAAGCTCTAGGGTGTCCTATCCATTCGTTCCAATTTTTGAGGAAGTGACTTGTAGAACCTTTTTTATGTGCTAACATTAACTCATAGTGCGCCTGATTGTTTAGTCTCAGTATTGCCTCAGATAGGTTAGGTGCTAAGGTAGATTTCCATAATTTGGTAATGGTGAGTCTTGCTGCTATAAGGATATTAGAAATTATAATTCTATACTGTGAAGGATAGATGTCAAGGTTTATACTTAACAAAGCCATTTCGGGTGAGAGTTTCTTCAAATTACCCGTGAAAGAAGCTATGAAGGTGGAGACCGATTTCCAAAAGCTAGAAAGAGTTTTACAACTCCATAATGTGTGTATCAGATTACCTATGTGGGTATCACATCTCCAACACCTAGAGGATGCAGTGGGGAATATTTTGCTGAGTCTATATGGAGTTAAGTACCAACAGTTGAGGATCTTTTGGGCATTTTCCCAGTGTTCAATGCATGCTGTTGATATTCTATTAACCTGTATGGCTTTTTGCCACTGTTCCCATGTGAAGGTCTGAGAAAGATCTTTTTCCCATTTCAGCATATTTTTAGTCTTAGTATGGGTTGGGAAGGATGAAAGTAAATTGTATATATAGGATATACCTTTCTTCCCAGTAGTCTCGTGGGAGAGGAAAAATTCCCATAATGCGCTAGGGATTTCTACACTTTTTTTTTCTGGGTGAAAATTTTTGGTAAAGGATTTGGCGGAAAGTTTATTTTTTATTCTCTGTTTGTGGTTATCTGGCAAATGTATAAAGAAGTTAAATCCCTGTTCAGACCAGGATGATGTATTTATACGTATTTTACAATAATCAATTATTCTGAGTGGTATAGGTACAAGGGCATGGGCGTTCGAAGATTGCAATTTTGTTAAAGCGAATTTCCAGGCTGTCAATGTGGATTTAATTGTCAAGAAGTTTGGTGCATTTATTTTCCCTAAGGTGTGGCTGGCCATTGATAGGGAGAAAAGATCATTTCCTTTGGTTATTTTCCTTTCAATACTCAGCCACAATTTATTATTAGAGTGTTTGAACCAGAATTTCATTTGGTCAAGGAGCGTGGCATAATAATATAAACGGATATCTGGGAGATTCAGTCCTCCTTTAGTTTTGGGGGTAGACATAATAGTGCAATCCTAGGTTTTTTTCCCCATCCAGATCAAGTTGCTAATCTTTGAGTTAATTTGGGTGAAAAATTTTGCCGGGAACGGGATTGGGAGGGACCTAAAATAATATAGTATCTTCGGCAGGATCTTCATTTTAAAGGCTGCTATTCTTCCTATCCAGGATAGCTGCGTTTTTTTTATTGATTGTATATCTTGATTTATTTGGGTTAGCAAGGAGGGGTAGTTGGTATCGTACAATTTAGTTGGAGGATAGGCAAGTTGAATGCCTAAATAGGTAATAGAAGGATTATCCCAGTTATAATTAGAGTGTTGTCTTAGTTTAACAACCTGATCCGGTGGGATGTTCATAGGCAGAACATAACATTTATCAGGATTGATCTTATAGTAAGAGATGGATGTGAATGCTTCCAGAGTGCTGTTCACTTCATTAAGTACATTGTCAGTCGCTGATAGTGATAGAAGGACATCATCTGCAAATAGACCTAATTTATGTTCTACCTGATCTATTTTGATCCCCGTGACCTTGGGATTGGATCTTAAAGATATTGCAAGGGGTTCAATTGCGAATGAAAATATAATGGGCGATAGGGGGCACCCTTGTCTGGTTCCGTTCGTTAGATTAAATCTTTTAGATATATTTCCTGCAGTATATACTCTGGCAGAAGGGGTAGTGTAGAGTGACATTATAGCTTCAAAAATAAATCCAGAAAATCCAAATTTCCTAAGAGTTTCCTCCATATATCCCCAATGCACTCTGTCGAATGCCTTCTCTGCATCCAATCCAAAGAGCAGGGAAGGCATTCGACTACGCTCTATAAGACTAAGGAGGTCAATCATGCGTCTAGTGCTGTCTGGGCCTTGTCTCCCTCTCACAAATCCAACCTGATCTGGTTCAATTAGATAGGGTGTGATTTCTAATAATCGGTTGGCAATGACCTTAGCAAATATTTTCAGATCCGAATTTAGTAGTGATATGGGCCTGTAATTAATTGGTGATGTCAGGTCTTTCCCTTGTTTTGGAATAGTAACAATAATTGCTTCAAGCATTTCTTTGGGGAACGAATGGTTTACCACTGCATGGTTAAATATTTTAGCTAGAAATGGGGTAAGTGTTGTGTTAAACGCCTTATAATATTCACTGGATAAACCATCTGCTCCTGGGGTTTTATTTGCTGGCAGTTTTTGAATGACTCTCTTAATTTCCTCAGGGGTTATTGGGTCGTTCAGCCTTTCGAGGTCACTCTGATCTACAGCGGGGACATTAATCTTACTTAGGAATTGGGCTATTTGTGTTGGTGTTGGCTGGATAGTATTAAGATCATCCTTTAAGTTATATAAGCTTTCATAATAATCAGCAAATGCATCAGTTATACTTTGTGGGTTGTATAGTACTTTCCCTGTTTTGTGATGAACTATTTTTTCTATTTTTTGTTTTCTTTGTCTATGGCGTAATTGGGAGGCCAGTAGTTTCCCTGCTTTATTTCCCTGTGAGTAATAGGTTAATTTTAATCTCTTAAGGTATTTTTCGTGGTTGGAAATCAGTATTGCTCTAAGTTCATTTCTTGTTTCGTTTAATCTTTGAAGAAGAGTGGGATTACTGGGGGATGTTTTGTGATCTTTTTCAAGTTCAGTTATTCTAAGTAGTAGTTTGGCTATTGACTGTGTGCGTCTTTTTTTTTTTTTTTTTTCCCTCGAGGCTAATTGGATCAATATTCCTCTAATAAACGCCTTATGGGCACACCATATACTAGAGATAGATACCATATCATTATCATTTACCTTGAAGACTTCTTCCAATCTTTCCTTCATCACTGCCAGAGCCTCCCTTTGGGACAGAATATAAGTGTTATTTCTCCAGAGTGTATGATTTGAATTTGGCTGTTTTAAATTTATGCTTAGTGATATTGGGGCATGGTCGGACCATGTTATGTTAAAGATACGAGCATTTGATATTTTTTGGAGGAGGACTCTGTCAGTGATGAAGAGATCGAGTATGATTTATGTACTTTTGAAAATAAACTAACCTTTACAACCCTTTAAGGCTAGGTTCACACTGCTGCTATCGGATTTTGGATTGGTTTTTCAGTGTAATTCTGTAGTGCAACTTGGATTTTACTTGCATATTCTATAGCTGCATTTTTCAACCAGGGTGCCTTGGCAAAATTCCCAAAAATTGTTTACAATCCAGTGGGTGGATCAAGTATGTCTTTTAGTTACACAAAGCCACAGGTTTTCATTGTGCCTCATCGCAACCTTCTAGCTGCCGGTATCCTAACAAAAAAAATTGGTTGATGAGGAGGATGTCAGGGACAGCATCCTTGTGCCATTCCCCTGCCCTGCTCTATCTTCACTGGGGTCACATTACCTGAGCGAGGTGGAGAAACATTGGAAAACTAGTCAGTACCAGTGTGCAAAAGTGTGTTTGTCAGGGCTGGGCTGGGCTCACCTGGTTAGAAATACCTGGCTCATTAGTCCAGCCTACAGCCAGCCCCTTTTGGCTATTTAAACAGGTTTGCTCATTCCCTACATGCCCTTGCGTGGTCAATGCCTCCAGTGTGTTCCTCCTTGTATTCCTGTTATGACTCTGCCTGGCTGACTTATCTCCCGTAACCTGTTCCTGATTTTGCTCTTCACTTCGCTGACGCCTGGCTTCCTGATCCTGGCTTGTCTGATTACCTGCTCTGGCTTCCATACCCTAGCTCCTGTTTTTGACTACGTTCCTGAACTTTGTTTTGCTATTTCGTTAAAGGTGTGTGGGTCTCTGTCTGGTTTATGGTTCCTGCCATTTTGCTTTGGAAGAATAAATCACTACTAACGGATGATATTGCTTGTATACATTTTTTTTTCCTTTTTTAGAATGGTGAATTATTGGGGTGGTTTTTGGATCCCCCCTATTTATTATTGTAGCACTGACCCCCGTGTAGTGATCTAATCTATAATCGTTCCTTCCTCGTAGATGGTATATAGCTATTGAAAAGTACTTCCCGCAGCAAAACCCGATTCTCCAGAGAGAGATTTTATTGACTTCCAAAACAGAACATCCTTACAGACGACAAAATCCAACAGAGCACATGACAAAGACTATCTTCTCCTAGACCCGTCTTTCTCTCTAGACTAGCTGACAACCTGCCTGTCTTCTCATATACTGATCTGACACTGGGGGGGGGGGGGGGTCAACCAAATGTTTTCCATGAATACCCCCCCCCCCCGGGTTAGGCCTTAAGGTCTAATTACCATCAATAAATACTCCCTTTTGAAATGTTCATCTAGGTTAAAACACACACACAACTTGCATAAGATTTACACATCAAAGGGTAACAGATAACATTGTCAACTGACATCTGGCCTGGTCACTAATACTGTGTGTGGAATATATATATCCAATACATAAAGTCCCACATAAAATCGGCCAACACATTACAACATATACCCCCACTTGGGTCGTTCTAACTACTAGAACTGACCCATAAATCAAGCAACAAACATAGCATTACCGACTTGAGGTATTGGATGCTTCACAATGGCTCATATGAAATATAAAGTTGAAACTGGTTACATCTCTCTTCACCAGCCTCTAAAATATCCCCATGAAAAAGTCATTAGATAATATAGCTTTAGACCATGACTTGAAAAGGGTTTGGTAAACATCCTTGGCCCATATATATCACATCAAAATATTGCACAAAAACGAGCTGATGTCACAGTTCATTCTTCAATTTTCAACTTCAACTTCGTGCTGGGAGCTCCGATCCACATAAATCCAGGATTCTCCTCTCCAGGCTCAAGGTTTTCATTTTCTTAAAGATGCTTTTGCACAAACACCAGCAAATCCCGAAATTCTACTTCCATCTTTATAGTAAGAAGAACCATCCATGTACCAGCTCTCACTTTCAAGTCCAAAAGGCTGAAAAAAACTGCTATTGCTGTACTTTGTAATTTGCTGTAGGCCGACTCCTCATTTCCATCCTTAATAGAGCAGTTGCTTGAATCATTCAGTCCATAATTCCACCTGAATGGTATACCAATCTATATACCAATCTATAATTCATATATCCATATAATCCATATATAATCCCCCACTTTCAGATAGAATCAGCTTGACATCAGCGTTTATCAGATCTTCTATCCAGACAAAGCAGCAGTGGAAAATCTTGCCAGTAAAGTTAGGTCTTTTTTTCATCCATATGTCAATAATATTAATGACTGATTCAACAAAGTTTCAAATCATGACTGGAGTGATGAACTTCACTCACCCCTCTTATAAATTTAGGAAAACCACCCAACATACTATAATTTATGCTATGCCAAGCCATTGTGCAGCATCTCACCTTAGATATCAAATATATTGATCAATATGCAATATGTAATATGCAACATGTAATGTAACATGAAAAATTATTTTCGGTTTAAATGTTTCGCTCTGGGTTTAAGATAAAGTTCAAGAAATAAAACATAATAAAATAAAAAAATAAAAAAATAAAAATAAAAATGGAAAAGGGTGAAAAATAAAAATAAAAAATAGGGCTTGATGAATAAAAATGGGAAAGGGTGAAAAAAAAAAAAAATAAATAAAATATAGGGAAAAGTCCATTGTCCAAGTCAAAAAGTAAAAAAAAGGTCAATTGCTTGATGAATATTGAGAGAGTCCATGATATTGTTTATTCAGTGTTTCTCCCCCACTAGCCAGAAATTTCAGCTTGCAGTTCACATGCTATGCGGATGCAGTATCTTCAATATCTGAAAGACAAAAAACTCTCCAACGAAACTAATTAGCAAGATCCTTAAACATTCTTTGAAGTTAAAACAAAGGACTATTTACACATCCACAGGTTGAAACTAAACCACCCCCACTGCTAGCGAAATGTCATTTGTATTCAAAAACAGATCTGGATAATGTAATCTGTTTAGCTGTCCCAGCAATGTGTTATGTTCCATTTTCATTTTATCGTACTCAATCTTCAAGTGGTCATATTTCTGTTTTAACTGAGAAAATGGTATCCAAGCCTTAGATACCTTTTTATTATGATTTTGGTCAGCTCTGCTTTTCATATTAATATCACCTATATTTGACCTGGTGTCTCCTCTTTGATTGTTATCATAAGACATTATCTTTTGATCTTTATGTTCAGTATCTGTCCTAAACAATGTGGCTAAATCAATCTTGACAGCTTGCTCATTTGACTTTCTCCATAAATTGTCTGCTTTCAACAATACATCTTTTAAATCATGGGGATTTGGGGTAACTAGTAAAATATTTTGTCTGATCTCTTCGTTCAAAGCATGTAGAAATATACTCATATGTAACAAGCCACCATGCTCAAATGCAAGATTATTACTGACCAATATTTCCATAATAGATTTTATCCTTCCTGACAATTCGTAGGGAGATTCATTTTTCATTTGTTTGATCTTCCCATGAACAGTAACATCAGAACGTACACCATACAAAACACATAACAATTCCATCAATATGTCCCTTGTCCTCATTGGTTGAGTACAGATCTGCTTAATTCTCACCCAAAGACTATTTCCTATAGAATGTTGCATAACTCTGTCTAAATCAGATGGGTTGAGATTGTACATATCTCTGACATTCTGCAAGTCACAAAACCATTTTAAAAAATCTGTTTAAATCATGGCAGGGAATCATTCCTATTTCTTTAAGAACTGCATCTAATTCTTTTGGTTTCAAAGGCTTCATTACAAGCTGAACTTCACCTGCATTATTATTATTGTTATAAACTGTGGTGGTCACAGTGGGTGCGGCTGGCAATGAATTATCAGATTTAATATGAGGTTCTGTTTCATTTGATAGAATGTTTGTATTTGCATTTTGCTGCAGATTGCTGAATCCACGATTCGATGCATATCTGCATTCCTGAGATCTCTTCTCTAATTCCATAATTCTTAATTTCAATCTCTCATTTTCCTCTGATAATTCATTACAACGTTTAGACTTCTCAAGCAGAGCTTCCCCAATGGTGACTGCATGCAATTTTAAATTTACAGTCTCAGATTCTGATTGGTTTTGTAACCTCTGACAAACCTTGTTGCTATTATCAACTGCACTCTGTAACTGGGTAATTTCCTCAACCTTATCCTTCAACGAACTTTCCATTGTTAAACAGCAAGATAACAAGCCTTGTACAATACAACCTTTTCTTTTACTTTCTGAAATTTTGCTCTCAAAAACAGTTTTTTCTAAAAATTCATTCATCATAGTCCATGTCTGCTTATATTTTTCTGGCACTTCATAAGGACCGCCATGAGGCTTAATACATTTTAACACCCATCTGTTAACTTTATCAGAACTGACACTAGCTTTACATTGAGTAAGCATTTTTACTATATTATTAATAATTTAAAAAGAGAAATATTTTACTCACCGCATTAATTACTCCTTCAACTTCCAGCTCAGGTCTTCTGGTACACGATACAGTCCTTTTTCTTCGTTTCCAGTCTCCAGAGAATAATTCTGGGGTTCCAAACTTGTTTGATTTTGTAGATCAGACTCTCTTATGTCACAACCAGACGTTAGAGTCACAGCACAGGTCTTGGGTCTCCATCAGACTTCTGTCCAACTCACGGATTGTTATCACTGACTTCTGTTACAAAGTCCTGAAAATGCTCTTCTGGTCTCTTGAACGGCACCAATGTAGTGATCTAATATAATCGTCGTTCCTCGTAGATGGAATATAGTTATTAAAAGTATTGTCTCCGCAGCAAAACCCGATTCTCCCAGAGAGAGATTTTATTGACTTCCAAAACAGAACAGCCTTACAGATGACAAAAATCCAACAGAGTTCATATCACGACAGTGCTAGTAAATATTTAGAGCCCCATGGAGACATGTGACTCTTGGGTGCCTTCGTAAGAACACACACTTCTAAACAGATTGAACGTCCTGTTATATCCCCACACACACACTGAATGTCTGGGCAATTTGATTGGGCGTTTCCATTAAATGCTTCATTTCCATGAACTGTCAGACATTCAGTGTGTGTGGGGGGATATAACAGGACGTTCAATCTGTTTAGAAGTGTGTGTTCTTACGAAGGCACCCAAGAGTCACATGTCTCCATGGGGCTCTAAATATTTACTAGCACTGTCGTGATATGAACTCTGTTGGATTTTTGTCATCTGTAAGACTGTTCTGTTTTGGAAGTCAATAAAATCTCTCTCTGGGAGAATCGGGTTTTGCTGCGGAGACAATACTTTTAATAACTATATTCCATCTACGAGGAACGACGATTATATTAGATTACTACATTGGTGCCGTTCAAGAGACCAGAAGAGCATTTTCAGGACTTTGTAACAGAAGTCAGTGATAACAATCCGTGAGTTGGACAGAAGTCTGATGGAGACCCAAGACCTGTGCTGTGACTCTAACGTCTGGTTGTGACATAAGAGAGTCTCCATCAGACTTCTGTCCAACTCACGGATTGTTATCACCACGATTTCTAATACAAAGTCCTGAAAATGCTCTTCTGGTCGCTTGAACGGCACCAATGTAGTGATCTAATCTATAATCGTTCCTTCCTCGTAGATGGTATATAGCTATTGAAAAGTACTTCCCGCAGCAAAACCCGATTCTCCCAGAGAGAGATTTTATTGACTTCCAAAACAGAACATCCTTACAGACGACAAAATCCAACAGAGCACATGACAAAGACTATCTTCTCCTAGACCCGTCTTTCTCTCTAGACTAGCTGACAACCTGCCTGTCTTCTCATATACTGATCTGACACTGGGGGGGGGGGGTCAACCAAATGTTTTCCATGAATACCCCCCCCCCCCCCCGGGTTAGGCCTTAAGGTCTAATTACCATCAATAAATACTCCCTTTTGAAATGTTCATCTAGGTTAAAACACACACACAACTTGCATAAGATTTACACATCAAAGGGTAACAGATAACATTGTCAACTGACATCTGGCCTGGTCACTAATACTGTGTGTGGAATATATATATCCAATACATAAAGTCCCACATAAATCGGCCAACACATTACAACACCCCGAAGGAGCTGCTGGTTTGATTTGGGCCTGCACTCTGGTAATAAACCCCACTAACTTGACTCAGTCCCCTTGACACAGCTGTGGTGCAATACAATACAGTACAATATAATATAACACAATATACATGTATTGTCCTCTCAGGATCCACTGGCTCCACCTGCTGGAAGAAAACAATACTCCACACAACGGGGTACTTAACCAAAGTGTATTTTACTGTATATATTGGCAAACAGGTGAGTACAGTAATTGTGCTGTCACCCCAACATAGAATGACAGGACAATTAATTTTTCATAAAACAATTATAAACAATATAGATACATGGGAGCTCCCCCTACTTTTATAACTATTTGTGAGATCTCATTTAAAGTACTTACTCTTGAGTCTTCTGGTCTTCTGCTAGCTATGATAATTTGTTATGATTTGTAATCCAAGAAGTAAAGTAATTAAAGTTGAGTAAAAGATGATCCTGGTGTTGCTTCCGGAACTATGATGCAAGGCTTGAGATGCAATAGCAGATAGGCCTTATGCCTGCCTAGTGTCAGTTGCTATACTGCTCCGCCGTAGGACTATGGATCCCAGCAAGGTCTGTATATAAGTCTGACTAGGTGCAAAAGTTAATAAACTGTGGGCTGCAACCCGCTCACCAACTGGATCGGAGCTCTGTATGGTAGCTTTGGCCCGGTGTTTGCAGCTTGCTTCTATGTCAGCTGGCTCCGTCACTCCGTTCCGATCGGTGGACCCAGTCTTCCGATGCTCAAACAAGTGTCTCTGGATCTTCCCAATCCGGTCACTGTGTCTCTGGCACCGTCGGGTCACTCACACAATCGAGCGGGGTTGCGCTCCACAATGGCTGTAGGCCGCTTCCTCCAGGATGCCTCCTCACAGGCAGGCCATGCATTCCCAAGAGACCTAAGATGGCCGCTCGGGCTCCTTTTATGTCCTACCCAGCATGCACTGTCAGAGGGTGTCCATGGGTAGGTCACCTGGCATCCTGGGTAAAAAGGTCAACTCTCAAGGTAAATAACTTTTTTTATTTCACTTCCTGAAATAAGGTTAGTGCTTTGTGAAAGAAAAAAATCACTTAAGTCCACTATCACTAAGCCATAGAAACGTCCATAGGCTTCTGTTATAACATGCTAACATACATTAATAAACAAGAATGTCAGCGCTACATTATAAATATGTATTAACCTGCCTATTCCTATAATTAGCTAGTCTATCAAAGCTCTGATAATGGTTCAATAACAAAGTTAGCTATTTAAAAAAAAAAAACACACTGCTTTAACAAAGCAAGGGTCTCATGTATTTCCCAAGAAAGTAGGAATACTAACCTAAAAATACTAAAGGAAAATAATACAGAGCATATAAAACAAAAGAACATAAATTATACTTTACATAAGGTCCTCCTCGAGATGCTGTCTTGGCTGAGCTCAATGGAAAAAGAGCAACTCTCTGCCGGTCAGTACTTTTAAAGCCTTCTCAGACACCACCCACACACAAATCCATTGTCCGCCTATCTAGCCATCTGTAGCCAATAAAAATATTTAAGAGGTTGTCCTTCCTAATCACCATGAAGTATATTCTTCTCTAGTCCATCTTCCAGGAAGCATGCCATAGTCTCCACTAGGGGCAGCAAATAGTCCATGAATCACTGATTCTGAACCCGGTCATCTTTCAGTAACAGCTAGCTTTTGATGGTCTGTAACTCAGGAAATCAGTCCTTTTTAACAGCAGCTAACCCTTGAAGCTTTTGCTTGCAGGCATGGTAACCTTGCCCTTCAATCTTCATTACACCAGGTGGTTTGAAGCCAAGCTTTACTCCCCTGCCAGGGGGCATGACTGCCAGATGAAGGTTCTGATATGCATTCTTCAGTTTCATAGCCCTGATGGGTAATTGCATTCCATGCTGTCCCAACAGTGTCAAGGCTAGGTGTAACTAGATTTCATAGTTAAGATGCATCTTAGATTAGGAAATAAAACATATTGCCTTCCAACATCTCCTTTCTGGTGTATTCACAATGGGATGCAATACAGGCAAGGGGTGTCCATTCACTCATCATTCACCAACACACATTTCAACCAGCTTTCAGATATAGAAAATTGAGGAAGGACTTACTCACCAATATTACTAACCTAATACATGTAGGTCAAACTATACTAGCACATAAATCAACCCATTACCATAATATATACAAATATATGTGACTAGGGATGGGCCCGGTGTTTGATTCGAACCCATGTTCGAATGGAACATTGGGCGTTCGACCGCTCGTTGAAACCAGAACTCTAAGGACCGTTCATCGAATTCGTGTGATGCGAACGGTCCACAATGCACTGTGCCAGTCGCAGTGCATTGCTGGCTGATGATTGGCCAAGCATGCACTGTGACCCTGCATGCTTGGCCAATCATAGAGCCAGCGGCGAGGAGAGCAATAATTGGCCACTGGCAGGATGCCTGTGGCCAATTATAGCCCAGGGGGTTTAGTACACGCCCCACAATATATAAGGCCGCCGCGCCGGCGGCCTCATGTAGTGTGTTCCGGCGTTAGGAACAGTGACATACTGTACTGTACTGTACTGTACAGTGTCTGCTTGTGCATTATCTGCTGTTGTGATTCATCTGCATTATCTGCTTGTTCTGGATTCTGGGGATTAGTGTAGGGAAAGAGAAAAAATAGGCAGGGTAGTTTATTCTTCTCAGTGCTGTTCTCAATCACTACCAATCCAGCCACCTGCAGGAGTAGTTAGTGTGTGTGCGTGCTGTGTTAGTATAGCACTGCAGTAGCACATTAAACCACCTTTACCCTTCTGGACTGTTGTGTCATCTAAGGCAGCCATCTGCAGGAGTCAGTGTGTGTGTGCTGTGTGAGTATAGCACAGCACACTAAACCACCTTACCCTGTATCTGCCCTTCTGCCCTGTTGTCATTTAAGACAGCCATCTGCAGGAGTTAGTGTGTGTACACTACCCATTACAATGTCTGGAAGACCGACAAGGAGAGGCAGACAGTCCCGAGCCAAGAAAACAGGGCAAGCAGGCTCTGTGTCTAGAGACAACAGTGCTGGTCGTGGACGTGGTGCGTCGTCATCAGCACGTGGCCATGGGACACGCTTGTCCTTCTTTTCGGCAGCTGGACATGTTGAGCCGCATCATGCCGAAGGCTTGGTAGAGTGGATGACCAAGCCCTCCTCCTCATCCTCTCACCCAGGCTCAGGGTACTGGCAAAGCAGCTGCCAACGCGTACTCAATGTCATCATCAGGCACCCCTTCCCTAGACCCACCATGTCCTCCTGATGAGTCTCCCGAACTGTTTGAGCACAGTGTTTGAGCTTCAGGAGGATGCCCAGTGTTTTGAAGGCTCGGATGATGATACCCAGCTAGAGGAAGGCAGTAGCGTGAGCGCAGAGAGAGGGGATGCTCAAGGACAGCAATCTGGCAGTCATGTTCCACCAGCTGCAGCTTACTGCCAGGTTTGCTCCAGTGGTGAAGAGGGAGGGGAGGATGAGGTCACTGACTCCACGTGGGTGCCTGAACGGAGAGCGGAGGAGGAGGTGGCACATCTCCAACGAGGCAGGATGCCCTCCGGGGGCCAGCTTGAGGCCAGCACACCAACTGAATCACACAGCAGAGCTCCGCCTGTGCAGGGTGCTGCCTCTGCACCTTATTACAAAAGTTCTTTGGTGTGGGCCTTTTTTGAGACGAGTGCATCAGATCGCACCACTGCTATTTGCAACATATGTCTCAAGCGTATCTCGCGTGGCCAAAACATCAGCCGCTTGGGCACCACAAGCATGACCAGACGTATGTTGACCTGCCATGCCGCTCGTTGGCAAGCACACATTAAAGACCCACACCAAAGAACAAAGCGGACCTTTCCTTTCTCCTCGACAGCTGGGATCTCCAACCCCACTATACCTTCAGTCCTCTCTGAAAGCTGCATTGAGAGGAATGAAGGTGTAGAATTAGGTGTGTCACAGCCAAGTACTTGTGGGCACTCTGCTAGCAGTACACCGAAGTCCGATTGTACCAGGCAAATTTCCCTGCCCCAGCTGCTGGACCGTCGAAAGAAGTTTACTCCCAGCCATCCACATGCCCAGCGGTTAAATGCTAGCTTGGCTAAATTGCTAGCACTTCAACTGCTGCCTTTTCAGTTGGTAGACTCTGCCCCCTTCCGTGAGTTTGTTCAATGTGCGGTTCCTCAGTGGCAGGTTCCCAAACGCCACTTTTTCTCATGGAAGGCGATTCCGTCTCTCTACCGGCATGTGGAAGGCAATGTCCATGCCTCGCTGGACAGGGCGGTCAGCGGTAAGGTGCATATTACCGCTGACTCATGGTCCAGCAGGCATGGACAGGGATGTTACCTGTCTTTCACGGCCCATTGGGTCACTCTTTTGGCAGCTGGGAAGGATGCAGGACAAGGTGCAGTAGTGTTGGAGGTTGTTCCGCCACCACGCCTCCAAAATGCTACTACTGGTTGTGACACACCTCTCTCCTCCACCCCCTCCTCTTCTTCTTCCTCCATGGCCTCTTCGAGTGCTCTGTCCTCGGAACCAGCGGTGCTCCGTAGGCGTCCAAGGGGCTACGCAAGTATGCAGGCAAAAAGATGCCATGCTGTGCTTGCGCTGGTGTGTTTGGGGGACAGGAGCCACACTGGGGCAGAGGTTCTGTCAGCTCTGCAGGGGCAGGCCGAGAGATGGTTGACGCCACGCCAACTTAAGCCAGGAATGGTGGTTTGTGACAATGGCACCAACCTCCTCTCCGCCCTGCGACAGGGACAGCTGACCTATGTGCCCTGTATGGCTCACGTCCTTAACCTGGTGGTGCAGCGGTTCTTGGGCAGGTACCCAGGCTTACAGGATGTCCTGAGGCAGGCCAGGAAAGTCTGTGTGCATTTCCGCCGATCATATAATGCCAGTGCTCGGCTGGCTGAGCTGCAAAAGGAGTTGAACCTGCCCAAGAACCACTTTATATGTAACATGCCCACCAGGTGGAACTCAACGTTGGCCATGCTGCAGCGACTGCACACGCAGCAGAGGGCCATCAATGAGTACCTGTGCGACTACGGCACCAGGACAGGGTTAGTGGAGCATGATCAGGGATATATGCGCTGTCCTGTCACCATTTGAGGAGGCCACGAGGATGGTGAGCAGTGACAGTGCATGCATCAGTGACACTGTACCTCTTGTCCACCTGTTGGAGCCTACGCTGCGTGGAATAATGGACAGGGCACTTAAGGCAGAACAGAGGCAGGAAGAGGAGGACTTCCTTGCCTCTCAAGGCCCGCTTTATCCAGACAGTGTTCCTTCTCTCCCACCCATCACACAGGAAGAGGATGAGGAGGAATATTGTGTCAGCATAGAGGTGGAGCCTGGCACTCCGCAGCAGCAGTCTTTTAGGGATGATTTACAGTCCCAAGAAACCGGTGGACTTGTACGTGGCTGGGAGGAGGTGGCTGCGGATCATGTCGTCCTCAGTGACCCAGAAGACTCAGGACCGAATGCCTTAGCTAACCTACGTTGTATGGCCTCCCTGATCCTGCAAAGCCTATGGAAGGATCCTCGTATTCTTCGGATCAAGGAGAGGGACCATTACTGGCTGGCCACTCTCCTTGATCCACGGTACAAGGGTAAGGTTGCGGACCTTATCTTGCCGTCGCAGAGGGAGCAGAGGATGAGACGTCTCCGGGAGGCCTTGCAGAAAGGTCTGTGCAACGCGTTCCCAGAGACTGGGAGGTTACAAACTCCTGGTCCTGGACGACGAGTGGCTGAGGCTTCGGTCAGTAGCAGAAGGAGCGGTGGGGAAGGTGGACGTCTGACCGATGCGTTCAGACAATTTTTTAGTCCGCAGCCCCAAGGTATGATCGGTTCCAGCAACCATCGCCAGCGTCTGATATACATGGTGCAGGAATACCTAGGGGCAAGGTCAGACTTGGACACCTTTCCCACCGAAAATTGAGCTACTGGCCTGTCCTGCATCCAGCGTTCTTTCCGAACGCACATTCAGTGCTGCTGGAGGCTTTGTCACTGATCACAGGGTGCGCCGGTCCACTGACTCGGTTGATCGACTGACCTTCATAAAGATGAATCAGTCTTGGATCACCACCAGCTACCAGGCATCTGAAGCTGATGTAACAGAATAATTTATTTTGAAATGTCACATCCCTTCAAGACTGCCTATGCTGATGCTGAGTGACTGTCCTGTTATGTTGACTATGCTCTTCCTCCTCAATGATCCTGATGATAGCTTGGAAGAACATTTTTGTTTCTGGGTGCCACCACCAGTGGCTAAGGCACAATTTTTCAGCCTCGGTTTAACAGAGGTGTGTAATTACAATTTTTTATGCAATGCTTTGCAACAGGTCTCATTGCTGTGCTCCAAGTACAGTATCTGTGAGGGGTTGCAGTGTTGTGGCACCAGTGCCTAAGGCACAATTTTTCAGCCCCTGTTTAACAGGGGCGTGTAATTACAAATCTTGATCTAATAATTCACAGCAGGGCCCATTCCTGTGCCCACCAAGAGTAACTGTGAGGGCTTACAGTGTTGTGGCAACACCGTCCACCACCACCACCAAATGCCCAATTTTTTCTGCCCCTGTTCGACAGGTGCATGCAATTACAGATCTTGATCTAATAATTCACAGCAGGGCCCATTCCTGTGCCCACCAAGAGTAACTGTGAGGGCTTACAGTGTTGTGGCAACACCAACATCTAATGGGGCAAATTTCTGCAGAGTATATACGGCAGGCCCCTACTTTCAAACATCCAACTTAGAAACGACTCCTACTTGCAAACGGAAGGAGAAAACGGGAAGTGAGAGGAAATCTACCCCAAGAAGTAAAATTCTATCCTGTTGGATTTCATTTGGGAAAAGGGTATCTCCTCTCTACTGATGCTTTATCACCAATCCTTGTTTCAATAAAAACCCCACTTTTCCAAAAACATTTGTCATTGGGACGGAAAGTGAGGTCAAATGTTCCGAACAGGTGCACAGACAGCAAAATAAATGTTACAGGGGTGATAACCCTTCCCTATGTTCTCCAAAAAGCTTAAAAATCGTTTTTTTTTGGATGGAGCTACACTTAAAAAATGTACCTGTTAAAAATTACAAAAATATTCTACTTAAGAACAAACCTACAGTCCCTGTCTTGTTTGCACCGCCTGTATACTGCTGTTCAGAGTATATAGGGTTGTAGGTATAGGGTTTTATTTTGGGTGCGGGGTTCCCCTTAATATCCATACAAGACCCAAAGGGGCTGGTAATGGGGGGGGGGGGGGGTGCTGATGGGGTAGCCATGCCATTTTTCTCAAAGATTTTCATCCATATTGCCAGGACAAGACATGACATTAAAGCCGCAAGCAGTTTTAAATGGCTTATTTTTTTCCTTTTACAAATGTCATTTTTTGCAGGGACAGTTCTAATCACGGGAAACACATGCCACTTCACAGGCATACTTTAGACACCCCCCAGGTACCATATTTAAAGGAATTTTCACTTTATGCATCATTAAAATGACTGCTCCAGAAAAAACGTCAGTTTTTAAAACTTCTTTTTGCATTGATACATGTCCCCGGGTCCCCAAACCTGTTTTATGACATTTACATGCATATTGGCCGTTATAATTAGCACTTTAGATTTCAAACGTTCGCGTCCATTGTAATTAATAGGGTTCGAATGTTCGCGCAAACTTTCGGTCCGTTCGCAGGTTCTGGTGCGAACCGAACCTGGGGGTGTTCGGCTCATCCCTATATGTGACCCACCAAAATAAGCATCCCACTCCCAACCTCCTATAACCCTTCATTGTATATACGGGTCGAGATTAGGCAGGCTTGCTCAATATGGCCTTTTCTACCGCAATTTTGGCATGTCAGTGGTACTTCAGGACTCTGAATTGGCAGCAAAGCACCTAACTTGTATGAAGAGTCCTTACCGTCAATTCATCCCTCAACTTGCATAGATAAATGCGAGATCTTCCTTTATAAATGTTGAGTCCAACAACACATACCTACTTGAACCAATGACGAATCTGCAGCAATGATGAGTAATACTACAATGGGATGTATCAAATAATTAAAAATACAGTTGGCCCTACTGGAATGTCCAAATATTACCTCCCACCAATACCTTCTAGCAGGGCAGCCATCAGAAATTGTGGGGCCCCTTACATAGCTTTAGGCCTGCCCCACCCCCCGAGCCTGACCACCAACATTACCCAGGGTCACGCTCACTGGCCGCCCCACCGAATCTGCCCTCTAGCCATCCCACACCTGTACGCTCTGAGCCCCCCTCACACCTGTACGCTCTGAGAGCCCCCCTCACACCTGTACGCTCTGAGCCCCCCCTCACAACTGTACGCTCTGAGCCCCCCCCTCACAACTGTACGCTCTGAGCCCCCCCTCACAACTGTACGCTCTGAGCCCCCCCTCACACCTGTACGCTCTGAGCCCACATGTACGCTCTGAGCCCCCCTCACACCTGTACGCTCTGAGCCCCCCCCCCTCACACCTGTACGCTCTGAGCCCCCCCCTCACACCTGTACGCTCTGAGCCCCCCCCTCACACCTGTACGCTCTGAGCCCCCCCCCCCTCACACCTGTACGCTCTGAGCCCCCCTCACACATGTACGCTCTGAGCCCCCCCCTCACACCTGTACGCTCTGAGCCCCGCCCTCACACCTGTACGCTCTGAGCCCCGCCCTCACACCTGTACGCTCTGAGCCCCCTCCCCTCACACCTGTACGCTCTGAGCCCCCCCCCCCCTCTCACACCTGTACGCTCTGAGCCCCCCCCTCACACCTGTACGCTCTGAGCCGAGCCCCCCTCACACCTGTACGCTCTGAGCCCCCCCCTCACACCTGTACGCTCTGAGCCCCCCCCTCACACCTGTACGCTCTGAGCCCCCCCCTCACACCTGTACGCTCTGAGCCCCCCCCTCACACCTGTACGCTCTGAGCCCCCCCTCACACCTGTACGCTCTGAGCCCCGCCCTCACACCTGTACGCTCTGAGCCCCCCCCTCACACCTGTACGCTCTGAGCCCCCCCCCCCCCCCCCCCTCACACCTGTACGCTCTGAGCCCCCCCCCCCACCCCCCCCCCCTCCCCCCCACCCCGCCCTCACACCTGTACGCTCTGAGCCCCCCCCCCTCACACCTGTACGCTCTGAGCCCCCCCCCCCTCACACCTGTACGCTCTGAGCCCCCCTCACACATGTACGCTCTGAGCCCCCCCCCCTCACACCTGTACGCTCTGAGCCCCCCTCACACCTGTACGCTCTGAGCCCCCCCCCTCACACCTGTACGCTCTGAGCCCCCCTCACACCTGTACGCTCTGAGCCCCCCCCTCACACCTGTACGCTCTGAGCCCCCCCTCACACCTGTACGCTCTGAGCCCCGCCCTCACACCTGTACGCTCTGAGCCCCGCCCCTCACACCTGTACGCTCTGAGCCCCCCCCTCACACCTGTACGCTCTGAGCCCCGCCCCTCACACCTGTACGCTCTGAGCCCCCCCCCTCACACCTGTACGCTCTGAGCCCCCCCCCCCCTCACACCTGTACGCTCTGAGCCCCCCCCCTCACACCTGTACGCTCTGAGCCCCGCCCTCACACCTGTACGCTCTGAGCCCCGCCCTCACACCTGTACGCTCTGAGCCCCGCCCTCACACCTGTACGCTCTGAGCCCCGCCCTCACACCTGTACGCTCTGAGCCCCGCCTGTACGCTCTGAGCCCCGCCTGTACGCTCTGAGCCCCGCCTGTACGCTCTGAGCCCCGCCTGTACGCTCTGAGCCCCGCCTGTACGCTCTGAGCCCGCCTGTTCGCTCTGAGCCCCCCCTCACGCCTGTTTGCTCTGAGCCCCCCCCTCACGCCTGTTTGCTCTGAGCCCCCCCTCACGCCTGTTTGCTCTGAGCCCCCCCCCCCCCTCACACCTTTACGTTCTCAGCCCCCCCCCCTCACACCTTTACGTTCTCAGCCCCCCCCCTCACCCCGCACTCCAAAATAAATTTCAATGCCTTTTATTTGTGAAACAAAATCACACAAATGTGGGTCACAGCAAAGCAAAAATAGCTAACGCGTTTCACACTACCAGGAGTGCTTACTCATAGCCCTATAAGTAAGCACTATCGTCGTTAGTATGTGTCGTGCCTGCACCTTGGTCTCTCTATCTTAGGAGAAGCTGCAAACCTCAGTTGTGTGGATTATCCTGGAGCGGTGGTTCTCCTACCTACTCAATGTCAGCTCATGAGAGAGCAGCAGCCTTCCGACTCACACACATACAGAAGCATCCACAGAGCTCCTCTGCACCCGATCCTGCCTTCTCACATCCCTGCCAGTTGGCCGGGCCTGCCCAGACGCTGGGGTCCCTTACAAGTCTATGGGCTGTACCCCCTGACTGTACCTGCCTTCTAGCATCATTCTTTAGTTGATGCACTGCTACCTCCTTTATTTTATTTTGATCATGATAGATGACTATAGTAGAAAACAAAAACTGACGCGCTATGTGAACAACAATAAATGTGATCAGTCCATTAAAGTGTTCAAATTAATAATGTGAAGAAAACAATCCTTTGTAAATAGTGTCTCAAAAGGATGAAAAGCTGATGATTCAAAATGCACCTTCCACCGTGATAAAATGATGTATCCTTGTCAGATGGCTAGACTCCACCTTATAGGAGCCTAGCAAAGCGTGGGTTCAATGCAGCATAAGGGATCTATCCACCAGATACATGCAGCGTGATAATGACATCAACTGTGCCAATTATTCCATCTCTCTTTCGTGATTAAAATGTAAAAAAGGAAAGTTTGCCAAATAGTATAAAAATCAAGTGGTCTATTTGAAATTGTACAATGTAACAAGTCCAACAATAGAGTAAAAAATCCTGGATAAAAAGCAATCTGCAGATCACAAGGTAGATTAGCGTGTTGTGACTAGGCATGGACTCCACCCTACTAGTTTTATAACTGACGTCATCAGGGGTGTGGAGTCCGTGTCCACATCCACGCTATTTAGTCCAAGTCCAAGACGGGAAAAGTGCAGCTGATCAAAGTGCACTAATCACCTAATTAACAAGCACCATGGAATTAAAATGAGTGATTGGTAATTATGTTAGGCGATTAGTGCACTTTGATCAGCTGCGCTCTTCCCGCCTTGGACTAAATAGAGCGTGGGTGTTGAAACAGACTACACGCCCCTGATGATGACTGTTATGATGAAACTAGTAGTAGGAGTGGAGTCTATGCCTAGTCACACCACGCTAATCACGCTTGTGATCTGCAGATTATTTTTCTTTTTTTATAGTTTATATACTATGTGGCAAACTTTCCGCTTTTACATTTTAACCACTTACGGACCACCCACCGTCGTTATACGTCGGTACGTTGAAGAAAAATGTGGGGCCAATCCACAAAATGTATGAGAGGGGTATTGTTATAGATACCGTACCATCATCCAATTATTCAATGGAAAGATTTTTTGGTAATCTGGTTCCCAACCCAGAAGGCCAAAAAGACAGGGGGAGCTAGTGGACTATTGCGGTACTTGGTGCATAAACTTAGATCACAATGTGAGGCAAATGTAAAAGTTTTGAACAATTTATTACAGAAAAACAGAAATAGACAAAATCTAAACACAACATATATACTAAAAACCGTACATATAGTGGATGATTTCAATATTTCATTTGACTAGTTTTGCCACAAGGTGGCTTCTTCAGAACCTATATACATCTGAAAAACAAATTCACAGATATATAATACATTACAGTATATCATGGTACTAAGTGGCATCATAGATGCATGGGAAAAGGATTCAATATGTATGTTGATTTCTTACCCAAATTAAGCACGGTCAGAGTATAGCGAGCGCACCCAGGCACAGTCTCCCACGGCTTTTTTACTCCATTGTTGGGCTTGTTACATTGTATGATTTCAATTAGACCACTCGGTTTATATACTATGTGGCAAACTTTACGCTTTTACATTTTAACCACTTACGGACCACTCACCGTCGTTATACGTCGGTACTTTGAAGAGGGATATCATTGCTATGGCAGCAGCTAGCTACAATAACCCCGGTGTCAGTGAACCTCCGCACAAAGCAAGTGAATCCCGGATCCAATATGCGCATTTGCGCACCTTTTTGCTAACATATGTGCGCATTGGCTCATATGTTTAGATGTGCACATTGGTGCATAGGTGTGTGCATTAGCGCACAGATGTGCGCATCGGTACATTTTTGTGGAATGGACATGCGCACTCTGCACGTTTTTGTGCGCATGCGCGCAAGCCGGCGAATCACGGCGCACGGCGCCCTATTTAAACGAGCAGCCACTTAGCATCAGTGCTGGATTGTCTCAGCTTGTTCCTAGGTACCTTGCTGTTGCCTTGTCTGATTTCACCTGATCTTGAACACCCGGCTTTTCCTGATTCTGTACTTCGCTGCCTGACTTGTTGCCGACCTCTGCCTGCCCCCGACCACGAGCCTGCCTGCCGTCTGTGTACTTCTCTGCCGGCCCGTTGCCAACTCCTGCTTGTTCCTGACCTGCTATCTACCTGCCTACAGGCACCTGCACCCTTCCGCTGCCCTAGCAGTTCCTGTCTCCACCTCCCAGGGGTGCTAGGACCGGGACCATGCAAGAGGCTGCCCTTGTCATTTCGGACTCCGCTGTAAGGTACGTGACACCCGGTATCCTCCTCTTCAGATAAAAGTGGTCTCTGTGGCGGATTCCCTGCAAGATCATTTATTGGTTTTAGCTGTGCTCCGGGTGCCCTCCGCCGCTTACCGGAGCCGCCGGCAGCAGCGGAGGCAATCGGGTCCTTCTCCTTTTTAGGTCTGGAGACTAGTGAAACTAGGTGGTGGTGCTAGGTTGGTCTGGAGTAGGGTTAACCCACATCCCAGAAAATGTATGTATGGGGATTTTTTAGGGAAAACTACTCTGTAAAGTACTTTGAGTATACAATATTTATTAGAAAATATTTGTAGGTATGACAAAACCTACATTGCATAAGGGGAAAAGGATAAATACATAAGGTACAGGATGCATCAGTCAAAGACATGAAGTACAAAAACAAGATACACAATCATAAATTCATATATTCCGACGCGTTTCGAGTGCTACTCTTCAGGGAATATTTTAGAAATCAGCATGTTAGCATACATCTATTTTTTGAAAAGAAAAGACAAATTATAAGAAAAACATGGTAATACAATGAGAAATCCAATTTCGTACTAGGTTGAAATATGCACTGACCATATAGTGTATCTTTGAAACATGTACAATTGCATCCAATTTAAAAGGAACCCTTTGTGTAAAGGGCAGGGAAGAGCGGGAAGTGTCACTGCTCTGCGCCTAGCGCCCAATCCGGAGCCAACGGACATGGTCCGCGAACCAAAGGCCCCACAGGGATCCTCAACAGAGGGCATCAACAGGTCCTCGGTATGTGGTGGGTGTCCAGGGAGCGAATACACAGATCGCTGTGGAAAGGATGAGTTTATAATTGGTACTGGGTTATAATAAACGCACAGTAAAAAACACCACAGGGGGACAGAAAACCCCCATATTTCCAGGCAGATTAAGCCCCAAATGAAATAAATTAGGTAAGGGAGGGCACATACCTGCTGCAAGTGTTGGCAATCGGATGTATACTATGGTGTCGTAAAAGGGCAAGGTATGTCTTGCACCGCACAGGTGAAAGGGGCATAAAAGAGCGCCATAATGCCAGGATCCTCCCAGTAGACCAGTGGGGGGTCTGGAGACGAGTGGGGGGAGTGGCCCCCACCCATCTCCATTCCATTGCAGGGCGGAAGCGACGTCTAAAACGCCGCTTCCACTCATAGCTCTGAAAGAGACCTGATTTGATTTTTATTTTTTTAATTACTTTTTTTATTTATTTTTTATTGCATTTTAGTGTAAATATGAGATCAGAGGTCTTTTTGACCCCAGATCTCATATTCAAGAGGTCCTGTCATGCTTTTTTCTCCAGTCGCCTTTCAGGACAACCCTGGAGAGAGCGCAGCTCCGCCCACTTTGAGGAAACACTTGCATTTTCTTTAAAGCTCCTCCTCTTCCACCATGGCCTCAGTTATTGTGTTTCCTCCGCCATGGATGGAAGCACTTGTGGGAACCAGGGCTGCGTTCTCTCCAGGGGGAGGGGAGGTAGTCCTACTTTGTGTGCAAGGGCTGCTGCAGAGACCATCCCAGCCCCCCCCTAGTACGAACGGGGGGGGTTCCGGAGTCCCGGACCTTCTCCAGCTCACAGGAGCAGTGGCCGGCAGGAATGTCGAGGCGTCCATGCCCCCGGGAGCCGCCGGTTTTGAATTTCGCGCGCTGCGCGGTGAGGCTCCCGGGAGGTGTCACATGGCGGGGGCAGATGACGTGGCGGCCAGTGACGTGGCTTCCTGTTTGCCGGGACGACAGTGGTTCCAGTCACCTGGAACGCAACGGTCAGGGGGCGGGTCCGCTTCCGGCGTGCGTAGGGACGCCGTGCCCGGGAAAATTTAAAAAACGGCTGTTTGTTTCAAGCCCCGCTGCGCTCTCTGAAACATGGAGGAGAGATCTGCAGCAACGGTGGAGGCAGGCACCCCAAGCACCGGTCAGGCCCAGGTAAGAGGGGTACAAAGGTACTCTTTATTCTTCACCTTTATGGGCTGTTTCTTTTCTGTTGTCACTTGTTTATTCCTCCCTGTGGGGGGTCCTGTCACTACAGAGTCAAAGGTTACTGTCCTTGGACCTGTAGTATTGGTGGTTGCTGCACTCAGGTGGTCTGTTGTTACTCTGGTGGTGGTATGTTTAGCATCCAGAATTCTGGTAGTAAGACAAGCTTTTGTTTTTTCCCCAGGAAACAGTTTCAGGGAAAGTAAAGAAAGCAAACCCGCCAGGAAAGAGATGCCCTGTGTTCAAGAACCCCTTACGGGAATCCTGGCAGAAGGCTTTATGTAGGTCCTGTATTAAGGAGATAGTGGAGGAGGAGTCCTCTCAGCAGTATGGTGAGCTATATTCATCAGTGCGAGAAATAGCAAGCTCGCTAAGCTCCGTCAAGACTCTGTTGGTTCAGAGCCCAGCAAGTCAGGGCGGTAGCCAGCAACCACCACCATCAAGTCCTCGAGCATCTACCTCCAGGCAGAGGGAGGTGATAGACTCAGAGGACGAAGGGGCAAGTACTCTCCCTTCCCTCAGAGATTCAGAGGAGGAGGTAGAAGAGGATGACAGCCGTGGTTCCAGGTACAAGCTGTCTTTAGAGGAGGTAGATGACCTCCTGAGGGCTATCTATACGACCCTGGACATCCAGGAGGAAAAGGTCCAGCTGTCTGTACACGACAGGATGTATCAGGGGCTGGATGATGTTAAATCCAGAGTTTTCCCTGTCCACAGAGTGTTGTCAGACACGGTTAAAAAAGAATGGAAGGACCCAGAGAGGGGTCCTTTCCTTTCTAAGAGCCAGAAAAGACGCTTTCCCTTTGACGAAAAAGAGTCAGGTGTGGAACAAAAAACCATGTGTGGACGCAGCCTTTTCACAGGTACCGCGTAGGACAGACTTGGCCTTTGAGGACATGGGGGTACTCAAAGATGCCATGGATAAAAGAGCAGATACTCTTTTAAAGAGGGCATGGGATTTGGCATCTGTATCTGACTGATGCCTCTGCTGAGTCCATCAAAATGGCAGCCAGATCTGCGGCCCTGGTGAATTCCGCCAGGAGAGCTGTCTGGCTTAAAACGTGGTCAGGTGACACAGCCTCCAAGGTTAGGTTGTGTGGTCTGCTTTTTTCAGGGGATCTGCTGTTTGGGCCAGAGCTGGAAACAGTGCTGGACAGAACAGCAGACAAAAAGAAGGCCTTTCCTGCCAAGAAAAAACACAGGCAAAAGGAATTTTCGTCCTGTTCAACAGTCCCGTAAGGGTGGGGAGGACAGTAAAAGTCGCTGGAACCCCCAGAAGGGTAGAGGTAAAGGAGGAATTTTGTTCAAAACTCCCTCCAGTCAACCCCCAAAGATAAGTGACTACTCTGCTCCAGTGGGAGGAAGGTTGTCCGCCTTCCTTCCGCAATGGAGCCAATGTTCCTCAAGTCAGTTCGTGAGGAACGTTGTGGCACAGGGATACAGCCTGGAGTTTTCCAACATCCCCCCAAGCAGATTTTACGTCACGACCCTTCCGAGGGACCAAGACAAAGCCTCTGCCATGAAGAGCCTTTTGGAGGATCTGATTCAACAGGAGGTGATTGTTCAGGTTCCGAGGGAACAGGAAGGCCATGGGTTTTATTCTCACATCTTCCTAGTGAGAAAACCTTCGGGCAAATATCGATTGATACTGAATCTGAAAATTCTGAATCAATCAATACGATACAAGCACTTCCGCATGGATACAATCCATACAATAACAAGGTTGTTATCCAAAAATTGCTTCATGGCCTCCCTGGATCTGAGGGACGCCTATCTACATGTCCCGATCGCACAATCCTCCCAAAGGTTCCTCAGGTTGGCAGTGACTCTAGGGTCATCAGTCTGGCACCTACAATTCAGGGTCTTGCCGTTCGGGCTCTCGTCCTCCCCCAGGGTCTTCACCAAAGTCATGGCGGAAGCCCTGGAACCACTGAGATTGAGGGGAATTTTGGTGGTTCCATATCTGGACGATCTCCTGTTTTTTTGCGGATTCCAGGGAACAGGTGCTGTCAAATCTTCAGATAGCACAGGCTCACCTGGGGGACTTAGGGTGGCTTCTCAATCTGGAGAAATCAAACCTTGTTCCAAGCCAGGAAGTAGTTTTTCTAGGCTACACCATCAATTCTACCCTGCAAAAAGTGTTTCTTCCGCAAGAAAAAGTGGAGAAAATCCTGACTGCAGTAAAGCAAATTCAGACGAATCAGGTGGTTTCAGTCCGTTCAGCCATGAGGGTGTTAGGTCTCCTTACAGCCTCCATCCCAGCTGTCCAGTGGGCCCGGTTCCATTCCAGACCTCTTCAGGCAGAGATCCTGCAGGTCTGGTCTTATCAGGTTCCACTAGAAAAGAAATTCAGCCTCACCTCAAAAGTAAAACGAGCTCTGTGGTGGTGGCGAAACACAGCCAATCTCACAAAGGGCCTTCCCTGGTTCTGGCCGCTAGACAAGCGCCTGACGACGGACGTGAGTGCCTGGGGTTGGGGAGCCCACCTAGACGGGCTGACGGTCCAAGGGACTTGGTCCAAGGCAAAGTCTCGGAGATCTTCGAATTGGAGAGAACTCAAGGCTGTGTCGCTGGCCCTTCGGGCTTTTCAGCACGTAGTAGAGGGACAGCATGTGCAGATCTTGTCAGACAATATGACAACAGTAGCATATGTCCTAAAACAGGGGGGGACCAGGAGCAGGGGTCTCATGGAGTTAGCCAGGCAACTATTTGCATGGACAGAAAAAAGCGTGGCCTCCCTCTCAGCAGTCCACCTAAAGGGCTCTCTGAATCTTTGGGCAGATCTTCTCAGCAGGAAGAGACTGGTGGAAGCAGAATGGAGCTTAAATCAGGAGGTCTTCCTGATGATCGCCAGTACTTGGGGCTTCCCCCAGGTGGACCTGTTTGCGAATCAGCAAAACTGCAAGGTCCAAAAATACTATTCTCTTCACCGGGAAGATCAGGCCATAGGTTTAGACACGCTAGCCCATCCTTGGCATTACCGTCTGTGCTATGCCTTTCCCCCCTTTCCTCCAATACCGGTGGTCCTGAGGAAATTCAGGGAAGAGAGGACCAGCATGATTCTCATCACGCCCTTCTGGCCAAAAAGACCCTGGTTCTCGGCTCTAATAAATCTAGCCACAGAACCCCCGTGGAGGCTACCAGTCAGGCAGGACCTTCTGACGCAAGGGTCAGTGGTCCATCCAGAGGCAGGCAGGCTGCAGTTAACCGCCTGGTTTCTGAAGAGGACCTCTTGAGAGCTAAGGGTTTGTCTGAGGGACTAGTAAGGACTTTACTCTCAAGTAGGAAGGAAGTGATCTACCTTAAAGTCTGGAAGAAGTACAACTCATATTGTACTCTTAGGGGATTCCAGGTGAAAAGTACTAGTTCAGTACTGGAATTTCTCCATGAAGGAATGGAGAAAGGTTTGGCAGCCAGCACCCTGAAAACTCAGGTGGCGGCCCTTTCTGTTTATTTAGAAAAAACCCTTTCCAGGGAAGCTTTAATTTCCAGGTTTTTCAGGGCAATGGCACGGAATAGGCCAGTTCCCCTTAGGAATTTTCCCAGTTGGGATTTATCCATAGTCCTACAAGGTTTAACGGGAGCTCCGTTTGAGCCTCTTAAGGATTCTTGTTTAAAAAATTTAGTTTTAAAAACAATTTTCTTAGTAGCCATTACGTCAGCTAGACGAGTGAGCGAGTTACAGGCTCTGGCAGTTACAGAGCCTTTCCTAAAGATTTTTTCTGACAGGATAGTGCTGCAGATAGACCCAGCTTTTCTTCCCAAGGTATCTTCAGAGTTCCATCGTACCCAACAAATAGTGTTGCCTACCTTTTCCTCCAACCCTACCAACGCAGGGGAGGAGGCCTTTCATACCTTAGATGTAAGGAGATGTCTTCTCCATTTCCTGGCAGTTACCAGGGAATTCAGAAAGACGAATGCTCTGTAGTCTTTTCAGGTCCTAGAAAAGGGGAAAAAGCCTCTAAGAGTACTCTAGGTAGGTGGCTTAGAGAGGCAATTTCGGAGGCCTACAAAGCTAGAGGAGAATCTCCTCCCTCCCGAATTGCTGCCCATTCCACTAGGGCAACAGCAGTGTCTTGGGCCAAGAGGGCCGGTGCTACGCCTGACCAGATCTGCCAGGCGGCCTCGTGGTCAAGTTACTCAACTTTCCTTCGGCACTACAGACTGGACTTGCTGTCAGCTGCGGATCAAGCCTTCGGCAGGAAGGTACTGCAGGCAGTGGTCCCACCCTAGGGTAAGCTTCTTGTTTATCCTCTCCAGGGTTGTCCTGAAAGGCGACTGGAGAAAATACCTAGTTAGACTTACCGGTGACGGTATTTCTAAGAGCCTTTCAGGACAACTCCTAGTTCCCTCCCTTGTGTTTCTATGTTTAGAGATGATACAAGTATCTGTCATGGTTTGTTTGTGTTCTCTGTGCTTTATCTTCCAGTATGCCGGAGGTAACAATAACTGAGGCCATGGTGGAAGAGGAGGAGCTTTAAAGAAAATGCAAGTGTTTCCTCAAAGTGGGCGGAGCTGCGCTCTCACCAGGGTTGTCCTGAAAGGCTCTTAGAAATACCTCACCGGTAAGTCTAACTAGGTATTTTTTTCAATTACAAGGGATGTTTACTTTCCTTGTAATGGGAATAAAAGTGACACAATTAATACATATAATATAATATATAATATAATATAATATATATATATATATATATATATATATATATATATATATATATATATATATATATATATATATATATATATATATATATATATATATAAAAATCTTTTAGGGGAAAAAAAAAAACTGTGTAAAAATAAAAGGTAAAATAAATAAGAAAAAAATAAGCTGGTGTGCAGAAGCGAACGCATATGTGAGCAGCACACGCATATAGTCAAACCACACGTGAGGTATTGCCGCGATCCTTAGAACGAGAACAATAATTCTAGCCCTAGACCTCCCAACTCAAAACATGCAACCTGTAGAATTTAATAATTGCCTATGGATATTTTTAAGGGTAAAAGTTTTTCGCTATTCCACGAGGGGGCACAATTTTGCAGCGTGACGTTTATCAGATTACTTGGTGTAATATTATCTTTCACAATGTAAAAAAAAAATTGGGCTAACTTTACTGTTGTCTTATTTTTTTATGAAAAGTGCGCTTGTAAGACCGCTGCGCAAATACGGTGTGACAAAGTATTGCAACGACCGCCATTTTATTCTCTAGGGTGTTAGAACCCCAAACATTATATATCTTTTTTTTCATTTTTAGTCATTTTCTAGCAAAAAAAATTTTTCACTTCTAAACAACAAATCCCAGAGGCTCGGCCCTTAAGTGGTTAATCATGAATGAGAGAGTGATGGAATAGCCAGCGCGGTTGATGTCAATATCGCTCTGCACGTATCTGGATAGATCCCTAATGCTGCATTGAACCAACGCTTTGCTAGGCTCCTATAATGTGGAGTTTAGTCATCTGGTAAGGATGCATCCTTTTCTTATCACGGTGGAAAATGCACTTTGGATGATCCGCTTTTTATCCTTTTGAGGCACTATTTACAAAGGATGGCTTTCTTCACATCTATTCATTTGAACACTTTAATGGACTGATCACATTTTATTTATTGTTCACATAGCGTGGAAGTTTTTGTTTTCTATTTAAACACGAATGTTCTTTTGTGTATTTCCAGCTGCTTTCTTTATATTTCACCTGCACAATTTCTACACCCCTTTTTTAGATGACTATAGTATTGGCTCTCTTGCTGCAGTATCCTCATAAGGTTCTCACCTCTATCCCAATCTGTCAACCATTCCTGTATTTTCCTTCCCATACCCAGAGTCAGGGCTCTCAGAATAACAGGATGGTTATAGTTGACAGACAGATTGGCAATATGAGGTACCACATAATTCCACCCCCGTGCCTAGATTTCAGAGACATTGCCTAGGGTACACCATGCAACTCTAGCTATGGTTAGGTTCACAAAACAGCCTAGTTCCATGACCAATGTTACATTGGTATCCTTTAGGACAAAGAAACAAGCTCTTCTTTGTCCCAAATAATACACAGGTGTTTCCTTCCCGGCAATGTTCTCCCCATCCAGAACACAAAGTAAAGCATCTTACAAACATTTCTCGTTCACCACCATGTACTGACCTGGCATACAAAGGACATCATGGTCATGTCTCTGACAGAGAGTAATATATCAACTTGCCTCCAGCTTCCATCCTCTCTAATCGCATGTGGGTAATTTAGCCTCAGATGCAACAAGGTAGTATCCCCAATCAGTAAGCCCATTGATACCACCGAATATACAAACCAAATCTGTACTTCTGTATATGGGATCAACAAGGAAGCATAACACCTTTCATAATCCAAACTTGCACAGCCCATCCAGGCTTTCGAGCAGCACTTTGCATTAGTGTAAGCGATGTGTTTGAGTAAAATATTACTGAGCTGTGATGCTAACTCATAAGGCCACTGCCCCTCATACAAAGACTGTACAATCAGCTTGATGTTGGTTGATAATTCTGCCTGCCCCTGTGTGCACGCCAGAGCCCATGACACATTTTTTGCCCTGTACTCACTCTACCAACCTCTTAAAATGGTGGATAAAATCTTGGGCCACTTTAACCTGGGTATTTGTCTTTGAATGTTAAGAATGCCATTAATCTCTCTCTGAGTAACAAAGCCCCACTTACTGTCTGAAGCTATGGCTGAGAGTTTGTTCCTCAGGATACTGATGTCCACTTCATTAACCACTTTAGCCCCGGACCAATTGTCAGCCTAAGGACCAGAGGTCTTTTTACAATTTTGCACTGCACTGCTTTAACTGGTAATTGCGCGGTCATGCAATGTTGTACCCAAATGAAATTTGCGTCCTTTTCTTACCACAAATAGAGCTTTCTTTTGATGGTATTTGATATAAACGTAAAAATATTGAATACAAAAAAAAAGATATTCTACTTTGTTATAAGAAAAATCTAATAAACTCAATTTTAGTCAAACATTTGGGCCAAAATGTATTCAGCCACATGTCTTTAGTAAAAAAATATATCAATAAGCGTATACTTATTGGTTTGTGCAAAAGTTATAGCGTCTACAAACTAGAGTACATTTTCTGGAATTTACACAGCTTTTAATTTATGACTGCCTATCATTTCATGAGGTACTAAAATGGCAGGGCAGTATAACCCCCCCCCCCCCCCAAATGACCCCATTTTGGAAAGTAGACACCCCAAGCTATTTGCTGAGAGGCATGGTGAATATTTTACAGCTCTCATTTGTTTTTGAAAATGAAGAAAGTAAAGAAAAAAATTATTTTATTTCAATTTTCAAAACTTTGTGACAAAAAGTGAGATTTGCAAAATACTCACCATACCTCTCAGCAAATAGCTTGGAGTGTCTACTTTCCAAAATGGGGTCATTTGGGGGGGGGGGGGGGGGGGGTGGGCGGGGGGGGGTTGTGCCATCTGGACATTCTATGGCCTCCGAAACTGTGATTGGCAGTGAGGAGTGTAATAAAAAAATTACACCCTTAGAAAGCCTGAAGGCGGTGCTTGAATTTTGGGGTCCCGTACGCAGCTAGGCTCCCAAAAAGTCTCAAACGTGTGGTATCCCCGTACTCAGGAGAAGCAACAGAAATGTATTTTGGGGTGTAATTCCACATATGCCCATGGCATGTTTGAGCAATATATAATTTAGTGACAACTTTTAAATTTTTATTTATTTATTTTGTCATTATTCAATCTCTTGGGACAAAAAAAAAAAAAAAAATATTCAATGGGCTCAACATGCCTCTTAGCAAATAGCTTGGGGTGTCTACTTTCGAAAATAGGGTCATTTGGGGGGGGGGGGGGGGTTGAACTGTCCTGGCATTTTATGCACAACATTTAGAAGCTTATGTCACACATCACCCACTCTTCTAACCACTTGAAGACAAAGCCCTTTCTGACACTTTTTTTGTTTACATGAAAACATTTTTTTTTCAAGAAAATTACGTTGAACCCCCTAACACTATATATTTTGTTAAAGCAAAGGCCCTACAGATTAAAATGGTGGGTGATGCATTTTTTTTTCCACACAGTATTTGCGCAGCAATTTTTCAAACGCATTTTTTTGGGGAAAAAATACACTTATTTTAATTTTAACCAGTTAACAACCGGCCCATAGCCGAAAAAACGGCTACAGGGCGGTTGCTTAACTCTGGGAGGCCGTTAATTAACGGCCTCACAGAAGGCGCGCACTCGAGAACATCCATCCTCTGGACCCGGCGGATCATGGATCATGGTAAACGGCCGCTCATCGCGGCCGTTTACCACGTGATCGCTCCGTCAAATGACGGAGCGATCACATGTAAGCAAACCGGCGTCATTTGATGACGCCGGTTCCTCTATCCTCCTCTCTCTGTACCGATCGGTACAGTGTGAGAGGAGAGGGGGAGGGATCGGTGGCAGCAGTGCTGTGGGCGGGATCTGTAGTGCCCACAGCCTGCTCTGCATGCCACGATCCATCCATCCATGCTCAGCCATCCCTCCATACCCTGCAATACACAGCAATAGCCTGCAGTGTATTGCTGGGTATTGCAGGGTATGGAGGGATGGCTGAGCATGGATGGATGGATACCCTCCAATGCTCTGCCATACCCTCCAATGCTCTGCCATACCCTCCAATACTGTGCCTTACCCTGCAATACTCTGCCTTACCCTGCCATGCCCTGCGATGCTCTGCCATGCCCTGCGATGCTCTGCCATACCCTGCGATGCTCTGCCATGCCCTGCGATGCTCTGCCATACCCTGCGATGCTCTGCCATACTCTGCGATGCTCTGCCATACCCTGCGATACTCTGCGATGCTCTGCCATACTCTGCCATACCCTGCGATACTCTGCCATACCCAACAATACCCTGCAATACCCTACCCTGCGATACTCGCTACGATCAAAGCCAGGATCATTTTTTTTTTTTTTATTCCAGGCTTTCCAGCCTAGAGGTGAGATGTGGGGTCTTATTGACCCCATATCTCACTGTAAAGAGGACCTGTAATGCCATATTCCTATTACAAGGGATGTTTACATTCCTTGTAATAGGAATAAAAGTGATCAAAAAATTTTTTGGGGGGAAAAAAAGGGTCAAACTAAAATAAATAAAGTAAAATGAACAATAAAATATATATATATATTTTTTAAAGCGTCCCTGTCCCCGTGTGCTCGCATGCAGAAGCGAACGCATACGCAAGTCCCGCCCACATATGAAAACGGTGTTCAAACCACACATGTGAGGTATCGCTGCGAACGTTGGAGCAAGAACAATAATTTTGGCCCTAGACCTCCTCTGTAACTCAAAACATGTAACCAGTAAAACAAATTAAAGCCTATGGGGATTTTTAAGTAGCGAAGTTTGGCGCCTTTTCACGAGTGTGTGCAATTTTGAAGGGTGACATGTTGGGTATCTATTTACTCAGCGTAACTTCATCTTTCACATTATGCAAAAACATTGGGCTAAATTTACAGTTTTGTTTTTTGTAAAGCACAAAACATTTTTTTTCCAAAAAAAACACGTTCGAAAAAATTGCTGCGCAAGTACCGTGCTAGATAAAAAGTTGCAACGACCGCCATTGTATTCTCTAGGGTCTTTGCTAAAAAAACATATATAATATTTTGGGGTTCTATGTAATTTTCTAGCAAATAAATGATGATTTTTACATGTAGGAGAGAAATGTCAGCATTGTCCTGGGTGCTCCAGTACGCCTGAAGGTGCTCCCTGCATGTTAGGCCTCTGTATGTGGCCACACTGTGTAAAAGTCTCACACATGTGGTATCGCCATACTCGGGAGTAATAGCAGAATGTGTTTTGGGGTGTAATTTGTGCTATGCATATGCTGTGTGTGAGAAATAACCTGCTAATATGACAATTTTGTGAAAAAAAAAAAAAATCTTGATATTGCAAAGAATTGTGGGAAAAAATGACATCTTCAAAAAAACTCACCATGCCTCTTTCTAAATACCTTGGAATGTCTTCTTTCCAAAAAGGGGTCATTTGGGGGGGTATTTGTACTTTTCTGGCTTGTTAGGGCCTCAAGAAATGAGATGGGCCGTCAGTACTTCAGGTGTGATCAATTTTCAGATTTTGGCACCATAGCTTGTGGACTCTATAACTTTCACAAAGACCAAATAATATACCCCAATTTGTACTTATTTTTACCAAAGATATGTAGCAGTATAAATTTTGGCCAAAATTTATCAAGAACAATTACAAATTTGCTAAATTTTATAACAATTTTTATAAACAATTTTATAAACATTTTTTTACTGAATTTTCAGTCGTTTTTCTTTTATAGCGCAAAAAATAAAAAACCCAGAGGTGATTAAATACCACCAAAAGAAAGCTCTATTTGTGTGAAAAAAAGGACAAAAATGTCATATGGGTACAGTGTTGTATGAATGAGTAAATGTCATTCAAATTGTGAGAGCACCGAAAGCTGAAAATTGGCCTGGTTATTAAGGGTGTTTAAGTGCCCAGTGGTCAAGTGGTTAATGCACTAAAACACACTATATTGCCCAAATTTTTGATGAAATAAAAAAGATGATCTTTGGCCGAGTACATGGATACCAAACACGACATGCTTTAAAAGTGCGCACAAACGCGCAGTGGCGACAAACTACATACATTTTTAAAAGCCTTTACAGGTTACCACATTTGATTTACGGAGGAAGTCTACTGCTAAAATGACTACCCTCGATCTGACTTTCGCGGTGATACCTCACATGCATGGTGCAATTGCTTTTTACATATGACGCCAGACCGACGCTTGCGTTCGCCTTTGTGCAAGAGAAGGGGGGGGCAGGGGTGCTTTTTTTTTATTATTTATTTAGCTTTCTTATTTTATTTTTAAACTGTTCCTTCCATTTTTTTTTATCATTTTTATTGTTATCTCAGGGAATGTAAATATCCCCTATGATGGCAATAGGTAGTGACAGGTACTTTTTTTTTTTTTTTTAAATTGGGGTCTATTAGACCCTAGATCTTTCCTCTGCCCTCAAAGCATCTGACCACACCAAGATCGGTGTGATAAAACGCTTTCCCAATGGTGCTGTTTATATCCGGGAGGGTTGTAAAAGCAGTCTAGAGGCTAATTAGCCGCTAGGATTGCTTTTACATGAAAGCCGATCACTAGCTGAAAAGAATGATACCTAAACCTGCAGGCATCATTCTGGTATAACCATTGAAAGTCCAGCAAAATACCGGACATATATTGTAATCCTTTTTTTTTTTTGCATGCAGCCTCTTGGCTGAACGAAAAAAAGAGATTGATTGTTTGGTATGCCCACCATTAGAATACCTCCCTTCATCCACCCACTTCTAATGATGGGCATACATGCACCATTTATATATGCCGAAGCATGGGGGGCATCCTCCCGCAAAAAAGTTATGCCGTGTACACGGTCGGACTTTTCCACGGGCAAGCCTCCGTCGGAATTTCGACCATTATGTACATGGCATTAAGAGCAAATCGCTCCTCCGCCCCTGCTACCCCCATGCTTCGGCATATATGCTCTTTTTTTTTTTTTAACTGTGGTGGTGAAATCACCTCCTACAGCGTTGGAGTCACGGCTTTATATATCGTGGGAGCAAACGCTGTTGCTGTCAAGATAAATAAATCCGCGCTGCAGCTGAATGGCGCACCTGAAAACGAAAAAAATGGTTAACAATAAAACACAGTAAAGTATACAAAAATTATATCTGAAAAGCAAGCATGATAAAACATAATAAAACATTGCAGAATAGAATACAGAGCAACAAAAAAGAGCAACAATAGAGAGAAAATAGAAAGAGGACAATAGAACGGCAACTATTTTAGTTTTTTTTTATATTTTTTGGGGGTTTTTTTTTGTAAGTTTTAATTTTATATATTTTTTTTTACACTTTTTTTTTTTTTTGTAACTGTAATTTTAACAACTGTAACGGTTCAGGTCTCAAAATGCAATGGCATCTTGGGAGCCCCTGTGTAAGTGTATCCTAGCCTGTGAAATGCTGTACCCTACGCTAAAACTTCACTAGTGTGTGGTAGCGTTCAAAACATTCACCAATTTAAAGACCAGGATTGTCAGGACAGCATGGACAATAACATGTGTCATGCCTAAATCCGCGCTTGGTACAGACACAACATCTTTTTTGGGGGGTTCGTTGGGTAGGGGTACTCGGGAGGGCATAAGGAAAATGCCTCCCATGCAGCCGGCTAACTGCATTTGGTTGGGAATGGTGAGGTGCAGAACCTTCTGGATACAAAAGGTCTGTGACAATCTCTTCCTGGAATGCAAGGAAGGACAAAGCCTGAAGCTCTGTATAGCACATGAGCATTCAGCAAAGCCAATTGGAATAAGTAAACAGACACTTTTTTTGTACCAGCGTCTGGCCTTACGGGCAACTAGATACAGGGCCAACAACTGGTCGTTGAGGTCCACCCCTTCCATATTTTGGTTATATTCGTGGACACAGAGGGGTTTCTCCACAACACCAGCCGCCGTAAAAATTTGGACTGTCGTGTCTGCATGAAGGGAGGTAAGAACGAAAACTTTCTTATTATCCCTCCACTTCATAGCGAGCAAGTTATTACACTGCAAGCAGGCTCTCTCCCCCAGCCTAAGACGGGAATCTACAAGCCGCTGGGGAAAGCCCCGGCGATTAGGTCGCACGGTGCCACATGCTCCAATCTGCTGATCAAACAAATGACTAAACAGTGGCATGCTTGTGTAATAATTGTCCACGTGCAAGTGGTACCCCTTTCCGAATAAGGGTGACACCAAGTTCCACACTATCTTGCCAGCGCTCCCTATGTATTCTCTGCAGTTTTCCGGCTCATAAACCGTAAAGCTCCATACATAGCCTGTTGTCCTGGCACAGAACATATAGAGCTTGACCCCGTATCTGGCATGCTGGCTGGGAAGGTACTGATTGAAAGACAAGCGGCCAGGAAATTTAATCAGGGACTCATCAACGCAGACAACTTGATTGGGAGTAAACAAGGCTGCAAAACATTGGTTGAAATGGTTTGAGGGGCCAAATTTTGTAGAGCCGATCGTATGCAGGGTCTCCACGAGGACGACAAAGTTCATTGTAGTTAAAGTGCATGAACCGCAAGATCTGCTCGTATCGTTTCCTGGACATGGAGGCAGAGAACACGGGCATATGGTCGATTGGGCGAATGGACCAATAAGTCCGCAACATCGTGAATTTGTGTGCCCATGTTGAGGGAAAGGCCCAGAAAGGTCTTAAATTTGGAAACCGTAATTGGTTACCAATCTCTGGCAAGGGAAGGAAACTGGGGATTAGCAGCGATGTGTTTACCAGCATAGAAATTACTTTGGTCCACACTAGATCTATAGAGATCTTCCGTGAAAAACAGTGAAAAAAAATCTAGTGGCTTAAAATCAGCTGTTTCCACCTGAATACCGGGTTGGCCAGGGAAGTACAGGTTCTGCAGAAGTGGTGGGCACCCAATCAGGATTGGCAAATTCTGCAGGAAGGACACTATGGGCACGACGGGCCTGCCTTTGTCTTCTTCTTGGTGGCAGCGGGACACTACTTGTGCTTGCCACCTGCACTTATGGGACTCGCCACGTCACTAAGTGTTACTGCAGTGCTGGATGTACGTCCAGGGTGTACTAGGCCCCTGGTGCGTGCCAGTTCACCAGAAGGAATAGCGGCACTAGTACTTCTCTGCTCCATACGAGGGACCTGCGGTTCTTGCATCTCAACAACAGCAGAAGATCGCGATCGGGTACGCCTGACCTTAGCAGGGACTTCACCTCCGTCGTCAGAGCTATCTGTTATGGAGCCGCTGTCCTTTACAGGATCAAATTCTGAGCCTGATTTTGACAGATGAGTGACCTCCTCTTCACTATCTGTCATGCTCAGAAACGTGTAGGCCTCTTCACTAGTGAACTTTTGATTTGCCATTTTGGGCTCTAAATTTAGTGCTAAACTAGTGAGACTCGCAGGTAAAGCTCCTAGGCTGTCAGCGACTGTATCAAAACGCTAGCAAAAAAAACTGTTAGCGATCGCAGGGATCAGGCCTGACTCTGCGAACGCTGCAGTTATGTGTTTAGTGTTTTGTAAGTGACAGTGATCAATCGATACTGGCACTTGCCTGGGGCGATGCAGACCTTATTTGACCCTAAAACCGAATTGATATCACCCGCCGGGCGATCAGGGGGTTAAACCTTTATTGGGTAATAAATGGTGGATGCCCTGACACTATAACAAACAAACTAACCAGCGTCACCCGTAACAGTTTTATATGGTGATCACTGGTGAAAGGGTTAACTAGGGGCAATCAGGGGGTTAAAACCTTTATTAGGTAATATATGGGGGTACTTGACGCTATATAAAAACCTGACGGGGAACTTAAATAACTAACTGGCTAACCAACGTCACCAGTGACACTTATACAGTGATCACTGGTGAAAGTTAACTCTAGGGGCAATCAGGGGGTTAAAACCTTTTAGTTTGGTTGTATATGGGGTACCTGACCTATAAACCTATTTATTAACCTACCTAGCAGCACCAGTGACACTAATGCAGTGATCAGAAAAACGATTGCTTAGTGACACTGGCAAAAGAGGGTGAAAGGGTTACCAGTGGGGCAATCGAGGGGTTAAACCTTTATTAGGGGGGGAAGGGGGCTACCTTGGACCTAAAGGGGCCTAAAGCTAACTGCCCTGACACTTTCTACAGTCACAGATGACACTAAATGCAGTGATCAGTAAATAAATGACCACTGCAATCAGTGACACTGTCACTAAGGGGCAGGGGGTGATCTGGGGGGTGAAAAGTGTGCCTATGTGTACCTGGTGTCCGTGTAGTGTTGTGCACTTACTTGGATGTCTTCACTCGCTCGCGTCCCGGTCAGAAAGACCGTCCCGAGAAGTGTGACATTACTTCCTCCTGCCTGATTTTACAGTTCACAGGCAGGGGAAACCTCTCATTCGCCAGGAGCGATTGCGAGGGGGTGGCCAGAATTAAAAAGCGAAACGGACCGTCTCCACCAGCGGGGGGGGTGGAACCACCCCCTGCTGGAAGGCAGGCACATACAGGTACGTGGATGTGCCTGTACGTGCCATTGTGCCGACATATATATACATGAGGCGGTCCTTAAGTGGTTAATACCACACATCCCAGCTCTTATTCCCCTAATATAGTGCTGAATAAACCCTCAGAAATAAGCGTCCTGAATGAATCTCATTGTGTGTCCGTACATCTCTGGGAGTAAGCCACTGGTACAATGACTGCACTTGATTCAGTGTATAGTCAGCACATATAGGGTAATTGGTTTTTATCAACCACTGTGAGTCGTTGACGTGCTATGTGGTAAAGGCATACTGTACCTTGGTAGCCAGCATTTGGGAAGAGCTTAGCTCTATTTGTAGTTCTCCTTTCTGTAACAGAACATGCTTTTGTGTGTAGTTACTGGCATTACCTGTGCAGGGTTCCAACTTCTCAGGTGATACCTCAACCAGCCGTATCACCCCCATCTCCAGCTCTGATGTCCTGTAACTGATATCCTCTATATAGTACTGCTAAGATTGAGACACCACCCCCACAAGGAAATTTTCACCCCATTGATGTGTCAGCTGGAGGAGTACCCTTGTCTGGCCAAAAGACACCTTACTATGCCTAAGTGTCAGCCTCCTGGGTACCTGCTCCCTATTAATTCAGTTATGCCAATACATGTCACACATTAAAAACATGATTTCCTTTGTTTAATTCCTCCCCCCAAAAAATAGTTTCCATTTCTTGTTCTGAAGGATTGGATAACTTCCAACCCATTGCACTTGTATTTACAGTATGTTTACACTCATAAATGACAGGAGAGACTCCGGCAAGATGTTCCACAAGCCTTGTTGATGGGCAAAGTCTTTCAGATGCAGCATTAGCACTAAATTGTCCACAATCCAGAGGCTTATACTTGAGGCTGGGTTCATACCAATGCGAATTGGATGTGGGTTTCCCCGCTTCAGATTCGCAAGACGGGAGATTATGACCAGTTCTCTTATGGAACCGGTTCACATATCTCCGTTGCAGCTGCTGAGCGGCTTGCACAGAAACGCTGTGCATCTTTGGCTCCGTTTCAGGGCTGAATTCAGGCAAAAATTTGGCCCCCATTCATCCCTGAAACGGAAAACAGGGACGCACTGGTCCCCTGCTGTGAGCCGCATCCGAACTCAGCCTGAAAATACTAAACATACATTAAGGTTCTCTATAAAATCCCAAAAATTAAGGCCAAATAGCTGTGTGAAGTTGGCACCCCATGTTTGTAAAACCTGAATAAAAATATGCCATTCATTTGTGCCGCAAAAAATAACGTTTGTGCCGTTTTGGTTTCGGAGATATTGTGCATTATAGTTGCTGAAACTCTGCCCACTTTATAACGACATATAACGCACAATATCTCCACCACAAACGTTTCTTTTTGTGGCACAAGCCAGCACAAAAACGCGGCACAAACGATTGGTGTGTTTGTCTTTAAAATTCAGCAACATGGGGTGCAAAGTGGGTGGGGTTTCAGCAACTATAACGCACAATATCTCCGAAACCAAAATGGCACAAACGTTTATTTTTGCGTCACCAGCACAAACGAATGGTGTGTTTGATTTTAAAATTCAGCAACATGGAGTGCAAAGTGGGCGGGGCTTGCATTAAATTAAATGTTTAATATCTCAGAAACCGAACCGACACAAACGCTCCTTTTTGCGGCACAAGCAAATGTTATATTTTTACAAACATTTGCCAACTTCACACAGCTAGGCCAAATCTCCAAAGCTCACATCTAAACCTTTATTTATAGCAAAGAAACATTAACCAGAAAATTCTTACCATTCATGCGACTCATTTAGGGCTGTTAACAAAAGATTTGTTTCCCCCAGTGCTATACCTTAGCGAACATGAGGCTACCTCCATTTTGAGTTTATCCAGCTGTTCAGCATACTGATACCTTTCCTGCCTAACTGACTATTTTCAGTTTGTAGTCTCAGCATTTGGGATTTAAAAGGGGCATGGGTTTGATTACTATGGCCTCTATTCCTTGGGCTGCTACCCCATCTCTCAGAATAAACTTTGTAGTGTGTCTGTAGTTTTAGGGTAGTGCAATTTCCTTTGCATATTATTATTAGCCACCAAACAATACCTGGCAATGTGACCCCACTTTTTACAAACCAAGCATTTGAGAGCTGGTCTCCCTGCATAGGCCCTTCTCTGACCATATGGCGATCGACTCAAGTTGCTGCATAACATTACTATGATTGGAATCAGACTTACATTGTCTGAGGAGTAGTCACTAGTCTCCACTGTCAGTGTTACTATAATTGAAACGGATTCAGAAGTTGAAATGGAAAATGTGCCTGATCTTTTCAAGAGCAGTTACAGTACTTTTGTTTAAATACTCCTCCACATTACCAACATTGATTCCAACAAAAACATCACTTGCAGCAACAAGAGCATCAGGTTTCCCTAAGACCCCTTTCACACTGGGGCGGGAGCCGTGGCGAAGGTAAAGCAGCGCTATATTTAGCGCTGCTTTACCGTCATTTTAGCCGCGGTATTCGGCCGCTTCGGCCGAAAAAGGGTTAAAATCCCCCGCAAAGCGCCACCATAGCGGCGCTTAGCGCCAGTATTGCCGCGGTATTGCCGCAGTGTCCCATTGAAATCAATGGGTAGGAGCGGTGAATACACACCGCTCCTATACCGCTCCAAAGATGCTGCTAGCAGGACTTTTTTTACCGTCCTGCTAGCGCACCGCTCCAGTGTGAAAGCCCGCCGGCTTTCACACTGGAGTGAATGGGGCCGTTTTTTTTTTCAGGCGGTGTACAGGCACTATTTTTATCGCTGTATCACCTGAAAACCGCCCCAGTGTGAAAGGGGCCTAACTGTTGTTCTAGAGCCTCTATCTGTGCTCAACACTGAGACTGCTCAACCTTTGCATGCTTCAAGGATAACTTGGTTATGGTTGCCTGTGCCTCTTCTAAGTCCTTCCTAAGCAGTATTATAATACTCTCATTCTCAACCTCTTTGAATTACAGGGGCAATACAACTTTCTCATGGTTTACACGTTTCTTCCAATTCATCAATTTTCTGTTCCAATACACACTTCCCAGTTACCAATTGTTCAATCTGATCAAAAACATTTGCATCTGCCTTAGCAGCTATCGCTAATATATTTTTACTTGCGCTTTCTATCAGATCTACTAACTGCTTTCTCTCGTTATACCATTGCATTTCTATTCAGCTGTCGCCTTCATTCTCAACAGCATGCATACCACATTCACTGTTCTGCCCTCACAATGTGTTCAAAGTACAAGGCTTGGCAGACAGCTAACAGCTTCCCAATAAAGACTCAGGAGGAAGGGCTAATAGTTGAAATCTTTACTGAGAATAAGTTTTTTGTAAGACTGCAAAACACAAATTATAAAAATATGCATTAGCATTTAACATTACATCACAAATGTAAATAGTAACAGGCATGCTACAAAATACTGTTAAGGCACTAGCTAGCAAAAATGTACTGCAGTCAAGCCATCAGATAGTTGCAAATCAGTGGTCTTGCTATCAGACAAGTTTTTTTGGTAGAACATTCAACACAGACAAACTAAATATAACATAATGTAATATATAAAATAATGATTACACAGAGTTGTCACACATACATCACCCTCTCTAACATTTACAATACGGTATGATTTTACTGTACAAATTTAAAGATACAGGGCCCCAAATATGAACCCATTGGCTACAAACTGACATTTTCGCAATACTTGTAAATGGGTCAAAAATAAAATCTCCCATTGGACCAATACGTTTACAATGCAGATGTGTCATACACACCCCCCTCTATGCTATCTTACAATACGGTATGATTTTACTGTGGAAATTTAAAGATACAGGGCCCCAAATAACCCATTGGTTGCAAACTGACATTTTTTCACTTCTAAATGGGTCAAAAACAAAATTTCCCATTGGACCAACACGTTTACAATGCAGATATGTCATACACCTCCCCCTATATGATATCTTACAATACAGTATGATTTTATTGTGGAAATTTAAAGATACAGAGCCCCAAATATGAACCTATTGGTTAAACAGTGACATTTTCGCAAAACTTCTAAATGGGTCAAACAAAATCTCTGCACTGTAAACGTATTGGTCCAATGGGAGATTTTGTTTTTGACTCATTTTGAAGTATTGCGAAAATGTCAGTTTGTAGCCAATGGGTTGATATTTGGGGCCATGTATCTTTAAATTTCCACAGTAAAATCATACCGTATTGTAAGATAAAATAGAGGGGGGGGGGGGTGTCTGACACACCTGCATTGTAAATGTGTTGGTCCAATGGGAGATTTTGTTTTTGACTCATTTTGAAGTATTGCGAAAATGTCACTGTTTAACCGATAGGTTCATATTTGGGGCTCTGTATCTTTTTAAATTTCAACAGTAAAGTCATACTATAATGTAAGGTATCATAGAGGGGGGTGTGTATGACACATCTGCATTGTAAACGTTTTGGTCCAAGGGGAGATTTTGTTTTTGACTCATTTTGAAGAATTGCGAAAATGTCAGTTTGTAGCCAATGTGTTGATATTTGGGGCTCTGTATCTTTAAATTTCCACAGTAAAATCATACTATATTGTAAGATATCATAGAGGGGGGGGGGGTGTATGGCACATCTGCATTGTAAACATTTAGGTGCAAGTGGAGATTTTGTTTCTGACCCATTTAGAAGTGAAAAAATGTCAGTTTGTAGCCAATGGGTTGATATTTGGGGCCCTGTATCTTTAAATTTCCACAGTAAAATCATACCGTGTTGAAAGATCTCATAGAGGGGGGTGTGTATGACACATCTGCATTGTAAACATGTTGGTCCAATGGGAGATTTTGTTTTTGATTCATTTTGAAGTATTGCGAAAATGTCACTATTTAACCAATAGGTTCATATTTGGGGCTCTGTATCTTTACATTTCCACAGTAAAATCATACCATATTGGAAGATATCATATAGGGGGGGGGGGGGAGGGTGTATGACACATCTGCATTGTAAACGTGTTGGTCCAATGGGAGATTTTGTTTTTGACAATTTTTTTAGTATTGTGAAAATGTCAGTTTGTAGCCAATGGGTTGATATTTGTGGCCCTGTATCTTTAAATTTCCACAGTAAAATCATACAGTATTGAAATATACTATAGATGGGGGTGTGTATTACACATCTGCATTGTAAATGTTTTGGTCCAATGGGAGACTTTGTTTTTGACCCATTTAGAAGTATTGCAAAAAAGGCACTGTTTAACCAATAGGTTCATATTTTGGGCTCTGTATCTTTAAATTTCTACAGTAAAATCATACCGTATTGTAAGATATCATAGAGGGGGGTGTGTATGACACATCTGTATTGTAAACGTTTTGGTCCAATGGGAGATTTTTTTTTGACTCATTTTAAAAAATTGCAAAAATGTCAGTTTGTAGCCAATGGGTTGATTATTTTATATATTACATTATGTTATATTTTGTTTTTCTGTGTTGAATGTTCTACCAAAAATACTTGTCTGATAGCAAGACCACTGATTTGCAACTGTCTGATGGCTTGACTCCAGTCAAAATTGTGGCCTAGCTGAGTGACCTTCCTGACAGAAACATCCCACCAACACACATATAAAATGTAGTTGCATTAGTAGAACATATATTAACTAATTGAAAACTAATGACTGCTCACTTACAGACTTATGCTTCCAAGGCCAGTATTAATTAATAGTGGAGGTCTTTAGCATGCTTCCTTCACTGTAGAAAGATTATCTAAGATGACTGCTGGGCAGGAAGTGAGCGTAATATACTACAGTTCCTGTTGGTAATGGATGCCAATTTAAAGCAACAGTACGATCAGTAAATGTATACCTTATAATGATCAGAACACTCCCCACCTGGCATAATGAACATTATACCACTATGTTTCCTTTTTAAGAAGTAAAATAACTTCAGAGATAAACCTAAAGTACACCTTAGGGGTGCCCTGTCTCATGACTTTAACTTTGACCTTTCTAACCTTACTATCATTACTAGGTACAGTCTCAACAATGAGTCCAACTGGCCATTTGTTTCTGTGGACCTGAGCGTCTTTTAGTAGGACAACATCTCCGACTTTCAGGTTAGGCTTGTCAACTTGCCATTTTCTGCGTGACTGGCGCGTCACCAGGTACTCTTGTTTCCATCTATTCCAGAAGATGTCTGCAAGACTCTGAACTTGCTTCCATTGCTTGTTGTAAAAACTCTGCATTTCTGTATCGGTAGACACTGAAGCTAAGGGTCAAGCGTTCATGATAGTCATGACTTCAGCCATAAGTGTGATGAAAACCTCATGTGTAAGGCGAGTAGAGCTAACCTTCAGAAACATGGCATCCAGAATGCGACGAGCCACTCCAATCATCCTCTCCCAAGCTCCTCCCATATGTGGCACATGAGGAGGATTGAAGGTCCAAGTGCATCTTTGATCTTGAAGATAAGCACTCATCTCAGAGTCTTCTGTAAGGATCCTTAACTCCTTACAGGCCCCAGTAAAGTTTGTGCCCTGATCTGAGCGGAGTTGCTTCACAGGTCCTCGGATAGAGAAAAATCTTCTCAAAGCATTGATAAAGCTTGAGTTAGACAGAGACTCAATAACTTCAATGTGTACCGCTCTTGTACTCATGCAAGAGAACAGAACAGCCCAACGTTTACTTTCTGCACTGCTTCCTCTGGTCCAACATGAGGAGATGTTCCAAGGACCAAAGACATCTAGGCCAACATGAGTAAAGGGTGGGTTTGAAGCAAGTCTATCAGCAGGTAAGTCTGACATCTTCTGCTCTTCAAGTTTCCCTCAGATTTTTCTGCAAATTACACATTTGTGGATGACACTGGAGACTAGTCGTTTACCCCCTATGATCCATAATCCAGCTGACCGGACTGCTCTCTCAGTGAAGTGGCGACCCTGATGTGCAACTTGTTCGTGATAATGTCTTACTAACAGAAATTAAATGTTATGATTCTTGGGCATTATAAAAGGATGTTTCTCGTCGACCCTCATATCAACTGCTGACAAGCGACCTCCAATTCTTATCACTCTATCTTCATCAAATATCGGGTTCAGTTTTTTGAGCGGACTGTGTTTGGAGATTTCTTCTCCTTTTAAGAAGGCACCTGATGCCGTCTTTGAAAACTTCTTGCTGAACACATCTAATGATGATTTTGGCTTGCATAAGATGATTACTATTACACTTGTAGCTCTACAGAAGGATTTGGCTAGGTGAATAAGCTTTCTTATAGCTCAAATGAGTGACTTCCAGCTGGAGAATCTTTCAAACCTGTGTGTGCCAAGGTTGCCTCTAGTAGTTATGGTACTATACGCTGTTACTTGTGCATGTACTTCTTTGTCGTTATCTGGTTCTACAAGTTCAAATGTCTCAAACTGAGTGGTCTCTTCGGTTTCTGATCTAGTCAAAAAAGATGGTCCTAAGAGCCAGTTAGTGTGGTTCAGGACAGCTGCTAGAACCGGTCTAGTCCCATGATCGGCTGGATTTTTATCTGTACTGATGTAGTGCCACTGTTCTGGCCGTGTGGACTTTCTCATACGTATCACTCTGACACGTACATGTAGAATCTTCTCGAAGCATTGTGAATATATCCTAACACAATCTTGCTGTCTGTGTAAAACTTCACTGCATGAACTTCAATGTCCAGTTCAGCAATGATCAAGTCTGCCATCTCCACTGCTAAGACAGCAGCACAAAGCTCCAAACGTGGAACAGTGTGAGCAGGACGTGGAGCTAGTTTGGACTTTCCCATGATAAACCCAACATAACTTTGTCCTTCAAAGTCCATTACTCTAAGGTAGGCTACAGCTGCTATAGCCATAGTAGATGCATCTGAGAATACACACAATTCTCTTTGCTTTGTGGCAGACAGAGAAACGGGGACATATGACCTTTGTATGATATGTTGTTCAAGCTCTATTAATGAGTCCTTCCACAACTTCCACTTCATTTCTTTCTCCTTAGGTCGAGGTGTATCCTATTCACTTTGTTCATGTTCAGTAGCAATTTCTCTCATAAGAACCTTGCATGGTTAAGTGGGCTACAAATCCCATTTTAGGATGGAACCTGGTCTCCCTGCAGATGGTACATGAATTGTAGATGCCCTAATGAAAGTGTCCCCAATAAAATATAGGGATACTTTTGTACCAGTACATTCACCAGTTTGAGGCAAGCCTTACAATTTTGGTTGCATTGTACCACAGGCTATGGTTTGAGGAAAAGGTGCCTGAAAACTGGAATATTCAATTTAGAGGCGGTATCTTTGATGAAATGTTTCTTCACCATCCTTTTTGTTGCTACTGATAGAACATGGGCACCCAGGGGGGTTCCAGCTATCTCTTCTCTCCATTCCTAAATCAAACTTGTACCATGTGCCTCTGTGTTTGTACATTCTTATCCCATACCTGACACATTTATTGTGGACTTACTGATTTATATTTAATCTGCCAATGAAGTGGATGACTTATTGGTGCAGATTTTTCTGGGGTACATTGGTACATACATTACTGGAGCTTACAATATATGGGGTCACTTCTAGTATGGCACAGAGAATATTGTGGAGCATATTGTGGATTGGGGGTGTGAACCAATATGGTTGCAGTTTTTATTTTTTGTTCTGTGATTTCCATATTTAGTCAGGCTAAGAAAAGGTTTTACATTCTGGTATAGTGATAGGCTTCTTTTGAAAGGGTCTGGCATAACTGGAATCTGGATTTCTGTTGTGCCTAAAGGTTACGCTCTCCAAGTAAACCGGTTCTTAAAGTAGAACTATAGGCAAAACTTTTCTCATTTTGGATAGAGCAAGGGGTGTGTTAACCCTTGACAGATTTTTTTTTTTTTTTCACTGTCTGTCCCATTGCTGAACTTTCTCTTTACTTCCTGTCCCATAGCCCAATAAGGGAAATTTCTTGGGGATCCCTAGGTCACCAGAACTAGTGTCTCCATTGGAAGATTTCCCCTCAAGTTTTCTTGGGACAATCCAAAATTTGGGATTGTTTTACTTTCCCTTTCAATGATAATAGTAAACAGCACAAATAGGGTGAATCTCCTTAATCATTAATATGGGGGGGGGGGGGGGGGGTGACAGGCAGAAAAACCTGACAGGATATCTAACCCCTTTCCAGTATATCCAAAACTTAAAAAAAATAAAAAAATATTTGCCTTTTGGGTTATATATTCGGGAAGGACGGGCACAATTGAATAAAAGAGGAATGACAAAGATATTAAAGTGCCTCTAAGACACTAGTACAATTTCTCTTGCACCATGTTGTCTTAAAGTGATTGTAAGGCTTTGTTTTTTATTTTTTTTAAATAGCAAACATGTCATACTTCCCTCCACTGTGCAGTTTGTTTTTCACAGAGTCGCCGCAATCCTCGACACATGGGGTCCCCCGGCGGTGCTGGTAGCTCCTCCCTGCATCGTATAACCCCCTAAGAGGAGCGCTCTCCCGGGGGGGTTAGCTTGAGGGCACGCTCCTGAGTCCAGCATTCAGCGTCCATAGACGCTGAATGTAGGACTTGGCCTCGCCCCTCCGCGCCCGCTTTATTGGATTGTATTGACAGCAGCGAGAGACCATGGCTGTGCTGCGATCTATCCAATCAAGAGCCGAGAACTCTGGGCAGAGAGGAATAGCGTGTATCAGGCGGGGGAATACGAGACTCGGGGGGGGGGGGGGGGGTGGTCAGTGAGAAGTTTTTTTCAGTGACAGAAGTTATGCACTTAGCTCTTTGCTTTCCCTCACGGTGGTTGTGTGTATGTGAGAAAGAAGAGAGCTAGTTGCTTATTGTAGCTGTGTTTAAAGTGTTTTAAACTAAAAAAAATAAAATGAAATAAAGATCCTGTTTAAAGCATGTTATACAGCACAGTGCTTGTGCTGTTATTTGCCCCCCCTGTAACATCTGGCAAACCCTGCCTGGCTAGCCCTCCCCTTTATAAACTGACCCCGGTGTATCATGGCTGCTGAGCCCTGACAAGGTGGTCAGTTTACGTGCCTCTATCATGCGCTCTCTCCTCTGTCCCCCCTTCCCTGCCTGTCAGCTCCAGGTCGGTGCCCGCTCTTGCTGCTCAAATTACTGTTTTTTTACACCATCCTCTGTTCATGTAATCTGCCCTATGTCTGTGCTATAATAAATAATGCAGCTATATACCTAATTTCAGAGCAAAAAATTGGTGCTCACGTGACCCGCCGCCTCTTCTCTCTTTCTGACGTCAGTGGGGGATCCTTGGCCCTGCCTGCTGCAGCTGTCAGGCTAAGACAGTGGTTCTCAACTCCTGTCCTCAGGACCCACTAACAGGCCAGGTTTGCAAGATAACTGAAATGGTGATATAATTTGCTGCTCAATGATTGCAGTATTCTAGTCTGCATCTTCCCAAGGTAATACTTAAAATCTGGCCTGTTAGTGGGTCCTTAGGACAGGAGTTAAGAACCACTGGGCTAACGGGAGAGAGGCAGTGGGTCATGTGAGTGCCGATCTGCCCTTTGAAATTAGGTATATAGCTTCCATATTTTTATAGGGCACAGACACAGGGCAGAATACATTAATAAACAGAGTATGGTGTAATTTTTACTTGGTGGGTTAACAACCACTTTAAGCTTTTGATCACTGTTTTGTCACAACAAGCACCTATTAAAGGTATCAAGTCAAAATTGTTCCTTTATTTAAACGAAAGATCAAACAGATTACAGCATATGTCCAACATGGACCAAATCAAATACACATTACAGGTGAGTTGTATGTCAAAGAAGTCAAATGATATATACATTATTACAGAACTTCATATCAGTGAAATAGGGTTTTCACCCATATCCCTCTATTGAAACTGGCTAAGATGTAATTTTACCACTTATCTCAACTACTCTCAGGAATGTATCTGTCTACGCCGTCCATGGTTGCCATATCTTGTTAAATTTTTTTGGACAGTTCCTTTTAAGGTATGTTAGGTTGTACAGTGGGAGTACGGCATTAGTTGACTTTTCCCATGATCCAATTGTGGGGGGAGAGGGAGCATTCCAGCGCAACACAATCTCTCTGCGTAGAAGGAGGTAGGTCAGTAGTAGCTTTGTGTGCCTAGGCCTTTGATCATCATGCTGAATACCCAATAGTACCAATTCTGGGGACAAGGGGAGGCTCAGCTGAAGGCGACCGTTAACGGAGTCCATTACCTCGGCCCAATATTTAGCTATTTTTGGGCAGCTCCAAAACATATGGAGGTATGTTCCTATATTACTTTGACACCGGGGGCAGTCTTGTGACTGTTGTGGAAAGACCTTATGGAGCCTCTGGAGAATATAGTAGACCCTATGTAAAATTTTAACGTGTATCAGTCTTTCTCTAGAGGATATCAATAAAGTGGCACTATCTGCCAGGCAGTCATTCCAATCCTCCTGGTCTAGACCAGGTATGTCAGCCTTCCATTGGTCCCAAAGTCTATCCACTTTATGGTGTGTGAAATTGGGCCCTGGTGGCATGGCGCAGTTGGATGCACCGAAAGTACATCCACCCCGGCAGTTGAGGTTTAGTTTGGAGAGTCATAAATGGTAATAGGACCCCCACTGCTATGTCACTGAGAGTCTTCACCCCATATCTGGCCCAAACCGCCAGGGCCGGCACTGTCCCGATGTGGGGAAGATTGGGATTCCCCCAAAGGACAAAAAGGGGACCGGCTCTGGGGACCCACAAGCCCCTGCCTGGCTGCCGTCCAGACCTTAAGGGTTGTTTTAGTAGGCAGTGGGAGGTCGTCATAGGCCCGGTGTCCTCTATAAACTAGGTTGCCCAGCTCCCGAAATGAGCCAAGGATCGCTGCTTCTAGACATACTGCGGCATTACCCTTGGAAAAGACATACCACCACCGAACTGTGACCAGCACAGCCGCCCAAAAATATGTTCGATAATCCGGCATCGCCAAGCCCCCACAGCGGACAGGAAGTATTAGGGTGGATCTGGCCAGTCTGGGGGGAGTGCCCCCCCATACAAAGGAGCCCAAACACCTATTCGAAGAAGGATTTTGGTATCCAGGTGGGATTGTTACGAAATACATACAAAAATTTCTGAAGAAACAGCATCTTCAGTAAATTTATGTGTCCTGTGAGGTTCAGAGGCAGGGAAGCCCACGAAGCGCACTTGGTCCGCAGTTGAGTCATGACCGGAGGTAGATTAAGTTCCCTAAAGCTTGTCAGCTCTCTCCTGACCTGGATACCCAAATACTTAAATTGGTCAACCCATATGAGAGGTATGTCTATACTAGGGTCACGGGCCTGGGGGTCCAGAGGAAAGATATTAGATTTAGACCAGTTAATGCGTATACCCGAACATTTCCCAAATGTATTAAATATCTCTAGGGCTGCTGTCAACGAGTCTCCTGCATCCTGCAGATACAGAAGGGTATCGTCTGCATACAAGGAGATTTTTTCCTCCAGGGAGCCCACCCTCAGTCCCCCCACCCTCTCCAAATTCCTAATTAGGGTTGCCAGGGGTTCAAGTGCGAGTGCAAACAGGGCCGGGGATAAAGGCCACCCCTGGCATGTACCCCTTTGTAATGAGAACGATGCAGATATCCTGTCATTAGTCCGGATACACGCCCGGGGGGCCTGATAGAGCATACGGATCCACCTGAGGAACCGGGACCCTGAATCGGAACCGACCCAGAGTTTCCCACAAGAATACCCACTCCACCGAGTCAAACGCCTTTTTGGCGTCCAGTAAGGCGATGACTCTCTTACCACTGTTTGCGTAACTGACATGTTAAGAAAGAGGCGGCGGAGGTTGATATCCCGGGCATTAACCCGGTTTGATCCGGATGAATGACCTCCTCCAGAGCCGTGGACATCCTATTTGCCAGAATTTTGGCCAATATCTTGGCATCCACGTTTAGGAGGAAAATCGGCCGGTAGGAGGAACAGTCCTCTGGATCCTTCCCTGGTTTGGGTATCAACACCACCACCGCCTCAGACATGGACTCGGAGTGCCTCCAAGCTAGAAAAACTGAGCGTAAAGGGACACGAGCCGCGGTGCCAACAGGTCTTGGTGTTGTGAGTAAAACTCCCTGGGCAAGCCATCTGCTCCGGGAGTCTTTCCTGCCTGGAGCTGAGAGCGCTGTCTGGACCGCCTCTAGTGTAATTTTGGTTTCTAGGGCCTCACATGTCTTGTCACTAAGAGTCGGTAGAGGAATCCCAGCTAGGTACCCGGACAACTCCCAGGGGGAATATTCCACCCTGGTGGAGTACATGTGCATGTAGTACTGGGCAAATCTATGGTTTATATCCTGCAGGGTTTTCTATAGTGTCCTTGACTCCAGCAATGTGAGTGACAGTGAACTGTCCCTTGGCCAACCAGGCCATCAGGTGGCCGCTCTTATTGCCGTATTCGAAGACTTTGTGAGCCGTATTAAGGAGTGACTTGTGCATCCCTTCCACTCTACAGATTTATAGCTGTCTTAGTGCAAATTGCCATTCCCCATAGGTCACCTGGTCAGAATGATTCACATAGGCCTCCTCCTTCAGCCCAGCCACCTCTTCGAGCCCCTCCATAGAACGTGCGGCCCTCTTACGGGCAGCCGATATACGTGCTATATATTCCCCTCTGGTCCAGGCCTTAAAGGCGAACCACGCGACCAGAGGGTTAGCACTGTCAGCGTTCTCCAACCATTAATGACACATCCCCTCCTGCACTGCCTCCTGAACACCTTCATCTTCAATCTAGTATCTAGACAACCTCCATAGCCGCTCCCCAGGGGACCCAAAGGATAGCTTGAGTATTAATGGGGTGTGGTCCGAGATCCCCCTGGGCAGGATACCAGTGTCTGTTATTCTTCTAAGTAAGGAGTGGGATGCATACATCATATCAATGCAGGACAGGGTTTTAAATGTAGTGGAATGACAAGTAAACTGTTTAGTAGAGGGGTTGGAGTGACGCCAAACATCTGTCAGAGCAAAGTTAGTAGCCCAGTCAGCTAGGCCAGGCAACCATCTGCAGACAGAATGGAGTCTGTCCATATCCGAGGTTGGGGTCAGATTAAAATCCCCCATCACCAGGACTTCCACTCCATACTCAATCACTACCTGCATTACCTTATATAGTAAGGCTGTATCGGCCAGTGGATGGAGGTATGGACCCACTAGAATACAAGGATTATTAGCAATTAATGCATGGAGAATAACATACCTGCCCCCGGGGTCCGTTCTGACACCCAAGAGCTGAAAAGGCAGCTGTTTGTGTATCAGAATGCTGACCCCTCTGGAGTAAGTGGAGGATGTCGTGTGGTAATGGGCCCCTACCCAAGCCGCCTTCAAGCTCAGTATTCGGGATCCCACCAAGTGGGTTTCTTGCAACACACACATGTGCGGGGAATATTTTGTAATATAATTGAAGACCAGAGCTCTCTTATGTGCCAAATTGAAACCCTGCACGTTCCAAGAGATCACCGAAACCTGAGCCATAGTAATTTGAGTAAATTAATCTGGATTTTTAATACGTACACACACAAACGCTCACCCCAAGGGGAGGTCCCCCTGGAGGTATAACCACACATTTTATTAAGAATGAGAGGCTCGAGCAAACATCAGAAATTAGACTAGAGTCTCACAGATACAATAGGAAGCTTGAGCCCACCATGTAACACCTTGATGTACGAAATATAGATATGTATGGTTTGATTTGATATGTTTGTTAACCACTTGCTTACTGGGCACTTAAACCCCCTTCCTGCCCAGACCAATTTTCAGCTTTCGGTGCTCTCACACTTTGAATGACAATTACTCATTCATTCAGTCATGCAACACTGTACCCAAATTAATTTTTCCCTTATAGTCTTTCAGGACAGCCACCTAAGAGACCTTGGCTCCTTCCCTCTGTAGGAAACACCTGCACCAGCTTGCTATAAATTTCCTCCTCCCCTGCTGCTCCTCAGTTATTTGTGTTTCCTCCAGGAGGGGAGACACCAGTGGAACCAGCCAGGAGAGTCAGGAGGCTCAGGCTAAAACATCCGCAAAAAGCAGCAGAGGCTCCTTTGGACACAACTAGGCAAACTAACCTGGTAGAGACTGTCACCCCCGCATCCCTGAGCGCAGTTGGAGGTCGGGGGGTTCCTTCTCAGCTCCAAGTGCAGAACAAAAGTACATGTCCTGCCGTCCCATACCCTCAGCAGCGTGTAGTTCTTGCAGCGCGGAACACGCTGGGTAGTGGGAATGGCGGTGCCGGTGACAGGTGACCGGCGAAGGGGTTACATGGGGCCCCTGGTGAGGCAAGCCCACATGAAAGGCGCTGTGCACTTCCTGTAAAAATACACTTAGATTCCTGGGGGAAAGCATTATGTAAGGAATGTATTCACAAATTAGTGCAAGAACATTCCACTGAGCAGGGCAGTGATTTAGCGGCATCTGTCAAGGAACTATCCAGTACCTTTGAGTCATTCAAAACCTTCTTTGAAGGGTTTCAGATCCCTCAACTGCAGACTGCTCCTCCGCCAGTACAACCGGCACTAGCAAAAACACAGGCACTACCCTCCACTAGTGCAGGTCCTTTAGTAACTCCTAGGGAGGAGGCAGAGGACAGCGCAGCGTCCGGCTCCCAAGAATCTGAGGGTAAGACACTGGAAGGGGATTCCAGAAAACCCTCCCGATACAAACTCTCATTAGAAGAGGTAGATCAACTTTTGGGAGCCATTCATACCACACTGGGTATACAGACTGAAAAGAAACCTTTATCCTTACATGATCAGATGTATGAGGGTCTAGGGGAGCAGGAAAAGAAGAATTGTCCTGTTCATGACGTCTTAATAGAGGCAATTAAGAAAGAATGGCAGGAACCAGAAAAGAAACAATTATTTTCTAAAGCCTTAAAGAGACGGTTCCCATTTTCAGATGAGTCATCAGTGTGGAACAAAACCCCAAAACTAGACGCGGCCTTCTCACAGGTTTCCAGGCACACCGATCTAGCTTTTGAAGATATGGGGGTCTTATCTGAAGCAATGGATAAGAGAATGGATTCTCTATTAGAAAAGTCATGGGACTCCACAGTGGGAAGCCTAAAGCCAGCCATGGCAGTCACGGTGGTGGCCAGAAATGTAGAGTTTTGGTTAAACCGTATTCAGGCACATATTGGGGAAGGAACTGCAAAGGAGCAGATTTTATCCTCTTTTCCCACTCTCCTCAAGAGCATTGCGTATATCGCAGATGCATCAGCAGAGCTGGTACGCATGGCAGCCAGATCCTCGGCACTAGCCAATTCTACCAGACGGGCCCTATGGCTAAAGACATGGCAGGGGGACTGTGCATCAAAAGCCAAGTTATGCGGAATCCCGTTTACGGGGGACCTGCTTTTCAGGCCAGGATTAGAGAAAGTGCTAGACCGTACAGCGGACAAAAAGAAGGCGTTCCCGCTAAAACAGAAAGCACCTTGGAGTCAGCCTCAACAAAATAGAAAGAGGCAAAGAGGGGACACTAAGTCCCGTTTCTCAACACCCAAGGCAGACAACTAAAAGAAACCTTGGGTCCAGCGAGGGAAAAACAAAGGAGGAGCAATTTTTCGCCCTCCTGAGCAGACCCGCAATAAAAAATTAGGTAGTCTCAGTGGGAGGAAGACTGGGGGCCTTCATCTCACAATGGGAAAAAATATCCTCCAATTAATTTATTTTAGGGACAATAAGAGAAGGGTATTTCCTAGAATTCTCAAAATTACCCCCAAGCAAACTGTACACCACCAAACTTCCAAAGAACATAGAAAAAGCCAGAGGGTTAATGAGGTCCATAAAGGAGCTCAGGAAACCAGGTATAATTATCAAGGTACCAAAGGAAGAAAGGGGACAGGGCTTCTACTCCCACATATTCAGAGTACAGAAACCCTCAGGAAAGGTCAGACCAATCCTCAACCTCAAACCATTAAATCTATCCATAACCTACAAGAGATTCAGAATGGATTCCATATACTCAGTAAAGGCTCTGTTACCCCCAAACTGTTATATGGCTTCACTAGATTTAAAGGACGTGTACCTACACATACCAATACACCAAAGTTGTCAGAAGTTTCTAAGGTTAGCAATAGGAACAGGAAAAGAGACCATACACCTTCAGTTCCAGACTCTACCCTTTGGCCTATCATCTTCGCCAAGATTTTTTACCAAAGTTCTGGCAGAAGCTCTGGCACCATTACGACTAAAAGGCATATCCATCATTGCCTATTTAGACAACCTTCTCCTTTTTGCAAAAACTCCTGAGAGGTTATTAGAAAACCTCAAGTTCACCCGAGCATTTCAGGAGAGTCTAGGTAGGTAAATCTGGAAAAATCAACCCACGCAACAAATAAAGTATCTGGGGTATATAATAGACTCAGTCCAACAAAGAGTTTTCCTACCCAAGGAAAAAATAGGGAAAATTCTGAAAGAAATGAGAACAATACAGACCAATGTACCTTGTTCAAAAAGGAAGATAATCTCAACATTAGGGTTACTAACATCTGCAATCCCAGCGGTACAGTGGGCAAACCTACATTTTCGGCCACTGCAAATGTTCCTATTAAAGATATGGGATCACAGGCAGGAGTCACTGGATTTGCAGGTGTTGATACCAGCAAAAGTAAAAAAGTCCTTATGGTGGTGAAGGACAGAAAACATAGACGAGGGACTGCTATGGATTCTACCCATCTCCCGAATCCTAACCACAGATGCAAGTGGCACAGGGTGGGGAGCACACTTAGACTCCCAGATAGCACAAGGGGCTTGGGAGAGAGAAGAGTGGACAAGGTCGTCCAACTGGAAGGAGTTGAAAGCAGTATGGTTTGCACTCCAGTCCTTCCAGAAAGAGTTGAAGGGACATCATGTACAGATCAGATCAGACAACTCGTCAGTAATAGCTTATATAAGCAAACAAGGGGGAACCAGAAGCGGAGCCCTGTGGGCTTTAGCAGAAGAGATCCTGAAATGGGGAGAGGAAAACATACTCTCCTTTTCAGCAGTCCACTTAAAAGGGGATTTAAACAAAGTGGCAGACTTCCTCAGCAGGAAGAAAGTAAGAGAAGGAGATTGGATACTAAAGCAGGAGGTATTCGACCAGATTACAAAGAAATAGGGAATACCTCAGGTGGACTTATTTGCTTCAAGGGAAATCCGGAAAGTTTGAGCCTTTTTCTCTCTGAAAAGAGAGGATGGAGCACTCGGAGTAGACGCATTAGCACAGAAGTGGGCGTTCAGCAAATGTTATGCCTTTCCCCCAACAGTGCTACTACCCGCAGTGATAAGAAAATTACGTACAGAAGACACATCGTTGATCCTCATAGCACCTCACTGGCCCAGGAGACGATGGTTCTCTATGCTCAAAACTCGCCATAGAGCCCCCTTGGTTGCTACCAATCCAGGAGGATCTACTATCCCAGGGCCCAGTGTACTGTCCACAGGTGGAAAGGTGTAAGTTATCCGACTGGTATCTGAGGAGCAGCTGCTAAAAGCAAAAGGGTTCTCAAGCCGTCTGATAGACACACTGCTGAAAAGCAGGAAGGTTGAGACACATAATATCTACCAGAGGGTATGGAAATGCTTTAACAGATGGTGCACAGAGAACAACTTTAAAACGCAAAGCTCAGTAGCAGTCTTAGAATTCCTACAAAGTGGTGTAGACAAAAGACTAAGCCTCAGCACATTAAAGAGTCAAGTGTCAGCCCTGTCAGTTTACCAGGAAAGAAGTTTAGCTTCAAACCCCTGGATAATCGGACTCTTTAGATCCATGAGCAGACAAAGGCCGTTAGAGTACAGCCTTTCCAAAGTGGGATCTGTCGTTAGTGTTGCAAACTATGACAGCAGACCCCTTTGAACCACTAAAGGATTGTAGCCTGAAGATGCTGACGCTTAAAGCAAACTTCTTGGTAGCAATTACTACAGCAAAAAGGGTCTGTGAGATAGAAGCTCTATCAATCAGACCCCCCTTTTGCCAGATTTTCCCAGACCGTATAATTTTCAAAATGGATTCCGGTTTTCTGCCTAAAGTGGCCTCAAAATTTCATAGAGGCCAAGAAATTGTATCAGTGGCGGCCCGTCCATAGGGGGCGCCCGGGCGCCGCCCCCCCCCCCTCCTTGCAGTTAAAAAAAAAAAAAAATAAATAAAAAAAAAAGTTCAAAAAAAAAAAAAAATGTATTTAAACATGTCCCTTTAAGGGCGCCATGTCCCTTTAAGGGCGCACAGTGCAGTATGCACCGCTCTATCACCAATAGATAGATTCATGCATTGCATGAATCTATCTATTGGTCACCTCTGCCGCCCCCTATTCAGGTGTCCGGCCCCGCATCGGGCGCCGGGCATCTGAATTACAGTGGGGGGGGTGTTGCTGGAAGCGCCCCTATTAGAGCTGTAAGCTCTAATAGGGGACCCTATTAGAGCGGTGTGCTCTAATAGGCTTCCCTAAGTGTAAACTGCGGGCGCACGGCCGTGCGTTCGCTGATTACACAGTATTGTGTTAGAGAAGCGAATACATCGCTTCCCTAACACAGACCCGCCTCTCAGCCAATCAGGTTGCCAGGTCTGTTACCTGTCACCTGATTGGCTGAAGTCACAGGCGCTGTGATTGGACGCTAGGCGTCCAATCACCTAGCGTCCAATCACAGCAGAAGAAGACAGGAGGAGCGCGGGAGAAGACATCCGACGGAGACACCGCTCGTCGCCTGACGCCGTCACCAGCTGCACACCGGGACAAGGTAAGTGCAGAGGGCAGGCAGGGGGCACAGTGGCAGCACTTAAGGGGCACAGTGGCAGAACTTGGGGCACAATGGAAGCACTTAAGGGGCACAATGGCAGCACTTAAGGGGCACAATAGCAGCACTTAAGGGGCACAATGGCAGCACTTAAGGGGCACAGTGGCAGAACTTAAGGGGCACAATGGCAGCACTTAAGGGGCACAATGGCAGCACTTAAGGGGCACAATGGCAGCACTTAAGGGGCACAATGGCAGAACTTGTGGCAGAACTTGGGGCACAATGGCAGCACTTAAGGGGCACAATGGCAGCACTTAAGGGGCACAATGGCAGCACTTAAGGGGCACAATGGCAGCACTTAAGGGGCACAATGGCAGCACTTAAGGGGCACAATGGCAGCACTTAAGGGGCACAGTGGCAGCACTTAAGGGGCACAGTGGCAGCACTTAAGGGGCACAATGGCAGCACTTAAGGGGCACAATGGCAGCACTTAAGGGGCACAATGGCAGAACTTGGGGCACAATGGCAGCACTTAAGGGGCACAGTGGCAGAACTTGGGGCACAGTGGCAGAACTTGGGGCACAGTGGCAGCGTTTGATGGGCACAGTGGCAGCGTTTGATGGGCACAGTGGCAGCGTTTGATGGGCACAGTGGCAGCGTTTGATGGGCACAGTGGCAGCGTTTGATGGGCACAGTGGCAGCGTTTGATGGGCACAGTGGCAGCGTTTGATGGCACAGTGGCAGCGTTTGATGGCACAGTGAGGCTGTTTGTTTGCGCCCCCCCCAAAAATTTTGAGCACCAGCCGCCACTGAATTGTATTTCCATAATTTTGTCCAAACCCTTCTCAGGAACAAGAAGTGAAATTCCACAATTTAGATGTCAGGAGATGCATCTTACATTATTTAGAAGCAACAAAGGCAAAGACGGAGTCTTTATTTTATTTTCTGGAGCTAGGCAAGGGCACAAGGCTTCAAGAAGCACGATAGCCAGATGGCTAAGAGAAGCCATAGAACAGGCTTACAAGCTAGGAGGTATGCAGATCCTAGAGGGAATCAGGGCACACTCCACGAGGGCAATGGCAGCGTCACAGGCAGAGATCTGGAGCAACGCCGGAACAGATTTGTAAAGCGGCAACATGGTCCAGCTTTGCCACTTTTGTAAGACACTATAGAGTGGACTTATGGTCAGCTAAAGATCAGACCTTTGGATGCAAGGTCTTGCAAGCTGTGGACCCACCCTAAGGGTAAGTGCTCGGTTATCCCCTCAGGTGGCTGTCGGCTGACTTACGGTAACGTTCTTTCCAGGAGTCTTTCAGGACAGCCGGGTACCCACCCAAATGTATATCAAAAGCATAAGGATTTCCTTACAGAAAATGTGATATAATTGATTATGTGTATCATATGTTCTTGTGTCTCCCCAGCAAACTGGAGGTGCTCTTTAAAGAACTGAAGAGCAGCAGGGGAGGAGCAAATTTATAGCAAGCTGGCGCAGGTGTTTCCTACAGAGGGGAGGAGCCAAGGTCTCTCAGGTGGCTGTCCTGAAAGACTCCTGGAAAGAACGTTACCATAAGTAACTTCGTTTTTTGTCCTTTTTTCCCACAAATAGAGCTTTCTTTTGGTGGTATTTGATCACCTCCTGGGTTTTTTATTTTTTGCGCTATAAATGAAAAAAGACAGAAAATTTTGAAAAAAAAACGCATTTTTCTTTGTTTCTGTGATAAAATTTTGCAAATTATTAATTTTTCTTCATACATTTTGGCCACAAATTATACTGCTACATATCTTTGGTAAAAATAACCCAAATTAGTGGATATTATTTGGTCTTTGTGAAAGTTAGAGAGTCTACAAACTGCGGTGCAAATTATACACAATTGATCACACCTGATGTACTGGTGACCTATCATTTCTTGTGACCCGAACAAGCCAGGAAAGAACAAATACCCCCAAATTACCCATTTTTTGAAAGTAGACTTTCCAAGGTATTTAGTAAGAGGCATGGTGAGGTTTCATTTTTTCCCACAATTCTTTGAAAAATTAATTTTTTTTCTTCCACAAAATTGTCATTGTAATAGGTTATTTCTCTCACATGGCATGTGTATACCACAAATGACACCCCAAAATAAATTCTGCTACTCCTGAGTATTACGATACCATATGTGTGGGACTTTTTCACAGCCTGTCCACTTAGAGAGGCCCAACATGCAGGGAGCGCCATCACGTGTTCTAGGAGCATAAATTACACATCTAACTTGTTGACTACTATTACACTTTTGAAGGCCCTGGAGCACCAGGACAATGACACGTGACACTGACGTGGCACTGATGACAGATGCCACTAATACGGGGCACTGATGACAGATGGCACTTATACGTGGCACTGATATCATGTGGCACTGAGATGGCACTAATACGTGGCACTGATGACAGATGGCACTAATACGTGGCACTGATGACACGTGACACTGATGACAGATGGCACTGATACGTAGCATTGATGACAGATGGCACTGATACGTAGCATTGATGACAGATGGCACTGATACGTAGCATTGATGACAGATGGCACTGATATGTGGCACTGATGACAGATGGCACTAATATGTGGCACTGATGACACGTGACACTGACATGGCATGGTATTTTTTGTTACCTCTATTTTGTTTTGCTGAACAGTGGGGAAGCCTGGAAGGTGTGTGGCTAAATGGCCCCTAATAACCACGTGTAAAAGCACACATTTTTACCCCCTGTTCCTCCCCCACAACAATGCCTGCAAAGACAGCAGGGAAATCTGCAACAAAATCCCCACAAAAACCCCCACAGAGGGGGACACCAGCAGAGACTCAGACTGACAGAAGGAGAGGTAGAGCAAATTCCCTCTGGTAAAGACATCATGGAGGCTATTAAAACAAGCAGAGAGACTCTTACAAACAAAATTGATGCATTAGCAGTGGATATAAATCTGAGACATGAGTTTGATAGATTACAGCAAAGGACTACAGAAATAGAAACTCGTGTCTCTAAAATAGAGGATGAATTAAAAGCAGATAACAGAGAAAGGCATTTGAGAAAACAAATCAAAGTGCTACAGGACAGGGCAATTGACACAAAGTCGTCTGAGAAGAAATAACGTTTGTATTGTGGGTTTACCAGAACGTGTAGAGGGAGATAACCCAATTAAATATTCGGAGAAATTATTGACAGAAGTCTTTTTGGCTTAGTGGACATGTCCGCAACGTTTGTGTTGGAGAGAGCGCATAGGACATCCTTTCGCCCCCCCCCTCGTCCATTTTTGATATGTCTATTGAACTATAGAGATAGAGATCGCATCTTATCAACAGCCAGGATAAAGGCAGATTTACAGTATGAGAACTCCAAATTATAATTTTTTCCAGACTATCCGCAGGAGATACAGCAGCAAAGAAGAGCCTATACGAAAAAGATTGAGAGAGAAATGGTTAAAATATAGCCTTTTATACCCCAGTAAATTACGAGTGATTGACGGGACGCACACTTTTTTTTTTTGAAACGCAGTTCTTAGCAGCAGAATGGCTGGAAACTAAGTAGCAGGACATTAGATAGATTTTTTTTCCCCCCTATTTATCTCCGACCCTCCTCGTTTTTTGGGGGTATATATAATATTTATTTGTTCATGGATTGGTATAGATTTGATTAACAACCAAACATTATACTTTAAGGGATCAATGTATAGACCATAGATTATATGAATGGGGGAGGGGGGGGGATTTGGGGTTGTTTTTTTTTTTTTTTTTTGTGCATATATGAATATGGATTAATTTTTTTATTTTTTTTTATTATATATCGACTTAGATCTAGATAAATAACAAAAATACTTGGTATGGATTTGGAAAGATTCTGATTTATATAATCAAATGCTATATCCTGTATATATTGAGTCAGGTTTTTTTTTTTTCTTGGGGGGAGAATAGGGGAGATCACATATATGGAATTATGGGGGAGAGGGAGGGAAGAGAGGTGGGAAAAGGGGGGAAAAAAAAGGAAAGAAAAAAGATAATAAGCACTAAATGATGTAAAGAAATCCTAATATTGAATAACAAGAATATATATATATTCTTGTTTTTTATTTTTATTTTTATCCTTTTTTTTTTTTGATATGACAAAGGAAAACATATATAAATAGGACAATGGCACATGGGAATAAAGGAAGGGTGGTTGGAAATAGATTGCTACACGTAATGTAGAATGTGTATTTATGTATCTATTTTCCTTTTTTTTTTTTTTCTTCACTGAATATTATCAAAAACAATATATATATATATATTTTTATATATTAGGATACAGGGAAATATACATAGGAGAATGGCACCTGGAAAACAAAGGAGGGGTGGTTGGAAGAGGAGTGTTGCACAAATAGTGTTTTTTTTTTTTCCCTTTCTTTTCTCCCTCTCACAATGTATAAAGTGATAAATTATGATTATTATATATATCAACAACACAAAAAATAAAAATATATTTTTTTTTTGGTTTCTTTTTATGTATATTTATGATATGATAATTGTTATATAGATTGATGATATAATTTTTGGAATGATAAAAGGGAAGGACAAAAGAATATTTTTTTTTGTATAAAGGTGCAGTTTGAGACCCATTAATAGAGAGCCCGCCCCACAATGGAATGGAAGGGTGACAGTTTTTTTGTAGTTTTGTTTGGATATGTTGGGTACTGAACATGGAATATATACTATGTTCAGTGAAGAAGGGCTAAGGTGAAAATCCTCTCAATTCCCATCCATGAATGGATGGGGTTTCAAAATAGGGAAGGGAGTGGAAAGGGACAGGGTGGGATGGGAGGAGGGGGGTGAAGTGAATGTGGAGAGGGGAGTGGAAGGGGATGGGGGGATAGAGGTGAAGGAAGTGGAAGGGGGAAGTATGGATGGGTGCAACAAGGGTGCAACAAGGGTGTGGCTTAAGAACCCTATGGACGTCCATTATGATGTGGTGGAGGTGTTTAACCTTCCCACACGTCCAATATGACAGGTACAAATAATAGCTATTCATTACTCTCATGGAATGTCCGAGGATTGAACTTGAAGTTTAAGCGAGCATTAATGTTTCAATATATAAGAAAATAGTCCTCAACTGATCATACTTCAGGAGACACATTTAATGGGTAAAAGATTAACAACTTAAAAAAAAAGCCTGGATAAAAAAAGCATACCATGCCACGTATTCCTCCTTTGCTAGAGGAGTATCCGGTTTAGTAAATCTTTTCCGGGAGAAATAGAGAAGGCCTTTATAGACATACAAGGGAAATATGTTATTTTATTCTATACAATTGGGCAGCAAAGATGCATTACAGTAGCAATTTATATACCACCCCCATTTGCGGTGGGAATTGTGAATGAGATAATGGAGAAAATAATCGAATATCTCCCAGCCATGTTACTATTTATTGGATTTTTTAATTCAATTCTATTGCCAGAGCTGGATAGACCAAAACCTCCTAAGCAATATTCAGCGGACTTGTATAATTGGGCTCAGGTGGCAGGAGTAACAGAAATTTGGAGATGGAGAAATTCAATTTTTCTGCCTCCTATAAAACAGCGTCCAGAATAGATTTAGCATTTGCAGATGTAACAATGTTAACGGACATTTCAGAAGTAACCTACTTACCGAGTGGCCTATCAGATCATTCTCCTTTATTTTTGTCAATACGTGTCCCCACCCCGAGGAGTGCATCATTGTGGAGGTTAACTCCGCAGTGGGTGTCACACCCCGAGATAGAAGGAAAAATGGCATCCCTAATAATGCAGTACTGGGAAAATAATGCAGGGTCGTCCTAGGTGGACATTATCTGGGATGCGTTTAAAGCGTATATACGAGGACAATACATGTCAAATATTGCAGCGGTTAATAAAAAACAGAAGGTTAGGATACAGGAATTGCAAAAACAGATAGAAATAAAAAAGGAGAAATACGGTCAAGACTCCAGTGTTGTAAATTTTGAGCAAATGATGGCTGCACAAAGAGATCTCCATTTACATATGGAAGAAATAACAAGGTTGGAACTACATAAAAAACAGACAAAATATTTTTGAGCAAGGAGAAAAAGGTGGGAGATTTCTAGCAAGATTAGCGCAACAAGAATATCAAACTACAACTATATCAGAAATTGAAACCCTACAGAAAAAGAGTAAAAGAACCTGAGGAGATTTTAGAGACCTTCAGAGAGTACTATAGTCTGTTATATGCCTCTTCTTCTCTCGACGTCTATGGCGGACCCTTTGGACCGGGTAGCCCTTGGGTGGTTTGTCGAATAGGGAGAGAGAGGCACTGATATGTCCGATTACAGGTGAGATGATCATATAAAGGCCATACATACATTCCCAGGGGAGAAAGCACTAGGCCCAAATGGAATTCCTATGGAATTTTATAAGAAATATGGAGCTTTACTAGCTCCAAAATTAGCAGAAGTATTTACAAGTGGTCTATTGAAAGGAGTCCTTCCAGACTCAATGAGGCATGCACATATAACCTTACTATACAAGGAAATGAAAGACCCAAAAATATGTTCTTCATACAGGCCGATAACTTTATTAAATATAGATCTAAAAATACTGACGAATATATTAACATTGAGATTACAACCTTTATTAAAGAATATCATAGATTCGGATCAGACAGGATTAATGCCAGAGAGAACGACAGATGTTAATCTACGCAGATTACATACAAACATACATACCCACCATGTATATGAGGGATCTAGAACGGTGGCCTCTCTGGACATAGAGAAGGCCTTCGATACAGTCGAATGGCCTTTTCTTTGGGAAATACTTAGGATGGGATTTCCATTAATATTTATTAAATGGATACAAACAATATATAAAAAACCCATGTCATGGGTAAAAATGGGAGGAAGGCTCTCCTCCCCATTTCATCTGCATAGAGGCACGAGGCAGGGCTGCCCTCTCTCTCCGGCACTCTTTGCGATTGCAATAGAACCAGTGGCAGAGGCTCTTAGGACCTTGCCGAATATTCAGGGACTTCGGATTGGGGGGCTGGAGGAGAGGGTAGCCCTGTATGCCGATGATGTGTTGCTGTTTTTGAGAGATGCAGGTCCTTCATTGAAAGGATCTCTAGAACTACTGAATATTTTTTCAATGTTTACAGGGCTTAAAGTGAATTGGGATAAGTCTTTGTTATTCTATATTGATAAAGGAGCACAAGATACAGCTCCCCCAGATCTACCGTTAAAATAGGTATCAGAATTTAAGTATCTAGGCATAATAATATATCGACAGGTCAAAGACTTTAAAATGCTGAACTTAGATCCAGCAATACAGGAGTGTAAGAAAAAGTTAGTCGCTGCTGGGATGTATAAATTTAATAAAGATGAAGATTCTTCCTAAATTTCTGTATTTATTTAGAAATTCTCTGCAGTGGTTGCCTAAGAAGTTTTTTACACAGCTACACGGTATGCTTTCTACATTTATATGGAAAGGCAAACCAGCTAGAATTAAACTAAGCGTACTTATGCGTCTGGTGGTACAGGGGGGGATTGGCTTTCCCAGACCTTGATAAATATTATATGGCTACACAGTTGGGGACAATAGGGAGATGGCTGAATCCGGATGGATTTGACTCTGCCACGATGGTAGAGGCCGCAGTGGTCCAGTCACTGGAGGCACTGCAGTCATTGCCGTTCCGTGGATTAAAATATAGGTCAGATCTGACTCCCTCAATTATGACAGTAAAAATATGGAGAGCAGCCATGGCAAAAGAGGACCAGTCGAGAGGGGATTTATCCCCAAACACTGCACTATGGAGAAATCCAGAGCTCCCACATTTGGATTCCATCCAAGATCCAGGGGCAGGGACTAGATTTGGGATTAAAAAACTATCACAAGCTGTACCCGAAGGGAGAATTATTTAATTTGCCGAAATAAGAAAATGTTGGAATATACCTGGGAACTACACTTTTAGATACATGCAGTTGGTCAATGCTTTATTGGCTCAGTTCCCAGAGGGATCCCACAATTGATAGAAACAGAATTGGAGCAAATGGTAAGGAAAGACAAAAAAAAAGCACATTTTAATTTTATATAGCTACTTATCCAAAACTACACTTTCAGATATAAGCAAGCTATGTGAAAGCTGGACAAGAGATGTTCCAACATTGGTAGATAAAAACTGGGAGGAGATATGGAGATCTCTACTCCAAATACTAGTATCCCTGCGGGATAAATTAATACAATTTAAAATAATACATAGAAGTTATTATATGCCATACAAATTATACAAAATATTTCCAACAAACTCTCAAAACTGCTGGAGATGTGCAGGTATCCCAGGAAATTCCATCCACATATTCTGGTCTTGTCCAAAGATGGTGATATTCTGGAGGGAAGTTTTGAGAGTAATTACTATAGTAACATCAGTCTGTAGTATATTGTGTCTAATATATATATATATATATATATATATATATATATATATATATATATGTATATGTATATGTATATGTATACATGTGTGTGTATATATATATATATATATATATATATATATATATATATATATATATATATATATATATATATGTTATATATATATTTATTATATGTAGTGTTTTTATTTAGGCATTCTAAAGACAAGTTTATTCTAGGCAGGCCGCTTTGGTAGCCGTTAATCTAATTGCGCATATTAAAAGAGGGTTTGTTGGTCAAAGGACAAATGGCCAGACCAGACTTACTCCACATATGAAAGGGAACAGATAATGATTATCTTAATCTAATCAGTATTCACACATGTCAAAGGGGGAATATGCAAGAATGTAAATTGGGGCAGCTTTATAATTACAACTATTCACAGCTTGGGGTTGTCTCCTGTCACTCTGAAAGACCGGGGCAGATCAAAGCATTTAATGGAAACGCCCAATCAAATTGCTCAGACATTCAGTGTGTGTGGGGGATATAACAGGACGTTCAATCTGTTTAGAAGTGTGTGTTCTTACGAAGGCACCCAAGAGTCACATGTTTCCATGGGGCTCTAAATATTACTAGCACTGTCGTGATATGAACTCTGTTGGATTTTTGTCATCTGTAAGACTGTTCAGTTTTGGAAGTCAATAAAATCTCTCTCTGGGAGAATCGGGTTTTGCTGCGGAGACAATACTTTTAATAACTATATTCCATCTACGAGGAACGATTATATTAGATCACTACATTGGTGCCGTTCAAGAGACCAGAAGAGCATTTTCAGGACTTAGTAACAGGAGTCGTTGGTGACAACAATCCGGTCTGGTGGTGACATAAGAAAATCTGATCTACAAAATTTAACAAGTTTTAAAGACCAGAATTGTTCTCTGGAGACTGGATCTTACAATCTGTGTGGTGACAGAAGGCCGTGAGGACCCAGGAAGGAAGTTCTAGGAAACCTAACAATTGGTAAGTGTGCCTTGTTCATTATTTTCTAAATATAATTTTTTTTTTTCTCATTGTATTTTTTACAATGGCTTTGGCTGTGTCTAGTGGGGACAATAGTACTAAGGGAGAGGATGTGAATATATGGCTGTTAAATTATATAAAAAGTCATGGGGGGCCTTACGAGATTCCCCAAGAATATAGACAGTCATGGGATTTAATGAAATGCTTTTTATCTGATAGTGTCTTTGATAAGAAAACAAAACAAAAGAAACGTAAGGGTATCATTATTCAGGGACTACTGTCTTGTTGTACAGAATTAATAGGGGAGGTTAAAGAAAAAAAGCAGAAAATTCTGGAACAGACTCAGAGATATGAGGAGAAGGAGAAAGGGTTGAATGAGAGGATATCAGATCTCAGGTTACATGCTATCACTACTGGGGAGGCACTGATTGAAAAGGCTAAATTATGTGATGATTTAAGGCGGGTCAATGAGGAATTGTCAGTAAAAATACAAATTGTTGAGAAACAGTTGGAGGAGTGTAAACATGCTGCTAACATTGCTTTTGATAAATTGGCAGAAAAATCAAGTTACCCAGATCAAAATGATACCTCTATAAAGCTTGATACCAAAGATTATAAGCCAATATATCCCTGGGGTGATTTACATGCAGCCCCATGCATACCAGCAGCTCCTACCACTACAACAACTGTATTGAACACTGACAATTCAAGTGAAATTAAATTGATCACAAAACAACTAAAGCCACAGGAGATGGAAGCTATTATAAGAGAGATAGGTCAGGTACCCCGCTATGATGTAAATAGGTTCATGAAATGGTTTTGTGATTTGCAGAGAGTCAGAGACACATACAACTTGAATATTGAGGACCTAGCTAGAATTTTGCAGAAAAGTATAGGCAATGGATTATGGGCACGGGTTTTGCAAAATTGTGGCCAGCGTCATAAAACTAAGGATGTTTTAAAGGAATTATTGAAAGCATTGTATGGTGCGACGACATATGTGTGCTTGTCAGGAAAAATTAAGCAAATGAAGAATGAATGCCCATATGAACTTGCAGATAGAATTAGCAGTGTGATGGAAAATGTCATGACTGGAAATCCCGGTTTTGAACGTGGTGGTTTGGTTCATAGGTCAATGTTATTAGAAGCATTGGATGGTGATGTCAGGGAAGGCATTTTATCTGTTACACCTGATCCTAGTGATTATAGTGATATCTTGGTAAGAGCGGATAATTTGTGGAGGAGAAAGTGTAGAGAAGACAGTCTTGCGGTTGATGCAGCTAGAATTTTTAGAGTCGAAGGGCAGCAAAATAGAGATGATTTAGGACCATGGAGAGGAAGATCTTATAACAATTCAGGTAGTTACAGGAGGCCAGAATCCAGAGAAAAACCTAGTAAACAGCCTTGGGTGCCGTTTAGTGAAATGAGAAGTGAAAGAGATCGTTTGCAGGAGGAGCTATATAAAATACAGGAAGAAATGAAAAGAATAAAAGCAGGAGGGGTCAAAGTAGCAGCAGTAGGAAAGGAAAGTGCTGTGTCCCCCTCTACCTGTCATTGTTAGTGGTTCAGAGCCCCCCACGCCCCTTCTTGACGATTCTTAACCGATTTAACATTAGATTCCTGGGGGCGGCCCACTGTTGATGTAACATTAGGGGGAACTCGTGTAAATGCGCTGTTAGATAGTGGGGCAGCTATTAGTTTTAGTAAATCAGTTGTCCCTGGAAATGAGAAAATTAAAATAACAGGTGTCACTGGACATTCCATTGAAGCTCCTTTTGTGCGTGGTGTTGAGATGCAAATAGGGGGAGAGAAGTGGGAGTGTGACGTTGTTTGTGAAAATCAGGACATAATTGGTGCTGATGTCTGTGTACAGCAGGGTTTGGTGGTTGATCTTGCAAACATGAAGTTGTGGATAATGTCGGAAAATGACGGATTGGGTCATGTGTGGCATCCTCCCATGGAATTAGTAACAGCAGCAGTGAAGCCCGTTGGTGTGTTACATGGAGATTGGGATCCCTGTTGGGATAGTCTGATGGGTGAATTTGAAGACATAATGGCTAAACATAAACAAGATTGTGGTAGGATGAATACAATGATTTTATTGGAAGGATTTGATCCTGCACCTGTTAAGCAATACCCAGTTCCGAAAGAGGCCATTAAACCTATAACAGAAGCTATAAAACAATTGGAGGCGCAAGGTACATTAAAAAGGGGTGCATCAGTTTGCAATTCGCCAGCCTGGCCAGTCATCAAGCCCGATGGGTCGTTCAGGCTGACGATAGATTACCGTGCCTTAAACAAATATGCTAAAAGTATGGCACCTGTGGTGGCAGCTTACCCTGAAATGATTGCCAAGTTGACACCAGAAATGAAATGGTTTACGGTCATTGATATCAGTAACAGTTATTGGAATTTACCCCTTGACCCAACATGTCAATACAAAACAGCCTTCAGCTGGGCGGGCCTTCAATATTATTGGACAGTTCTTCCACAAGGCTACAAAGACAGTGCAGCAATATTTCACTCACATATGAAAGAAGTGATTGATAAGTTTTCAAAACCTGAAAGAGTAATTTCATATGTTGATGACATTTTGATTGGGTCAGCCTCTATGGAGGAGCACGTGAACGATGTGAGTGAAATGTTATTGCTTTTGAGAGAAGCAGGTTTGAAAGTTAATCCAAAGAAAATACAATTGGGGAAGCAGGAAGTCCAATTTCTGGGTGTTACTGTAGCACAGTCAGGGCGGAGTATCAATGAACAAAGGGTTGAGCTAATAGCTAAACTACCTTTGCCCACTGATGAAAAAAGTCTGAGACAGATCTTAGGCATGACAGGTTTCTGTAGGGAGATTGTGCCTCATTATGCATCATTAACAGAGTGTTTGTATGATCTGCTGAAGCAAGATGAATGGATATGGAAATCAGAGCACACACTAGCTATTGAAGCGTTAAAGGAAACTTTAGGCAATGCCCCTTCATTAGCATCACCAGACCCCAACAAAGAATTCAGACTCTATCCACATGTAGGCCTTAGCACTTTGTCCGTTGCACTTACCCAAGATTATTTTGGAAAACAAAGACCTTTAGCCTATGCATCACGTTTACTATCATCTGTAGAACAAAAGTATCCTTTATGTACTCGTATGGTGCTGTGTTGTTATTGGGCAATCAACAAATTCAGATACTTGACAGGTACACAAAGGGTCATCATTGCTAGTCATCACACTCCTATAGTCATGTTAGCCAATGGGAAATGGAAAGAAGCGGATGTGAATTGTAAAAGGCTGGCCAGATGGACTACAGCTTTATTGTCAGAGAATATTGAGGGTTTGATGTTAAAGGAACCTAGTGTCCTGATTGGTGGATTGATGATTGAAGGTGAAGCTCATGAATGTCAAGTACAAGGAAGTAGTTTGCAACACAGAGTTTTTACTGCCGTATCCAAACCCTTTGACCTTGAAAGTGACTGCTGGTACATTGATGGTTCTTCTTATTATAAAGATGGAAGTAGAATCTCAGGATTTGCTGGTGTTTGTGTAAAAGATGGCGAGGTTCAGAGACAATTTTCATATTCATGTAGAGCTCGTTCTGCACAATATGTGGAAATAGCAGCACGATGGTGGAGTTGTTAACATTGCTTCTGACTCAGACCAGGTATGCAAGGGTGCAGTTGTCTATCTTTCATGGTGGAATGTGATGGGTTTTAAAGGAACAGATGGAAGTGAGATAAGATATGCACCCTTATGGAAAATGATAGAGGAGGAAACACAATTCTTTTCAAAAATCAATATCCGAAAGGTACAGGCCCACAAAAAGCAAACAACCGAGCACTACTGGAACAATACGGTAGATAGATTAGCGAAGGAGGCTGCAGTAACATCCCCCGAATGGCCTCATATAGAGCATACTTTATCATTTCCAGTGTCTGCCCTTACACGTGCTCAAGCAAAAGGAGTTGAAGAAAGGACATGTGAGTTGGGTAAATTACAAGATCAGGATGAGGAATTAGCTCAACTAAAAGCAATGTGTGGGACTGGGCCCATACAATTTGAAGGTCAAGAGATGCAGGTGAAGGATGGCCTTTTAATAACTTACAAAAATGATTTATCTTTATGGGTTGCCCCAAAAGGTGTGAGGAAAGACATTCTTACATGGATTCATGGGTCCCCTGTTGGTGGACACCCCAAGCTTCCTTTAGCTTTAGAGAGATTAGATCATGTAGCATGGTGGCCTCAAAATAAACAACACATGCAGGACCATATCTTATCATGTTTGATGTGTGCCAGGCATGATCCCGCAAATAGAAAAAGGAGAGGGGCACTGATGAGGCAAGCTCCCATGGGAGAGAATACAAATTGATTACACAGGTGAATTTCCTAACACTGCACACCAGAACAGATATTTACTCGTTGTGGTGGATTCCTTCAGTCACTGGGTTGAAGCATTCCCTACCAAAAACTGTACTGCCACTACTACTGCAAGGATCCTGGTCAAAGAAATATTTAGTCGGTGGGGGATACCAAAAGTTTTAGACAGTGACAATGGTCCAGGATTTGTAGGTAATGTGATACAAGAGACATGTAAGCTCCTTGGTGTTATTCAAAAATTCCACATCTTCTATCACCCTGAGTCTGCGGGACAGGTTGAACGAATGAACAGGACAATTAAAAATGCCCTTAGAAAGGTTGTAAATGAGCAAGGTACTGATTGGGATGAAAAATTACCCTTTGTTCTGGCAACTATTCGTTCCAGAGTTTGCAGGTCCATAGGCTTTGCCCCTTATGAAGCTCTGCTCGGCAGAACAATGAGAACGTGGAAACATCTGATAAATCCAGTCCCAGCAGCATTAGAAACTGTGTCATTATCTGAATCATGGGTAGAGATCTTAAAGGATCATGTGATTACAGTACATAAGGCTGTATGTGCCACTGATGAATGTACCCATAAAAGCTCACAACAGTGGTTTAATGCAATGGGTGACACTAGTGAATACCAAATTGGGTCTAGAGTAATGTTACAGGATTTTTCTGGGTTTCACCCATTTCCTAGAGCAAAGTGGAAGGGCCCTTATGCAGTCATAGATAAAATTGGACCCTCTGTTTACTTACTAGACTTGGGAGAGGACAGGTCAAGATGGAGTCATGCATGTCAGATCAAAGCATTTAAAGGAAAAATGGATTTGATGGATGTGAGCATTGTCTAATTTTCTTGCTGAGATTGTCTTTCAGGTCCCAGGAGTGAGGCGAATACCAGAAGACTACACCATAATGAAGACATCCCCCCTGGACAAATACAAGCCTTCTCTATTAACATATGTGTTGATAACAGCGTCAATCACTTTACTTCTTTGCATCACAAACATCAGAGTGAAAAAGTGCCCAGTTGAGGAATCAAAATGCTTCCCAGTGGGGAAATCTGATCGAAATAAAAGAAGTGTAATGGATCATACTACAGAACTTACTGTTTTAGAGGACTCGGAAGGCATCCAGATACATGGGGATACTGTAAAGGGCATAGTCGGGGGGTGGATAGTCGTTAGATGTGAGATCATGATGCCGAAATCTGATTACTTGATGGAATCTGCTGTTTGGACTTACCCAGAAGGAAGCGATCGTCACAGGAGTACAGATATAATATTAGTGGAGACAAAGAATGGACCACAAATGCAAATGACTTTAGAAAGGAACTTTACAATATTTAAGGAGGGTATTATATCCTGTAGCCCTCATGATGTGAAGGATGGAGTCTATGCAAAAATCCTAAAGATAATGGTCACAAATTCTAGAGACTGTCCTACAATTTTACAGTGGCCAGAACATGGACTTTTCCTTGAGCGGACTCAAAATTTAGTGTATAGCGATGTTTCATACTTATCATTACCATTATTGTTGAATTTTACATCATTTAACATTCCAGAAAGACTCGGAAGGCATCCAGATACATGGGGATACTGTAAAGGGCATAGTCGGGGGGTGGATAGTCGTTAGATGTGAGATCATGATGCCGAAATCTGATTACTTGATGGAATCTGCTGTTTGGACTTACCCAGAAGGAAGCGATCGTCACAGGAGTACAGATATAATATTAGTGGAGACAAAGAATGGACCACAAATGCAAATGACTTTAGAAAGGAACTTTACAATATTTAAGGAGGGTATTATATCCTGTAGCCCTCATGATGTGAAGGATGGAGTCTATGCAAAAATCCTAAAGATAATGGTCACAAATTCTAGAGACTGTCCTACAATTTTACAGTGGCCAGAACATGGACTTTTCCTTGAGCGGACTCAAAATTTAGTGTATAGCGATGTTTCATACTTATCATTACCATTATTGTTGAATTTTACATCATTTAACATTCCAGAAAGTTGCCCAAAATCAATGGGGTTATGGTTTAAAACAGTCTTTCAAACACATATAAACTTATTTTGGGATGCTACACAAGGGCTTAATTTTAAGAAAGTTTCAAAGAGGGATCTGGGTACTGATATCATATCAGGCCTCAGTTTGGGTAGTTCGATTTGGAATAGGGTTGATATAGAGAGTCTAAATATGAGAGAACAAAATTTTGTGGGTGGATTACAGCAGATACTGCTTAAAGGGGGAAGAGTGGATTTAAACGCTCTAGCTGAAATGAAAATAGATATTCAGAACATTCACACCATTGCTGCAGATTTGCAGAACGTTCAAATGTCGGTGAATGCACTGAATAAAACCATTCAAACGAATAATGTATCCAAGTCTATAGTTTGTGGTATTATAGGAAACTTGCTGAGTGAACATCTGAGCCTAGGGCTTCAAGAAATCAAACGAGGAGAATGGCCAAGGATAATGAACTCAACTTTATTATTCAATCTTATCAAAGACAGTGGTGTTACTTGTAGGAAATTTGCCCTTGCTAATGTAAGGAGCCTGGATACTCTTTGTAATAAAGATCGCATCGGAAAGCAGGAAGTACCTCTGACCATCGACATCCCTACATGGTCAACAAAACCCTTACCCGTATACAAGATGATCGTTCTTGGTGAGGTGGAGGTGAGAAATGGCACTAATATACTGAAACAACTGCTACCACAAAGCAGACTCGTCGTCAAGGATAACCAAGTATGGAAAACCATGGACCCCAACTGCTGTACCAAACGTGCCCAGGCCTGGCTTTGTTCCTGTTCTTTTGAGCGGCTGGAGTACGTAGAGGGTTGTGCTGCTACACACTCTGGAAACTGCCTGGTTCGATTACAAAAATTTGAACCGGCCTGGAAGAAAATAATTCATGGAGAAGACTCGAGGGTCTGTGCATTGGGGGTTCCCTCATTCACTTGGCAGAAGCAAGTTCAGTGCCGGACACCTATCACAGGCTGGTGTGTGAACCTCACATATGGACTGTTAACAATCGGACAGGAAGACATTCAAGCCAATATCCACATGAATCAAGTATCTGTAAACATTGAGCAAACAGATCTTGGCAATTGGGACTCTATGATTTCTCCTTTATTTAAGAAAATTCCACCACTTACAGTTGAATTGGATACATTATTTAAGAGGGATAGTAGGAAAATTATAGAATTACAAGAACTGGTGAAGGAAAACCTCATCAGTTCTAATAAAATTGCTAAAGAATTTCAGGAGCCTTGGTGGAGCATACCCAATAACATTCTTTCTCACCCGCTATTGAGAACTCTTTCCATGATTTTTGTGTTCGTTCAATTTATATTAATATGTTTTTTGTTTGGTTTATATTGTTGTGGTAGAAGACAACTAAGAACAATCCAGAAAAATAAGGAAAGCATAGAGATGGCTTCAATCTTAAGAGCCAGGGATGTCTGAGCGGTTTGATTGTGAATCGATTCTGATTCGAACCGATCCAAGTGGGGGTATATGTAGTATATTGTGTCTAATATATATATATATATATATATGTATACATGTGTGTGTGTGTGTGTATGTGTATATATGTATATATATATATATATGTTATATATATATTTATTATATGTAGTGTTTTTATTTAGGCATTCTAAAGACAAGTTTATTCTAGGCAGGCCGCTTTGGTAGCCGTTAATCTAATTGCGCATATTAACCACTTCAGCCCCGGACCATTTGGCAGCCAAAGGACCAGAGGTCTTTTTTCAATTTCGCACTGCACTACTTTAACTGGTAATTGCGCGGTCATGCAATTTTGTAACCAAACGAAATTTGCGTCCTTTTCTTCCCACAAATAGAGCTTTCTTTTGATGGTATTTGATTGCCTCTGTGATTTTTATTTTTTGCGATATAAACGGAAAAAAAGCGAAAATTTTGAAAAAAAAAGAGATTTTCTACTTTTTGTTATAAAAAAAATCTAATAAACTCAATTTTAGTCAAACATTTGGGCCAAAATGTATTCAGCCACATGTCTTTAGTAAAAAAAATGCCAATAAGCGTATATTTATTGGTTTGCGCAAAAGTTATAGCGTCTACAAACTAGAGTACATTTTCTGGAATTTACACCGCTTTTAATTTATGACTGCCTATTTCATTTCTTGAGGTGCTAAAATGGCAGAGAAGTACAAAACCCCCCCAAATGACCCCATTTTGGAAAGTAGACACCCCAAGCTATTTGCTGAGAGGCATGTTGAGCCCATTGAATATTTTTTTTTTTAGTCCCAAGTGATTGAATAAAGACAAAAATAAAAAAGATTTTTTTTTTTTTTCAAAAAGTTGTCACTAAATGATATATTGCTCACACATGCCATAGTTATATGTGGAATTGCACCCCAAAATACATTTTGCTGCTTCTCCTGAGTATGGGGATACCACATGTGTGGGACTTTTTGGGAGCCTAGCCGCGTACGGGGCCCCGAAACCCAAGCACCGCCTTCAGGATTTCTAAGGGTGCAAATTTTTGATTTCACTCCTCACTACCTATCACCGTTTCGAAGGCCATAAAATGCCAAAATAGCACAAAACCCCCCCAAATGACCCCATTTTGGAAAGTAGACACCCCAAGCTATTTGTTGAGAGGCATGGTGAGTATTTTACAGCTCTCATTTGTTTTTGAAAATGAAGAAAGTAAAGAAAAAAAAAAAATTTTTTTCTTTTTTCAATTTTCAAAACTTTGTGACAAAAAGCGAGATCTGCAAAATACTCACAATACCTCTCAGCAAATAGCTTGGGGTGTCTACTTTCCAAAATGGGGTCATTTTGGGGGGTTTTATGCCATCTGGGCATTCCATGGCCTCCGAAACTGTGATTGGCAGTGAGAAGTGAAATAAAAAAATTACACCCTTAGAAAGCCTGAAGGCGGTGATTGGTTTTTGGGGTTCCGTACGCAGCTAGGCTCCCAAAAAGTCCCACACATGTGGTATCCCCGTACTCAGGAGAAGCAACAGAATGTATTTTGGGGTGTATTTCCACATATGCCCATGACATGTTTGAGCAATATATCATTTAGTGACAACTTTTTGTAAAAAAAATATATATATTTTTTTTTTTTTCATTATTCAATCTCTTGGGACAAAAAAAAAAAATATTTAATGGGCTCAACATTGCTCTCAGCAAATAGCTTGGGGTGTCTACTTTCCAAAATGGGGTCATTTGGGGGGGGTTTGAACTGTCCTGGCATTTTATGCACAACATTTAGAAGCCTATGTCACACGTCACCCACTCTTCTAACCACTTGTAGACAAAGCCCTTTCTGACACTTTTTGTTTACATGAAAACATATTTTTTTTTTGCAAGAAAATTACGTTGAACCCCCAAACACTATATATATTGTTAAAGCAAAGGCCCTACAGATTAAAATGGTGGGTGTTGCATTTTTTTTTTCCACACAGTATTTGCGCAGCGATTTTTCAAACGCATTTTTTGTGGAAAAAATACACTTTTTTTATTTTAATGCACTAAAACACACTATATTGCTCAAATTTTTGATGAAATAAAAAATATGATCTTAGGCCGAGTACATGGATACCAAACACGACATGCTTTAAAATTGCGCACAAACACGCAGTGGCGACAAACTACATACATTTTTAAAAGCCTTTAAAAGCCTTTACATGATACCACATTAGATTCACGGAGGAGGTCTACTGCTAAAATTACTGCCCTCGATCTGACCTTCGCGGTGATACCTCACATGCATGGTGCAATTGCTGTTTACATATGACGCCAGACCAACGCTTGTGTACGCCTTTGCGCAAGAGAAGGGGGGGCAGGGGTGCTTTTTTTTTTTTTTTTTGGTTTTTTTTTTATTTATTTAGCTTTTTTATTTTATTTTTAAACTGTTACTTCCATTTTTTTTTTCTTTGTTATGATTTTTATTGTTATCTCAGGGAATGTAAATATCCCCTATGATAGCAATAGGCAGTGACAGGTACTCTTTTTTTGAAAAAATTGGGGTCTATTAGACCCTAGATCTTTCCTCTGCCCTCAAAGCATCTGACCACACCAAGATTGGTGTGATAAAATGCTTTCCCAATTTCCCAATGGCGCGGTTTATATCCGGGAGGGGGGACATTCCCTCCCACTGCTTGTAAAAGCAGTCTAGAGGCTAATTACCCGCTAGAATTGCTTTTACATGAAAGCCGATCACTGGCTGAAAAGAATGATACCAAGATGATACCTAAACCTGCAGGCATCATTCTGGTATAACCATTCAAAGTCCAGCAACATACTGGACATATATTGTAATCTTTTTTTTTTCATGCAGCCTCTTGGCTGAACGAAAAAAAGAGATTGATTGGTGGGTATGCCCACCATTAGAATACCTCCCTTCATCCACCCACTTCTAATGATGGGCATACATGCACCATTTATATATGCCGATGCATGGGGGCATCCTCCCGCAAAAGTTATGCCGTGTACACACGGTCGGAATTTCGACCGTATGTACGTGGCATTAGGAGCCAATCGCTCCTCCCCCCCCCCTGCTGCCCCCATGCTTCGGCATATATGCTCTTTTTTTTAACTGTGGTGGTGAAATCACCTCCTACAGCGTTGGAGTCGCGGCTTTATGTATCGTGGGAGCAAACGCTGTTGCTGTCAAGATAAATAAATCCGCGTTGCAACTGAATGGCGCACCTGAAAACAAAAAAATGCTCAACACTAAAACACACAGTAAACAAAATTACATACCTGAAAAGCAAGCATGATAAAACATAATAAAACATAATAAAACATAATAAAACATTGCAGAATAGAATGGAGTAAAAAAAGAGCAACAATAGAGAGAGAATAGAGTGAGAGAGAGAACAATAAAACGACAACTATTTTATTTTTTTTTATTTTTTTGAGATTCACAGGTAAAAAAGCTCCTGACTGAAGCGACTGAATCAAAACGCTACCACAAAAAAAATGTTAGCGATCGCAGGGATCAGGCCTGACTCTGCGAACGCTGCAGTTATGTGTGCTTAGTGTTTTGTAAGTGACAGTGATCGATCGATACTGCACTTGGGTGGGCTGGGCTGGGCGGAGGGGGAAAACGCAGGTGCTAGCAGGTATCTGGGCTGATCCCGCTAACAATGCGTTTTTTTTTTGGAACCCTAAACTGCTGGGACGCTAGTATAGATCTGATCAGATCAGATATTGATCTGTTCAGATACTGTGCCACTAAGGGAGGTGTATGCTTTGTGCGTGGGTGTTTGCGGTACTGGCACTAACCTGGGGCGACGCAGACCTTATTTGACCCTAAAACCTAATTGATATCACCCGCCGGGCGATCAGGGGGTTAAACCGTTATTGGGTAATAAATGGCGGGTGCCCTGACAGTATAAAAAACAAGCTAACTAACCAGCGTCACCCGTAACAGTAATACAAAAAAAAAACTGGTTACCTAGCGACACTAATGCAGCGATCAGAAAAACGATCGCTTAGTGACACTGGCAAAAGGGGGTGAAAGGGTTAACTAGGGCAATCAGGGGGTTAAACCTTTATTAGGTAATATATGGGGGTACCTGACGCTATATAAAAACCTGACGGGGAACCTAAATAACGAAATAACTAACTGGCTAACCAGCGTCACCAGTGACAGTTATACAGTGATCACTGGTGAAAGGGTTAACTCTAGGGGCAATCAGGGGGTTAAAACCTTTATTTAGGTTGTAATATGGGGGTACCTGACCTATAAACCTATTTATGAACCTATATAAACATGGCGGTTACCTAAAAAAAAAAAAATGGTTACCTAGCGACACTAATGCAGCGATCAGAAAAACGATCGCTTAGTGACACTGGCAAAAGGGGGTGAAAGGGTTAACTAGGGGCAATCAGGGGGTTAAAACCTTTATTAGGTAATATATGGGGGTACCTGACGCTATATAAAAACCTGACGGGGAACCTAAATAACGAAATAACTAACTGGCTAACCAGCGTCACCAGTGACAGTTATACTGTGATCACTGGTGAAAGGGTTAACTCTAGGGGCAATCAGGGGGTTAAAACCTTTATTTAGGTTGTAATATGGGGGTACCTGACCTATAAACCTATTTATGAACCTATATAAACATGGCGGTTACCTAAAAAAAAAAAAATGGTTACCTAGCGACAGCAGTGACACTAATACAGCGATCAGAAAAAACGATCGCTTAGTGACACTGGCAAAAGGGGGTGAAAGGGTTACCTGGGGGGCAATCAAGGGGTTAAACCTTTATTAGGGGGGGGTGGGGGGCTACCTTGGACCTAAAACTAACTGCCCTGACAGTTATTACAGTCACACTGACACTAAATGCAGTGATCAGTAAAAAAATGATCACTGCAATTAGTGACACTGTGACTGGGGGGGGAGGGGGTGATCTGGGGGGTGATCAGGGGGTGACAGGGGGGTGGATTGTGTGCCTATGTGTACTGGTGTCAGTGTACTGTTTGTGCACTAACCTTTAGATGTTCACAGCTCGGCGTTCCGGTCACATAGACCGGCGCACCGAGCGTGACATCACTTCCTCTGCCTGTGTTTTGATTGACACAGACAGAGGAAGCATCTGATTCGCCAGGAGCGATCGCGAGGGGGTGGCCAGAAACCACTGGCCGTCCCCTCATCCCGGATCGCTCCTGAAGCGATCCCGACCGTCCCCGCCGGCCGGGGGGGGGGTCCGATCGGACCCCCCACCCGCCGGAAGAATGGCACGTACAGGTACGTGGTTCTGCCTGTACGTGCCATTCTGCCGACGTATATATACAGGGGGCGGTCGGCAAGTGGTTAAAAGAGGGTTTGTTGGTCAAAGGACAAATGGCCAGACCAGACTTACTCCACATATGAAAGGGAACAGATAATGATTATCTTAATCTAATCAGTATTCACACATGTCAAAGGGGGAATATGCAAGAATGTAAATTGGGGCAGCTTTATAATTACAACTATTCACAGCTTGGGGTTGTCTCCTGTCACTCTGAAAGACCGGGGCAGATCAAAGCATTTAATGGAAACGCCCAATCAAATTGCTCAGACATTCAGTGTGTGTGGGGGATATAACAGGATGTTCAATCTGTTTAGAAGTGTGTGTTCTTACGAAGGCACCCAAGAGTCACATGTTTCCATGGGGCTCTAAATATTACTAGCACTGTCGTGATATGAACTCTGTTGGATTTTTGTCATCTGTAAGACTGTTCAGTTTTGGAAGTCAATAAAATCTCTCTCTGGGAGAATCGGGTTTTGCTGCGGAGACAATACTTTTAATAACTATATTCCATCTACGAGGAACGACTATAAGATTAGATCACTACACAGTCTCTTTAAATCAAGAGGCAGAGATCTGCCTATTAGGACTAGTAGGGAATAATATCACCCCTATAGAAGGGAGAATACAGGTGGGTCTGTTGCTCTTTTATGCTAGAAAGACAATAGTGCTGAATTGGAAGAAGGCGGAAGCCCCAACGTTAACACAGTGGAAAAATTTAGTAGATAGTAATCTACCATTATATAGGGAAACATATTGGAGTAGAGGACATGGAGAGAAATATGAGAGAGTATGGGCAAGCTGGATAGAAAATTCCACACCAAAAGGGGGGGGGGGAGGGGTAAGAGGGATATGAATGTATAAATGTGTGTGTGTGTGTGTGTGTGTGTGTGTATGTATGTATGTATGTATGTATGTATGTATGTATATATATATATATATATATATATATATATATATATATATATATATATATATATATATATATATAGTGACATTGGGGGATGTCTAGCTCAGTGGTAGATGCCTTTTCAGTAACTTCACAGCGAACAGGAACTTTAGTTTAAGGGCATGGTAGCCCACTTTTATTGAAAAGGAACAAAATAAAAAGAAAGTTCATGCACTTGGATGCCCACACAGGGGTTCTTCTCCCAACAAACAATAACAAATGGAAAATGCCAAGCCACCTGGCTCTCTTCAGAAGTATTGCCACTTAGGCTTTACACTTCAGCCCTCTTGGCCATATAACAGGTTTCCCGTACAACTACTGTACCTCTTTTCAGGTTCCTTGCTGTTCAGGCCTTCCACTTCAGGCTCTCATATGTTTCCTTAGATGCACACAGCTTCAACGCACACAGCGTCTATCTAGAAAGCAGCCCCTCACTGCTCTGATCCTCAGACTTGGGTCTTTGGCTTTCACTAGTGCACACCTGCACTCTGGGTGGAGCCCAGAACTCTAATCCTGACTCTGCTATAAGCCCAGGATCCACCTGCTCAATCAACCAGCCAGACTCCTGGCTGTTCCCAAAACCCGATCCCAGGATTGGAGATTCCGTCCCACCCATAACGCTATGGAATCTCCAGGCTCCAGGTCCCCAACTGGATTTTACAAACTTTGGAGGAAACTGATAAAACAGATTCCTCCACATTAAATACACCTGGAGCCCCTCAACCTGCATATTTGAGAACCCTGGGCGACATTTACTAGGACAGGGAACTGTACAGTCACAATATATATATATATATATATATATATATATATATATATATATATATATATATAATTTTGTAGTATTTGAGGAAATGACTATGAATGGATTTTATGGAAGCTCATAAGAGAGCGATGAATGGTGAAATGTATAATGGATATGTAAAAAAAAAGAGATATTTAAAAAAAGATATTATATACATAAAAAGAGCAAAATCACTTTTTTTTTTTTTTTTTATTAAAAAATAAGACCACAGAAAAGTTAGCCCAATTTTTTTTTATATTGTGAAAGATGTTACGCCCAGTAAATTGATACCCAACATGTCATGCTTCAAAATTGCACCTGCTCGTGGAATGGCCACAAATTTTTATCCTTAATCTCCATATGCAACGTTTAAAAAATCCTACAGGTTGCATGTTTTGAGTTAGAGGAGGTCTAGGGCTAGAATTATTGCTCTCGCTCGAACGATCGTGGTGATGCCTCACGTGTGGTTTGAATACCGTTTTCATAATGCGGGCGCTACTAAGGTATGCGTTTGCTTCTGCACAGGAGCGGGACGAGGCACCTTAAATTTTTTTTTGTCGTGTTTTTTTACTCTATTTTTTATTTTTACTGTTCTTTTAAAAAAAAAATTGTCACATTTATTCATAATACAAGGAATGTAAACATACCTTGTAATAGAAAAAAAAAGCATGACAGAACCTCTTAAATATTGAGATCTGGGGTCAAAAATATATTTACACTAAAATGCAATAAAAAAAAATGGCATTTGAAAAAAAAAATAAAGCTATGGGCGGAAGTGACATTTGGATGTTGCTTCCGCCCTACAAATGGTATGGAGCCTGTCCCCTCCATACCACAGAGGGGACAGGATCCGATCACCTCCGCCACTGCCAGCGGCTCCTGTAAGCGGCGGAGGGCACCGGAGCGCAACAGGAGGGGGGCCCCTCTCCCGCCACCAATAAAAGTGATCTTGCGGCGAATCTGCTTTTGAGACCACATTTATCTGAAAGCGGACCACCCGCTGAAGAAGTGGACACCGGAGTTATGGCAGCTAGCGGGGCGGTCCGTAAATTGGTTTATCTTTTGAAATATTTTTTTTAGACCCCCCCCCCCCCCCCCCCCCCCCCCAATGGACCCCCTGGTCTTTTTTTTGCAAGACTCAATTATTTTCTCCTTTTCTATGGGGCCCAAGGAATCCTAGATATAAGTTGACCACCCTCGTGTCCCTGTAATTAGGGTGGCCTAGCTTTTCCAGACCTACTGTACCTAGCCAACCCTTTCACTCGGTTGGAAATGGCGGTGGTAGAGTCTTAGAAGCTCTTAAGCTCCTTTTTATAAAGAGGCCCAAGGGCCTCCTATAATTTGACTACCCCAATGTTTACTACTATCTGAGCTTAGAAGGCTGGTCTTAGATGCGAGCATTACCCTAGAGCAGCAATCTCATCAAATGCTCCTCTCCTGGTTGAATCGTACTTTTCCCCAGTTTTATAAACTACCAGAACCTATTGTATGGACCAAATACAACGTCAAGTTGGTCTCTCAGGTTGTCACTAATCTGGAGTTATGGAGCACCCCCCTGCTTTCTGATGGTTCCTGGGCTTACCTGGATGAGGTAAGATGGCTTCCGCTCCTCTCTATGATCTAAGACTGAAGTGACATGTCATTTCTGGCTCCCGTCCCAATGTAAACGAGCCCTTTTTTTTTTTTTTTTTTTTGATCTAACACTTATTGACCCCAAATCTCTCCATAAAGAGGACCTGTCGCTGCTAATTTCTATCACAAGGGTTCTTTACATTCCTTGTGATAGGAATAAGTGATCAATAAAAAGGTAACAAAATAAAATTTTTAATTTTTTTTTAAAACACTCCCATCCCCTGTGTCATCGTGCAGTGGTGAATACAGTGTCACGCCCACATATGTAAAAGCTGTTCAAACCACATGTGAGGTATTGCCACAAACGTCATCATGAGATCAATAATTCTAGCACTAGCTCGCCTATGACGATTTTTAAGTACCGTAGTTTGGTGCCATTCCATGGGCTTGCACATTTTCTAAAGCATAATCTGTTGGGTATCTGTAGAATGTGATACACTATTAATTACTAATATTATATCATCTATGTATTAATTTGTCTAGGCCCTATAAATTAGTTAGTCTATTAAACTCTGAGCGCATGCTACTGTTAATATCACAATAATACAAATTAGCTATGCAACCAAACACCCGGTTTAAGATCAATCAAATCTCATTTATTTCCCACGGACATAAGAAAGCTTATATAAGATATTATTAGAAGTTACAAGATTACATAGCATACAATCACAATACAATACAATCGTATACTTAGCACATCCTAGTAGCTGAGATGGAATAAGATGTGCCCGCATGGGTTAGGTCTCAAGATGGCCGAGTCATCAGCTTAACAAAACACCCTCATGACAGGCTTTCCTCAACAAGCCTAGAGAGACAGAGAGCATTTCCTGTGTGTGTGATCCTTTCATTCAAACATACACACCCACTCATAGCCACCCCTATTTGCCTTCCATCCAATAGACATCGCCAAGAGGTAATCCTTTACACGTCTGCCCATTCTTCAGGAAGCATGCTGTATTGTCCACTAGGGGCAGCGTCTCTATTAGCCTTGAGCCATCTAGCGCAATCTTATTCTCTTGGAGTCTGTAATCGCATATATCACAGCAGGTGGGCCTGAGCCAAGCCATTGTTCCTCTGATTACAAAGCTTGATATGTTTCATTCCAACTGAGGCAACCTGGCTATAGCAAACAGGAAGTGAACTACCAGAAGTATGACACTAAACCATATTTCTTATCCAACAGTATCTATTTACTCAACGTAACATCTTTCATATTTTACAAAAAAGCATATTCTGTAATATATTTTTTTTTTTTAAAGTGTATTTTTTTCAAAAACATTGCGTTTGAAAGATCCCTGCACAAATACCGTGTGACATAAAAAATTACAATGACCGCTATTTTCTAGGGCAGTGTTTCTCAACTCCAGTCCTCAAGGTGCCCAAAAAGGTAATGTTTTCAGGATTTCCCTCAGATGAAACGGCTCTGATAATTACTAAGGCTGTGAAACTGATCACATCACCTGTGCAAAATAATGGAGAGTCTGAAAACATGACCTGTTGGGGTGCCTTGAGGACTGGAGTTGAGAAACACTGCTCTAGAGCCTCTGGAAAAAAAATTTGGGTGTTCTAAGTAATTTTCTAGCAAAACAAATTATTTTTACATGCATGAGAGAAGTGTCAGAATTGGCCCGGTAGGCAAGTGGTCAAAAAGGTGAACTTATCATTTAACTCCTGTCCTCTGCAGCACATTTACATTTCCTTTGCTTCCCTGAGTTGTCTTCAGCCAAAATAAAACTGTGACATAAGTTATCTTTAAGAACGAGTATAGCTATCGGCGCAAAAGATGATAAATATTCTATATGAAAAAAAATATATAAATATGTCAGATATAAACATATAAATGAGAGATAGATCTATCTATAATTTAGATCTATCGTTTTATTATGTCTAAATCTGCTGACCCGCCAATCACTGTGTAAGTGATTTTACAACACCTCAATAAAATAGTATAAATCAGTGTAACGCAGCAAAAATAAATATAATACAAAATAAATGACTAAATAAATCATTAGTACATAAATGTGTAAAAAGTCCTCTGTGAATTGATACTTTTTAAATTCCTCCGTGAATTAAGTACAATCCTTTAGACCCCTTTCACACTGGGGCGTTTTTCAGGCGCTTTAGCGTTAAAAAAGCGTCTGTGTAAAGCGATTGAAAGAAGCCTCATCTGCAATCCCAATGTGAAAACCCAAGTGCTTTAAGAGCCCTCTCACACTGCCAGCGCCCGAAAAACGCTCGTAAAGCGCCGCTTAAACTAGCAGCGATTTACCAGAGTTTTTCGAGCGCTAGTAGGGAGCTTTTAACCCCTGCTAGTGGCCAAAGGGTTAAAAGCGCCCACAAAACGCTGATGCCAAAAGTGTTTTGCAGGCGCTTCCCATTGATTTCAATGGGAAGGGGCGCTTTAGGAGCGGTGTATTCACCACTCCTAAAGCGCTGCAAAGAAGCTGCTTGCAGGACTTTTTTTGACGCCCTGCCAGTGCAGCGCCTCAGTGTGAAAGCACTCAGGCTTTCACATTGGGATTGCAGTTGCGGCTTCTTTCAGGCGCTTTACAGTCGCTTTTTTAACGCTAAAGCACCTGAAAAACGCCCCAGTGTGAAAGGGGTCTTAGTGTATACAGTGTCTGATCACGTGACCAACCTCCACCAAGCAAAGTGCCTGCTCATCTCCGTGTAAATAAACAATGAGCTATTATCTCCTCACAACACGGTCAAGCGACTCCACTCCTCGTTCCTCGGTAATGGGATAATGGATCTCGTGGTCAGAGCTCCATGTAAAGAAAATGGGCTGATATCTCCTCATTACCCGGATAGACAGCTTTGATCCTTCTCTCCTCTTTAGTCTGATATACAATTCCGTGCTCACAACTCTCCCTGGATTATATGTATAATGATGTAGAAGGAAATGGAAACATTTATTGCCAAACCCACTATAAAATTACACTTGCAAAAATAAACAGGAAAAATACTCGTATATATTAAAACAGATCCGGCTCACCACCTCACTAGGTAAGACTCTGGTGAATGTCACAACTCTACGCCTCCCTTAAACACGTCGCCACATGATAGGTGGAGATTAGAGCCTCTGAGTGACGTTAAATAGCTGAATATACATCTCTATGGTAACCAGACAACAAACGGGCAAACAAATGGAAAAGGGCCATCACTCGCAAGTCCTCCCACTGTCATTATGTTCTATTTATATTTGACATTGTGCGTGCAGTGTCCCCAGCCGCATTTTCTTATTCTGACAGTGGAAGGACTTGCGAGTGATGGTTCACTTTATTTTGTTTGCCCGTTTGGTTACCATAGAGATGTGTATTCAGCTATTTAATGTCACTCAGAGGCTCTAGGCTCCACCTACTGAGGAAGCCTATCATGTGACACGCGCTTAGGGGAGGCGTAGAGTTCTGTGATGTTCTCGGAGTCTCACCTAGTGAGGTGGTGATCCGGATCTGTTTTAATATATATGAGTATTTTTCTTGCAAAAGTATTCACCCCCCTTGGGTTTTTACCTATTTTGTTGCATCACAGCCTTTAGTTCAATGATTTTTTAATCTGAATTATATGTGATGGATAAGAACACAATATAATTTGGTGAAGTAAAATTTGAAAAATAAATACATAACTATTTTTCAGAAATAAAAAACGGATAATTGGCATGTGCGTATGTATTCACTAGGGATGAGCCGAACGGTTCGGTTCGCAGCAGGACATGCAAAAAGTTTGAACACTGTTAGTCTGTGGGACATGAATGTGAAAAAAACAAAAATGCTAATTTTAAAGGCTTATATGCAAGTTATTGCCATAAAACGTGTTAGGGGAACTGGGTCCTGTCCCAGGGGACATGTATCAATGCAAAAAAGTTTTAAAAACGTACATTTTTTCAGGAGCGGTGATTTTAATAATGCTTAAAGTGAAACAATAAAAATGAAATATTCCTTTAAATATCGTGCCTGGGGGGTGTCTATAATATGCCTGTAAAGTGGTGCATTTTTCACATGTTTAGAACAATACAACAGCAAAATGACATTTCTAAAGGGAAAAAGGTCATTTAAAACTGCAACTGTAATGTATTGTGGTGTCCTGGCAATATACATGAAAATCAATTGAGAAAAATGGCATGGGCCCCCCCCCCCAGCCCATTACCAGGTCCTTTGGGTCTGTTATGGATATTAAGGGGAACCCCACACCCAAAAAAAGAAAAATGCCGTGGGGGACCCCCAGGCACTATATACTCTGAACAGAAGTATATATACTATACGGCCTGCCCTATATACTCAGCAGAAAATTGGGCCTTAGGTGTTGGTGGTACCAGAACACTGTAAACCCTCAGTTACTCTTGGTGAGTGCAGGAACGGGCCCTGCTGTGAAAAACTATATCAAAAATTTTAATTACATGCCCCTGTTAAACAGGGGCAGACAAATTGGGCCTTTGGTGGTGCCACAACACTGTAACACCTCACAGATACTATTGTTGGGTGCAGGAATGGGCCCAGATGTGAAATATTAAATCAAAAATTGTAACTGCATGCCCCTTTTGTCTAGGATAGTCACTCAGCATAGGCATTCTTCAAGGGATCCCACATCCATAGAAAAATCAATCATTTACATCAGCATCAGGTGCTTGATAGCTGCTGATCCAAGACTGATTCATTTTTATGCATGTGAGCCTATCAACAGAGTCTGTGGACAAATGCACTCAATGATCCATTACAAACCCTCCAGCAGCACTGAATGTGCATTCAGAAAGAACGCTGGATGCAGGACAAGCCAGTAGCTTAACCACTTCAGCCCCGGACCAATTGGCAGCCAAAGGACCAGGCCCCTTTTTGCAATTCGGCACTGCGTCGCTTTAACTAACAATTGCGCGGTCATGCGACGTGGCTCCAAAACAAAATTGGCGTCCTTTTTTTCCCACAAATAGAGCTTTCTTTTGGTGGTATTTGATCGCCCCTGCGGTTTTTATTTTTTGCGCTATAAACAAAAATAGAGCGACAATTTTGAAAAAAATGCAATATTTTTTACTTTTTGCTATAATAAATATCCCCAAAAAATATAAAAAAACATTTTTTTTTCCTCAGTTTAGGCCGATACGTATTCTACATATTTTTGGTAAAAAAAATCGCAATTAGCGATTATTGATTAGTTTGCGCAAAAGTTATAGCGTTTACAAAATAGGGGATAGTTTTATAGCATTTTTATTAATATTTTTTTTTTTATTAGTAATGGCGGCGATCAGCGATTTTTATTGTGACTGCGACATTTTGGCGGACACATCGGACATTTTTGACACATTTTTGGGACATTTGTCATTTATACAGAAATCAGTGCTATTTAAATAGCACTGATTCCTATGTAAATGACAGTTGTAGTTAGGGGGTTAACCACAAGGGGGCGGGGAGGAGTCAGTGTGACGTGATGTGTTGTGTTTACTGTAGGGGGGCGTGGCTGTACGTGTGACGTCATTGATCGGCGTTCCCGATGACAGGGAACCGCCGATCACTGACAGTCAGTGTAGGAAGCGCGGGGAGAGGTTTGTTTACATAGACCTCTCCCCGTTCTTCCGCTCCGTAACCCGATCGCGGGATACCAGCGGCGATCGGGTCCGCTGGTCCCGTGGCCGGGGTCACGGAGCTCCCGACCGGGTCGCGAGCGCGCCGCTAGCGGCGCACGCGCGACCCACGGGCAGGCACATGCACGATCACGTACAGGTACGTGATTCTGCCTGCCCGTGCCATTCTGCTGACGTATATATGCAGTGGCCGGTCGGGAAGCGGTTAATGGCATATTGAGCAAGTTCTGGCCAGTGGTCCATCCTCGAGACCCAGTAACCCAGTGGATGGTCTGTTGAAAAGGTCTCCAAGTCTGCTCTTGCCCCTAGATTTTCCTGCACCATGTATTGCAGACGCTGGCGATGATTGCTTGAACCAATCAGACCTTGGCGCTGAGGACTGAAAAACTGTCTAAAGGCATCAGTCAGCCAGCCACCTTCTCCACCGCTCTTCCTCTGAACGAAGCCTCAGCAACACGTTGTCTAGCACCAGGAAGTTGTAACCTCCCAGGGTCTGGAAATGCATTGCACAAACATTTCTTCAAGGCCTTCAAGGGTTGCCAGCCAGTAATGATCCCTCTCCTTGATACCACAAATCCTAGGGTCCTTTCGCAGGCTTTGCAGAATCAGGGAGGCCATGCAGCGCAAGTTTGCAGAGGTATTCGATTCAGAGTCCTCTGGGTCACTAAGGATCACATGATCCATAACAACCTCCTCCCAGCCATGTACAACTCCTTGGGTTTCTGGGGACTGAAAACCATCCCTTGAAGACTGCTGCTGAGTGTTATCCTCCACGTCCATGCTGACACATTCCTCTTCCTCCTCCCCTTCCTGTGTGTTTGGCAGGCCCGCAGGAATACTATCTGGATAAAGGGGGCCTTGAGAGGTAAGGAAGTCCTCCTCCCGCTGTTCTGCCTCAAGTGCCCTGTCCATTATTCCACGAAGCGTGTGCTCCAACAGGAAGACAAGAGGGACAATCTCACTGATGCATGCATTGTCGCTGCTCACCATCCTCGTGGCCGCCTCAAATGGTGACAGGACAGTACATGCATCCTTGATCAGTAGCCACTGACGTGGCGAAAAAAGCCAAGCTCCCCTGACCCTGTCCTGGAGCCATACTCACACAGGTACTCATTGATGGCCCTCGGCTGCGTGTGCAGCTGCTGCAGCATTGCCAATGTTGAGTTCCACCTGGTGGGCATGTCACAAATGAGGCAGTTGGTGGGCAGGTTGCATTCCATTTGAATGTCAGCCAGCCCTGCACTGGCATTGTATGACCGGCAAAAATGACCACAGACTTTTCTGGCCTGCCTCAGGAGACCCTGTAAGCCTGGGTACCTGCTCAAGAACCGCTGCACCACCAAATTCAGGATGTGTGCCAAACATGGGACATGGGTCAAGTGTCCCTGTCGGAGGGCGGAGAGAAGGTTGGTGCCATTGTTGCATACAACCATTCCTGGCTGAAGCTGGCGTGGCGTCAACCACATCTGAGCCCTGCCCCTGCAGAGCTGACAGAATCTCTGCCCCTGCAGAGCTGACAGAATCTCTGCCCCAGTGTGGCTCCTGTCCCCTAAGCAGACCAACTCAAGTACCGCATGGCACCTTTTTGCCTGAGTGCTTGCGTAGGCCCTTGAACGCTTACAGAGCAACACTGGTTCAGAGGACAAATCTGCAGAAGAGGTCAGAGAGGAAGAAGAGGAGGGGGTGGAGGTGAGAGCTGTGGCAGAATCACCACCAGCATTTTGGAGGCGTGGCAGAACAAGCTCCAACAATACTGAACCCTGGCCTGCATCATTCCCAGCTGCCAGCAGAGTTGCCCAGTGTGCCGTGAAGGTAACATCCCTGACCATGCCTGCTAGACCATGAGTCAGCGGTGATTTGCACCTTACTGCTGACCGCCCTGTCCAACGAGGTCAAAACTTTGCCTTCCACATGCCGGTAGAGAGCCGGAATGGTCTTCCGTGAAAAGCAATGGCGTTTTGGAACCTGCCACTGAGGTACAGCACATTCCACAAATTCACGAAATGGGGCAGAGTCTGCTGAAAAGGCAGTAGTTGCAGTGCTAGCAATATGGCCAAGCTAGCATTCAGACGCTGAGCATGTGGATGGCTGGGACTGAATTTGTTTTTACGGTTTTGCAACTGGGGTAGGGAAATTTGCCTGCTAAAATCAGATGAAGATATACTGATCGCAGATTGGCTGCAAGTACTTGGGACACCTATTGCTATACCTTCATTCCTTTCAGTGCGACCTGCACCTGCGGAGCTCTGCGGTGTGATGCAGTAGGGTGGCTGCCCTTAAGCTGCCCCCTAGAGGACATCCTGCCTTGTTGGAGTTGTGCCGCCGCCTCTCTTCTATCAGGCACCCAAGTAGAGCCAGTGACCTCATCATCCCCTTTCCTCCTCGTCACTGGAGCAAAATTGGCAGTATGCTGCGGGAACTTGACTGACAGTTTCTTGTCCTCCTTGGGCACCCCCTCTCTAGGCTCACGTTACTCCCTTCTTCAACCTGGGAACCAACATCGGAGCCTTCCAATCGCTGTGCATCCTCCAGCAGCATGTACCCAACACTGTGCTCGAATAGTTCGGGAGACTCCTCCGTGCATGATGGTGGGGCTACGGAAGGAGTGACTGTGGTCAAGGAGCCGGTGGAATAGGCCGCTTTGGCAGCTGCATTGGAACGCAAACGACTCTGAGCCTGGGTGACAGAGGATGAGGACGGCTTTGTTATCCACTCCACCAACTCTTCTGCATGTTCTGGCTCAATAACACGGCCAGCAGCAGAAAAAAAGGACAAGCGTGCCCCACGGATGCACCATGTCCATGACCAGCACTGTTGACTGTAGACACAGAGCCTGCCTGCCCTCTTTTTAGTGGCCTGTGAGCGTCTGCCTCTCCTTGGTGGTCTTCTGGACATGATGTATATTTTGTTTTGCAACACCACACTGCACTGTTTTGTGTACTGTGTACAACACCACAAAAGTAGTAGCAACTGCAGTACGGCTGCACTGTATTGTGTAATGTGTACACCACCAGAAAAGTAGTAGCAACTGCACTACAGTTTCAGGGACCGGGCAAGGAGGGCATTAATCAGAGAGGCAGCACAGAGACCTAAGGTAACACTGGAGGAGCTGCAGAGGCTTTATGGCAGAGTGGCCAGAAGAAAGCCATTACTTTCAGCAAAAAACAAAATGGCACGTTTTGAGTTTGCGAAAAAAGGCATGTGGGAGACTCCCAAAATGTATGGAGGAAGGTGCTCTGGTCTGATGAGACTAAAATTGAACTTTATGGCCATAAAAGAAAACTGTCTGGCGCAAACCCAACACATCGCATCACCCAAAGAACACCATCCTCCATTTTCAGAAGTCGGGACTGGGAAACTGGTCGGAGTTGAGGGAAAGATAGATGGTGCTAAATACAGGGATATTCTTGAGCAAAACCTGTACCACTCTGTGTGTTATTTGAGGCTAGGATGGAGGTTCACCTTCCAGCAGGAAAATTACCCCAAACACAGCTAAAGCAACACTTTAGTGGTTAAAGGGGAATGGCCTAGTCAAAGCCCAGACCTCAATCCAATAGAAAATATGTGGTCAGACTTAAAGATTGCTGTCACAAGCGCAAACCATCCAACTTGAAGGAGCTGGAGCAGTTTTGCAAGGAGGAATGGGCACAAATCCCAGTGGTAAGATGTGGCAAGCTCATAGAGGCTTATCCAAAGCGACTTGGATCTGTGATAGCCACAAACGGCTCTACAAAGTATTTACTTTAGGGAGAATAGTTATGCACATTGACCTTTTCTGTTATTTTGTCCTATTTGTTTGCTTCACAATAAAAAAAAAAAAAAAATCATCTTTAAAGTTGTGGGCATGTTCTGTAAATTGAATGATGCAAATCCTCAAACTATCCATGTTGATTACAGGTTGTGAGGCAATAAAACACGAAAAATTCCGGGGGGGTGAATACTTTTGCAAGGCACTGTAAGTGTAATTTTATAGCAGGGTTTGGCAATACATTTTTCCATACGCAGTACACTGTTTGTCCCTTCTACTTCATTATACATATAATCCGAGGAGAGTTGTGAGCATGGGATCATATATCAGACTAGAGAGGAGGATTGAAGCTGTCTGTCCTGGTAATGAGGAGATATCGGCCTGTTTTCTATACACACGGAGCTCTGTGAGGACGAGATCCATTATCCCATAAATGAGGAATGGAATCGCTTGACCGGTTTGTGAGGAAGATAATAGCTCATTGTTTACACGGAGATGAGCAGGCACTTTGCTTGGTGGAGGATTGTCACATTTGTTTTATGATCAGACATTTTCACTAAAGGATTGTACTAAATTAATCGGAGGAATTTAAAAAGTATAAATTCTGAGGACTTTTTACACATTTATTAACAGTTTTTTGGGGTTTTATTCATAATGTACTAATTTATTATGTTGGCATTTATTTTGTATTGTATTTATTTTTGCTGTGCTACACTGATTTATACTATTTTATTTTAATGAGTTACCTTTTAGCCCTTTTAAAAAAACTAAAGGCAAAACATTCATTTTCTTTTGCATAGAGTGGAGAGGGATTAGCACCACCCCTGACCGTTTTTACTGTTGTGCTTTTTAAGGACAGTTTCCCGCACATTTTTTAATTAATTTTTAACAAAGATATTTTTAAGCTACAAAATCAATCTATATGACAGTCTATATATGTGAAACTTATTCACGGAGTCAAGTGATCATACGAAATAGTTATATTTATTGGTTGACAGAAAACAAATATTTACATGAAATTAAAATACAGATTGCATTACTTGAACATTTTGACAATGGAAACTCCCTCAAACTGGGCATAGTAGTACCTTGGACACAATATCACCATGATAACTTCTTCAGTAGAATCAATAACATTATGATACTTGACAATTAAACAGAATGTCTGTATTTCACTCACCCAGCCGTTACTATGCTGCAGGTAAGTAACGTTGAACAATGTGAAATAAATTAGACATTTGTTTGTCAATAAAATTGGCCACTATGCAAAAGTAATATATAATGAAAGATTTACTTTTAGAGAAAAAATCTAAAAGGTGGTTATTGATTCTGGAGAATGATTATCAATAATAGAATATTCAATACATCAAAAGTTAAGAGAACATACCAGATAAAATCAACATGACATATTTACCCATTTCAAAATGGCCATTAGTCTGGATTGCTGGTTAACAGGATTTAAGATGGCTGTCGGGTTCAGAAATCTTCTTGGATGTTAAAGTATATATTCATGCATGGTGCATGGGTGTCAGTCTATCTGGGAAGATCTTTCTCCCAGTGTCCCTTCCTCAGGGTAGGTCCCTGAGCCTCCTCCTCTCAGGGTGGGTCCCTGAGCTCTCGTCCCTAATGTTGTTATTATTATTATTATTATTATTATACAGGATTTATATAGCGCCAACAGTTTGCGCAGCGCTTAACAAAATAAAGGCAGACATTACAATTACATAACAATTTGGTACAAGAGGAATCAGAGGGCCCTGCTCGCTAGAGCTTACAATCTAAAAAGAAAGGGTCAATTGATGCAAGAGGTAATAGCTGTGGGGGATGAGTTGATGGAAAAAGTAAAACGGTGTTAGTTAGAAGCAGGATAGGCTTCTTTAAAGAGAAAGGTTTTCAGGGATCGTCTAAAGATGGATAGATTAGGGGACAGTCGGACAGATTGGGGTAGAGCGTTCCAAAGGATGGGAAAAACTCTGGAGAAATCCTGGAGGCGAGCATGGGAGGAGGTGACAAGGGAGCTAGAGAGCAGGAGGTCTTGGGAGGACCGAAGAGAGCGGCTTGGTTGGTATTTTGGTACTAGGTTAGTGATGTAGCTGGGGGCGGAGTTATGGATGGCTTTGTAAACTATTGTTAGTACTTTGAATTTTATTCGTTGGGTGAGTGGAAGCCAGTGGAGGGATTGGCAGAGAGGGGTATCTTTCTTGTCTCTTAAATACCCCTCAAACAATAAGCTAATAACATTTATAATATGTTCAGCCCAAAAGGTATGTGTTCCTTTTCTATTGGCAGGCAAAATGTATTGTTTACCTTTCCCAGGAGTCTAATGATTTTAAGGTAATAGCACCTTCAACCACCAGGTGGTGTCTCACATGTGTTTGTTTATTTCTTTAAGTAATATATTCTATTTTTATAATGTGTATTAGTTTTTATATATGTTCTAATGAATATATCTCTAGTGTTCAGGAATGATAGTAACCGATCTAATAGAAAATATGCTTAACATAATTATTGATTAATCACTTGCATAAAATGGTTATATATATGTACATCAATGTATATCTAATAAAATTTAGTCCATTTAAAAAGGACACAGGTTATATATATTAATCAAAATCACATACAATTATTATCTATATGAATACATGTATAATTTGGGTATCCAATCAATATTTGTTTATCTAAACATAGATTCAATTCTTATACAGTTATAATCACAATTATATGTTTTTCATAATACTAATTTGTTGCTAAAACACTTCTACTTATAATCACACTTTCATATTTATTTTCTTGATTACACTTAAAATTATAATGTCTCTTTTGTGACCTACAAATATCACATATAATGCGAATGACTTGTATTCACTGCATAAGTACTTTGAAAATATGTCTGATTTGCCTCTACCTTTAAAATCATGTTTTGAGATGGACTTTGAGCGGTCCAATAAATGTTTGGATAGCTTAGCTGTGTCCACAAGTCCCTAAAACTTCACACAATAGGTTTTGTTGGACAAGGTGTCAGCTATTGAATTTTGTCTTCATGGTTGTAAATTGTCCAAACAGTCTTTACTTGAGCACAATGGGTTCTTCTAGTTACAGATTATTTCCATGTGATAATTACTTAGTCTTAATTATGCTAGTCTTGTCTTCTCAATCTACCCAAAAATAAGTACACATCTTTTTGTTTGGTGACAAACGGTACCATTGTTCTAGTTTCTTTCTGGCTCAACACCTGCTTGTAAAATGTATATATTTGAGACTTGTAAAAGAGGAAACAAGCTCATCTGCTTTTCTAGAGCAATAGTTCAATTCATTTTAGGCCTACTGAATCTCTCATCTCTCGTCTCTGCCAGTGAATATTAGATGTATTTCTTCATAAATTCACAACACTGTGGTCTGTGCTCCCACTATGGAGATTTACCCTCTCTATTTTTCCTGTTTACCATTATCATTGAACGTAAAAGAAAATGACAAATTTAGGGTTGTCCCCAGAAAAGTAATAAAAAGGAAATATTCTTATGTGGGAACTAGTTCTGGTGTCCTGGGGGCCCCCTAAGGAATTCCCTTAATTTGCAGGGATTTCCTCTCTCTTCCTGTTAGGCTTTGGGACAGGAAGTGAAGTGAAATCTCCACAATGGAACACAGATGGCGGAAGAAATCTAACAGGGGTTATAACCCTCCCTTGCTCTATCCAAAAGGGGGATAAAATTGCCTATTGTTCGACTTTAATTTTGAATCCAGCAACTTGTTGCAAATGCATCTGAACAGAACTTTTTTGGAGCCAGGAAGGTGAATGAATGCTGCTGGGAAGGTCTGCATTCAAGCAAAATTTTTGCTTTGCCCTGCGTGAAAAGTGCATCTCTTCACTGCAGAGTGAGAAAGTCTGAAAAGAAACTGCTACCGCTGTGCTCTTTATAAAATTTGGTATTGGTCTGATGTGTCCACTTTGTTGAATGTTTTTCATGCTTGAACATAATTCATTCGATTGTGTTGATAAAACCAGTTCCTCCGCTGCACCGCTTACTCTCAGCACCCCCAGCTCCTCTCCTTTCTTCTCCGTTTACCTCAATGCTGTACATCTTGCTCCTCTGTTCTTCCCCACAGACACTTTGAACTGTAGGATTTATGTGAGCTTGATCTTTTTAATAAAAGTGCTTTTTGTATCAAATACACTGAAGTTCCTCTTAGGCTACTGATGTAGTGCTTATAAGACTCTTAAGGCCCGTACACACGATCGGACTTTTTGACAACCAACATGCAAATTAGCTGGTTTGGACCAACATCCGACCGTGTGTACGCTCCATCGGACCAACTTTTTCCAGGTTTCATCGGAATTTTGTTGGCTGTGCGAACGGACCAACTTTCTGCCAACAAAAGTCCGATGGACCAAAGTCCGACCATGTGTACACAAAGCCAATGGACTTTTGTACAAAGTACAAACACGCATGCTCAGAACCAATGCAAAAGATCAGACAACAATATAGAAGTTGACTAAAGGTGGCACTGGAGTATTCGAACGTCCTCTTTTGAAGTGTCGTCAGTACGTTGAAACATCACTATGTTCATGTTTGTTGCCTAAAAAGTCTGATCGTGTGTATGCAATACCAACTTGGGGCCAACGCCCTTTGGACAAAAATCCACGGGAAAGTTGGTCCACGGTCCGATCGTGTTTATGAGGCTTTAGATTGACTTCTGGTCGATGAACCCCATTAATGCTTGTCTATACTGTGAGTACCCCGCAGGGCAAGACCCTCAATTGGCAATGGAGGATTGGTAAGTGAGGATTACCTTCTCCTTTTTTTTTTTTTATTAAATACTTTTTATTTTAAATTTTTTCCATCCAGGAAATACAAACAAAACTTGGAACAATATTTGTAGAGCAGGATCTAATACTGACACCGCTCCTGCCCCATGTCTTAAGCTCCTTTACAGGTGTGCTACATGCAGCCTCTGTCAGGAAGAATTCACTGCCACTATGTCTGACTTATTTCAGATGCTATTGCCACTTCTAAGGCCCCATTCACACCTGAACGTATCGGTTTCAGGCAGAAAATTGCGCTTTTTTACCACAATTTTGCAGCGTTTTTACTGCGTTTTGCCACGATTTTGTGCAGGGCAAAAGGTCACCAATGTAAAAAGGAAAACGCCCAAATCTGCCCAATTTGAGTGACAAAAAAAAGTCCAGAACTTGTTTGAGCTTCAGGCGACATGGAGTGGAGATGTGAACCATCTCCATTGAGAATAATAGATTTTTTCCCCTCCACTGTTTTTGTAGCTTCAGGCTTCAAGCTACAAAACGCTCAGGTGTGAATGGGGCCTAATAGCGTGCCCGCCCCCACCGATATCTGCTGCAAGAGCTCTTTTGCTTCACCTCCCCAGTATAATTCTAGTAAACATAATTCCCTGACACTTGATGTGCCACATATCAAGCGGGATAAGGGCTTTATGGTATGTGCTCCTCAAGGTTTTTCTCTACCGCTATATACAGACATTGCCTCAGTACCATCTCACCATATGCCTGCTATAGGGGATTCATTAATCAAGGCAGTGTATACTAGGCTCTGGGTAAAGGCATCTAGCACTATACAGCCTCCATATGGTCAGCAAACATTTCCTACCTCCCTCATGTACTACTGGTTACAATCTAATCTTAGTGAGCCACCTAGCAAGCATAGGAAGGAGTGGGAAATGGTCCACAAACGACATTCTCTGACGAACAATGGCTTAACACCTGCATCCTAGCACACAAATGCTCTATCGGTTCCAGCACTCAAGAAACATCATATAAAATCTTGACTACCGTATTTATCGGCGTATAACACGCACCGACTTATAACACGCACCCCAAGTTTAGGAGGGCATTTTAAGGAAAAAAATTTTTAGGAGGGAAGTTTAGGGAAAAAAAAAAACTTACATTTAAGCGCCATTTGCAGCCTTGCCCAGCGCCATTTGCAGCCTTGCCCAGCGCCATTTGCAGCCTGCCCACGTTTCAATTTCCCGCCGCCGAGACAGACCGCGCAAAAAAAAAGACAGTGCCGCTGAAAAAGCCGCTCGCTATTTTTTGGCGGCGCTCGCTATTTTTCGGCGCCGCTCGATTTTTTTTGGGGGGGGATCGGCGTATAACACGCACCCACGACTTTCCCCGATTTTAAGGGGGAAAAAGTGCGTGTTCTACGCCGATAAATACGGTAATTGGTATTTTACCCCAGCCAATCATGATCATTTCCAACTACTTGTTCAGCAGATATAAAAAATCTGTAGTGTGGCATGCTGAACGTGGCAAAATCAATTATCCCCAAACACTGGAAAACTACTCAAGTACCCACAGTGGCAGAATGGCTACTTGCTGTGAACTCCATTTACAAAATGGAAGAGACGGCGGCTGTGGCCTCTGAAAACATCGGAAATTCCACAAACTATGGAGATCTTGGTTTACTTTTAAGTACTCTGATTCTTTTGATAAGTTGCAGAATGGGCGATCGATTTCTGATTTGTGATTTCTAACAGTCGTGGTTTCATTTGATTGTTCTTTCTCCCGTGAAAGTGCAGATTTTGGATATACATAGATATGTTAACTTGTGAATATTGTACCGACGGACCTTCCCTAAACTTTTTAGAAAATTACACCTATAACCATTATGTGAAATGTTTGTTATTCAAACCCCCTCCCCCCCCCCTTTTTTTTTTCTTAATTTTTTTCCCCCTCCCCATTACTTTTCTCTCTGTCCTTTTGTGTCTTTGGTTTTTCCTACCCCCTCTATATTGTGTTACTGCCTTAATAATGCTCTTGAAAGAAAAATTCAGAGCTGAAAATTATTTCTGTTCATAACATATGTTTTTTTTTTGTTCTCTATCGTTATACTGGATGTACGCTTACACAGACGCCAGTGGCGGCTGGTGAAAATTTAGGAATGGGGGGCGCCAGACCCTGCCCTGCCTTTTTGACCCCTCCCACTTGGTGAAAATGGGCATGGTTTCAGTTAAATCGTGGGCGTGGCTCTAAGGTGGTGTAGTTAGCGTCTGAGATGAACGAGGGATGGAGGGAGAGAGGAATGAAGGGACAGCATCCCCAGATCCTACACCACAATAGAAATATGTATTCTAGAAAGCTTAACAATCAGCAGATAAAGATACTCCAAACACCTGGTGTTAGCACTTCAATCATCCCGGCACCATGATTGTTATGGTGTCAGGATGATTGAATCGCATTATTTCTATTATTACATTGTAAATGTAATATAAAATGAAATGATTCAACTCACCATAATGCAGAATCAGTGGGAGCCCTGAGCGTGTCACCTGCCACGTCGCCTGCCATCAGGCATCCCCAGCGGAGTCCTTCCCTAGGCTGGATTCACACCTATGCATTTTTAGTGCCTTTTGCATTTTGCAGACTACATGCACTACAGAACGTGCTCCATAGGAAACCATGTTAAATGGACTGTAGTGCAAATCTGCAAAATGCAAAAAGCATTAAAAATGCATAGGTGTGAATCCAGCCTTACATCAGGTGCCCTCAGTGGAGAACCTCCTTACATGCAGCCTGCGTCCCACCAAATGCAGCCAGCCTGTGTGTAGAACATCTTATGTAGGACATGCCACGAATTACATGTTGTACATGGCATGTCCTACACATAGCATGTTCTTCTACACATAACATGACATAAACATGACATGTGCTCCGCATGACATGTCCTCCGCATGACATGTCCTCCGCATGACATGTCCTCCGCATGACATGACATAACATGACATGTCCTCCGCATGACATGACATAACATGACATGTCCTCCGCATAACATGACATAACATGACATGTCCTCCGCATAACATGACATACCATGACATGTCCTCCGCATAACATGACATAACATGACATGTCCTCCGCATAACATGACATAACATGACATGTCCTCCGCATAACATGACATAACATGACATGTCCTCCGCATAACATGACATAACATGACATGTCCTCCGCATAACATGACATAACATGACATGTCCTCCGCATAACATGACATAACATGACATGTCCTCCGCATAACATGACATAACATGACATGTCCTCCGCATAACATAGACATAACATGACATGTCCTCCGCATGACATACACATGACATGACATGTCCTCCGCATGACATACACATGACATGACATGACCTACACATGACATACACATGACATGACATACACATGACATGACATACACATGACATGACATACACATGACATGACATGACATACACATGACATGCCATACACATGACATGACGTGACATACACATGACATGACGTGACATACACATGACATGACGTGACATACACATGACATGACGTGACATACACATGACATGACGTGACATACACATGACATGACGTGACATACACATGACGTGACATACACATGACGTGACATACACATGACGTGACATACACGTGACGTGACATACACATGACGTGACATGACATGACATATGCATGACGTGACATGACATACGCATGACGTGACATGACATACGCATGACGTGACATGACATACGCATGACGTGACATGACATACGCATGACGTGACATGACATACGCATGACGTGACATGACATACGCATGATGTGACATGACATACGCATGACGTGACATGACATACGCATGACGTGACATGACATACGCATGACGTGACATGACATACACATGACATACACATGACATGGGGGGGTGCCACCGAGAATACACACACTATTAGTCAAGGACTAGTCAAAGACAGCAAAAAAGAAGAAAAATGACATAAGTTTAAACCTTCTATTTAAAACAAAAATAAAAACTTTTCTTGTTATTTTATATACAGTAATGGGTAATGTTAAAAGAAGAAAGGGAACACTCCTGCTGCAGCAAAAGTAGTGAGACTCCCTTAAGCAGGTGGGAACTGTAGACTGTGCAGCCGAGAATGTGATATGATACATCTTCTTGTTGAGTATGGTGGGTGGCTGTGCCGCAGAGTTTACATCTGCTTATCTGCTTGTTGATGGGGGGTGGGGGGGATCTGCCGCCGAGGACACACATAATTTACAACAGCTTGTTGAGCGGGGGAGGGGGGGTGCCACCGAGAACACACATCATTTACCATCTACATGTTGGGGGGGGGGGATGCCGCCGAGAACACACAATTTACAACAGCTTGTTGAGCGGGGGGTGGGGGGGGGATTTGCCGCCGAGAACACACATAATTTACAACAGCTTAGCCAGTTGCTGACCGGGACGGTGCAGCTGTCGTGGCGGCAAAAAAACACGGCCGTGCGCACGATCGCGGGCGCGCAGCCGTGCTCTGCCGGTGCCGGCGTGTCCCGGAGACACACCGCGTCACCGACAGGGGTGAACAGCCATTGGGCATGGCTGTTCACCATGTGATCAGCCGCGATTACGTCACGGCTGATCACATTGGGGAAGTCCCGACTTTAGACAGCGCATGCGCGCGATCGGGAGCGCGCAGCGCGGTCATGTCGGTGGCGGCGTGTTCCCATGAACACTGCTCGTCACCGACAAGGGTAATCAGCCAATGACTGATGGCTGATTACCACGTGATCGGCTGTGATCCATTCACAGCCGACCACTAAATGTAAACAAAGACCGGTTACTAGCTGTTACCGGCTATTCTCTCCTCACACACCGTTACCAGTGTGAGGAGAGAACAGCCAGGAGCAGTGAGTTACCGATCTTTGTCTGTACTGTACTGTAGTGCACCAAACACAACAAAGAGAACCTGTCACATCGCCCCACCCCCCATTACAGCTGTCACCCAACAGTCACCACAAAAGTGTCCACAAAAGTGCACCTGTCACCCGTCAGTGTCCACAAAGTGCACCTGTCACCCGTCAGTGCCCACAAAGTGCCCCTGTCACCCATCAGTGACCGCCATCAGTGACCGTCATCAGTGACCCAGATCTGTCACCCATCAGTGCCCACAAAGTGCACCTGTCACCCATCAGTGACCATCGCCAGTGACCGTCATAAGTGACCGTCATAAGTGACCCAGATCTGTCACCTATCAGTGCCCACAAAGTGCACCTGTCACTGTCAGAGACTGCCGTCAGTGGTTCACCCGTCACCCACCAGTGACCGTCACCCGTCACCCACCAGTGACCGTCATTCGTCACCTGTCACCTGTCGCCCATCACTGACCGTCATTTGTCACCAGTCGCACAGCCCATCACAAAGCATGTCCAAAAGGTTATATACAAGTGAGGAGGCATTCCAGATCCTCGCTAAAACTGATGAGAGCAGCGGGGAGTTCTCATCAGATTCAAATGCCAATTCCGATCGTTCAAATTCAGCATTTGAACCGATCGAAAGTAGTATATCGGCAAATGAATCGGAGGAAGAATGGATCCCTCCTAAACGAGCACGGCGTTCTGGAAACCAGGCAGCCACCAGCAATATATCCCAGGATCAAATTCCCAGCCCCAGTACCAGCACTGCCGCATCATCACGCCCAAATGCCAGCACAGGAACAAATCCCCCAACTACCAGCACTGGAGTGCCACGTCCCCCAAGAGCCAGGGCCGCTACATACCTCCCAGATGGTCTTGCCAATCCAACATGGCTGCCTTCCAACTCAGGATCAGCAAGAATCCCCCCTTTCACCGCACAGCCAGGTGTGCAGGCCAATACCCAAAATTTTTCCCCAATTGATTGTTTTCATTTATTTTTGCCCGACACTTTGCTGCAACTCATCGTGGACCAGACCAATTTATATGCCCAGCAGTATATAGCCAACAACCCCCAATCATCTTACGCCCGTCCATTTGAGTGGAGAAGCTTGACTCTGGAGGAGTTCAAAGTGTTTATGGGCCTCACCATAAACATGGGGCTTACCAAAAAAAATGAAGGACATGCCTATTGGTCCACCGACCCCATCCACCACATGCCCATTTATTCTTCCGTTATGTCCAGGTCCCGATACAGGATGATAATGCGCTTTTTCCATTTCAGGGACAACAGCCAGTGCCCTCCCCGCAATCATCCAAATCATGACAAATTATATAAAATTCGCCCACTCATTAATTTCTTTTCCCATGATTTTCAGACTCTATGTCCCCGAAAAGCACATATGTGTCGATGAGTCCCTGGTACCCTTTTCAGGCCATCTATGATGACACTACAGTGGAAGTTCAGAGACGACAAGGTCCCATCGTAAAGCCAAAATGTGTACACGATTACAATCTGTACATGGGGGGGGGGGGGTGGATTTCAACGACCAAATGCTTCAGCCCTATTTAGCAATAAGGAGGTCCCGTTTCTGGTACAAGAAGGTAGCACTCTATTTAATTCATTTGGCCATTTATAATGCCTACATAATTCACACCAAATCCACAGAAAGCCCTGCCCACTTCCTAAAATTTATAGAAAACGTTGTCAGGTCCCTCATCTACGGTCAAAGACCCCCCCCAGAAAACCTTCGCTCTGATGCCTTTAGCCGACTTCACGAACGCCACTTCCCGGACCACATTCCACCATCTGAAGCGGGCCGAAGACGCCAAAAAAGATGTCGAGTATGCAGCAAAAATGGATTTAGAACTGATACCAGCTACCACTGTGTCGACTGTCCCTCCGTACCCGGCCTTTGCATTGGTATATGCTTCAGACTATATCACACATCCCTAAATTATTAGCCCATATTCTTAACCATTTCCCCATTTTCAACATCTGTGCTGACCATTCCCCATGCTTCCTCAAATATCCACTGCCTTCCACGTGAACTGACCCTGGCCTGTTTTTTGACTATGCCTCTGCCAACCGTTTGGACTGCTTCCACATGAAATGACCCTGGCCTGTTTTATCAACTACGCTTCTGTCTACTGCTTGGACTGCTTACATGTGAACTGACCCTGGCCTGTTTTATCAACTACGCTTTTGCCTACCGCTTGGACTGCTTGAACGTGAACTGACCCTGGCCTGTTTTATGGACTATGCTTTTGCCTACCGCTTGGACTGATCTGTTGCCCTGCTACTGTAGTACACAGGGGGTCTCACATGTGAGGGGCTCCAGAAATGTTTTTGCGGATGGAGAAAACAATTTTTTTGTTGTCTCCGGGTTTCTTAATTTCCGGATTAGGGTCTGGAGCCCGGAGGCTTCATAGAGATTTGGGTGCGTCGAAGCCTCTACCCCTGTGGCCCTGTGCACAGGTCTTACCCGATTGCGGCCCTCAGCCTGCTGCTGACTTACTGCCACAATCTCCCTGCTTGCAGCATAAACTGACCACACCTGGACACATTTTCTATGGACAAATGCTTTGGCTGTGCTGACGATATCCTTGTGCTGACTATAGACAATATTCCTACCTGCTGCCTGGATAATTATTATTGTTGCTAAGCACATCCCTGTCTGCTGCCTGCTGTCTGCTGCCTGGACCAAATCCCTCTTCTGGGGACACTACAAAAACCACAGGTAATCCTTTTTTTTTTTTACCCTTTGCTCAATAGAATTTATTTTGGAGTGTATTTTTTGGTATGCAAATACTATCTGTTAGAAATATAAGGGCCTTCAAAAATAATAGGTTGTCAGGAAATTAGAAGTGCAATTTATGCTTGTAGAACGCCTGAAGGTGCTACTTCATTGGCGGGCCTCTGTATGTGGCCAGGCTGTGTAAAAGTCTCACACATGTGGTATCGCCATACTCAGGAGGAGTAGTAGAATGTATTTTGGGGTGTCATTTTTGCTATGTACATGCTATGTGTTGGAAATATCTTAAAAATGGACAACTTTGTGGAAAAATGCGTTTTCATTTTTTTCCCACATATTCCAAAAACTTCTGGAAAAAAATGAACAGTTCAAAAGACTCATAATGCCTCATAGATTATACGTTGGGGTGTCTACTTTCCAAAATGGGGTCATTTTGTGGGCGTTTCCATTGTCCTGGGGCTCCAGGGCCTTCAAAACTGTAATAGGTGATTGAGAAATGAGATGTGTAATTTATGCTTGTAGAACGCCTGAAGGTGCTACTTCACTGGTGGGCCTCTGTATGTGGCCAGGCTGTGTAAAAGTCTCACACATGTGGTATCGCCATACTCAGGAGGAGTAGCAGAATGTATTTTGGGGTGTCATTTTTGCTATGTACATGCTATGTGTTGGAAATATCTTAAAAATGGACAACTTTGTGGGAAAAAAATGCGTTTTCATTTTTTTTCCACATATTCCAAAAACTTCTGGAAAAAAATGAACAGTTCAAAAGACTCATAATGCCTCATAGATTATACGTTGAGGTGTCTGCTATCCAAAATGGGGTCATTTTGTGGGTATTTGTACTTTCCTGGCTTTTTAGTGTCTCAAGAAACGAGATAGGTCTTCAGTACATCAGGTGTGATCAATTTTCAATGATTTGCACCATAGCTTGTAGACTCTATAACTTTCACAAAAACTAAATAATATACACTAATTAGGGTTATTTTTACCAAAGATATGTAGCCATATACATTTTGGCCAAAATTTATGAAGAAATATTACTAATTTGTAAAATTTTATGACAGAAACAAAGAAAAAGGCATTTTTTCACCAAATTTTCAGTCTTTTTTAATTTATAGCACAAAAAATAAAAAACCCAGTAGTGATTAAATACCACCAAAAGAAAGCTCTATTTGTGTGAAAAAAAGGACGCAAATTTCATTTGGGTACAGTGTTGCATGACTGAGTAATTGTCATTCAAAGTGTGAGAGCGCTGAATGCTGAAAATTGGTCTGGTCAGGAAGGGGGTGAAAGTGCACTGTAGGCAAGTGGTTAAATACACATTCTTGTTCCGAATGTACACAAGTGTGGGTGCTTTTTGGCCAGGGGGGGGGAAAGACAAAAAAAAAAAAAAACACAAGACAATGGAGCCTTACCTGTTCCTCTCAGGCGGGACGTTGCACTGACCAGCAGTGGCAACGTCCCTTCCTTCACAGACGGCGGAAGCGCCACCCATCCCAGTGAGATGATCTCACTCATAGTGCAAGTCTATGCACTCGCGCCGGAAGCTGTGGCGCGTTCGGGAGCGCCACAGAGCGTCTTTTTTTTGGCCAAATGGGGCGCAATCTTGTGATTGCATTGACGTGGCGTTTCCCATACTGCACTGTGCCCGGCGCCAGGATACAGTGCAAATAAAAATTTTTATGTTTAAATAATTTTATTTTTTTTTAAACAGTTTTTTTTTGCTACTGCATGGGGGGGGGGGGCGGCGCCCGGGCGCCCCCAATGGACGGGCCGCCACTGACAGACGCTACTTGTTGTCCAGAAGCAATTTACAACATTGCACATGTTTGGCGTATTGTATGTGATACAGTAAAACTGTTAATTTGTTTTGCTATAATTTTGTGCTATTTCAATAAAAAATGTATTGGGAAAAGAAAAAAGAGCAAATGTCCCAAGGCCGAGGGCTGCTTTCCCAAGACTTAAACTGGGAGGTAATGTCGAAGAACAGAAATAGGAATGTTTCAAATGGACTGTATGCAAACACCCTGCAAAATATGTTTAAAAAGCTAAAACGTGTGTGACACACATCCAAAGTTGGTGAGGCTATAAATAAGAAAAGAACAAAAGAATGCAGGGAAATATCCTGCCATGGTAAGGACTTTAATGGCACCCACATGAGACACTTTTTATGTAAATAAAGATGGTTAAATTTTTTTTAAATCTTAGATGCCATTAAAGTCCTTATGATAGCAGGATATTTCCCCATAGTCTTTTGTTTTTGTGTAGCCTAGGATGTGGCACGGTGAAGGTCTCTTCTGTATATAAATAAGAAAAGAGCGCTTAAAAAGTGTAAAAATGAAAGAACGCTGTCATTTAGCCCCTTCATGACCAGAGCACTTTTTGCGATTCGCCACTGCGTCGCTTTAACTGACAATTGCGTGGTCGTGCGACGTGGCTCCCAAACAAAATTTATGTTTTTTTTTCCCCCACAAAAAGGGCTTTCTTTTGGTGGTATTTGACCACCCCTGCGTTTTTTTTAATTTTTTGCGCTATATAGCGACAATTTCATCGTGACTGCGACATTATGACGGACACATCGGACATTTTTCGGACCATTGTCATTTATACAGCAATCAGGGCTATACAAATGCACTGATTCCTGTGTAAATGACACTGGCAGTGAAGGGGTTAACCGCTAGGTGGCAGTGTAGGGGTTACGTGTGTCATAGGGGCATGTTTCTAACTGTGGGGGCGTGGCTGTGTGTGGCACGTCACTGATCTCTGCTCCGATCACACGGAGCAGAGATCAGTGACGCTGTCACTAGGTAGAACGGGGAGATGCTTGTTTACATTATCATCTCCCCGTTCTTTCTCTCCGTGAGGCAATCACTGGTATCCCTGCAGCGATCGAGTCTGCAGGACCCGCAACCCAACTTGCGGAGCTTCCCGCGGCCATGCGCGCCACCGGCTACCTCCTAACCTCCCTGGCAGTATGATTATTTCTGATTTTAGGTGCTGAAAGCGGTACAATTTTGCATGGAAATTTGTCTAGTAGACATTCCGGGTATGATAAAGTTTAAAACACAAAATTATAATATGATAAAAAAATATAAATAATTATAACAGATAATATAATAAAAATTAATATTATTCAATAATATAATCAAATCAAAAACGCTGTTGCAGAATTGTCACTGTCCTTAGATTTAGTGTTTGATGACTAATTTCTCCACAAATGGCTATCGCTCAATTCTGCAAGGGATTCTAATTTATTATCGCAGTTTTCTAGCTGGTCTAAAATCACTTTTAACATAAGTAAAGATGGAGGCTTGGAGAGCTCTAATTAAGTTATACCTCGTCCCGGGTTAAATGGTGAGTGGAAGAGCGAGGATAGGGATAGGGGACTATAGCGGTAATGAACAAAAAATGGTACTTGCAACTTTTTGAGAAGAAATTTTAACAAAGTAATTTATTGGTAGTCAATATTAAAAAACAAAGTCGACAACAAATATAATATACATACAATAATGAGAAAAGGGGGTACATTGGAATTGGTCCGCCAGTCATATCAACTCCCCGGCAAACAATGGGGGCGCCGGGGATTCAGAGATGGCTGGGGGACCAAAAGGGGGTACAGAAGTAAATAGGGGTAGGATAAAAAGGGTCTACAGGGATTAGGTAGATCCTGGGTACAATGGGGCTGTTAGAAAGAGCTGACCGACATGTTTCGCCATACAATGGCTTCTTCAGGGTCAATGGGTAGTTTTGTACCAAATCGGGAAAGAGTCTATGAAAGATTAGAAAGCAAAAAATTGGTTATATAGCTCAATCAGTGCATATGAATTTAATACGCAGGGCTACAACTAACATGTCGCCACCAAGGCCAGAGGACCCCTCCCAAACTCGCAGACAACCGATGCTGATCCCAAAGAGTCCCCTAGAGGGGCAACCAAAACATACCCCTTAGCCACTGGAACCGCCACAAATTCGCTGATGTGGTCAAGTGCAATTTCCCAAGCGAGGAACTGTCGAAGGCCTAAAGGGAGCCTGGTAAAGTAAAGTGGATAATAATGCTTAATATGGAATGGCGAATCAAATGGATTGATTTGTCATGCATGGCTAACATAGCCTAAATTTTACAAGAACTTACCACAGTAGAATAAATTGATCATATACATGGAGCGCCAAACAGGGATAATCCTGGGGAAGTCTTGTATGAAGATATTAAAGAGCCACTGATGGGGCAACAGGAAACAACAATTTGAGTTAAAATAAATAAATTTCAAGACTGCATATGCAGAGATAGGAGATAAGGGAGCTCACCTGCAAATAGTATGTCTATAGATTAAGCTGAACGCTGGAAGCCTAAAGCCAGACTGTTTGAAAAGAATGAGCAGATGTCTGCTATCATTGGTTCAGGATTGATCAAAAGAGCAGAGACCAGTGGCTATGGATAAAAGCCATTGAAGGGTATAAGTAAAAAGTAAGACTATACTTGCAGGATATGAACAAGATGTAAAAGGAAGACTAGAAGCAAAGAATATAATACCTACATTGACAAAGATCCCAGGCAGGAATGGCGCTCCAGTGTCCATCACCTGAAAAGGTGAAGACTGAGCAGGCTTTATAGGCCCTCCACACCTGATCATGGTGAACCACGATGAGGCGGCGGGCAAATGAGCCGTACGCGCATGCGCGGGAGCGCCGGCGCGTTTGCCTACAGTTCCCAAAATGCTTTGGGATCAATGGGTGCGCGCGCCGCTCTGCGCGCGCGCACCGAGATAGATCCAGACTCAGGAGCCCTCCAATGGACAAGAGGGGTACTGAGGGTAGCGAGCAACATAGGTCCAGAAAACGAATGTGCTAATCCCTATGGAAAGAATGGAGAACCAGTAATTCCAAGGAAGGGAGATGGAAACAGAGCTGAAAGATACCAAATGATGGTGGAGCATAAGGGAGGTGTGAAGGCAAAGAGGCTGAGCAGGCTGTGATTGTGGGATCGCAGCCCTGGGGTGCCCAAACAGATTCCAATGCAATAAGGAAAATAAAAAAGACCAGAGATGGAAACAGCGAAGATGGGGTAACCAGGACTAAAACGGGCTACGTTTTGTGCCGCATAGTTGATATGGAGAAAGAGGGAGAGACAGCGGCAGGCCACAAGGCAGGAGGGAAAGGGGGCCAGGGTCCGGTCTGCCCCATTGCTGATGGGACCCCATATGGGGCGGCATGAAAGTGCACCTGCCGGGCATACGATAAACAATAAATCCAAGTGGCAACCACATATTTGAAAATGGTAAAAAGATATGAGGTCAACAAGAGTAAGATCACATGAGACCAAGAAGAATATGATGTGTTTAATAATCTACTGATATAGTAGGGACCAAAGGGCCAGGATAGTCACTTTGAAGAGTAATGCAATTGATTGAAATATATAAACGCACAGCAAGATCATATTATGGACAGGGTGTGCAAAGAGTAAGATACAAATATATGCAAACATACAATGGTATATAGAGTTCAGCTGTGAAGGTGCCCAGACACCCCTAGGTAGCAAAGCCGACGCAACGGCAGAGACCCGGGGTATGGCAAATAAGGATATGTATTGCAATGCATTTAATTGAGATGTATACATAGCAAACAAAATCATAAAACTAAAATTAAGATATGTATAGAAATTATACAGACATACAGTAATGCATGAGAAACAGCTGTAACAATGCCCGAGCACCCCGAGGTAACCAAGCTGGCACAGCAGCCTGGACCCAGAGTGCAGCACGGAGGGATGCATAGATGGCAATGAATATAGCTAGGTAGATAGGCTAATGTGAATAGCCAGGTGATAGCAAAAAGCGATGTCGTTTTTAGAAAAACCACAGGGTGTCAGATAGTCATAGAAAGGATTTGAAACTTTTGTATTCATTCAAACCTGGATATTTGACAGCATTAAGATTGTGTATCCATTTCATTTCAAGTTGCAGGAGTTTCTCATCAATGCCACCTCCTCTCGCATGTGTCTCGACATGTTCAAGTGCCGAAAAGCGCATGTGTTGAGGATCATAGTTATGTGTTAGACCAAGATGTCTGTTAATGGCTGTAGTGGTGATACGTTTTAGAACGGGTTTCATATGATCACGTATTCGGACCTGAAAGGGCCGTTTGGTTTTGCCAATATAGAAGCATCCACAGGTGCAGGTGGCAAGGTATACAACACCTATTGTTCTACAGTTTACATGGTGAGAGATTTCATGAAAGGATCCATTGGGTAACAAGGTAACCTTGGAGTTTGTGACATATTTACATATGTCGCATGACCCACAAGGGTATGTGCCATTGTCAAGACGAATCTGAGTCATTAGTGGAGCATGATGGCTTCTGGTAAGGCGATCACGAAGTGAAGGGCATCTTTTATAGGTTATGTCAGGACGTAAGCCAATAAACTTGCTGACTGTAGCGTCAGCACGTAATAGGGGCCAAAAGTTATTTACAACCTCACGTATTTGGGTGTGCATAGATGAAAAACGGGTAATAAGTCTGACAGGTTGGGTGTTTATCGAGTTTCGAGAGTTGTGAATCAGTTGAAGTCTGTCAAGGTTCTTGACCTTATTAAACGAACGTTTGAGAAGTGCACGACTGTAACCTCTATTGATTAATCTAGAGTATAATTCATTGGAGGATTTGTAAAAATCAGCGTCTGAAGTGCAGTTGCGTCTGATCCTAAGGTATTGGCTATAGGGGATGCTGTTAAGTAAAGATTGAGGGTGAGCGCTTTCAGCATGCAAAATGGTGTTACCAGCTGTGGGCTTTCTGAATAAGGACGTGCTTATCCGCCCTAAATTATCAATGTTGATAGTTAGGTCAAGAAAGTTGACAGACCGTTGACTAGATGCAAAGGTAAATTTTAAATTGAAATTGTTAATGCCTAAGGACTTAAAGAATTGGTCTAGATCACTATGTGGGCCTGACCAAAATAATAAGATATCATCGATATATCTAAACCAATGTAATATACAAGATTTACGAGTGGGGGTTAGTTGTGAAAAAAGATGTCGTTCCCACCCCCCCAGGTACAGATTGGCATATGAGGGCGCACATTTGGTCCCCATAGCCACACCCTGCACCTGGAGGTAGTGGGAGTTGCCAAACATAAAGTGATTTTTAGTAAGAATGAATTTGAGAAGATCCAGCACAAAATTGGCATATCTATCAAATTGAGGTCCGCGTTCAAGGAGGAGGTCACGAATGACATCTAAACCCCTATCGTGCGGAATACAATTATAGAGACATTCAACGTCTAAGGTCACAAGCCATGTGTTAGGAGGTAAAGTCATGTTGTGCAATAGCTTTAAGAGGTGAAGTGTGTCCCTAACATATGAGGGTAAACATAAAACGTGAGGTGAGAGATATTTATCCACAAGCGCACTCGCGTTTTCAGTTAAGCAGTGACAGCCGGATACGATGGGGCGTCCGGGGGGATTTATAGTAGATTTATGAATTTTTGGTAAAGCATAAAAAGTAGGGATAGTAGGTTCATTGATCTTCAAAAAGTTCCAGGTGTTAAGGTCAATAACAGTGGCCTGATAGGCATGGAAAATTAATTGATCATATTGGTGAGAGAAGTTTTTGACAAGTGACAGAGCAATGGGACGATACCATTCTCGGTTGTCGAGAATATTATGGCACATAATTTCGTAGGCTTTAATGTCCATAACCACAACATTGCCGCCTTTGTCGGCTGGTTTAATTACAATGTCAGGATGAGCTTGAAGGGATTTTAAAGCCCGCAAGCTCTCCTTTGAAAGATTTGATTGACCAAAGGAGGTATATTGAAGATTTTTAATCGCAAGGCAGGTTTGTTGGACAAAGGCAGAAATGTTGGGGTTGGTGGACAAAGCTGGAAAATTCTTGGATTTAGGTTTAAAAGAGGCTGGGGGGGGGGGGGGAAAGAGGCACCAAGGGCGGCGGAAAGCGACGCATTGCTTTCGTCGGCATCGATGGCTCCTTCCTCCCATAGAGCCATAAGTTCATCGATAGCCTGCATTTCTTCAAATGTAGGCGCTTGATTAGAGGAGATAGTATCCGGGTCGGTAGAATTGGTGGTAGGTTTATCATATAGGACTTTGTATATTAGCTTACGAGCAAACAAATGAATATCTTTAATGAATTCAAATTTATCAAAGTCTGAGGATGGGCAGAAAGTCAGTCCTAGTTGTAGGACTTTTTCTTGTTCATTAGTTAATGGGATAGAGGATAAATTCAGAACATCTGGGCCTACAGGATGTAAAGGAATAGTAGGGGGGACTGTTAAGTCGGGTGAGGTGACGTGTCCGGGGTTAATGCTAAAAAAAATAGGAGCTATTTTAGGGTCCATGATGGAACCATTTTGAGGAAACATTGAAGGCAAGACTGGTTCACTGCCGCATCTCGCGGTTAGTGAAGGTAAAATGGCAGTGGTGGTCGTGTGTGAGTTAGATGGTAAAGGAGGCATTTGTGAAGCCGGTGTAGAGATTTTATTATTTTTGAGCCGTGAAATGGATGAAGAAACTTGAGGAGTGGGTATGGGAGTGCGGATGTGATTGTCCAGTATAGATGATCTATCACCTTTTCTTTTCTTAAGATTACGATCGTGTGACAAATCTTGGTAAATAGTGGATGTGCTAGATGAAAAGGAGGTAAAGGGTGTGTTGGGAGGTTCATGAGTGTTTGGTTGTGTAGGTAAGTTTTGTGATTTTGATGTGAATTTACGTGCAGGAGGGTCATGCCATTTGTATGCATAGTTGTTGTCATATGCAGATTTATCTCTTTGATATTTATTTTCTTTCATGTTGATGATATCAGTGGTATAGGTTTCTAGGTGGGTGCGCAGTAATTTGTCTCTTTTTATGAATCTGGTGGATGAAACCAAAAGGGCATGATCATCATGCCAAGAACTTATGGCTGCATCCAGAAGATCTAACTCATGTTCATATTGCTTGCACATTAGTGAGATCATGCTGAAGGAGCATGATTGTAGATTGAATTCCCAAGCTGATTTGAGAGTGTCGTTAATCTTTTTAATGTTTGGGAAGATTTGTACTCCAAGACCCCAGGGAACTATTTGGTTAGTGGTATATTTATCAAAATAAGTTTTATGCCAGAAAACACGGACCTTTTTTTCCAGAAGACGTTGAAGTTTCATAAATGATTTGTCAAGCTCGTCATCAGAGATATTAGCTGCATTCTGCGAGAATTGGATCTTTTCCATTTAGACCCTTCCATGCCTCACCACAGTAATCCGCCATAGCGTAGGGGCCAGCAGGGGGCGATCGGGCACCGACAGCCAATCAAATATCAAGAAAAGTGAAGTTACAATTATTTTTGCTAGAATATAAAATATTTAGTTAATACAATACACCGATATGTGGAGCATTAGACTAAATTTGGACCAAAAAGTTGCAAGTATGACCAAATAATAGAATTTCGATGGAATGGAATTTGAGCATGTCCAGCCAGAAAAGAAAAGCGCATTAAAGCGCGGGTTGAGAGTAAAGATGGAGGCTTGGAGAGCTCTAATTAAGTTATACCTCGTCCCGGGTTAAATGGTGAGTAAATCTTGTATATTACATTGGTTTAGATATATCGATGATATCTTATTATTTTGGTCAGGCCCACATAGTGATCTAGACCAATTCTTTAAGTCCTTAGGCATTAACAATTTCAATTTAAAATTTACCTTTGCATCTAGTCAACGGTCTGTCAACTTTCTTGACCTAACTATCAACATTGATAATTTAGGGTGGATAAGCACGTCCTTATTCAGAAAGCCCACAGCTGGTAACACCATTTTGCATGCTGAAAGCGCTCACCCTCAATCTTTACTTAACAGCATCCCCTATAGCCAATACCTTAGGATCAGACGCAACTGCACTTCAGACGCTGATTTTTACAAATCCTCCAATGAATTATACTCTAGATTAATCAATAGAGGTTACAGTCGTGCACTTCTCAAACGTTCGTTTAATAAGGTCAAGAACCTTGACAGACTTCAACTGATTCACAACTCTCGAAACTCGATAAACACCCAACCTGTCAGACTTATTACCCGTTTTTCATCTATGCACACCCAAATACGTGAGGTTGTAAATAACTTTTGGCCCCTATTACGTGCTGACGCTACAGTCAGCAAGTTTATTGGCTTACGTCCTGACATAACCTATAAAAGATGCCCTTCACTTTGTGATCGCCTTACCAGAAGCCATCATGCTCCACTAATGACTCAGATTCGTCTTGACAATGGCACATACCCTTGTGGGTCATGCGACATATGTAAATATGTCACAAACTCCAAGGTTACCTTGTTACCCAATGGATCCTTTCATGAAATCTCTCACCATGTAAACTGTAGAACAATAGGTGTTGTATACCTTGCCACCTGCACCTGTGGATGCTTCTATATTGGCAAAACCAAACGGCCCTTTCAGGTCCGAATACGTGATCATATGAAACCCGTTCTAAAACGTATCACCACTACAGCCATTAACAGACATCTTGGTCTAACACATAACTATGATCCTCAACACATGCGCTTTTCGGCACTTGAACATGTCGAGACACATGCGAGAGGAGGTGGCATTGATGAGAAACTCCTGCAACTTGAAACGAAATGGATACACAATCTTAATGCTGTCAAATATCCAGGTTTGAATGAATACAAAAGTTTCAAATCCTTTCTATGACTATCTGACACCCTGTGGTTTTTCTAAAAACTACATCGCTTTTTGCTATCACCTGGCTATTCACATTAGCCTATCTACCTAGCTATATTCATTGCCATCTATGCATCCCTCCGTGCTGCACTCTGGGTCCAGGCTGCTGTGCCAGCTTGGTTACCTCGGGGTGCTCGGGCATTGTTACAGCTGTTTCTCATGCATTACTGTATGTCTGTATAATTTCTATACATATCTTAATTTTAGTTTTATGATTTTGTTTGCTATGTATACATCTCAATTAAATGCATTGCAATACATATCCTTATTTGCCATACCCCGGGTCTCTGCCGTTGCGTCGGCTTTGCTACCTAGGGGTGTCTGGGCACCTTCACAGCTGAACTCTATATACCATTGTATGTTTGCATATATTTGTATCTTACTCTTTGCACACCCTGTCCATAATATGATCTTGCTGTGCGTTTATATATTTCAATCAATTGCATTACTCTTCAAAGTGACTATCCTGGCCCTTTGGTCCCTACTATATCAGTAGATTATTAAACACATCATATTCTTCTTGGTCTCATGTGATCTTACTCTTGTTGACCTCATATCTTTTTACCATTTTCAAATATGTGGTTGCCACTTGGATTTATTGTTTATCGTATGCCCGGCAGGTGCACTTTCATGCCGCCCCATATGGGGTCCCATCAGCAATGGGGCAGACCGGACCCTGGCCCCCTTTCCCTCCTGCCTTGTGGCCTGCCGCTGTCTCTCCCTCTTTCTCCCCCATATCAACTATGCGGCACAAAACGTAGCCCGTTTTAGTCCTGGTTACCCCATCTTCGCTGTTTCCATCTCTGGTCTTTTTTATTTTCCTTATTGCATTGGAATCTGTTTGGGCACCCCAGGGCTGCGATCCCACAATCACAGCCCGCTCAGCCTCTTTGCCTTCACACCTCCCTTGTGCTCCACCATCATTTGGTATCTTTCAGCTCTGTTTCCATCTCCCTTCCTTGGAATTACTGGTTCTCCATTCTTTCCATAGGGATTAGCACATTCGTTTTCTGGACCTATGTTGCTCGCTACCCTCAGTACCCCTCTTGTCCATTGGAGGGCTCCTGAGTCTGGATCTATCTTGGTGCGCGCGCGCAGAGCGGCGCACGCACCCATTGATCCCAAAGCATTTTGGGAACTGTAGGCAAACGCTCTGGCGCTCCCACGCATGCGCGTACGGCTCATTTGCCCGCCGCCTCATCGTGGTTCACCATGATCAGGTGTGGAGGGCCTATAAAGCCTGCTCAGTCTTCACCTTTTCAGGTGATGGACACTGGAGCGCCATTCCTGCCTGGGATCTTTGTCAATGTAGGTATTATATTCTTTGCTTCTAGTCTTCCTTTTACATCTTGTTCATATCCTGCAAGTATAGTCTTACTTTTTACTTATACCCTTCAATGGCTTTTATCCATAGCCACTGGTCTCTGCTCTTTTGATCAATCCTGAACCAATGATAGCAGACATCTGCTCATTCTTTTCAAACAGTCTGGCTTTAGGCTTCCAGCGTTCAGCTTAATCTATAGACATACTATTTGCAGGTGAGCTCCCTTATCTCCTTTCTCTGCATATGCAGTCTTGAAATTTATTTATTTTAACTCAAATTGTTGTTTCCTGTTGCCCCATCAGTGGCTCTTTAATATCTTCATACAAGACTTCCCCAGGATTATCCCTGTTTGGCGCTCCATGTATATGATCAATTTATTCTACTGTGGTAAGTTCTTGTAAAATTTAGGCTATGTTAGCCATGCATGGCAAATCAATCCATTTGATTCGCCATTCCATATTAAGCATTATTATCCACTTTACTTTACCAGGCTCCCTTTAGGCCTTCGACAGTTCCTCGCTTTATGGGAAATTGCACTTGACCACATCAGCGAATTTGTGGCGGTTCCAGCGGCTAAGGGGTATGTTTTGGTTGCCCCTCTAGGGGACTCTTTGGGATCAGCATCGGTTGTCTGCGAGTTTGGGAGGGGTCCTCTGGCCTTGGTGGCGACATGTTAGTTGTAGCCCTGCGTATTAAATTCATATGCACTGATTGAGCTATATAACCAATTTTTTGCTTTCTAATCTTTCATAGACTCTTTCCCGATTTGGTACAAAACTACCCATTGACCCTGAAGAAGCCATTGTATGGCGAAACATGTCGGTCAGCTCTTTCTAACAGCCCCATTGTACCCAGGATCTACCTAATCCCTGTAGACCCTTTTTATCCTACCCCTATTTACTTCTGTACCCCCTTTTGGTCCCCCAACCATCTCTGAATCCCCGGCGCCCCCATTGTTTGCCGGGGAGTTGATATGACTGGCGGACCAATTCCAATGTACCCCCTTTTCTCATTATTGTATGTATATTATATTTGTTGTCGACTTTGTTTTTTAATATTGACTACCAATAAATTACTTTGTTAAAATTTCTTCTCAAAAAGTTGCAAGTACCATTTTTTGTTCATTACCGCTATAGTCCCCTATCCTCGCTCTTCCACTCACCACTTTTAACATAAAGGAATACTTTTTGGTTGCTATGGACAATCTCCAAATTCCAGGCAGAAAAAAAAAAACAGTATTTATAATATAAAAGTACATGCAGGCCACTGGGCAGACCACTAGGGACAAAGGGGATGTGTATTTTTTTTATACAATTCTGTAATCTTTAAGATTACAGTGTACTGTATGTGTACTGTGTTTTTACTTTTTTGAATTTGGTGCGGATCTCCCCTCTTGTGCGTCGCAACGTCGCAGGGAACGGAGCTCAGCGCCACTCGGCACTGTGTGAATCGAGCAAGGAGAAAGCTCGCACACACATCGGGGAGACATTGCAGGATCCAGGGGACAAGGTAAGTAACTTTCCCTATAAACCAATAATACACTCTCTCGCCCTTCCCTCTGTGTAACACCACTGCGCTTGTGTATAGCCCTAAAAAATGAAGAAAATATCGCTGCCACTCTAAAAAAAAGAAAATTGTGTACAGTATTCCTATTCTAAAATGTGGAATGAGCTGCGCTGAGTGCTAAATATGTATATTCCAACTATACAGTGAAACTAAGACTGAATGTATCAAAATAAACTAATAAATTAATACAAATATCAGACTTAATACAGTGTAGCAACTAAAATTGAAAACAAAAACTACCCTTTGACATAAGTGATTATAAGCATAGAAAATAAAAGTGAACAGTATAAAAAATATAAAAATAAAAAACAATAGAAAAAATATTAAATAAAGTGTCCAATTCAGATAACCCAAAAAAAGTCCACTTCAAATCCAGTTCATAATAATGAGCCTATAAATAATGACCAGTGAATTCAAAGTGTTATTTCACATAGGTATTTTTTCCAGGAACACTCCACCACCACACCGCTGTGTCTGTGATTCCACTCCCCTTATGTTCACAAACTCACCAGCTGTCTAAGCCTTACACTCTCGTGTTTGGCTGGAAGCGCTTTTTACCCTCTTTATATAGGGGCGACAAGTAGAAACCTCTAGATTCCAATATAGGGTTGGTTATATACTCCTCAGATGGTTCTTTAAAAACTCCACATGTGAACGACAAAAGAAAGCCTCCAATAGTGTAATAAGCTCACACGCTTTTAATGTCTTAAAAGATCACTGCATTACACTCACATGTTAAATTAAAAACCACAGCATGAAAAGCAACTTGTTCACAGCACTCCATCAAAATAGTAACTGATAAATGGATGGCCATGGCGGACCCAGGATGTACGAGATTTGCAAAGCGTCAGCTCACCACTCCTCGTCCCTGTTCCCACTGACAGCCGGAAAATGGCAACCAATCGGTGTATGTAAAAGTCAGCGTCCTGCGTCTAACTCAGAAGATCGCCAAGTAACCACGCTCCCTATTGGTTTAGTCATGAATAGACTTAATCATGGGATTATTTTGATGGAGTGCTGTGGTTTTTAATTTAACATGTGAGTGTAATGCAGTGATATTTTGAGACATTAAAAGTGTGTGAGCTTATTACACTATTGGAGGCTTTCTTTTGTCGTTCATGTGGAGTTTTTAAAGAACCATCTGAGGAGTATATAATCAACCCTATATTGGAATCTAGAGGTTTCTACTTGTCACCCCTATATAAAGAGGGTAAAAAGCGCTTCCAGCCAAACACGAAAGTGTAAGGCTTAGACAGCTGGTGAGTTTGTGAACATAAGGGGAGTGGAGTCATAGACACAGCGGTGTGGTGGAGTGTTCCTGGAAAAAATACCTATGTGAAATAACACTTTGAATTCACTGGTCACCATTTATAGGCTCATTATTATGAACTGGATTTGAAGTGGACTTTTTTTTTGGGTCATCTGAATTGGACACTTTAATATTTTTTCTATTGTTTTTTATTTTTATACTGTTCACTTTTATTTTCTATGCTTATAATCACTTATGTCACAGGGTGGTTTTTGTTTTCAATTTTAGTTGCTACACTGTATTAAGTCTGATATTTGTATTCATTTATTAGTTTATTTTGATACATTCAGTCTTGGTTTCACTGTATAGTTGGAATATACATATTTAGCACTCAGCGCCGCTCATTCCACATTTTAGACTAGGAATACTGTACACAAGTAACTTTCCCTGTATCCTGCAATGCGATCCCGAGTCAGGCTCGGGGTTACCGCTAGTGGTGCTGAAATTCCACCCCGAGCCAGACTCTGGAATACCGCCAGGGAGGTAAAGGGCAATGTACAGGTACGTGATTCTGCCTGTACGTGCCCTTCTGCTGCAGTATATCTGTGTGAGGCGGTCGGGAAGTGGTTAAATGTTACAAAATATGTAAAAAGGAAATATTTTAATCGTAAAAAGGTGAGCATGATTTACAATCGATGGCTGGGGCCAAAGAAAGCTAATGGTGTAGATCCCTCTTCTTCAGCTCTGTATATACAAAGGAAAATGGGAGAGCTCAAGTCCATAATGAGGATAGAAATAACAAGACCAAATTCAGAGAGTAGTGATTTGATTCATAGTGTTTAGTGTTGGGGCCCCTTTTTAATAGTTATAACTAGAATTTATGATTAAAATACAGTGTTTTTGTATTTCCAGATAACAACAATTTATATAGTGGAATAACATCCTTTCAGGGTGTCTCCAACATGCAAGCTGATCCTGATGCACAATTTCATTGGGCAGCTATGTGGTAATCTGTAAATGAGAATGTTGATAAATGTAAAGCTATTCACCTGGGGGCTAAAAACATGCATCATACGTTCTGGGAAGAGCATAGCTAGGTGAGTTAATGGTAGAGAAGGACCTGGGTGTTTTGGTAGGTCATTTTACAACTGCATGCAATGTCAAGCTGCAGTCTTCTAAAGCCTAGCAATATATGTTCTTGTATAACAGATATACGTTGCCTTTTGTACAAATCTTTAGTAAGACCTAGGATAAGATATTGGAACTGGAGAGCATGCAAAAGGGCAATCAAACTGATGCAATGCATGGAGGAGCTGGTTATGAGGAAAAATTAGTTGAACTGAACATTTTAGACTAAATGATTTAACCTCCACATATGGAAAGGCTTCTTCACAGTAGTAGCCTTGGTAATGTGGAGTGGACTCCTTCAAGAATTGGTTATGTACAGCTCAGTAAATTGAAAAAAAAAAAGAGGGCTGCATTAATAAATGCACAAAATATAGAACACCTTTGGGATGAATTGGAGCAGAGACTACGAGCCAGGCCTTCTTGTCGAACATCAGTGCCTGAGCGCACACACGGGCTTCTGGAAGAATGGTCAAACACTCCAATAGACACACTCCTAAACTTTGAGGACAGCCTTCCCAGAAAAGTTGAAGCTGTTATAGCTGCAAAGGGAGGGCCAACTCTATATTGAACCCTACGGATTAAGGCTGGGATGCCATTAAAGTTCCTGTACTTTTGACCAGCCCTCACAAATTCCACTCGCATTTAGTGCATGGCGAGTGGAATTTAGTCCAGGGTGAGTGAGGAGCAGGGGCGAACCAAGCTGACCGATCGCCTCTGGCAGAAGCGGTGCGGCCATCAGAGCGGCCCGAAAGGGGGGTTCCCTGCCCCCCCCATGGTCCTGCTCCCGCTCTGATGTCCTGTAAAAAAGCCTGCACCGCTTCTGCCAGAAGCGATCAGCCAGGAAACTGTCAGCCTGGTCCGCTCCTGCTGTGCGCCACAGTAAGGCTGCATTTGATGGGCACGGTGAGGCTGCAATGATGGGCACTGTGAGGCTGCATATGCTTTATGTTAATATTGTTAAAGTTGTTAATTATTTTTGGAACTTCATTCTGCATAAAACATTTAACAGTGTAATTTCATGACATAATTTACGAGGGCGTGTTTACGAGCAGACTTGGGGGCGGGGGGTCAACTGGTGGCAAGTAACTCTTAAGGTCTGGCTAGTGGCTCAGGACTTGACATTTTGAGCCCTGCTGTTGACAATATATTGTATGTCTGCATGGTCTACAGAAGAAACAAAAATTCAAACTAGGGGGTAATTCATACAACACTGCGTTAGTCAGTAGGTTCTGCTTGAAACATACACATCTTCAAATCAAGTACCTGGGCGGCCTTGCCTTATTAAAGGTAAAGGATATTCGGATACTTCCCAGGGGTATATCTGACCATGCACCGCTCCTCCTGATGCTGGAACTCTCCTCCACCCCAGGAAATACCTTGTGGCGATTGTCTAGGTACTGGGTGTCAGACAAAGATCCGGGAAACTACCGGTCTGGTTATCCAGGGAACAATCGGGGGGAATGTGTGTATGTATCCACATACAAGGACCCGACGTGTATCTTCTGTATGCCCCTGACGAGATAAATGAATGCTTCGTATCCTTCTGTCGGAACCTTTACAGCTCTAAGGGTACATACACCAGCGAGGAACCGACCTCCTACCTAGACCCCATGGACATCCCGGTCTTGACCACGAAATACTGTGACAACCTTGGCGCCCCCATAATCACAGACAAAATCTTAAAAGCCCGTAAGACTCTCCAATTGGGTAAGTCGCCGGGCCCTGACGGCATACCTGTTGAGTTTTATAAGCAGTACGCAGAAGAGCTGATGGGCAAACTGCATACTACGCTAACTGAGGCGCAGAGATTGGGGGCACTCCCAGATTCCCTGAGCGAGGTGGCGGTGGTCATCCCCAAGCCAGGCAAAGACCCATCCCTGTGCTCATCCTATCATCCTATCTCATTGATTAATGTTGATGCAAAGCTCCTGGCCAGGTGCTAGCCATGAGACTTAACAGTCATAACTGCCCTAGTACACCCGGACCAAACAAGGTTCATGCCGGGGAGGGGTACTGACATCAACATCAGAAGGCTTTTCACGCATATGGATAGGGCACGATCGGAGTCGGCTGGAGTAGTGGTTTCACTCGACGCCGAAAAAGCCTTCGACTCAGTGGAGTGGGAATTCCTGTGGAGGGTCCTCTCGAAGTTCGGCTTTGGACTGAAATTCATGGCATTACTGCCGATGCTCTATGCCCCAGAGCCAGGGTACTCACCAATGGCACGCTCTCCGATACCTTCCCACTGGGCAGTGGTACTCATCCGCTATTCGCCCTGGCAATAGAGCCCCTTGCTATTGCTCTGAGGGCTGAGACGGGGGTGACGGGTATAACTGGGTACAAAAGAAGAAAAGCTGACAACACCCTACTTTATTTTGCGGATGCCTCACAATCACTGCAGAAGGCACTGGACCTATTCGAAGAATTTGGCCGATTCTCTGGCATCCGCATAAACTGGAGCAAGTCAGACTTATTTCCGCTGCACTACTCGCTTCCTAGGGCGGACAGCGGTACCCAACTCCAGTGGTTGGGTGATTTTACCTACTTGGGCATCAAAATTAGCAACACTACACACGACTTCATAGACAAAAATGTGCATCTTCTCCACGCTTGCAGTGAAATGCACAGCTTGGCGCACCCTACCGTTCACCCCCCATAGGCTGAGTTAACCTGCTCAAAATGGTGTTCCTTCATAAATTTCTATATTTCTTCCGAAACACCCCCTCCCACATACCTAAATCATTTTTTAGATGCATGGAGGGCCCCTAGGGTGGCAGAGCAGATACTATACCTCCCCTTGTTGGGAGGAGGCCTGGCCCTCCCAAATTTATTACTATATTTTTTACAAATTTTTTGTGGTATCTGCTTTAGTCTTGTTAGGCGTGAGGTTTTCACCATTACGTTTATTGCATTAATTGATTCACTTTTAATTTTTGCTTTACTAGCCTATTATTTGCTCATCATTATATACTAATGTTTATGGGGTGCCCGTCATTGTTTCCCTGAGTTTTCTCACTTATTAATTCTTTTTCATACAAATTATCTTTTTTTTATATTATATTAGTGCTGCACTTCTATTCACTCCTGTTAAGCTATTTGGGGGAGGTGGAGGGGGACAGGTACACTAAGCTCTCCATTACATTCTCGTTGTTCTACGCTAGGAGGAAGATAATGCTATGTTGGAAATCGGCCGAACCCCCTACCCTTAACTCCTGGAAAAAGGCGGTGGATTCAGTGCTACAAACTTGCGTATGAAAGCAGACAATGCCCAGCCAAAGTGTGGTGGGTCTGGGTGGGTGCGCGTGGATGAGGGACCGGGATGGGGGACCAAGTGAGTGATTCCCCCCACTCTTGGTAGGGGGTAATTGCCCCCCCCCAGACACCGAGCACCGCCTAGCCCCGCCAGAAGGGGACTAAAATTCATTCTATTAAACCTGCTATGCACTCAATGGTCTTTCAGAGGGTGGGACGGTTAAATGATCTACTGAACTGTGGAGGGGGCTCTAGAAGGGACTTGCTTAGATCTTACCGGTTAAGAATTTAAGGGAAACTACATTATGGATTTGTAGGAAGTTAATTTCCTGAATGGTTATCCTACTTTGACACTGTAACGAATAATATACTTGAATGCCGACTGTTGTACATATTGTAATGCTGATTTGTTAATAAAACCCTTTCTCCTATAACCTTCCAGGACGGCACACATGAGAGATGAGGGCTCCTTCCTACAGGAAACACAATCACATGACAGCTTTGTTATAAGTCCCCACCATCACCCTTGATCCTCAGTATTGATTGTGTTTCTCCCGAACACAGCAGCATGTTTGTTATTTTTCCTAACTGAACGACCGGGAGGGTCTGACGGTTCATCTGTTGAGACAGGTTTTAGGGAGGCTGGGGAGGGCTGAACTAACCTGTAAGGCTTGTCCTTTCTCACAAGTCACCCCCATGTCGGCGCCAGCGCTCTGGCCGGGCGGAGGCACGCCATCGATGAAGCTGTTTGATTCCACCGCCAGCCGCTGTCCACATTGCTGATTACAGGAAGTTCTGTCTTCAAAACCTCACTTTGAGTTATGACCGCATCACAAGTGTGGTAACAGTGCAACCCGGAAGCAAGATAATGCCGGGAGAAGCGTGGAGAGCGGCATGGAGTGCAGTAGAAGGCGGTGTGAAGCGGTCGGCTGGCTATACCTGCCACACCAGCAGTATCAGCAGCCCAAGACCCTGCTAACCTCCTCATGGAGCAAGAGGAAGGGAAAGCAACTACTGCGGGCAGATCCAGGTCGGGGCCCGATGAGTACAACCCCCCTTGGAAAGGGAGGCGAGGGAGGGGATAAGAAGACCCAGATTCTTGGCGTCAGGAATCGGGGATAAGTCAGGACAGGCTGAACTTTAAACTAACCCTTACTCCCTCCCCAGTACAAGCCCGCAGGCTTGGGGGAAGACATATGATGTGATGTATTATGTCTCTTATCTTACAGAGTCCCCCAGCGGAGCCCAGGAGGCCCCAGATAAACTCCCTCCTGCTGCTACAGGGCATAGCTCCTCAAAAAAGGGGGTACTATAAGGACACCCCCAAAAGTCTCACCCAAAGCATTTCTGCTATAAATGCATAAATAAATTAGCAGGAAAGGAGGCTTCGGCATTTGATGAGAGTTTCTCTCATCCATGCAAACAGAAATGTTGGCAACTGTTGAAGCCTTCTGTGTTGCCGCTGGGCAGTCAATAGCCCAGGACCTTGAGACAGAGGAGCTCACCCCCAGAGAAGGCACATCTTCCCAGGAAAGCCTCTCTGGAGGGGGAGCTAGTGCCCTTATCCTACCCTCACAGTCACTCCCGCTTGCCCAGATGGGGGGGGGGGGGTGTGATATGGATAGGCAGGCTAGATCTGAACACGGCTAAAAAATGTTTGGCCCTGGCTTTTTCCTCTTCCCTTTGAAAAAGGTGGGTCCCAGGAGAGGTGTGTGTATGCTGGTGCAGTGTGAGTCACACAACATATCTTTGGTTCTGAGGTTGGAAAAGCGAGCCCTGTGGCAAAAAAGGGGAAAGGCAACAAAGCAATACATACTTCCCTTTACCTTGGGCGCTTAGCAGCAGAATCCCTAATAAAAGCCAGGTGATTTTAGGGGGTTAAGATAGGACTCCCCCCCCCAATCCAGGGTGCTATTACCCTTTCCCTTGTGTCAGGGAACAAATAGCCCAGAAGCTTCAGCTAGACCAATGTACATAGCTTCCTTGTAAATCAGATGCTGTGGTTATTGCAAAACTAGCTTACCAGCCGACCACTATAAACCCTAATATAGCACATCAATATAGGTGAATTTAGTGAAGAGGGGTGCTCTGTTAGGCAGTCTCTTACAGGCTGTTCCTACCACTAAACATTCCTAAACCTATCATGGGAAGATTGTGAGGTGGTTTACAGGAACCTGAAAATCCCAGGAATAGGCTTCCCCTGGTCAGAAAATGCACACCAGGTAATCTAAATCTAGGCCAGCTGCTATGAATTTAGCAGGTGGCTTCATGATGGTGCATTTAGAGGGGGAGGGGGGCACCCTTGTGAACATCAAGTTCCAACCTACTATTTCCTCTTTTACACTGCTACATCTATCAGTCTATCTATCTATCACTGACACTGTCAGCAGCTCCGTCCAGCAGCGCCGTCCATCCAGGCCACCTAGCCGCCAGGTACCCAGGACGCATCCTCGGACCCCCTAGCAACGTGTATCGGGAAGGGAACACACATTGGAACCCTCCCCGGACACTAGGCACCGCAGCCCCCCCTTACATTGAGCCCCCGGCGGATACCGACCGGGACGCCGTAAGCCCACTAGCCGCCTAGGAAACACCGCGGCTCCGGCCTAGCGCCGGCCAGACCTGGCATAACCGGCCCACCACTCTCCGCACCCGGGACGCCTTGCGATCCCCCACCAACCCGCACTCACCCCTGTACCTCCAGACCCATCTGCAGCCATACCAGAAGCCCCCTAGCTTCAGGATAGCCCGTGGATCGGGCCTAGCTCGGCGGCCATCTTGGTACACCCAGAGGCGCCCGCAGCACACCACAGGCCTGCTGCACTTAGACCCCCAACGAAGTGCACAGAACCCCTACCTTTCAGCACCCACTCAGCCTCTAGCTGAGTTACATTTTGGAAGCAGCCCCAGACGTCAGCACCGTGGGCCTAAAACCGTCAGCCATCTTGGTACACCTGGTTACACCGTACCCACCAGCAACGGTACCGTGACCCCCCCACCATTTCCGGCTCCCACTCAGCCCCCAGCTCAACAGGGCAACATCCATAGCAGCCGACCAGGTACGCTTTTTCCCCAGCACACTCACCGCATAGAATAGGTATCAAGAACAGGTAAGGACCCCAGGGCACCACACTATCAGTTGATCCAGGGTCCGCCGATCGCCTCCGGGGTCAGGAAGGAATTTTTTCCTCAGCTGCAGCAATTGGCCAGCCTCAGCCAGGGTTTTTTTTTCGCCTTCCTCTGGATCAACAAGGAGGGAGGGCAGAATAGCAGGGTTCGCCTTCTTCTCCGCCACCTGAACAATCGTACGCGCAGCAGGATCATCAGCATCACCCCATCAGCCACATCGCGCAGGACAATCATCTCCTCAGCAGCTGCATCGTTGCCACATCTCGCCAGACCTTCGCCAGCTACATCTCACAGGACCGTCATCAACCACATCTCGCTGGACCATCATCTCCTCAGCAGCTGCATCGTCGCCACATCTCGCCGGACCTTCGCTAGCTACATCTCTCAGGACCATCATTCCTCAGCAATAACATTATCGCCACATCAACAACCACATCTCGCAGGACCGTCGTCAACCACATCTTGCAAGATCATCATCTCCTCATCGACAGCCACATCATGCAGGACCTTCGTCAGCCACACATCGCAGGACCACCATCTTCTCAGCAACCACATCGTCGCTACATCGACAGCCGCATCGCGCAGGACCATCATCTTCTCAGCATCCACATCATCGCCACATCAACAGCCGCTTCCGGGAGGACCCTCGTCAGCCACATCTCGCAGGACCATCACCTTCTCAGCAACCACATCGTCGCCACATCTCGCCGGACCTTCGCCAGCTACATCTCGCAGGACCATCATCCCTCAGCAATCACATCATCACCACATCAACAACCACATCTCGCAGGACCATCGTCGACCACATCTCGCAAGATCATCATCTCATCGACAGCCACCTTGTGCAGGACCTTCGTCAGCCACACATCGCAGGACCACCATCTTCTCAGCAACCACATCGTCGCTACATCGACAGCCACTTCCGGGAGGACCTTCGTCAGCCACATCGCGCAGGACCATCATCTCCTCCGCATCCACACCGTCGCCACATCAACAGCCGCTTCCGGGAGGACCTTTGTCAGCCACATCTCGCAGGACCATCACCTTCTCAGCAACCACATCGTCGACACATCTCTCAGGACCTTCGTCAACCATATATCACAGGACCATCATCTCCCCAGCAACTACAACATCGCCACATCGACAGCCACATCCCGCAGGACCATAAACTCTTCAGCAACCACATCGTCGCCACATCAACAGCCATATCTAGCAGGACCCACGTCAGCCACACCTCGCACGACTATCACCGCCGCCTCATCAACCGCATCTTCGCCACATCGATAGCCACATCTCGCAGGACCATCATCACCACAGAAACCACATCGTCGCCACAACCTTGCAGGACCTTCAGCAACCACATCGTCGTCAAATCAATACCACCATCGTCATACTTATATTTTTCTCTCAGCATGTGCATTTACAAATACTCAGCGGAAACCCTTCAGAGACTAAAACATCACCTCAACGTTGCCAACGCCCATTCAAAAAATACTACAAACAGAGCAACTACTAAGGATCAACCCACAACCAACCACCAATCAAAGGAAGACCCCAATTCAGCCGCAACACTTAACATGCGCCCTGATTAACACCAGATCGGCAGTCAAGCACAGACAAGAAGTCCACGACTTCATCACCCAAAACAACTTAGATTGTCTCTTCATCACAGAAAGCTGGCTAACACCCGACTGCAACACCATCCTAACCGAATTGGTCCCTGAAAAATACAGGATCCTAACGGAGCATAGAATAGGAAAAAAAGGAGGGGGCCTAGCAGTGATCTTCAAATCTTACGCTTGGCAAACCTACGCTACAGAACCCAGTGCCTTTTTATGGAAACACTTTCTCTACAGCTGCAAACACCCCAAGACAGCATTCATATACTGCTATGCTACAGACCACCAGGACCAAAGACACTCCTGATACCCTTCACCGAATTTATTTCAATGCACACCCTGAAAACTAAAAACGTCCTGGTACTTGGAGACTTCAATCTCTGGGCAAACAACACCGAAGACCCCATCGCCTCTGCCTGCATAAACCAACTGGAAGAACTAGGTCTTCAACAACTGATAAATGCTCCAACGCATGGTTCAGGACACACTCTGGACCTCATCTTTAAACAAAACATCGACATCAACATACTCAAAAACTCGCCGCTACCATGGACTGACCATCACGCCATCAAATTCAAAATCACCACCAACACCCTCCAGAAACCGAACCACTCAACAACATACTGGACCAGATCTCAGAAGAAACTACACTCGGAACTCTTCAAAACCACACTATCCAACAAAATAACAATTCTAAATTTAAACCACTCGACGGAAAAAAACACTCAGCTCCTTAAACAGAGTGTTACTACAAACAGCAGACGCAGTCGCTCCGGAAAGCAGAACACTCATCCGCAACAGAAATTCTGGATGGTTTAATGGAACTCTTTCAGCTCTTCTGCGTTCCTGCTTCAGTAGAGTAAGAGCCTGGAGAAGAAACTCTTCAAAAGGAAAACCACACAAACTACAATACCCTCACAATGAAATATCACAAAGCTATCTTCAAAGCTAAAAAAAGAACACTTCTCAAACACCATCACAAAAGCCCTAAACCGCCCTCGTGAACTATTCAAACTAGTCGCCCAGACTATGAACCCTACCTGCTTAGAGCCCCCTACTAACGAAACTCAAGAATTTTGCAACGAGTTATCGGATTTTTTTATCGACAAAATCGACAGCATTCGGGAAAAAATCCAACAGAAAAATACAATCGACCACATCCAAAAAGAGGAAACCGATTCAAACAACATTCAACATTCAAAACCACCGAACTTTTCGCTGACCCCGATCGCCATAGACACCACAAAAAACATCATCAGAAGCCTCCGGGACAGCACATCACCCAATGATATCCCCACAAAACTTCTGAAAGAATGCTCTGACATCTTGGCACCTACTATAACGCTACTCATAAATCAGTCATTCAAAGAAGGAATTGTTCCTAACTCCCTCAAACAAGGCATAGTCAAACCCCTCCTAAAGAAACCCAACTTGGATCCAAGAAACCCTAACCACCGAAGACCGATAACTAGCCTGAGCACCATCTCCAAGATTATGGAGAAAGTAGTGGTACAACAGCTACAACTCCATCTGGACACACACAATCTCCTGGACCCTCTGCAATCAGGCTTCCGCCCGGGCCATGGCACAGAAACAGCACTCCTCAAAATATGGGACGATGCCTTGGAAGCGGCAGATGGACCTTAGTGCAGCGTTTGACACACTGGATCACAGCACTTTACTCACCCGCCTCAAAGAAGTAGCAGGAGTCAGACTCAGACTTACTATGGTTCACTTCCTTCTTAAGAAATCGGTCACAGACAGTGAAACTTGGAGCCTTCACCAGTGAATCTCGCGCAGTCTCCTATGGAGTCCCTCAAGGATCACCTTTATCACCCGTGCTCTTCAACATTTACATCCGTCCACTTCTTAAAATCATCAGAAAATCTGACCTATGCTTCCACTCATACGCAGATGATACTCAACTCTACCTTCGGATCCCCGGACAAAAAGACCAATATCAGGAATTGGAAAAATGCCTCGCATCAATAGACGACTGGATGTCCACAAGCTCCCTCAAACGGAACCAAAACAGAACTCCTTCTCCTAAATGCAAACAGGAAAACTAATTCTACAACACCATGGACTCCGTCCACCATCCTTGGACAGACCATCCCCCTAAGCTTAAAAGCCAAAAGTCTCGGAGTCACTTTCGATTCAGAAATGTCAATGGATGCACAAATAGGATCAGTAGTCAGCGGATCCTACCATCTTCTACGCCTGCTACGTAGACTCACCCCCTTCATTCCAGAAAAGGACAAAGCCATAGTGGTTGGAACAATCATCAACTCTCGACTTGACTATGCAAACTCCCTCTACATAGGACTACCTAAATTCCAGATTGCACGACTACAAGTCGTTCAAAACACGGCAGAAAGACTAGTCACAGGAAAAAAAACATGGGAATCGATCTCCCCCTCCCTGAGGACCCTCCATTGGCTAACTGTAAAGGATCGTATAACATTCAAGACCCTCTGCCTGACCCACAAATGCACACAAGGAGATGCTCCTCTATACTTATGCGAAAAAATACAACACTACACTCCCAATCGCAACCTCCGATCTAACGACCAAAATCTCCTCCTCGTCCCCAAGTCCCGGTACAAATCAAGGGGAGAACGAAGATTTGCAGTCCAAGGACCACGGCTATGGAACGCTCTACCTACGAACATCCGCTTAGAAAAAGACCATCGGGCCTTCAGGAAAAAACTCAAGACCCACCTCTTCTAAGAAGGAATCAACCCAGGTCGGATCAAGCGCCTCGAGGCGATTCAGTTCGCAGTTGCAGCGCTATACAAATCTTTCATTCATTCAGTGTGCAAGAGTTAATCTGTGGTTTGGGCTACAACTCACCTGTGAGCTGTATGAGAAGCATAAAATGCTAACCTGCAACCATTAATTGATGGGTTCCTGGTGCAAACCTCTTCTAAAGCTACATAAACTAGCCTGTATCTAGTGTGAAGTCCTACAGGTGTCTGATTACCTCCAGGCCAAGATTGTGATCATCTCTCTCTGATTGATCTCTGGGTCTGTGCTCATCAAGACCTTAGATGCTTGGGAGGCTTGGACTCACTCCCACCTGTGGTGGGTTAGCTACACCTACTCAGACTTATGCAGTAGTAGGGTAACAACTACCACTACTGTGGTATAGTCTCACACCTCAGACCTCCCACTATTTGGAACTACCATGCTCCATGGGTGTTAGTATCATTTCTGTTGGTTATATGGCCATACAGAGTTCAGTATCAGGAATACACAACACCGTACTGGTTCTTGGCCTTCTGTCTGGCATATATTACCTTAGTTTGTGGTACATCAGAAAAACACAACAGTGAAAGGTGTCTGTGTCTTCTGTTTTTCATATTGGTTGCTCAGAAAAACACCACATTTGCATTTGTTAGTGTCCTTTCTGTTAGATATATGACCTTACCTTGTTGAACATAAGAAGCACGCATTTTAAGGGGACTGTACATTAGAAAATGCAACAGTGAAGGCTGGGTGTGTCTCCCTGTTTCTGTATTCCATATAAAGCTTGAGCTGACTACCCTTCAGAAATGCAAGGTTTACGGGCTTACATCTGTGATATTAATTATATAATTGTCACTTTTATTCCAGACCTTATTTTCCATGCACATGGAAGGAACAGATGTTCTGACTGCCTGATTAGTGAGCGCCAGATCCTAAAGAGCAAGGACTGATCAGAGAGAGTATTAAATACCCTCTTCCGGGGTAGAAAACCAGTGACTTAAAAGATTTATTCTAAAGTGTGGAAGACCTTCCGTTCCTGGGGTAAAAGAAAGGCAGATAACCTCCGCCACTGTTCCAGTTATCCTGGAGTTTCTCCAGGACGGAGTAGACATAGGCCTAGTGGTCAGCACCCTTCGGGTTCAGATAGCTCCCCTATCGGTCTACCTCGATATAAGGTTGGCAAAAGAAAATCCTCATCCAACGTTTTCTGTTGGCCAGGGAAAGGATTTTCCCTGTCGTTTAAAAGTAGTTTCCCTCCATGGGACCTAACAATGGTATTAGAGGTGTTATCTAAACACCCTTTTGAACCTATAGAAGAGGTTCCCTTTAAGTTTCTAACCTTAAAATTATAATTTAGGTTAGCAGTTACTATGGCCAGGAGGGCTGGGGACTTGCAAGGTTTGTCCATGAAGGAACCCTTCCTATTGGTACAGCCAGATAGGGTCACCGTTAGGGCAGATCCCTTATATCTAACCAGAGGTAGCATCTTTATTTCATAGGACACAAGCCATAATGTTGCCGTCCTTCTATGATAAACCAAAAAATGAGAAAGAAAAGAAATGTCATTGTCTAGATATAAGAAGAATGCCCCCTTACCTATCTAGAAAGAACAAAGAGTTTTAGTAGGTCCAGTTACCTGCTAGTTTTATATGCTGGGTCTAGAAAAGGGCTTCAGGCTTCAAAAGCATCATTATCTAGATGGATCAGAGAAGCTATCTCTGTGACATATGAGAGTTCTGGAGTTCCAGCACCAGCAAAAGTTAAAGCTCATTCAACCAGGTCACTAGCAATGTCCTGGGCTGAGAAAGCAGGGGCCTCCTGGGAACAAATCTGCAATCCGGCCACCTGATACAGTCAGGATACGTTCCTAAAGCATTACCGTGTGGAAGTGTTCTCACAACAAGATTTGGCTTTCGCTCGGAAAGTCCTACAAGCGGTGGTCCCACCCTGAAGGTAGGCCTGGGGTTACTTGATTATCCTCTCATGTGTGCCGTCCTGGAAGGTTATAGGAGAAAACCTATGTTAGACTTACCAGTAACGGTATTTCTACGAACCTTCCAGGATGGCAGGCCTACTTCCCGCCCTGTGGAGGGAAAAGATAAGCTAAGCGCCAGGTGGTAAGTACCTACGTAGAGCAATGCTCCTTGTGAACCAGTTCAGGATTACTTTATTACATACTGAGGATCAAGGAGGAGGGTGGGGACTTATAACAAAGCTGTCATGTGATTGTGTTTCCTGTAGGGAGGAGCCCTCGTCTTTCATGTGTGCCGTCCTGGAAGGTTTGTAGAACTACCGTTACCAGTAAGTCTAACATAGGTTTTTCTGTTACAAAAAAAAAAGCAAGCAGCTGCAAAAAGTGTAGCTGCTGACATTTAATACACATACTCACCTGTCCTATAGTCCAGCGATGCGTCTGTCTGAACCCTCGCTTCTCTCCCTCGCCTTTCCGTGGCACCAGCAAGTGTGGGCACCCGGCTGCGACAGCTTGCGGCTCCACAGCCGGGGGTGCACTGTGCATGCGCGAGTCGCGCAGCACCTCCCCATTGGTCAGACAATCTTCTGGGATCTGAGACGTGTCCCAGAAGATTGCAGGTAGAGAGGGGGAGAGGAGAACTTCCACTCGAGCTGCCTAGGTGGCCCGAGTGGAAGTTGGAGCTGGCACTTGTCGAAACTAGGTACCTGCCCCCCCCCCCCTTTAAATGACATTTAAAATGTGGCATATTTGGCAGGGGGAGGAGTGCTTAACGTGGAACTTTCCCTTTTGGGTGGAGCTCCGCTTTAACATTCTTTTATTGGTACATGTTCCACCCATTTTTAGGGTGGAACATGTAACATGTTCCCAATGCTGCAGCCGCTGCCTGCTACCCTCCCTCCCTGTGGCAACAGTACAGGAAGATTTTTTTTCCATACTAGCTGTGACTTTTTAAAATCACCTCTGTGTGTCAATGAACTACAAGCCCCGACATCCTTTGCTGTTGTCTGCTTGCAGTTCTCAATGGAGACTGTGAAGCACCGTGGTAGTTTTGATTTCTTCCTGTAAGTGTATCTGCCTGCTTGTATGGGATGTATGGCACACAGATATACTGGCAGATCTGAAGGAGGCCTGCATGGCACCAGTGATCTGTTGATGGCTGGTGCAATGCTTTAAAGGCTCCAAAAGAAAAAAAAGAATGCACTTTTACCTGCAAAAAATATGGCCATTTTTTTTTTTTTCTAAAAGGTGAACTTATCCTTTAATTGTGGCATATCCAGGAAGAAGTCCCAAGTAGGAATCCTAAAGAAAAATCCAGAGTTCAGGTGAAGTCAATTGCCATTTTAGGAAAAAGCAAAAGCTAAAACAAAAGAATCATGTGTGCCTAATAATGATGCCACATCTAGCTCTTATGTTTTTTATGCATGGGACATGGAATCATGGCTAAGCGACTCAACTATGAAAAAAAACTGGAACTGAGGTGCAGAAAAATGGCAGCAAATTATGTGGACTCATGAGCTGTAGCAAAAGGCAGTATGTTTGTGACTTTAGAGTGGTACGATGAGTGTCTGCAAGCAACCAAGAAGTATGGTAAAGGTTCCTTGCAAGTTTGGGGCTGCATTTATGAGATTTGGTCAGGATCAATGGTGTCCTCAACACTGAGAAATAGACACTTATTCATCATGCCATACATAAAGGGAGGGGTGTGATTGGCCCCAAATGTATTCTAGAGCAGGACAACAACCCCAAATATGCAGCCAATGTCATTAGGAACTATTTTTTAGTGTAAAGAACAAGGGGTCCCTGTAGTGATGGGCTCCACCAGAGCCCTGATCTCAACACGTTCTGTCTGAGTTTAGATGAAGAGACAGATGGATTTGAGGCAGCCTACATCCACAGATCTGTGGTTGGTTCTCAAAGATATTTGGAAGAATTGAAGCAGTTTTAAGGCAAAGGGTGGTCACACCAAATATTGACTTTTTTTTATTTGGATTTCTCTTTTGTTCATTTACCTTACACTTTAATTGATAAAAAATAAACTTAACCCTTGTATTCTTGAAAACATTTCTCATGTACAGCATATTTTCACACCTGCCTAAGACTTTTGCACAGTACTGTGTGTGTATGTGTGTGTGTGTGTGTGTGTGTGTGTGTGTATATGTATATATGTGTGTGTGTGTGTATACTATATATATATATATATATATATATATATATATATATATATCGTATTGGCGTATAACGCACACTTTTTTCCCCTTAAAATCAGGGGAAAAGCATGGTTGCGTGTTATACGTCGATCCCCGCCGATCTCCGCTGATTGTGAGGAGAGGAGCGAGCGCCGGCAACATACAGAAAGCTGAATGTACTCGGCTAGACTCGACTCCTCTCGCAGTCCCTGACTGTGAGCAGAGCCGAGTCCACTCGGCTTTCTGTATGTCGCCGGCGCTCGCTCCTCTCCTCTCGCAATCAGTGGAGATGGGCGGGACTGCGAGAGGAGTCAAGTAAACTCGGCTTTCTGTATGTCGGCGGCGCTCGCTCCTCTACGCTCAGTCAGCGGATATCTGTGCCAATTTTAAATAATCAGCGGCTGGGCAAGGCTGCAAAGGCACTGGTCAAGGCTGCAGATGGACAAGGCTGCAGCTGGACACTGGGCAAGACTGCAAATATATATATATATATATATATATATATATATATATATATATATATATTACAATAAATGGAGAGATATGTGCAAAGTCTCTTGGAATATTGTAGCAGCGCTAATGTTCAGACATGGACGTCTGATTAAATAAATAAATAGAATCAATAAAAGTTCAATAGTATCAGAAAGTGGGGAAACAGTTCTATATCATTGCTGTGCAGTCTGTCAGAGCCATCCACCAGCACACTTCACCACGTGCGATGCCTTTCCCCTGTGGGGGTACACTCACCAGATACATAATTAATATATGCCTGTAATCACCAAATTCTCCACTTCTCCTCCACAATACCAGTTCTCCAAATCGCCCTCTAGGTTGCAGATGGGCATCGATCAGACTGCACAATGGTGAGGCTGCTGCACTGATGGCAATGGCGAGGCTGCTTCATTGATGGCACTTGTGAGGCTGCAGATGGCCACTGAACTTTATTTTGCTTCAAAGTTCCTTATTTAAAATGTTAATCATTTTTACTGAAACTTCCTCTTAAAATGAATGTGTGTGTTATACAGCGATACATACAGTGTGTATGTATACATGTATATGTGTGTATGTATATGTGTGTGTATATGTATATGTGTGTGTGTATGTATGTATGTATGTATATATATATATATATATATATGTGTGTATGTATATATGTGTATATATACAATTTTTATTTTTTATTTTTTATATCCACACCCCAAATTGTCATGTTACAACCAAAAACGTAAATTTTATTGGGATTTTATGTGATAAACCAACACAGTGGCACATAATTGTGAAGTGGAAGGAAAATAAGTGGTTTTCATTTTTTTTTTTTTTTTTTTTACAAATATCTAAAGTGTGGCGTGTGTTTGTATTCAGCCTCCTTTACTCTGATGCCCCCAACTAAAATCTAGTGGAACTAAGTGCCTTCAGAAGTCAACTAGTTAGTAAATAGTGTCCACTTGTGTGTAATTGAATCTCAGTATAAATACAACTGTTCTGTGAAGCCCTCAGAGGTTTGTTAGAGAACCTTGGTGAACAAACAGCATCATTAAGGTCGAGAAACGCACTAAACAGGTCAGGAATAAAGTTGTAGAGAAGTTTAACGCAGGGTTGGATTATAAAATGTATCCCAAGCTTTGAACATCTCACGGAGCACTGTTAATCCATCATCAAAAAATGGAGAGTATGGAACAACTGCAAACCTACCAAGACATCGCTGTCCACCTAAACTGACAAGCCTGGCAAGGAGAGCACTAATTGGAGAAGGAGACGAGAGGCCCATGGCAACTCTGGAGGAGTTGCAGAGATCCACAGCTCAGGTGGGAGAATCTGACCACAGGACAACTATTAGTCGTGCACTCCACATATCTGGCCTTTATGGAAGAGTGGCAAGAAGAAAGTCATTGTTGAATGAAAGCCATAAGAAGCCCAGTTTGGAGTTTGTGAGAAGCCATGTGGGGCACATAGCAAACATGTGGAAGAAGGTGCTCTGGTCAGATGAGACCAGAATTGAACTTTGTGGCCTAAAAGCAAAACACTGTGGCAGGAAACTAACACTGCGTATCACCCTGAACACACCATCCCCACGTGAAACATGGTGGTGGCAGCATTATGTTGTGGGGATGGTTTTCTTCAGTAGGGACAGGAAAACTACTCTGAGTTTATAAGAAGATGGATGGAGCTAAATACAGGGCAATCTTAGAAGAAAACCTGTTAGTCTGCAAAAACTTGAGACCAGGGCAGAGGTTCACCTTCCAGCAGCACAACAACCCTAAACCTACAGAAAGCTACAATTTTAGTTTAATTTAGTTCAAAGCATATTCATGTGTTAGAATGGCTCAGTCAAAGTCCAGACCTAAATCCAATTGAGAACCTGTGGCAAGACTTGAAAACTGCTGTTCAGACGCCCTCCATCCAATCTGACAGAGCTTGAGCTATTTTGCAAAGAAGAATGGGCAAAAATTTTATCTAGATGTGCAAAGCTGGTAGACCTGCCCAAAAAGACTTGCAGCTGTAACTGCAGCGAAAGGTGGTTCTACAAAGTATTGACTCTGGGGGGGGGCTGAATGCAAATGGACGCCACACTTTTCAGATAAATGGTTTTCAATTTTTTTTACGAACAAATCATTTTCATTCCAATTCAAAACTATGTGCCACTTTGTATTAGTCTATCACATAAAATCCCAATAAAATACATTTAGTTGTAACATGACAATGTGGAAAATTTCAAGGGGGTATAAATACTTTTTCAAGGCACTGTATGTATATATCTGGATGTGTGTGTGTATATATGTAAAATATACACTCATAAATGAATGCACCCCAACAGATTTGTTAGAAAACCTTTCCTTTCAGAATTAACATTTTCTATGGGACACTATACTACAAAATACTCCCACAAATGCAGGCCATTGATTGCAACCAAGATTTGTTCAAAAATTATTTTTTTAAGGAATTCATTTAAGGTCATGTTGCAAAAATAAATACACCCCAATGGAAGTCTTGGGAGCATTGCAAAATTTTAGACCACAAAATCCCAAAGAATTCAACTATAGGTGAGTCTAATTCATTAAACTTGTGTCCAGCAGGCAGTTGATTATAAAAGGGTGTTACTTAATAAAGAAAACCCCTTCTCATTTCATGCTGTCAGCAATGGCACCACATGGAAGAGAAATGTCACAAGGCTTGAGAAAGAAAATTATTTTTTTACTCAAAGGTGAAGGCTAGAAGAAATTCAGCAAAGCTTTACTTCCCAGTCAGAATACTATAGCAAAAGTGATACAAACATTTAGCAAAGAGGAAACTGCAACCATCCCACAGACGTCCAGGCCGTCCATGGAAGTAATCTCCACAGGAGCATCTTCTGATGAGGGTTGAAGATGATCGCCATGCAAGTTAACTGCAGTTAGCTAAAGAAGTGGAAAGCCAAACTGGGGTGATTGTTTCTGTGACACATTACAGCGTACATTGCAGAGGAATGGCATGCGTGGGTGTCATCCACAAAGAAAGCCTCTCCTAAAGCCCATACACAAAAAAGCCACCTAGAATTTTCCAGGGCCCATTCTGAAAAAGACTACTGGGACTCTACTCTGGAGTGAAGAGACCAAGATGAATGTTTTTGGAACTGATGGCTTCAAAACTGTGGCGTCGGTGTGGAGTACAAGGAAAAATGCATGGGGGTTGCAGGTGTGCTCCTGTGGGGTTGCATGAGTGCTGCTGGTGTTGGGGAGCTGCATTTCATTGATGGTATCATGAGTTAACAGATGTACTGCTTTATATTGAAATAGAAGATGCTACCCGTGCCCTTGGTCATCCATCGTGCACTTTTCCAACTTGACAATGATCCAAACACACATCTAAGGCCACTGCTGTATTTCTGAAGAACAGGGTGGAAGTGATTCAGTGGCCAAGTATATCTCCTGATCTGAACCCAATCGAACACTTATGATGAATTCTAAAGAGACAAGTTGAGCCTTTCTCTCCATCAAGCATCTAGGCTCTAAAAGAGGTTGTTCTTGAAAAATGTTAAGATGCAACATCTGTCACAAACTTGTTTATTCTATGCCTTGAAGACTTGGTGCTGTCCTTACAAATCATGGTGGTCATACAAAATACTAAATGTAGTAGTTTTTGTTGTGGGGTGTATTCATTTTTGCATCAACTAATTTGAGTAAAACTGAAGATTTTGTAATCCAAGTTATAGTATTTCTTAAGAATAACAAAGAAAATTGAGTACTGTCCGTGATACTTTTTTTATTTGCACTAACATATAATTTTTCATGGACGAGCTTTCAGGGTGTGTCCCCTTCTTCAAGGTCTAAGCAGTACTGATTCACAAAAGTTTTAGCAGAAGGTGAAATGTTAAAAAAAAAAAAAAAAAAAATCTCTGAGGGGGTAGGACAAGAAAAACAAACACATACATATACAAATCAATAGTATGGCAATGGTTTCCTCACCCACTATACTAAAGTTTTATGACCCCCCTCTGTGACTGTGATCTCTCCCCCCCCCCCCCCCTCCAGTCTATAGCTTTCCTCTGTCTTATCTCACTTGCTGACAGCTTTATTACCATTGCCATACTATTGATTTGTATATGTATGTGTTTGTTTTTCTTGTCCTACCCCTCAGAGATTTTTTTTTTTTTTTTTTTTTTTAACGTTTCACCTTCTGCTAAAACTTTTGTGAATCAGTACTGCTTAGACCTTGAAGAAGGGGACACACCCCGAAAGCTCGTCCATGAAAAATTATATGTTGGTGCAAATAAAAAAAGTATCACGGACAGTACTAAATTTTCTCTGTCACAATTGCACTAATACGGCTACAATCACTTCAAGTTAAGAATAACAACACATTTTTTGTTGAAAATGATGGACTTTTTAGGCGTAGAATCTAGATTAATAACACAATTTATTAAAAACAAAAGTATACAATTACTCGATGCAAAAGACAAAAAACAAAATCTGCAAAGAATATAGAAAAAACTACAAGCCAATGGACAACTTTGCTATATATGTATAAAAGCAGTATGAATCATGTGACCCCCTCAGATCTGGATAGTGATATTCATATTTAACATATAGAGGTGATATTGAACACTTGTTATGAACCATATGAAAGCAGTGTTGTCATGAGTAGCTTGTGCTTCGTTGCCCTACATGTTACGCGTTGTGTAACGCTTCTTCAGGAGCTTTTTATGTTTTATTCCCTGGTGGAAAGAAATTTCATAAAAGCGGGGAACACGGATTGTTTGCCTTTTTTATAGTGTCGTCAAAAAATGGATTTTACAGAGTTTTTTCCTGGCCCTAGTTGGGGTATAGTCCAGTAATGAGTAACTTCGTTTAACCAATAATATGCAGTTTGTCCACAAGGTTCCGTTGAACAGTGGGTTGCTGTGATAGAGCTCAGACCAAACCCTTTGACCGCGTAATGCGATAGGCTGCTGTGGTAGGCAGCAGCCTAATCGCATTATGCTGTCACTGAGCGGGGAATGAAACTTTGAAACGGCCGTCATCAAGACATCAACGGTTTGCAGGAAAAATCTTTTTTCCTCTCTTCCTGTGTCTCCCTCCTCTGTGGTCAAAGGGTTTGGTCTGAGCTCCATCACAGCAACCCACTGTTCAATGGAACCTTGTGGACAAACTGCATATTATTGGTTACACAAAGTTACTCATTACTGGACTATACCCCAACTAGGGCCAGGAAAAAACTCTGTAAAATCTGTTTTTTGATGACACTATAAGGCAAACAATCCGTGTTCCCCATAAAAAGTTAAGAGTTAATCCTGCGCCAGCACACCGAACAATAACTAAAAGAGTGCTGCACACACTTAAAGGAAATGTCTGAACCCGAATAGAATAAAAAGGAGAGATAGTGGCGCGCAAAATTAAACTAAATATTAAAAAGACAAAGCTGACAGGTAATAGACATATGAATTCCAATTAAAACCTCCGGGTTAAAATAATTAAGCATACATATAATATAAATGATGTATCAAGCAATAGTGCGTATAGTGATGTGATAAGAACCAAATCATGTGATAAAAGCAATCCTAGTTAAAAATGCATCATAAAAATCGCAAGGTGTGACTGAATAACATAACAGTGCATCCAAGTGTATATAAAACCAGTGATGTGATATAAATAAACGTGATGGAGATCCTTAAATGCATATAATGTGCATCCAAATGTGTGTATGAAGAAAGTGATCCAGACATATAAAATCAATATATCATATAAGTGATATAGGAAATTGAATAATGTAAAGTGCAAAGGAACAAAGGAGACTGGAAAATCTCAAATGCCAGGGTAAAAAATAAGATATATATATAATCATATCAGATCTGTGCCACCTATGACGTAATGGCAGACTGAAGTGAAAGAATAAATGCAAGTGCTATAATTGTGAATGGCGATTAAAAAATCGCAAGGTTAAAAAAGTCCAAATAAAAAGTCCATATAAAGCATCAGTACAAGGTGAAGGTGGTATCTTCTATCCAAAGAGACAAAGTGTCAGTGCTGAGGTATCCGGTGATGATAGGGAATAATCTATAAATCCTGTGCAGTGATCCATGTGTTTTTCTCGTGCAATCCTAATGGGGATATGGGTGGCCCCTTACCTTACAGCTGTAAGGTTACAGCAGTATAATATGGGTCTTTATGGTCATAGGTGACCGTCCTCTCTGGGATGTCTTTCCGGTTTTTCAGCTGTCTGTCCCAGGTAGTTTCTATCTGTGTGTCCCATGTAGTTCCCTTCAGCTTACTCCTTATCCAGGCAGGGGAGGGGGGGGGGGGGGTTGGTTTTCATATTATACAGTGAATACAAATACAGGGTAAAAACGAGCTTCGAGCTCGGTGGCGTCACTTCCGGTAGATCACGTGTCCCGACGCGTGTTCGTCACTGATCACGTGACTTCATCAGTGACGTGACTTGATGAAGTCACGTGATCAGTGACGAACACGCGTCGGGACACGTGATCTACCGGAAGTGACGCCACCGAGACCTTCACCTTGTACTGATGCTATCTATGGACTTTTTATTTGGACTTTTTTAACCTTGCAATTTTTTAATCGCCATTCACAATTATAGCACTTGCATTTATTCTTTCACTTCAGTCTGCCATTACTTCATAGGTGGCACGGATCTGATATTATTATATATATATCTTATTTTTTACCCTGGCATTTGAGATTTTCCAGTCTCCTTTGTTCCTTTGCACTTTACATTATTCAATTTCCTATATCACTTATATGATATATTGATTTTATCCGTCTGGATCACTTTCTTAATACACACATTTGGATGCACATTATATGCATTTAAGGATCTCCATCACGTTTATTTATATCACATCATTGGTTTTATATACACCACCAGGGAATAAAACATAAAAATCTCCTGAAGAAGCGTTACACAACGCGTAACATGTAGGGCAACGAAGCACAAGCTACTCATGACAACACTGCTTTCATATGGTTCATAACAAGTGTTCAATATCACCTCTATATGTTAAATCTGAATATCACTATCCAGATCTGAGGGGTCACATGATCCATACTGCTTTTATATATAGCAAAGTTGTCCATTGGCTTGTAGTTTTTTCTATATTCTTTGCAGATTTCGTTTTTTGTCTTTTGCATCAAGTAATTGTATACTTTTGTTTTAAATAAATTGTGTTATTAATCTAGATTGTACGCCTAAAAAGTCCATAATTTTCAACAAAAAATTTGTTGTTATTCTTAAGAAATACCATTATTATTATTATTATACAGGATTTATATAGCGCCAACAGTTTGCGCAGCGCTTAACAAAATAAAGGCAGACATTACAATTACATTGCAATTTGATACAAGAGGAATCAGAGGGCCCTGCTTGTTAGAGCTTACAATCTAAAAAGGTGATACGTAATTTTTCAAGTTATAGTATTAACCTTACTGTCATGTAATGAGCTAAACAAATTGGTCTATAAAACAGTTTTGTCAAAATGTTGGTAATTGTGCTTGTGTTGATTAACCACCTGACATCTGCGCTATAGCCGAATGACTGCTACAGCGCAGATCTAAGATGCCGGGACTACGTCTATTGACGTTGTCCCCTTTCCTGGCTCCCCGCGCGCTCTCGTGAGTGCGCATCGGGGAAAATCTGTGTTGGCTGTGTCCCCTGGACACAGCCAATCACAGATCGCTGTTAACGCCCAATCACAGCGGTCGTTTACAGTGCGATCACCTCCTCCAATGAGAGATGATTTCAAATGTAAACATATGAGATCATCTCTCATTGCCGGCTTTCTCTCTCCGCACACAGAGACAGCGTGTGAGGAGAGAGAACGATCTGTGAGTCAGTTTATATCTATATAAAAAAAAAAAAGTGTGCCCAATCAGCGCCCACAGTGACTATTAGCACGCAAAGCTAGTGCTATCTGTGCCCAGCTGTGTGCATCATTGCCCACTTGTACCATCTGTGCCTGTCTGCCCATGTGTGCAGTGTGCATCTGTGCAATCTGTGCCACTTCATCTGTGCCACCTCATCAGTGCCCATCTGTGCCACCTCATCAGTGCACATCTGTGCAATCGATCAGTGCACATCTGTATCGACCCATCAGTGCACATCTGTGCTGACCCAACAGTGACCATTTGTGCCGCCCCAACAGTGCCCATTTGTGCCACCTCAACAGTGCCCATTTGTGCCACCTCAACAGTGCCCATTTGTGCCGCCTCAACAGTGCCCATTTGTGCCGCCTCAACAGTGCCCATTTGTGCCGCCTCAACAGTGCCCATTTGTGCCGCCTCAACAGTGCCCATTTGTGCCGCTTCATCAGTGCACATCTGTGCCGCTTCATCAGTGCACATCTGTGCCGCTTCATCAGTGCACATCTGTGCCGACCTCAGCAGTGCACATTTGTGCCGACCTCAGCAGTGCACATCTGTGCCGACCTCAGCAGTGCACATCTGTGCCGACCTCAGCAGTGCACATCTGTGCCGACCTCAGCAGTGCACATCTGTGCCGACCTCAGCAGTGCACATCTGTGCCGACCTCAGCAGTGCACATCTGTGCCGACCTCAGCAGTGCACATCTGTGCCGACCTCAGCAGTGCACATCTGTGCCGACCTCAGCAGTGCACATATGTGCCGACCTCAGCAGTGCCCATCTGTGCCGATACATCTGTGCCAGTGCATATCGGTGCCCATCTGTGCCACTTCATTAGTGCATATCTGTGCCCACCTGTGCGGCCTCAGTTCACATCTGTGCTGCCTCATCAGTGCCACCTCATCAGTGCCCATCAGTGCAGGCTTAGCACACACCTGTGCAGTCTCATAACCACCAGCAACCAACCATGTCTAAAAGATGTTTTCCCGCAGAGGAGGCATACCAATTTCTTTCCATGCCCGACGAGCGCAATGGGGAGCTCTGTCAGATTCCCTTTCATATTCGGATTCCAAATCTGACTTGAATTATGAGCCAGTCCTCAGTACAGGAAGTTGTTCGGCCCGCCAAATGAAGGCGTTCTAGTGAGGAGGCAGTGCCAGCCACCAGCACCGCAGTGGCATCCACCAGCACCGCAGGGCCATCCACCAGCACCATCCACCAGCACCGCAGTGCCTCGGTAAGAAAGAAGAAAGTCCAAGTACCAGTGGGGTGTCACCTCAGTCCCAAAGGGTTAGGACCCGTTCCAGCCTTCCCTATGCCCTTCAGAACCCCTTGTGGCTTCCTCCTAATTAAAGAGAAGCCAACGTTCCCCCTTTCACTGCCCAGCCAGGAGTCCAGGTGGTCACAGAGAATTTTACCCCAATACATTTTTTTTTATTTCATTTTTACGGAGGACACGTTGGCGTCAATTGTGGCCCAGTGCAACCTGTATGCACAGCAATTTATTTTGCAAAATCCAACATCCTATTATGCCCATCCCTATGAATGGAGAGACCTAACGGTGGAGGAGTTCAAGGTTTTTTTAGGCCTCACATTTAATATGGGACTCGACAAAAAAAATCAATTGCGTACCTATTGGTCAACCCACCCCCTCCACCACATGCCGCTCTACTCTGCGGTAATGCCCAGAACCAGGTATCTGATGATCATGAGGTTCCTACATTTCAGTGACAATACCCAGTCCCCTCCTGAAATGCCCCTAAATATGACAGGCTTTACAAAATTCGGCCAATACTTAACTATTTTACAGAAATATTCCCCCAATTGCTTCCCCTGGCCCAACACATGTGTGGATGAGTCCCTTTATTAAATTTAGCGGCAGGCTTAAAATTTAAGAAATATATCCCCAGCAAAAAAGCCTGCTATGGGGTGAAGTTGTACAAATTGTGTGACCGAGCCACAGAGTACACATTCATTTATAGTGTACGAAGGGAAGGACACCCAGCTGCAGCCCCCTAATTGCCCGGACTACTTGGGATCCAGCGGGAAAGTTGTTTGGGACCTTGCATACCCCCTACTGGATAAAGGCTACCACCTGTATGTAGACAACTTCTACACATCTCTGCCCCTGTTCCACAACCTTCACCGGATGAAGACGCCAGCATGTGGCACTGTAAAAAAAGAATCAGAAGGGCTTTCCTCAGTCTTGTGAACAAGAGGTTGAGAAAAGGAAAAACGGCAAGTTTGCGAAATAAGGAGATTCTGGCAGTGAAGTGGAGGGACAGAAGGGATGCATACATGTTGTCTTCTATCCACAATGATACGTTCGTGGAAATCCCCAGGAGGAGTGGCCCCATAAACAAACCAAAATGCATCTACGATTATAATTTGTTCATGGGGGGAGTCGACTATAAATGACCAAATGATGGAACCATACCTTGCCATAAGACGGACATGCTATTGGTATAAAAAAGTCGCAATTTATTTTTTTCAATTGGCCATATACAATTCATTTGTAATTTACCGCAACTCCACCCAAAACCCCAAACGCTTCTATGGCTACAAGGAGGAAGTTTTCACTGTCCTTATATTCCCGAACGGCCCACCAGAAAATATCCAATCAGATGTTGTTAGTCGACTCTCCGAGCACCACTTTCCCGATAAACTCCCTCCCAAACCAACACGACAAAGACATCAAAAAAGATGTAAGGGGGGCATGACCGGAAGCCAACCTTGATGGCAGCCTAGCTCTCTAGCTCTCCACCAGCCCGCACAACAAAGCACCCCCGGGGACAATCCACTGCCATCCTATGGGCAGATCACGGACCACTCGGTCATCCGCAGCCAGGGGAACATCTTTACCCCCACCAGTATCCACCACCGATCTCCGTTCCTCCTTCCAACGGATCTCCCGCTCGGCGGAGCCTCCAAGATAGCACTGGACGCTGCCGCGCCTCCATCACGGGCCCCATCCACAGCCTCACCGCCGATGTACGCCCAGCAACAAGTGCCCAAGGACCGGCTGACCACCCGATGGGGCCCCCCCCCGGACCCCTGCCTCCGGTGCGGTGAGTCGTGCATTTAGCCCGGAACCCCGGGAGGCCCCACAACTAGGCCTGAAGCCTGCCAGCCCGGCCCACTCTCCCATGCAGCCAGAGGCTATATGCCCTGATGGGATGATCCATCCACACTGCTCATCACACAAAGCCCCACAGTCTCATATGTCCCAGCTATGACGGGGCCCCCTTTCCTGCACCACAGAGACATACCACTGGGAGGGATGGGCCCTCCATCAGACCCCACACACCAGGAGGCCTTGCAACTAGGCCCGAACCCAGCCATGCAAGACACGCAGTGTTCGGGTGCATTCCCCCCCGCCTGCTCAGAACAGCCTCGGATCCATGCACTCTAGCCTCAGATCCAGGATCTCCCACACCCTTGGATCTTTCCGCAGACTTCCCAGCCCTACCACCCCCTGGATGTCCTTCAGGCTGGACACTTCAAGAGTCTGGCAGCTCCCACAGGGCCACCCATTACACGACCATGGAACCGCCACCCCCCAAGGCCCAAAGACTATCTCGCAGGCCATGGCCCCCCTTCAGAACTGGGACAACCGCCCTATCTCATATGCACAAAAAGTGTGCCCAGGAGCTCAATCTCCCCATGGAGGGGGGGCAAGGGGTAACCCACCTCCAACATCTTCATGGGAGGGCACATGGGACTCACCACCCAGGCCCACTTACTCGGCCCGAGGAGAGGATACCCGATCCCCCCAACCTCAACTGCCTCGCCCTAACATAACACCGGAACCATGGGCAGCCCAGAATTTCCCCCTTTAGTGGCAATCACACCTGCAAGCAATCCCCACCAAAGAGGACTTTAGGCAACTAGTCGAGGACGTGAAGTCCACATGCCGTTCGGAAATACAAACCCTTTAGTCAGGCCTCAAACACTTAGCAGACAGGGTGGAAATGGCCGAAGAGGATATTCAACTAAACTTGCAGTACATAGTGCCCAACTACAAGGAGCTGACCACCGCACCCTCCTACGGGACATGCAATGACACATAGAGGATCTAGACAATAGGGGGTGCAATAGGGGGTGCAGGAACAACATTAGAGTGAGAGGCATCCCAGAGGCTGAAGGCCCTGAGGACGTACAAATTATCCTGAAAGATGTGTTCAACAACCTTCTAGCGGAACCCCCCACTAAATATATTGAAATGGACAGGGCCCACCGAGCCCTCCGCCCCAAAAATGCATCCTCAAAACCCAGAGATATAATAATTTTCCTAATTTCCCCTGAAGGAGGACATAATGCGGCAAGCCCGTCTGGCCCGCAAAGTGACCTTTAAAGACTCTCAAGTACACCTATTTCCTGATCTTTTGTGGATCACCCTGCAAAAGCGCAGACTGCTCCAACTCCTCCTACATATTCTGCAAGATGAAAATATTCCCTACCGATGGGGATTTCCTTTTAGCCTTACAGCCAAGCACCAGGGTAAATCTGCTATTTTGAGATACCTCGAGGACTTGCACGCTTTTTGTGCAGAACTAGGAGTCCAAGCTCCACAACTACCAGAATGGGATCTCGTGGCTACACCACCTCCCCCACCTACGATTTGGAAGAAAGTCCCTCCACGACAAAGGCCACGGAACAGAGAAGCGTCCCAGAAGAGCGCCAAACACAGAAATGGCTGAACCAACCTAGGACACTTCCTTCATTGTATACAGGAGAAGCCCCTGGCTGTCTGAAGAATTTATGGACTAGACTCTGGACATTCCCTAGATACTAGTCCCCCCGGTGCCTCGGTTTTGTTTACCCCCCAGTTTTTCAGTAAGGGCTGATTTCCTTATGCGACTGAGAGAGCGGGTGTTATGCCTGCACGCCCCCCCGGTTCCCGGTTATATAACCGCAGTTCATAGAACTTTACATTTACAGTCCCATATGACTTTGATTGGACTCCCCTGCAGCTGCCCAGTCGGGTCTTCGGACCTCAGGTTGGGTGGCTCCCGGGGAATCCGTTCAGACCTGGGTATCTTACCCCCACAAGGTCGTTTAATGTTGTGTTTTGATGTTTTACCAGCGACACTGGAAACACTCATCGGACCCTCCCACCGAGGATAATTTACACCGGGCTCCTGGCGGTCGTCATTGGCTCTCGGCATCAGGTAAGACCCCTTCCCCCCCGACATAACATCATGGCCAAGATACTATCCATGAACGTCCACGGTTTAAACTCCAATAAAAAGACACCTGGCACTAAGGGAGTTTAGGCAATCAGGTGCAGATATTATTCTCATCCAGGAAACATTCTTTGATAAAGGGGGGTCTTTCGCATTCGCCTCCAGACACTACCCCCAAATTTACCATTCCTCAGGCCCTCATAAATGGGCAGGAGTAGCTATCCTTATCAAACATGGCGCCCCCGTCACATATCTAGATCACTATAGTGACCCCCATGGCAGCTTCCTTATCCTAAAAGAAACCTGGCATACCCAAAAAAACACCCTCTGCACCTATACGCTCCAAACACCCAACAACATAAATTCCTTTCTAAAGTACTGACCCGCCTTTTTAAATCCGAACATAACTATCTGGTGGAGGGAGGAGTTTTTAATCTAGCCCACTCAGCAACCTCGGACCATTTGGTGGCGACCCCCGGGCATCTTTGACTATCTCTTCGTCAACAACCCCACACTCAGAATAACACACAAAGCACAGATTTTCCCAATCTCCTGGTCAGACCATGCCCCAATTTCCATCGCCCTGGACTTAGGCTTTCCTAACATCAGATCCTGCAACTGGAAACACCTTTCTTTTACAGCACCTCCCCTCTGAACTAAGCTCCACCCTAAAACACTATTTTGCAGAAAACAGTACACCTGACATTTCCCTTTCCACACTGTGGGAAGCCCATAAGGCCGTGATCCGTGGTAGATGTATGGCTCTATCTTCTAATATGAAGGACGCCATTTCTACAAAGACTAGCACCGAAAAAGAGCTCAGAACTCTTGGAACGTCAATTACAAACCATTCCAACCCTGAAGCTTCTAAAAAAGATTACAAACCTACAAATGATACTAAACGATCTGGCAATTGGTAGAGTAGAGAAGGCACTCCTCAGGATAAAACAGGCATATTTCGATAAAGGTAATAAGACCCACTCCCTTCTGGCAAGAAAACTAAGACGGCTCCCATCTATCCACCCCCACCAGATTAAGAATAAACTCAACACCGTTCTATCCCACCCTAAAGACATCGCTAGCACGTTTGCAGAGTTCTATACAGAACTCTATAATGACCCGGATATTCCGGGGGACCCCCTACCCCAAGACTTCTCCCAACGTATGCAACAATACCTTGCAGAGAGTGGTGTCTCCCAAATCTAGAAATCAAACCTGATATCCCTAAACGCACCAATCACGGAAGAAGAAATAGAACTAACTATTAAATCTTTACCAGCTCCTAAATCCCCAGGACCGGATGGACTGCCCTATGAGTACTATAAATCCTTCCTTCCCCTTCTCCTCCCGTACATGTGTAAACTCTTCAATGCCTTTTTACAAGACTCCCCCATACCACCGGACATGCAGCGTTCCTTTATAACCCTAATTCTCAAGCCTGACAAAGACCCCATTCTACGTGCGAACTATAGGCCCATTGCGCTATTAAATGCAGACCTAAAAATCTTTACAAAACTGCTCTCTGTACGACTAAATATGGTACTCCCCTCCCTCATCCACAAGGACCAAGTGGGCTTCGTTCCTCTCCGACAAGCAGGGGACAACACCAGGAAGGGGATTGACTTGGTTGATGTGGCGAACACGGAAGGCTCACCATCCTTGCTTCTTAGTCTGGACGCCGAAAAGGCCTTTGATAGGTTGGGCTGGCCTTTCCTGTTTGCCACCTTGCGGCACATTGGACTCAGAGGACCATATTTGCAGGCAATACACCACCTTTACTCCAATCCCTCCTCCCAGGTCAGAACCCCTTTCGCTATCTCCCCCCCCATTCTCTGTCTCAAATGGCACCCGACAAAGTTGCCCACTGTCCCCCTTACTATTTGCCCTGTGTGTAGAACCCCTGGCAGCCCACATTCGCCAAAACTGGAAATCCGCCTCCCTGAAATATTTAGGGATACACATTACCCCAAATTTCACATCACTCTACCAGGCGAACTTCCCTCCCCTCTTCAGTTCAATAAGGACCCTACTCCTACAATGGCAGAAACATCACATCCCCTTCCTAGGCAGGATAGCCTCGGTGAAGATGATGATCCTCCCAAAACTCCTCTACCTATTTCAAACATTACCTATTCCCATACCATATAGCCAATTGAGGTGACTGCAGACAGATCTACTTAAATTGACTTGGGGTCATAAGCGTCATAGAATACCCCAATCAGTAATGATGGCCTCACGCATTGACTGAGGTCTTGCATTCCCCAATCTTGTTAACTACTACCAAGCAGTCCAACTGCGTGCAGTCGCCTCATGGTATACCCAAAGATCCTACAATAAGTGGTCGGAAATTGAAAAAATATGGATGGCCCCGACCCACCCCAACAGTTTGCTCTGGAGCGCGAATGCGGAGGCCCCCCCTGAACGCCTGCTGGGATCTATGTCTCAGCTGCGACACCTTTGGCGCAGGATTTCTAGGACGCATAAGCTGTCATCTGAGAGATCGTTTGTCTGTAATCCCAAACTCCCAGATAGTCTAACACACCAAATGTCTTACCCATGGGCATCACGAAATCTCTTCCATTTGGTAGACCACAGATCGCGTAAGCTACTGTCCTATGCCGATCTTCAGGCCAAATTTGACCTCCCATCAAGCGTTTTACAGCTATTTACAAATACGCCACTTCGCCTTGACCATCTCACCCGACCTACAATCCCCCCCCCCCCCATCTCCCTTTTGAAAATCTAATCCTAGCGGGCACAGCCCAGACATCTATAAAATAATAAATGCCTTTCCTATGGAATCTAAAGGTAAACACGCCTATATGCTCAAATGGGAAAAGGCTCTTGGGGAAAAGATCTCTATGGAACAATGGTGGGTGATATGGTCACAGGCAGCCAAAAGCGCTCTCTGCACCTTGTACAAAGAAAATGCGTACAAAATATTTTTCTTTTGGTACATTACCCCTGATGTCCTCCACGCCATTTATCCCTCAACCTCTAGTTGTTGTTGGCGATGCCAATTGGACAAAGGCGCACTTTTTCATATTCACTGGAGGTGTCCGCTGATTGTCCCCTATTGGAAGGAGGTTCAACAACTATTAGCCCATCTTCTGGACACACAACTCCCCCTGACCCACAAATCTTTCCTACTAGGCATACCCCACCCACAGCTATCTGCAGCCCAAAAGAAACTAACTAGACATATATTAACAGCGACGCGCTGCCTTTATAGCCTTAAATTGGAAAAAGAAACATCCCCCTGATCCAGACGCCCTACATGCCAGAATTAAAGATGTAGAGCTGATGGAGAAGATGACCGCTAGGATGCAAGATAGTCTGGAAGCACACAATATAGTGTGGAATCCCTGGAACCTCCGGGAGGACCGAACCTGATCAGACATGCTGGACCACCGTGGTGACAATCTTTTCTTACCTTTTTTCTTTCCCTTTTTCTCTCCCCTTTCCTATTTCTCTCCGAGAGTATTCTTGCGACTCTTGTTCTTCTTTAAATGCAGTTACATGCACTTACTTGCTCTAGGAACGCAGGTCCCCCATTACATACTAGCATAGAAAGGCCTAGTTGATAGCGACCTGTGAAGAACTCAGCGACTGTTGATAAAAATGTATATGCTGGCTTAGATTTGTTCCTATTTCTTCCTCCCCCTTTGTTTATTTGTTTTCGAGCCTCTCTTAAAAGAGCGAATGCATATAGCACATTTCTTATCCTGTTTATTTGTACTGCACATACCTTGAATAAATCGTTGTTTTGAAATAAAAAAGATGTAAGGTGTGTACCAAAGCAGGAGTCAGAAGAGACACATCTTATTATTGTACACAATGTCCTTCCCAACCAGGCCTCTGCATAGGTGACTGTTTTCGCCGTTACCATACTTCAATAAATTATTAGTGAAGTATGGTAAACGTAATCCTCAGTTCCTGCCTTCACACACCTTCACACCCCTTATGCCACTGCCTGCTCTGTAACTGACCCTGGCTTGTTATTTGACCACGCTTCTGCCTGCCGATTTTGTACATAACACTGCCTGATCTGGAACTGACCCTGGACTCTTTGACCATGATATTTGCCTGCCTCTTGGACTGATCTTGTACCCTACAACTTGACTAGTGGGATTCAAAACAGGGGTCTCGCATATGTGAGGGGCTCCAGAATAGTTTTTCTGGATGAAGAAAACTTATTTTTCTCATTCCTAGATTAGGGTCTGGAGACTCAGAGGCTTCAAAGAGATTTGGGTGGGAGAAGCCTCTAACCCTGTCCCCATTCTGTCCTGAACGAGGCCCTACTTCTGCCTGTAGGACTTATTGCCGTCATGTCTCTGTCTGTCGCACTGACCATACCACATGGACCTGCCTACTACCAGGAATAATATTTTTGGCACTGCTGACAATATCTCTGCACTGACCCCGGACTATATATATATATATATATATATATCCCTGCCTGCTGCCTGAAAAATTGTGTTCGCTGTTGCTGACCAAGTCCCTGCCTGCTGCCTGGACCAGTGCTATCCTCCTGTGGACAACTGCGCTACTAAAACCACAGGTAATCTTTTGTTTACCCTTTTCTCATCATAATGTATTTTGGGGTGTAATTCTTGGTATGTGCATGCTATGTGTCCCTTGAACACCTGACGGTGTTCCTTGCATGTGGGGCCTCTGTATGTGGCCAGGCTGTGTAAAGGTATCCCACATGTTATTGCCATACTCAGGAGGAGTAGCAGAATGCATTTTGGGGTGTTATTTTTTGCTATGTAAATGCTATGTGTTGGAAATATCTTATAAACGGACAACTTTGTGTAAAAATAAATGCTTTTTCATTTTTTTCCCACATTTTCCAAAAACTTCTGGGAAAAAAATGAACCGTTCAAAAGACTCATTATGCCTCATAGATTATACGTTGGGGTGTTACCTTTCCAAAATGGGGTAATTTTCTGTGCGTTTCCATTGTCCTGGTGCTCTAGGGCCTTCAAAAATGTAATAGGTAGTCAACAAGTTAGATGGGTAATTTATGCTCCTTGAACACCTGATGTTTCTTCCTGCATGTTGGGCCTCTGTATGTGGCCAGGTAGTAAAAAAAAGTCTCACACATGTGGTATCGTAATACTCAGGAGGAGTAGCAGAATGTATTTTGGGGTGTGATTTGTGGTATGCACATCCCATGTGAGAGAAATAAGCTATTACAATGACAATTTTGTGAAAAAAAAAATGAAAAATTAAATACAATCTTAATTTTGCAAAGAATTGTGGGGAAAAATGACAACTTCAAATAACTCACCATGCCCCTTACTAAATACCCTGGAATGTCTACTTTCCAAAAAGGGGTCATTTGGGGGGCATTTGTACTTTCCTGGCTTTGTTCGGGACTCAAGAAATGAGATAAGCCTCAGTACATCAGATGTGATCATTTTTTTTATGATTTGCACCATAGCTTGTAGACTCTATAACTTTCACACAGACCACATAATATCCACTAATTTGGGTTATTTTTACCAAAGATATGTAGCAGTAGAAAATTGTGGCCAAAATTTATGAAGAAAGATTGCTAATTTGCAAAATTTTATCACAGAAACAAAGAAAAATCCATTATTTTTCAAAAAATGTCGGTCTTTTTTCATTTATAGCGCAAAAAATAAAAAAACCAGAGGTGATCAAATACCACCAAAAGAAAGCTCTATTTGTATGAAAAAAGGGACAAAAAAAATCATTTGAGTACAGTGTTGCATGACAGTAATTTTCATTCAAAGTGTGAGAGCACTGAAAGCTGAAAATTGGGGGGTTTAAGTGCCCAGTAAGCAGGTGGTTAAGATATTGATTAAAATCTTACTTTTCAAAAGGTTGTACTCATTTATGCACTGTGTGTGTGTATGTATATATGTATATTTTACACAGCGGGTAAAATAAGTATCAAACACGGCCACCATTTTTCCAGGTAAATATATTTCTAAGTCTGCTTTTGACATGAAATTTTCACCACACGGCGGTAACAATCCATACATATAAAGAAACCAAAACCAATAAGTTCAGAAATTAACCACTAAAGCCAAGCCCCAGAAGGATTTACCCCCTTCCTGATCAGAGCACTTTTTGCAATGCGGCACTACGTTGATTTACCTGACAATTGCGTGGTCGTGCGACGTTGCACCCAAACAAAATTGACGTCCTTTTTTTCCCGCCCACAAATGGAGCTTTCTTTTGGTGGTATTTGATCACCTCTGCGGTTTTTATTTTTCACTTTAAACAAAGAGCGACAATTTTGAAAAAAAAGCAATATGTTTTACATTTTGCTATAATACCCCCCAAAAAATCTATAAAAAAAGTCTTAGTTTAGGCCAATATGTATTCTTCTACATATTTTTGGTAAAAAAAATTGCAATAAGCATATATTGATTGGTTTGCGCAAATGTTATCGCGTCTACAAAATAGGGGATAGATTTATGCAGCGCTCGGCGTCCCTGCACTTTTTTTCACAGCAGGAACGCCGTTCCCTTTGCAGGACTAGAGCCGCCCGAGCCGAATGAGATGCATGCAGAGTAGCGCAGGAAGCAACTGTAATAAGTTCTCTCTCATGTCACTCAGCGCTGCTCGCTCCCCGGTGGCCCCTTCTCTCTTCTTGTCTATCCCCCATTGGCTTGTGACATTATCTGGGATAGAGGAGAAGAGAGGAGGGGCCGCTGGGGAGCGAACAGCGCTGAGTGACATGAGAGCGAACCTATTACAGACAGATGCTTCCTGTGCTACTCTGCATGCTGGCAAGTAAGATCCCCAGATGTGCCCTGTAATGTGCCCCCTGATGTGCTCTGTGCCCTGATGTGCTATGTGCCCTGTACCCTAATTTGCCCCATGCCCTGATGTACTATGTGCCCCATAATGTGCCCTGATGTGCTATGTGCCCCATAATGTGACCTGATGTGCTATGTGCCCCATAATGTGACCTGATGTGCTATGTGCCCTATAATGTGCCCTAATGTGCTATGTGCCCCATGCCCTGATGTGCTATGTGCCCGTGCCCTGATGTGCCCCATGCCCTGATGTGCCCCATGCCCTTATGTGCCCTGATGTGCCCCATGCCCTTATGTGCCCTGATGTGCCCCGTGCCCTGATGTGTGCCATGGGCCATGTCACCTGGTGTGCCCCGTGCCCTTATGTGCTTTCTTTACCCAATATGTGCCCTGATGCGCCCTATAATGTGCCCTGATGTGCCATGTGGCCTGATGTGCCCCGATGTCCTATTTTTTTTTTTTTGGTGGGGGAGTGGATCTTGGGTGGGAGTTACCACAATTATTTTCCCCCAGGACTTGACCCCTGGATTTATGGCATTTTTATTATTTTTTATTTTTTTTTAGTAATGGCTATCTGCGATTTGTATCATGACTGCGACATTAAGGCGGACACATCGGACACTTTTACACTATTTTGGGACCATTGTCATTGATACAGTGATTGGTGCTATAAAAATGCACTGATTACTGTGTGACACTGGCAGGGAAGGGATTAAACACTAGGGCGATCAATGGGTTAAGTGTGTCCTAGGGAGGTGCCCTAACTGTGGGGGGGGGAGTGGGCTACCACTGACATGACAGCGATCACTGTTCCTGATGAGCAGTAGATCCCTGTCATGTCACTAGGCAGAACATTGAAATGCCTTGTTTACAAAGCATCTCCCCATTCTGCCACTCCGTGACATGATCGCGCAACACCGGCGGACATCGAGTCTGTGGGACCCATGGTCACAGACTACACGGCGGGCGTGCATGCGCCCCCAATGCCGTGATTTAAAGGGGACGTACCTGTACGCCTATTTGCCCAGAAGTGCCATTGTGCCGATGTACATTGTAGTGCGCTGGTCGGCATGTGGTTAAGTTATGTGTAATAAAATGGAATGACACAAGGTAAAAGTATTGAACACACTAACTGAATTTTTTTTAATACTTGGTACAAAATCCTTTGATGGTAATGGCAGCTTCAAGATGCCTCCTGTATGAAGAAACTAGTCGCATGCATTGGGCCAAAATCACACCTGAGCATTTTTCCAGTCTTCAAAGCTTAAAGGTTTCGTGGGCCTCTTCTATGAATTGTGATCCTTAGTTCTTTCCATAGATTTTCTATTGGATTCAAGTCAGGTGATTTGCTGGGCCGTTGTAGTGGCTTTTCTTTTAAATTAATTGAGAGTATCCTTGGCTTTGTGTTTGGGATCATTGTCTTGCTGAAATGTCCACTCTCATTTCATCTTGATCATCCTGGCAGATGGCAGCAGAATGTTGTGGTGCATTTTTCCATTCCCACCTCCAAACTTCATTGTTGGTATTGGGGTGATGTGAAGTGCCATTTGACCTCCAAACATGGTGTGTATTATGGCATCCAAAGAATTCAATATTGGTCTCATCTGACCAGACTATATTCTCCCAGTGTTTAACAGGCTTGTCTAAATGTTGTGCAGCAAACTTTAAATGAACTTCAGCATGCTTTTTTTTCAGCAATGTAGTGTGGTGAGCGTGCATACAGGCCATGACTGTTAAGTGCATTACTTATTATTTTCTTTAAAACAATTGAACCTGATAATTCCAGGTCTTTCTGAAGCTCTTCACAAGTGGTTCTTTGACAACTCTTCTGCTTCCTTTCATTCCTCTGTCAGAAATCTTGCAAGGAGCACCTGGTCGTGGCCAGTTTATGGTGAAATTATCTTCTTTCAACTTCCAGATTATGGCCACAACAGTGCTCACTGTAACGTTAGAAATCCTTCTGTAACCAATGTCATCAGTATGTTTTGCAACAATAAGGTTGCAATGGTCTTGAGAGAGCGCTTTGCTTTTATCCATCATGAAATGTTTGTGTGACACCTTGGTAATGACACCTTTTTTATAGGCCACCAGTTGAGACTGAACCAGCTGATATTAATTTGCACTGACAAGGGGCAGGATTGCTTTCTAATTACTGGTAGATTACAGCTGGTGTCTTGGCTTTCTATTCCTGTTTGCACGTTCCTTTCTTCATGTGTTCAATACTTTTGCCCTGTGTCATTCCATTTTATTACACATAACTTGACTTAATTTCTGAACTTATTTGTTATGGTTTCTTTGTATGTATGGATCGCATGGGTTGTTGCTGACTTGGTGAAAATGTCATGTCAATAGCACCTTCAGAAAGATATATTTACCTAGAAAAATGGAGGTGTTCAATACTTATTTTACTCGCTGTATATGTATGTGTGTGTGTGTGTGTGTGTGTGTGTGTGTGTGTGTGTGTGTGTATATGTATGTGTATATATATATATATATATATATATATATATATATATATATATATATATATATATATATATATATATATATATATATATATATATACCGTATTTATCGGCGTATAACACGCACCCCTAGTTTAGGAGGGAATTTTAAGGAAAAAAACTTTTAGGAATGGAGTTTAAGGAAAAAAAAAAAAAAAAAAAACTTACATTTAAGTGTCCATTGCAGCCTTGTCCCCAGTGCAGCCTTGTCCCCGTTGCAGCCATGTCCCCGTTGCAGCCATGTCCCCGTTGCAGCCATGTCCCCGTTGCAGCCATGTCCCCGTTGCAGCCATGTCCCCGTTGCAGCCATGTCCCCGTTGCAGCCATGTCCCCGTTGCAGCCATGTCCCCGTTGCAGCCATGTCCCCGTCGCAGCCATGTCCCCGTTGCAGCCATGTCCCCGTTGCAGCCATGTCCCCGTTGCAGCCATGTCCCCGTCGCAGCCATGTCCCCGTCGCAGCCATGTCCCCGTCGCAGCCATGTCCCCGTCGCAGCCATGTCCCCGTCGCAGCCATGTCCCCGTCGCAGCCATGTCCCCGTCGCAGCCATGTCCCCGTCGCAGCCTTGTCCCCGTCGCAGCCTTGTCCCCCATTGCAGCCTTGTCCCCCATTGCAGCCTTGTCCCCCATTGCAGCCTTGTCCCCCATTGCAGCCTTGTCCCCCATTGCAGCCTTGTCCCCCATTGCAGCCTTGTCCCCCATTGCAGCCTTGTCCCCCATTGCAGCCTTGTCCCCCATTGCAGCCTTGTCCCCATTGCAGCCTTGTGCCCCATTGCAGCCTTGTCCCCCATTGCAGCCTTGTCCCCCATTGCAGCCTTGTCCCCCATTGCAGCCTTGTCCCCCATTGCAGCCATGTCCCCATTGCAGCCTCCAGCCTTGCCCCCATTGCAGCCTTCAGCCTTGCCCCCATTGCAGCCAGTTCCCCATTGCAGCCTTGTGTGTTTATCGCCATTTAAAATTGGCGCCGACAGGACCCGGAAGCAAAGCGAACGCCGCCGAGATACACATGTACTCGCTACTCGTCTCTTGTCGGCTCTACTCGCCTCCGCTCACGTGACTGTGAGCGGAGCAGAGAAGAGCCGAAAAGAGCCAAGTGCACTCGCTATGTGTAGCTCGGCGGCGATACACATGTACTCGGCTCTTGTCGGCTCTTCTCGGCGCCGCTCACGTGACTGTGAGCGAAGCAGAGAAGAGCCGAGTACACTCGCTATGTGTAGCTCGGCGGCGATCGCTCCGCTCACAGCTAGCGGAGATCGGCTGGGGATCGGCGTATAACACGCACCCGCGATTTTCCCCTGATTTTAAGGGGAAAAAGGTGTGTGTTATACACCGATAAATACGATATAGATATAGCGAGATATATATATATATATATATATATATATATATATATATATATATATATATATATATATATATATATATATATATATATATATATATATATTTTTTTTTTTTTGGCATTTACCAAAACATATAGTTATATAATGGATATAGGCTGAAAGTGCACACTCAAGTTTAATTTGAGGGTGTGTACATCCAAGCCAGAGGAAGTGTTGAAGTGTTTAGGAATTGCAGCTCTTAATAGCCACCCCCTTTTTTTTCAAAGGACCAAAAGTAATTTGAGAATTGAATTAAAAGCGGTTTCATGGTCAGGTGTGAGCTACTCTTCTTCATCCAATTAAGCAGATAAAATGTCTGGAATTGATTTTAAGTGTGGTATTTGCATATGGAATCTATTGTTGTGAACCTATATCATGCATTCAAAGGAGCTTTCCATGCAAGGCTTCAAAAACGAAACAAATCTATCAGAGGTGGCAGCAACATTAAGAGTGGTCAAATCAACAGTTTGGTACATTCTGAGGAAAGAACGCACTGGTGAGCTCAGCAACATAAAAAGGCCTGGACGTCCACAGAAGACAACAGTGTGGATGATCGCAGGATCCTCTATGGTAAAGGAAAACCTATTCACAAAATCCAGACACTCTCCAGGAGGTGGGTGTATCATTATTTAGGTCTACAATCAAGAGAAGACTTCACAAGAGCAAATACAGAGGGTTCACCACAAGGTGCAAACCTTCATAAGCCTGAAGAATAGAAAACCCAGATTAGACTTTGCCAAAAAACATCTAAAAAAAGGGAGACCAGTTCTGGAAAAGCATTCTTTAAACGGATGAAGCTAAGATTAATCTGTACCAGAATGAAGGGAAGAAAAGTGTGGAGAAGGCGTGGAACAGCTCATGATCCAAAGCACACAACGTTGTCTGTAAAACATGGAGGCAGAGTGATGGCATGGGAATGCATGGCTTCCAGTGGCACTGGGTCATTGGTGTTTATTGACGTGACAGAAGCAGCTGGATGAATTCTGCAGTGTTTAGAGAGATACGGTCTGCCCAGAATTGGCCACATGCAGCAAAGTTGATTGGATGACACTTTACTGTACAGATGGACAATGATTCAAAACACACTGCAAAAGCAACCCAGGAGCTTTTGAAGGAAAAGTGGAATATTCTGCAATGGCCAAGTCAATTACCTGATCTCAACCCAGTTGAGCATGCATTTCGCTTGTTGAAGGCAAAACTAAAGGCAGAAAGACCCACAAAGAACAGAAGACAGCTGCAGTTATAGCCCGGCAAAGCTTTAGAATGAAGGAAACCCAGTCCATGGGTTCCAGATTTCAGGAAGTCCTTGCCAGTAAAGGATTCTCCACAAAGTATTAAAAATGAACATTTTATTTATGATTAGATCTGTCCAATTATTTTTGAGCCCCTGAAAATGGGGGGGGGGGGGTGTTGTGTATGAGTGGTTGCAGTTCCTTGAAATAAAGCTAAAAGTCTGCACTTCAAATTCATTGTGATTTGCCTGTGTCCAGATATATATATATATATATGTGTGTGTGTGTGTGTGTATGTGTGTATGTGTAAAAAAATAATTGGAGAACAACCTACAATTTCCTAAATTACATTTAAGATCACTGCTTAGTCCTATTTGAAATTATCTAAACAGGAGTAAGAGCAGTTTTGTGAAGCATGTTCCATGAGTTACATATATTTTTGAAGCACAGAATAAAAAACTTTAATGAGATTTGAAAAATTAGAGAACACTTTCAGTTATTGTTAATCTGGCACCTTGTGCTAATTTCTTTGACAGCCAGAACTTGTGAACAGGCAAAAAATTTGGCAGAACTCGCAAACACCATTAAAGTCTATGGAACACGAACATGAAAAATCAAAAGTGCTAATTTTAAAGGCTTATATGCAAGTTATTGTCATAAAGTGTTTGGGGAGCTGGGTCCTGCCCCAGGGGACATGTATCAATGCAATTTTTTTTTTTTTTGGGAGCAGTGTTTTTTTTTTTTTTCCATGCTTAAAGTGAAACAATAAAAATTAAATATTCCTTTAAATATCGTGCCTGGGTGGTGTCTATAGTATGCCTGCAAAGTGGCAAATTTGCCCCGCGTTTAGAACAGTACCACATCAAAATGACGTTTCTAAAGGAAAAACTTTAATTTAAAATTGATCGCAGCTGTAATGAATTGTTGGGTCTCTCAGCAATATAGATAAAACTCATTGAAAAAAAGAGCATGGGTCCCCCCCTAGCCCATTACCAGGCCCTTTGGGTCTGGTATGAATATTGACCGCTTCCAACCGCCTCACGCAGATATACTGCGGCAGAATGGCACGGGCAGGCAAAATCACATATATATACGTTGCCCTTTAATTGCCTGGCCGTGGGTCGCACGACGCCAGTGGCGCGCTCGCGACCCGGTCGGGAGCTCCGTGACCCCGGCCGCGGGAAGCTGAAGAACGGGGAGAGGTCTGTGTAAACAAACCTCTCCCCGTGCTTCCTACTCTGCCTGTCATTGATCGGCTGTTCCCAGTCATCGGGAAAGCCGATCAATGACGTCAGCCCCGCCCCCTAATGTAAAAAAAACACACACACGTCACAGTCCATAACCCCTCCCCCTAGTGGTTAACTCTTTCACTGCCAGTGTCATTTATACAGGAATCAATGCATTTAAATAGCATTGATTGCTGTATAAAGGACAATGGTCCCAAAAATGTGTCAAAAATGTCCGATGTGTCCACCATAATGTCGCAGTCACAATAAAAATCGATGATCACCGCCATTACTAGTAAAAAAAAAAAAAATATTAATAAAAATGCTATAAAACTATCCCTTATTTTGTAAACGCTATAACTTTTGCGCAAACCAATCAATCGCTAATTGCTATTTTTTTTTTTTTAACCAAAAATATGTAGAAGAATACGTAGCGGCCTAAACTGAGGAAAAAAAAGTTTTATATATTTTTTGGGGATATTTATTATAGCAAAAAGCAAAAAATATTGCATTGTTTTCAAAATTGTCGAAAAAAGTGTCAAAAATGGTAAAAAAAGTAGTAGGGGAGGCCTCCCTTGCACCTTGGGTCCTTGAAGCCTCTGGAGATGGAGACAGAGACCTGGTGGACACCAAGTGGCACGGGTGCCAGGGGTGCGGAGCACCGTGCAAGCCTTAGTTCGAGATCCGAGCCAAAGTCAAGTCCAGCTGGGCAAGGAAGTATTAAAGGGTTAATCCAAAGAAGAAGAAGAATGGTCGAGATCCAAGCCGGGGTCGGTTCCAATCTAGCAGGGTACAAAAGGGGCAAAGAAGTAGAATGGTCAAGGTACAAACCCGAGGTCAATGGCAAGCAGCAATCAAGATTAGTCAAATAGGTTTCCAGGTCACAACAAGTTCAGACAGATCACACACTAGCACAGTAACAAGGGGGGACTGAAGATAATCCAGCAATTTTGCAGTGTCTGGGCTGGGTTTATATAGGGAAGTTTGAGATGACTTCCTGTGCGCATTTTTTTGCCTTCCTCCATCAAATCTTCTGTGCAGGTGCGGGTTAGCACACTAAGGCTCAGTTGGCACGGAATTCCTCTTTCGGCAACGCGCTATTGGTGCATGCGTAGTAAGCCCTGGACTCTTACAGGAACCTTTTGGGTCTGGTATAGATTTTAGGGGAAACTCCACGCCAAAATAAAAAAAACACGAGGGGTCCCTGATTTTTCATGTTCGTGTCCCATAGACTTTAAAAGAAGTATGAGTTTGTTTTTTCCCCCATCATACTTACCTAGGTGGCCTCTGAGCAGAGAGCTGCTGACTGTCAATCAGCATTTCTCCGCTCTGCTCCTCCACGCTCACTGGAGCGCTGAGGGGTGGATGGGCGGGAAGCGGCCATCTCAGGCTCTCAGCATCTTGCTGAAAGGCTGAGATGAGTGTCAGTCCAGGGACCTGATGGATCCAGACTTCCATTGTCGGGATGATGCGGTGCCTGGACTGATTTCTGTGATGTCAGCAGAGAGCGGACTTCAGCCCCTTCTCTGCTGAAAACGGGTCACAGGAGTGCAAAACGCATTGCACTTCTTTGACCCATAGGAGAAGCCCCGTCAAATGAGCTTAGGCTTGACTTCTCTCTTAATAAAGTTTGCATGTTCGGTAGAACTTCTTGCCTGTTCGAGATGTTCTGGTGCGAATCGAACCGGGGGGTGTTTGGCCTATCCCTAGAATAAACCTGCATCTCTCGCCGTGCTGTTCTGGGAACACTGGCCTCCTGTTGTCCAGTCTTCACAGCATGGCAGTCGCTAGCAATATGCCCCAGTCTGACAACAAAAACAAAAATCAAACAATGTGATTTGAATCTACCATTATCAGCCACTTGCTTCTACCTCTATGGTAGAAGCAAGTAGAGGAATCCCATCTATTTTCTCTTAAAGACCTACACCTTAAGTAAATCGGTCCAGATGTGTTTCCTGGAGACCATAAGCCTTGCCCTCCTTGTCCATCTCTATTTGAGCTTATCAGATTCCCACCTTCCTGCTTATGGGAAGTAAGTGGCACACTGCTTATTCATATTTTCAGCTTTGCCTTGCTTGCAGTGTCTTCCAAATACTTGTTTGCCACGGCAAGCTGCTCTTTTAACGTGTTTCTAACCCTGCCTTTTTCCTTTTTCCAGGTAGGCAGGGTGCATACTTTCTCCTCCTGGACACCAGAATCTCTTGCAGCCTTATTTCTCCTATGCCTACAGCATGCACAAGTGGACTATCTTCATAGCAAATAAGCATGTACAATATGTATGCCATAAATATCCTAAACAGCTACCTAATTTGGAACTTTCTTTATAAGGGAGTCTTTGTCTAGGATTCAGGATCTTCCAGACAGCTTTCTGCTTCTCCAAAGTTCTGACTGTTGTGTAACAGAAGTGTCATGTTAACCCCCTATTAAAATAACGAATTCTTACCACTGCTACATACCCCAAACCCAACCCCAGAAATTGAGACCATGCCAATCTGGAGAAAACTTGGCTGTAGCAGCCAATTAAATTTATTATAAAATATTCAAAATAAACATAAATAACATAAACATAAATTAGCATAACCTGACTTAAACCACCTCCTCCATTAACTTCCACCCATTGGTCTTTGCAGGAAACCCCATCCATCTTACCACCATATCAACTCCAGCACTGCGGTACTTTAAATTAGGCCTCAAGCTGACACACTGAGACAACAAGAATACTGCCCGCAGTGCACCCGATCACCAACTTCCAGCTAAACCCCTTTTAGCTGGCATACGACCCTCGGGTACCATATCAGCAACAGGTCCCGAACTATTCCAAACCTGGGGTTAATCCTTCATCAGCAAAGACCAACATCATGCTGCTGCCACGACAACAACCATTCTGAAACAGAAATCACAGAGATTAAGCACAGGTTTTTCACCTTAATGCTTAGAATGCATTAAAGCGGAGTTCTACCCAAAAGTGTCACTTCCGCTCATCTGTCTCCTCCTCCCTCCGGTGCCACTTTTGGCTCCTTTCAGGGGGAAGGGGGTACCCGTTTTTGACAGGTACCCTGTCCCCACTTCTGCCGGACCTCACCGGGTCGAGGTACGTCAGATGTCGAGCTCCCTCCCACTTCCCCTTCTGCCAGGCAGGTAAGAGTGCAGCACGCTTCGCACATGCTCAGTAGGGACCCGGCCGTGAAGCCACAATGCATCACTGCCAGGTTCCCTTACCTGCAATGGTGGCAGCAGCACCCGACAGCTGATGGAAACATCAGATGCGGTGCAGACATCGCTGGACTCCAGGACAGGCAAGTGTCCTAATATTAAGTCAGCAGCTAAGTATGTGCTTAGAGCAGTGTTTCTCAACTCCAGTCCTCAAGGCGCACCAACATGTCATGTTTTCAGGCTTTCCATTATTTTGCACAGGTGATTTAATCAGTATCACTGCCTTAGTAATTACCACAGCTGTTTCATCTGAGGGAAATCTTGAAAACAAGACCTGTTGGTGCGCCTTGAGGACTGGAGTTGAGAAACACTGGCTTAGAGCTTTGAGAGAGATAAGTAAACACTACAGATATGTGTTGGGTCAAATTTTATGAATGTCTACCTAAGCCACTTTTTTATCTTCTTTTGCGCAAAGAAAAGTGTTTTTAATCTTTTTACCTAATAAACACCAATTGAAAAATTGGGTTTTTCACTATGAGGAGTTGCCTCTCTCTTTTCTTTTTTTCTTGCCTGAGCCGCTGTGGATGAGGACCCTTACAAGAAGTTTTGTTGCTTTCCATTTGCCACCTGGCTTTTTCAACAAGCTGTAGGTAAGCGACCACACTTTTGCTTGGATAACGCTCCAGTCAAGCTGGCAGATTGCAACATACCTACTACCCATCCGGTGTACCCGGCCTAAGCCTTACTGACTCACACCGAGAGGTCCGTGAGTCCAACAGTTCCGGTAAGGGTACCCATCCTTTTCTTCATTTAGAATTTATTAAGCTGATCGTACACCTTGAGTACCCCCAGCGATATACTGCACCCTGTTGAGGACTTTGTAAACCTGACCAGATTATTTCAGTGGGAAGACATACCTTAAAAACAGGACTATCTTTATGTTTTATTCTGGACTAATCACAGCATGAGAGTACGATTGATGCGGTCGTTTTACTGTTGATCATCCCTTGTTGTTTTTACTACACCATTATTATATATTATGTTAGTTCTTGCTTTGGACTGATGAGAGGTCTATAAAGCAGTCACTTTTTCTGCCCGCTCTCCTGGACGTGTCGTCCAGTTAGTTACATGCTAAGTAACAGATGCGATTTCGTTATCACATTAATGGTGTTGCATTTTCTATTTGGGATACCCAATGTGCTATAGGTTTGAAAGTTTCTTTAATGCAACCCCTTCATCTACCTGTTCCACATTTTTTGACGTGACACCATAATATACCTTTCATGACGTTTTTTTAAGGACTTGAACCCTCTGCTTTGCTGCAACTTTGAGAAAAACCCATGTTGTATATAAATTTACGTTTCTGCACTAGAAGGAGATTGAACATGGGCCCGCTCTAACCAGGGGTCAATTTCCCTCCTTTCACTCACCATTTGGGCGAATCGCTTGCTACTTCCCCTTACATTTTATTATTTCTGTTACTGTTTTGTTTTCACTATTGTAACATTTTTGCACATACCAGTGGAGAAACCCTACTGGCACCCCCATTCACGGGGACACTTATCAAAGAAACTCCTGGCTCACAGTACTACCCACAGGCTGTTTATTCCTGTGGGGTTTCATGTGAAAACCAGGGACACTTGTTTGATTATCCGAGCGCTGCACTTGTTTTTTAATACTACAGATATGTGTTGGGTCAAATTTTATGAATGGGGTTTACAACTACAGAAAAATGGGTCAGTTTTCTGTGAAGCTCCAGGCTCCTTCAGAAAAAAATTAGGTCAGCAGCTACAAATACTGTAGCTGCAGACTTTTAATATTAAGACACTTGCCTTTCCACTAATCTAGTGGTGTCTTCACCTGAGCCAATTTTTCAATTGGCTTTTTGGTGCTGCTAATCTCAGCTAAGGGAAGCCGGCATTGAAGGTTTGTGAATGGCCCGGCAGCAGGGGAAGGAGGAGGGGGCTGAAGTTTCGGCTGAGTTTGCCACGGTGGGCATATTCGGCAGTGGAAGCGGGTACCTGTCAAAACCAGGGGGCAAACAAGCTGAGCTTCCCCTTTTCGGTAGAGCTCAACTTTAAGCTTATATTTTAGGTGTGTGTACCATTTGAAGCATTATTCATGATTCTCTTACGTTTGACCTTCCATTTGTAGACTAACGCATTTCCTCTCCAACAGAAAATGATGTTGGAAGAAGTTCTTATGGAGCTATTCAAGTACAGCAAGCCTTTGATTATGCTTACCTTATGCTAAGCCGTACAGCATCTCCAATTGCAAGATCATGTTCTGACAGTGATTCTAAAAGGTACGTTTAATAAAAACAGTGAATCTCTTTTGGCAGGGATTTTCACTAATTATGTGCTTATGTGTGTGTTGTCTAGTGAAAAAAACCTCTGGCAATATGCCCTCGTATTATACCCTTTGTAACTGTAGTCTGTTGTAGAATATACAGTATATAATCCTGGTGTGATGCTACAGTTTTATGAAGTCCTTCCTTTTCACAACAGGACGGTGTCGCATATTAAAGTATAACTAAAGGCAAAACTTATTTATTTATTTTTTTTGCATAGAGTGGAGAGGGATTGGAGCATCTGTCAGTACCCCAGTTAGTGAGATCTACCCTCCCTATTTGTCCTGTTTACCATTTATCACTGATGGTGAAAGTAAAAAGAAATCCCAAATTTTGAGTTTTCTCAGAAAGGGGACACTAGTTCTGGTGACTGGGGGTGGGAGGGTTGCAGCCCAGTGGATTTCATTAATGGATACATTCACCTTGGAACATTTTACATGTACCCCCCCCCCCCCCCCTTATTTTGGGTGAAACATGTAAACTGTTCCCGCTCCTGTCTCGTCTCTCCCAATGATTCTCTGGGTCAGACTTTAAAAACAGCATGGCTGTGCGGGGCTCTGGCCACATGACCGTGCCATTCGTTTAGAGTTTTATGAATGAACTACATCTACCATGGGCCTCTGTGGCCGAGGGCTTGTAGTCCTCAACAAACTGCGAGGCAGCTAGTGGGCATCCTAATAGTTCAATGGCCATTTAGTAGCATGCCTGCCCTTATGGCAGACAGTGTATGGTCTCTGCAGGATCCATACCTTACAGGCTGCAGATTAAAAAAATAAATGTACATTATTTTTTTTTATTTTTTTTATCTGCAATAAAATATTTTTTTTCTCTGAAAGGTGAAATTAGCCTTTTAAAGTGTAACTAAACCTTCCTATCCTTTTTAGCCAAGGAAGCTGCCATCTTAGCCTCTGTTTGATCTGCAACTACAATGATGCTGCGCATTTTGATCACTTTTGGATTGACAGTGTGGTTGACAGCACATGCAAACATGACCATTAGCATTCCTGGCATGCTTGGAATGTAATTGTTTTTTTAAACCATTAAATCAATGGGTTTAGTTCCACTTTAACCACTTCCAGACCAGGCCTTTTCTGGCAATTTTTGTTTATCAGTATATTTTACTAGAAACTTGGAAACCCCAAACATTATATATATATATATATATATATATATATATATATATATATATATATATATATATATATATATATATATATATATATATATATATATATATATTTATGGTTTAGAGCCCAATGGCCGATACGTGTAAAGATGACATACAGGTTTAACACAAAACTTACCACATGAAATGGACCTGAAAGTGTGCCTTGGTCTATCGTATGGTACACCAAAATAAGGGGGCATACCCTAGACAAGAAATGATGAAATGAGAGTAGCTATGACATGATGTGAAATGAGTATTCTGTTTAGGAGTAAGAATGCTTGAGAAATGCCCTGAAAAGGTGAAGGGAGGGTGGGTATCTCGCACAGGAAACCGTCATAGACCGGCAGCCAGTGGGCTGGTTAAATACCCCCCGGGCTCCTCCCATAATTTCAGGTCACCATACTGGCCTTCTTATTTATGGTTTAGAGCCCTATGGCCGATACGTGTAGAGATGACATACAGGTTTAACACAAAACTTACCAAATGAAATGGACCTGAAAGTGTGCCTTGGTCTATCGTATGGTACACCAAAATAAGGGGGCAAAAAATTCAGGTAGGAAATATCTTTATTGGTTTGAGACAAGTCACTGGGTAAGCTTGGCAAATGCCTGGGCCATTTCCACTTGTGGATTAGGAATGTAGCGGGCGAAGCAGTCCGACTTCCACCTGCCTAGCTTTTTGATGACGTGGTCCGGAACGCCTTGCCGGGATGCTGTTGAGGCTGCCCCGATCTGGAACGAATGCCCGGAGTACTGACTGGAACGGCCCGTACTGCATGGAATGTGAATACGGAGGGTCTCGCAGGGTCCTGAAGGGACAGGAAATGCTGTACACCAGCCAGGTACAGCCGTATGGTGTTGTGGGACAATGTCAAGTGAACGTGACAATAGGAAATAAAGGCTAGTATCTGTTTGATACTGGACGTCTCTCTGGGGTGCTGAGACAAGAACTTGTTGAATGCCCTCCAGGCTGTCTGATAGGCCTTGCGTGTATTGCGGGAGAGTGAAGAGTTGATGAGGTTGGTCGCTGCCTGTAGATGCTGGGCTAGTCCAGGGTCAGCTGAGACCAGTCCGGGATAGTAGCCGACAGGGGACTGGCTCCAGGCATCTGTTTGAAAAAAGAGATGTAGTTAAAACGGGAAATCGCATCCGCTGCCAGATTGCGCTTCCCTGGGATGAACGAGCATTAGATGTTGAATTGATGCTGAAGGGATAACTGTACCAGCCTACGTAGGAAGGACATGATGGGCCGGGACTTGGATCTGCCTTTGCTTATGATTTCTGCGGGAGCAAGGTTGTCGGTCGTAAAGGCTACTGTCTGCCCGGACCAGCTGTGGCCCCACAGGTGCGCAGCTGCCACAATAGGGTAGAGCATGAAGAGGGCAGATGTGGTGGTAAAGCCAGGTATTGCTAGTGCCTGCGGTGGCCAGGGTGCTGCAAACCATAAATGGCCAAAAATGGCGCAAACCCTGTGGAGGCCGCCGCGTCTGTCACCACCTGTGGTGACAGGGAGGACACTGTGGGGATGAAAAGTGAAACGCCGTTCCAGTTGGACAGGAATTCCTCCCACATGGCAAGGTCTGCTATGGCTGCGGCGTCAAGTTCGGTGACCTGATCTGGGTCCTGGGTGTGGGACAGGTAAACAAGTAGGCGGTATACGAAGGAGCGGCCCTGGGGGATGATCCGCATCGCAAAATTCAGCATCCTGAGAAGGGACTGAAGTTGCTTCTGGGTAGATCCTCTGGCACGGGTAAACTCCCAGAGGACCGTTCTGATGCGGTCCAGTTTGTCTGGGGGGAGGCTGGCCTGCATGACCCGGGAGTCCAGGTTGACGCCCAGAAACGTGATTTTTTTTTTTTTTGTGCTGGGCCGTCTACCTTGTGCTCCGCAATAGGAACATTCAGGTTATTGAAGACCACCCTTAACTTGTTGAGGTCCCCTGGGGTTGTCCCGGGCGGTTCTATCAACCGGAAGTTGTCCAGGTAGTGGATGACCTCTTGACACTGTGCTTTGTGCAGGAGGATCCACGTGAGAGTCTGGGCAAATGTATTAAATAGCCAGGGGCTACTTTTGGACCCGAAGGTCAGTTTGGTGGCAAAGTAGTATGCCTCCCTCCATTTGATGCCATGCCAGCACCAAAGGGAGGCATGTTTGGGCAGCAACTTGAAGGCATCTGAGATATCTGCTTTGGAAAGCCAGCTACCTGTGCCTGTTTTAAGTATGGCTTGGATGACCATGTCCACTGAGGCATACTTGGGTGAGAACTCCTCGGAGGGGATAAGGGAGTTGAGACTGGGAATGGGGGAGGAATGAGGCTCTGACAAGTCGTAAACCAAACACAGTTTATTTGAAAATTTGCCTTGCACAAGCCCGATAGGGCTAACCCTCCATGTGTTGAAGGGGGGCTGGATGAAAGGGCCTATCATAAAGCCCCGGTCTAACTCCGTCTGCAGGAGCTGGTCGATGGCCTGTTCATTTGTGGCTGCTGATCGCAGGTTCCTGCAGTCGTGGGTGGTGTGGGGCAGGGAGATGAGCCCGGTATGGAAACCTTCGGTGAAGCCTCGGATGAGGTAGATGGCCAGGGATGGAGTGGGATGTGCGGTCAAGTAGAAGCCGAGCCATGCAACATTGACCTGGCTTAGTCACGCCTTCTTCTGCTTGACCTCACATAGGATCCTGGGGTGAGTTATAATTATTGCAGATTGCCGCTCCCCCGGCCGTCCGAACTAGTCGTCCAAGTTTGTCCATTTGTGGCCCTCGTGCAGGGGCCTGCTGACCCTGACCTGTGCTGGTAGTAGCTGTGTTGTCTAACTGTTGGATGGTAGCTGCATTGGCACACCAGACAGCGGTGTGGGTCGCCGACTGGCATATGGCACACAGTGGTGACCGCAGGCCTGCAAAATGTCGGCAGAACCGCTCCGTATCCATGATACTCCAGTCTGTGGGTATGTGGAACTGGAGAAACCTTGCTGCAGCTTTGGCTGAGAAAGAGCGGTGATAGTCGTAGAACCCAAAGCCACCGTATTTGTAGCCTAGGTCTACGACTATGTGACAAGGTATAATTCCAGCTCCTCCCGTCTGCCGGGGGAGGCTGAACACACCACATCCCTCAACATGCCGAACACCAAGGTGAATTCTGGCACAGAAAGTTTCCTGTTAAGCCTGGGGTCCTTGGCTTTCAGGATAACTGAGATGTCCCCCCAGGTGTACGCCTTGTTCTCTGCCAGATCATGTACTAAGATCAGGAGTGAGGCCAGGTTGACATCCCTGCCCTCTAGGGTGTCCTTCCTGACGTTGGGTGGTACCAGGTGAGAGGGGTATACTACCGGACTCCACGCTGTGATACCTGTAGAAGGCGTTGCGACGGCTTGGACTACGGCAGGGTCAGGGGTTGCAACGGCCGGGCTGGTTCTGTACCTCAGTGACTGATGAGGTCAGGGATGACACAAGGGTGTGCAGCTGAGCAATGGCAGACGAGATTGAGTCCAATGACGCCTGTTGGGTGCTGGATCCTGCTGTGGCAGGTGGAGGAAAGAGGAGCCTGAACAGCTCTGCCTTCCTGGCCGTAGTAGGAAAGGGAACCCCTCTACGTCTCAGCTCCGTTGTCAGTCTAGGCATAGTCCACCCCCTGAGAGACTGCTGAACACTGCCACTCTCAGAGACTGGAGAGGGTGACAGAGGGGCCGTAAGGTCTTCACTGCCGACTGAAGACATTGTTGTGGCTTTATGAAGCCTGCTGACTTGTCCTCTGGGGTGAGTGTTTGCAGACTGGAGCCTACAGAGGGTGACATGGATTTAAGTCTTGTATGTTCTCCCTGCTGTATACGTACCTAAGCTGGGTATCCACGTCCCTCCCTTTTTTTTTTTTTACCTGCTGAAGCACCGTTCAAGCTGGTGCAGGTGGTCCTACTGAATCCGACTGACCTGAAGAAAATGCGAGAGAAAAACACTCGTTTGAGAGTGGTTTGCTGTTTATCCTGCAAATTGGTTTAGAATTGATGATATCAACAGGCGTCAGTGACTTAGGATTTGAAATGAGAATGAAATGGAATGAAATGGAATGAAATGACAGACAACAATACAATGCATGAAATTAAATGACATGTTGCCTTTAAACGAAATAGACTGCCATGACAGAGGCCTGGCTCGGTCGTACAGTGTTGCGAGTGACTGCGAACCGGACTCTGGAGCATGTACTGAAATGAGGCAACGGTGAAATGAGGCCAAACACCTGGGGCACACCGGAACAAATCGGTACATCATAGATGCAACAGGATTCGAATCGGAGAGCGATACGTGAGGTGAAATGATTGAACTGCCACGACTGAAGCCCAAATCGCCACTGTTTGCGACTGAGCACGATCGGACTCTGGAGCATGTACTGGAATGAGGCCGGTCCTGGGCACGCCGAGCCGAATTAGTGCGGGGATGTGACTAGATTCGTGTCGGAACGTGTTAAGGTGACACAGAAATGATATACAATGACAAAGACGAGAATCAAAAATGACCGAACCTATAAAGAGAATCTGTCTCTGGAGCATGTATTAAAAAGGAGGCTGAGCAACTGGGCGTACCAAGGCGAATTGGTGCATCAGCTGGATGCGACTGGATTCGAATCGGAACGTAATACGTGACAGAAATGATATGCCATGACAAAGACTAGAATCAACAACTGAGGCTACTTCCGACAAGTGAATCCGTCTCTGGAGCATGTACTGAAATGAGGCCGAAGCAACTGGGCGAACTGGTGCGAATCGCTGCATCTTGGATGCGACTGGATTCGAATCGGAACGTGATATGTGACAGATACCATGACAGACTAGAATCGGTGCCTGCCTCTGTAACCAATAGTGAGTCTGTCTCTGGAGCATGTATTGAAATGAGGCTGCAGACTGGGGCACACCGGAGCGAATCGGTGCATCGGAGATGCGACGAGATTCGAATCGGAGCGCGGCTCGTGACAGAAATGAAATGATTGCAATGATTGAAATGAAATGATTGAAATGAAATGATTGAAATTATTCAAATGGTTGACATGGTATAGAAATTATATGAAATGATAGAAATGATTCGAAGTGTTTCGGATAGATCCGAAATGACTCGCCAATGTTTTTGAACGATTCAAAAAGATTGTGCAATTTGAACAGGTGAAATGTTTGCGAAATGAGTGCCTGATGCGACATCGACCAGAGTGTCATGAGCGTGCGACTACGAGTCGTCTGCGAAACCTGGTAACATCCGCTGTTTTGGTAACGAACACGTGCGGGTGAAATGTTTAACGATTCGTGACATGTTTGTGAGCGATTCGTGAGTTAGTGCGGGTATCACAGTTTAGTGACATGAAAAGCGATGCATAGAAATGAAATAGGGAGCTGAAGCCCTACCTGCGACAGCCGAACCAGATGTGTTGTACTGAACCTGCGACTCAGTAACACAAGTGCGACACAACACGAACGATAACGACTCACGGACATGGAACACAGAACTTGCAACACAACTGAAGAAGACGGGACTAACGAATACGGGAACTCACGAACAGGAACTCGCAAACGCTTGTCTCGAATAGTCGGCCCTTAGATGTCTGACGTAACGGATATCTCGCACAGGAAACCGACAAAGACCGGCAGCCAGTGGGCTGGTTAAATACCCCCCGGCTCCTCCCATAATTTCAGGCCACCATACTGGCCTTCTTATATATATATATATATATATATATATATATATATATATATATATATATATATATATATATATATATATATATATATATATATATATATATATATATATATATATAAAGAATTGGAGTATTCCTGCGCTAATGTGGAGATGAGATATAAAAATGAATAGGGTGCAGCAAACACCGAAAGGGTTAAACACTACCCACAATAGAAATAGGTTACAAAAATCAATAGGTGGTGTTGCGCTCCCAAGGATGTAAACATATAAATGTTGATGGTGTCACTGATAAATAATGTGCAAAAAAGCAAGCTAATAAATCATAAATAAACAGTGTCACTAAGAATATACAAAAAATGGTGTGTAAAAACACTAGCTATTGAATAAATGGTGACGATGACTGCAATGATATGCAACGTAAAGTGACTAATGTGCATCAACTGCTACAAACATCCAATATGAACAGTGATTATAACGATTGAAATGCAAATGAACGATTATAAAGTGACTGTTGTGCAATGATTGCTAAACATCCCATATACCGTAAATAATAAAAATAGTGATCTGAATAGTAACCAAAATAAATGGAATAAATAAACAATAAGATAAATAGTTCATATGCACATGTGCAAAGTGGTGCAGCTAGAATTCTGGTCTGGAGATTCCAGCAGTGTAAAAGTGCAGAGTGCAGATCTGAAGGTGCTGATTATCTTGACTAAGGTGGCATATATATATATATATATATATATATATATATATATATATATATATATATATATATATATATATATATATATATATATATATATATATATATATATTTTTTTTTTTTTTTTTTAACGCAGAGGCCCCAGAGAATAAATTGGGTTCTGCAATTTCTTGTTGCACTGTATTTGCGCAGTGGTTTTTCAAATGCAATTTTTTTGGAGAAATACTTTTTTTGCATTACAAATAAAAAAAATACACAATACATAACCCAATTTTTTGTAAAATATAAAAGATGATACGCTGAGTAAATGCATACCAACCCTGCCATGCTTTATAATTGTGCATGCACACACATTTTACTATCTATAGGCAACATTTTAAAGCCTTTACAGGTTATCAATTTAGATTTACAGAAGAGGTATAGTGCTAGAATTACTGCCCATGATCTGATGTTTGTGGTGATACCTCACATGTGTGGACCGATTGCTGTTTGCGGGCGGGCATTTTAAATTTTTATCATTTAGTCTATTTTTACATTTATTTCATTTTTACACTGTTGCTTTAAAAACATGTAAACATCCTTGTGACAGCAATAGGCATGTGACATGTACACTTGGAGAGATCTGGGGTCTATAAGACCGCAACTCCCTCCTCTGCCCTTAAAAGCATTCAAAATGCCAAGATCAGTGTTTTTGAATGCTTTTGATTTTTTTTTAAATGGAGCTGTTGACATCCAGGTAAATCGGATGTGATGCCAGGTCATTGCTTCTGGGTCTATACATCAAACAACGCTCAATGGGACCAGACGAAAGATAAATTAATGTTAAAAGTTCATTTAATAAAATGCACAAAAAAAAAAAAATTCATAACAGTCTGACGAAAAAGTGTAGAAACAATAGACAGTCAGATGCAATGAAAATTCATCACTGTAATGCAGCAAAAATAATAATAGCAATACCGCCTTATGTTCTGAGAGCAAGGGGTTAACCTTGGTGTGTGGGTGTGACTTGTCCCGATCTGGAGGCTGGGGGCTCAATGTTACAAATTACTGGAACCGGTGGTGGCAAAGGAATGCCACTAGCAACTCTGCAGCCGCTGTTCTGATGGCCAGAAAAAATTACACTCTGTTCCAGGAGACGAGACAGTAGCCACCAATGCCGCTACACCTCCTGGATGAAGCCAGCCAGCGTCCTGAGTAACCCTCTGTCCGAACGACAGAAGAGAACCAGCGGGACCTGGAAGACAAACCAGCTATCAATCAGGAACGCAATCGGGCAGCGGTACGCACTCTCAGTCAATTGCCGTGGCGACCGTGACCATTTGCTGCATTCCAATGATGAGTTTTCATTGCATCTGACTGTTTGTTTCTACACTTATTTGTCAGACTGTTATGAATTATTATTTTTTTTGTGCATTTTATTAAATTAACTTTTATCATTTAATTTTAGTTTTGTCTGGTGCCATTGAGCATTGATGTATAGATTTTGTGTGAACTTTTCTCCAGAAATATACAGCTGCACTGGTTTCCAGGTGAGCCTTACCCTTGATTTTGACATGAAAATGGATTCCTTATGACTGTCTTTTTTAGTGCTGAAGGTTGTTTTGTCGTTGATACATTGCTTCTAGGTTATCATAGCTGAGAGCTGATAAATGCCGATAAGGGTTTGTTCGCACCGGCTGATCGCTCGGGTCTCCCGGTGGGACTGGAGGGCCCAAGAAAGCAGTGGAAAGTAGGGGAAGTCTACTTAGCCGCTAGAATTGCTTTTACAAGAGATATGACCGACAGCTCTAAAAACGGTATCGGGATGATCCCAGTATAACCACAAGTATGTTGCTGGGTGGCAAGTTGTAGGATTTCCTGTCACTTTCTGATTTGACTATGGGACAGGAAATGAAGGGAGATCTCCCCTATGCGATGTTAAAAAAAAAAAAAACTGACACTGGTTATAACCCTCCCTTCTAATCAATGTAAACAAGGCATTTCCCTGTTCTGCCTAGTGACATGACAGAGATTTTCTGTTCCCTGTCATCGGAAACATTGATGTCAGTGGTAGCCCATCCCCCCTACAGTTAGAACACGCTGAGGAAACACACTTAACCCCTTGATCGCCCCCAGTGTTTAACCCTTTCCCTGCCAGTGACATTTATACAGTAATCAGTGGCTATTTTTAGCTCTGAGCGCTGTAGAAATGTCAATGGTCCCAAAATAGTGTCAAAAGTGTCCGATCTGTCCGCTGCAATGTTGCAGTCCTGATAAAAATCACAGATTGACGCCATTTCTAATAAAAAAAAAAAAATTAATAATAAAAATGCCATAAAACTATCCCCTATTTTGTAGACGCTATAAATTTTTTAAAAATATGTAGAAGAATACATATCAGCCTAAACTGAGGAAAAAAAAATTTTTTATATATTTTTGGGGGATATTTATTATAGCAAAAAGTAAAAAAAAAATGCTTTTTTCAAAATTGTTGCTTTTTTTTGGTTAATAGCGCACAAAATAAAAAAAAATTTTGGGTACAACATTGCACAACCGCAATTGTCAGTTAAAGCGCTGAAGTGGTTAAATGATTCCTTTTAACCACTTTGCGCCCGCGCTATAGCCGAAAGACGGCTACAGTGCGGACGTTAACTGCCGGGAGGGTGTCCCTGGACATCCTCCTGTTTACTCCTACCCTCGAGGGTGCGCATCGGGGAAAATCTGTGTTGGCCGTGTCCGGCGGACAGATCACTGTAAACGGCCAATCACAGCGGCTGTTTACAGCGCGATCCTAGCAGCCAATGAGAGATGATCTCAAATGTAAACATATGAGATCATCTCTCGTTCTCGGCTCTCCCTCCTCCTCACAGCGTGTGAGGAGGAGAGCCGATCTGTGCCAGTCAGTGAGTGCAAAATAAAATAAACGTAATACAGTACACAGTGCCATCCCTATTTGCCAGTCCCATCTGCCATCTGCCAGAGCCATCTGCCACGTATCAGTGCCACGTGTCACCTGTCACATCAGTGTCACCTGTCAGTGTCATCTGTCACATCAGTGTCACCTGTCACATCAGTGTCACCTGCCACATCAGTGTCACATATCAGTGCCATTTGTGATCAGCATGTCACAAAGATTATTTTCAGCCGAGGAGGCTTACGATATTCTAGCGGCCGACGAGAGCAAACGGGGAGCTCTTCGCTTCGGATTCCTCCTCCTATTCAGGTTCTGAGTCTGACATTGACTACGCGCCTGTCCTAAGTAGTGGTACAATGACAGCCTCAGAGGAGGAAGATAACAGTCTGCCCGCCGGACGAAGGCGTACTGGTGAGGCAGTGCCATCCACCAGTACCGCAGTGCCATCCACCAGCACCGCAGTACCTCAGCAAAGGCCAAGTTCCAGTGGGGTGTCACCTCAGCCCCAAAGGGTTGGGTCCCATGCTAGCCTTCCCTATTCCCTTCAAAACCCATTGTGGCTTCCTCCTAATTCAGGAGAAGCTAACATTCCCCCTTTCACTGCCCACCCAGGAGTCCAGGTGGACACAGAAAATTTTTCCCCGAGTTACTTTTTCAATTGAATTTTTACTGAGGACATGCTTGCATCAATTGTGGCCCAGTGCAACCTATATGCCCAACAATTCGTAGCAAGTAGCCTAATGTCCTATTATGCCCGTCCCTATGAGTGGCGAGCCCTAACAGTGGAGGAGTTTAGAATTTTTTTGGGCCTCACATTCTGTATGGGACTAAACAATAAAAATGAAATACGTGCATATTGGTCAACTCCCCATCTACCACATGCCCATCTTTTCCTCAGTAATGCCCAGGACCAGATATCTCATGATTATGAGATTCCTACACTACAATGATAATACCCAGTGCCCTCCCCAAAATGACCCAAATTTTCATAAGTTTTATAAAATTCGTCCGCTAATAAATTATTTTTCTGAGATCTTTCCCCGGTTGTTTACCCCAGACCAACACGTATGTGTGGATGAGTCCCTAATCAAATTTTCTGGCAGGCTGGGCTTAAAACAATTTATTCACACCAAAAGGGCCCGCTAGGGGGTGAAAATGTATAAATTGTGCGACCGAGCCACAGGGTATACATATTCCTTCATGGTATACGAAGGGAAGGACACCCAGCTACATCCCCCTAATTGCCCAGAATATTTTGGATCGAGTGGGAAAGTCGTTTGGGAACTCATAAACCCACTCCTGGAGAAAGGCTACCATCTCTATGTGGATAACTTTTACACAAGTTTGCCACTGTTCTGAAACCTTCACAGGAAGAACACGCCAGCATGCGGAACCATAAGGACGAACCGGAAGGGCTTTCCTCAAAGCCTCGTCAACAAGAAGCTGAGAAGAGGGGAGGCGGCAAGCTTACGTAATGAGGAAATTCTGGCTGTGAAGTGGAGGGACAGAAGGGATGTGTATATGCTTTCTTCGATCCACAACAACACATTCGTTGAGATCACCAGGAGGAATGGCCCAATACAAAAGCCACTATGTATCCACGAATACAACATGTTCATGGGGGGTGTCGACTTCAACGACCAGATGCTCGAACCCTACCTTTCCACAAGAAGAACATGCCAGTGGTATAAAAAAGTTTAAATTTATTTCTTTAATTTGGCCATATACAACACCTATGTAATCTACCGCAATTCCACTGAAAGACCCAAACCCTTCCTTGGCTACCAGGAGGAAAGCACCACTGCCCTTATATACCCGAACGGCCCACCAGAAAACATTCGATCCGATGTGATAAGCAGACTATCTGAACGCCACTTTCCCGATAAAATCCCTCCCAGACCAACAGGCCAAAAATGTCAGAAAAAATCCCTGGTGTGCACCAAACGAGGATTCAGAAGAGACACCACTTATCATTGTGCACAATGTCCTTCCCACCCAGGCCTCTGCATAGTTGACTGTTTCCACTGTTACCATACTTTACTACATTATTAGTGAAGTATGGTAAACATAACCCTCACTTCCTGCCATTTACCTTCACACCCCTTATGCCTCTGCTTGCTCTGTAACTGACCCTGGACTGTAATTTGACCACGCTTCTGCCTACTGATTCTGTACATACCTCTGCCTGATCTGGAACTGACCCTGGACTGTATGACCATGCCTCTTGCCTGCCTCTTGGACTGATCTTGTACACTGCCAGTGGACTAGTGGGATTCATAACACAGGGGTCTCGCATATGTGAGGGGCTCCTGAATTGTTTTTCTGGATGAAGAAAACTTTCATTTGTTCTCTCATTCCTAGATTAGGGTCTGGAGGCTCGGAGGCTTCAAAGAGATTTGGGTGGGAGAAGCCTCTACCCCTGTCCCCATTCTGTCCTGAACGAGGCCCTACTTCTGCCTGCTGCCTGTAGGACCTATACCATCATGCCTCTGCTTGTCGCATGAACTGACCACACCATGTGGATGGACCATGTTCCTGCCTACTACCAGGACCAATATTTTGGCACTGCTGACAATCTCTGCCTGCACTGACCCTGGACTGTATATGGACAGTATCCCTGCCTGCTGCCTGTATTGACTATGGACAGTATTCTTGCCTGTTGCCTGGAAAATTGTGTTCGCTTTTGCTGACCAAGTCCCTGCCTGCTGCCTGGACCAGTGCTATCCTCCTGTGGACAACTGCGCTACTAAAACCACAGGTAATCTTTTGTTTACTCTTTGCTCAGCAGAATGTATTTTGGGGTGTAATTCTTGGTATGTGCATGCTATGTGTCCCTGGAACACCTGATGGTGTTCCTTGCATGTTGGGCCTCTGTATGCGGCCAAGCTGTGTAAAAGTCTCACACATTTGGTATCGCTATACTCAGGAGGAGTAGAAAAATGTATTTTGGGGTGTCATTTTTGCTATGTACATGCTATGTGTTGGAAATATCTTATAAATGAACAACTTAACATAACAAAAATGCGTTTTCATTTTTTTTCCACATTTTCCCAAAACTTCTGGAAAAAAATGAACCGTTCAAGACTCATTATGCCTCATGGATTATACGTTGGGGTGTTAGCTTTCCAAAATGGGGTCACTTTGTGGGCGTTTACATTGTCCTGGTGCTCCAGGGCCTTCAAAAGTGCAATAGGTGGTTGAGAAATGAGATACGTAATTTATGCTTGTAGAACGCCTGATGGTGCTATTTCAATATTGGGCCTCTGTATGTGGCCAGGCTGTGTAAAAGTCTCACACATTTGGTATCGCTATACTCAGGAGGAGCAGCAGAATGTATTTTCGGGTGTAATTTTTGCTATGTACATGCTATGTGTTGGAAATATCTTATAAATGAACAACTTGGCGTAAAAAAATGCGTTTTCATTTTTTTCCACATTTTCCCAAAGCTTCTGAAAAAAAAATGAACCGTTCAAAAGATTCATTATGCCTCATAGATTATACGTTGGGGTGTTAGCTTTCCAAAATGGGGTCACTTTGTGGGCGTTTCCATTGTCCTGGTGCTCCATGGCCTTCAAAAGTGTAATAGGTGGTTGAGAAATGAGATGTGTCATTTATGCTTGTAGAATGCCTGATGGTGCTATTTCAATATTGGGCAATATTGGGCCTCTGTATGTGGCCATGCTGTGGAAAAGTCCCACACATGTGGTATCGTAATACTCAGGAGGAGTAGCAGAATGTATTTTGGGGTGTCATTTGTGGTATACACATGCCATGTGAGAAAAATAACCTATTACAATAATAAAAAAAAATCTTCATTTCTCTTATATTCACTGACCAACACAGCTCCTCTCTGTAACAAATGGGTTGTTAGCCTTATCACTAGGAGAATACTAGGCATAGTTGTAATACAACACTCAAAACTCTTAGTTCCGCCCAGGGGGCGGTCCCTTGGGTAACAACTCTCCTGTCTGCAGACAGACCTCCGTTTTTATTTTGCCTAGTAAAGGAGAAAGACCTAGGAACCCTGCGGGCCCATCGGTCCGTGCTTTTTTTATGCAAAATCTTGGCTTTTTGCGCAAGATGACTGATCCTGTGATCTACTATGAACAGCCGGCTGGGTGACAGGCCGGATACCCTTATCCTTGTAGTCTCCCCAGTCCGGCCATCAAGCGTGTGCAGGTCGCAGCTATGGCTCGGCAGGCCACGACGAAACCTCAGCTCCAGAGGTGGTCGGTGAGCTTTTATGCTCCGGGGCATACATATGACCGGGCTACTGATGTCTGCGTCACAGTATGCCGGGCCAGCAGCTACCCTGTACTGATCAGTGAGTAGTTCTGCAGTGGAATGTCTCCCAGCTCTTCAGGACTGGTAAATACAGCTCTCCCTGCCTCAGTGGGGCTGAGCAGCTGGGCATTCCCTGGGAGGTCGATTCAGGGGTTCCTCTCCTCCCTCTCTAACCTTTCCAGTCCTTATCTTCCCCCCCCTCCCTGGTGGGGTGCTGCATGTGGCTGCTGAGCGGTGTATGTCTGTATATACAGGGATCTCTGTGGGCTCTCACCTGAGTTGCTGGCTGGCTGAGGGTGTCCTGGGTCCTGTGGGTTATGCTCCCAGAAGGTGCCTGTGAGGATCTGCTGTGGTCTGGTGCGGCGCTGTTTCTACTATCATCTTTGCTTTCTGTACCTCATGGAGCTGCTGGCGGCCATTTTTGGTGTGGGCGAGGGCAGCATGCCTTCCTGGCCTTCAGTGTCCATTTTCCAAGTGATCTCCTATTTAGGACACTGGCGGCCATTTTCTGGAAGTCTGAACACGTTCTCAGTGTTCTCTAGCAGCAGCATGACTCATGTGCTCTCACAGCCATTTTCCCTGTGTTTCCTGTCTGTGTACTGGACACTGGGCAGCCATTTTTATTGAAGCATGAGCACACTTCTAGAACTTTTTAGCGCTCATTCTGGAGGCTGCCACAGACAGTTTTTGTTTCCTCTGCACTTGGGCGCACTCAGGGACTACAGGCACTACTTGTGGATAGCGTAGAACTCCTCAGGGTGGCGAGTCCGGCGGAAAGAGCCCCTCAGTCAGCGGCGGCAAGGAGGGTGGGACTGTCACTATCCTAAGTCCACTTCGGGTGGCAGACAGGATAGGGTCAGCATGGCTTCAGAAACTGGTGTTTCTTCACCCAAAATCCAGGCAATTGCAACCGGGTCACCGGGAGATTGTGCAGTGCCCATGGACACCCTGACGGCGGTCCTCAATTTACTCGTTGCCAAGATGGAGGCGGTGCGTAAGAAGAAAGGTGCACTAAATAGGCCCCTGTCCTCTGGGGAGAGCGCTGACGCAGACTCGGGTCCTGCTGAGGCTGGTGACCCCTGCTCTGTCTTGTCAGTTGACGCTGACCAGGGCCGTTTCGGACAGGAGGATGAGAGGATGAGTCCCCTTCCGGGTCCAGGCGCGACAAAACGCTTGTTGGAGCACTTATCGCAGCTGTGCGTGATACCCTGAAGATTCAGGAGCCAGCAGATTTCTCTGCTGATGTACCAGTCCCTTTTGGGTCCCGCAAGCCAGCATGTTCACCTAAGGTGTTCCTGTATCTGACTTATTTTGACAAGTTCATTTACAGGGAATGGGGTCGCCCGCAACGGACCTTCGGTCCCCAAAATGATGACGGTGCGTTACCCTTTTGAGGAGAGCCTTCTCAAAAGATGGTCGGCTCCTCCGGTCGTGGACCCCCCAGTATCCAGGTTAAATAAAGTAACCACGGTTGAGGGGACTCCTGCATTCAAGGATCCCACGGACAGGAAGGCCGAGGCAGTGGCTCATTCCTCGTTGACACTGACGCAGACACTGACTGAGTGAGCAAAACGTTTGCACCACAAATTGGGAGAGCAACAGGCTTCTCCTGTCTGTGTGGAACTAGCAGACCAACTAGTGCAAGGCCTTAAGTACGTCTGTGACGCAGCCCTGGATACTCTCCCTCTGGTATCCAGGGCTTCAGTGTCAGCTGGGTGCTGAGGCGCCTGATTTGGCTAAAATGCTGGTCTGCTGACCAGGCATCCAAAAAAGCCCGGACGGATCTTCCCTTCTATGGCGACCGGCTCTTTGGAGCCTCATTATATGACATTGTTAAAAATGCCACCGGTGGTAAGAGTACACTACTTCCACAGGCCAGGAAGGCTAAGGAGCCACGTCGTAGGCAAGGGCCCTCCTTTTCCACTCACAGGCGGCTTTTTTGTCCGCCCGGAGCTTTGACAAAACGTCACAGCCTGACAGGACGTCCACGGACGATCAAAAACGTCCCTAGAACCGCAAGCCTAACAAGCCTGCAAATAAAAGTGCTACCGCATGAAGGTTTGCCCCCACCCATATCTCGGGCGGGGGGTCGCCTTCGGGAGTTTGCAGCCCGGTGGTCCTCCTGGTTATCCGACCAATGGGTCTGCGATCTGATTTCCACAGGCTACAAGATGGAGTTTCTCTCTTGACCGCCAAACAGTTTCTTCCCCTCCAGCATGCCTGTATCCCCGGCTCGCCGGGAGGCACTCTTGGGGGCGGTAAGGGATTTGCTGAAGCGCGGGGTGATTGTACCTGTTCCGGAATCGGAGCGCTTCCAGGGATTCTACTCAAATCTGTTTGTGGTTCCCAAGAAGGAAGGGGTACGTCCGATCTTGGACCTAAAAGCCCTCAATCACTTTGTAAAAGTGCAGAGGTTCAGAATGGAATCGGTTCGCTCAGTAGTCGCTGCACTCCATCAAGGGGACTCCCTGGCGTCCTCAGACATCCAGGATGCGTACCTGCACATACCCATATGCCTTCGGCATCAAAAGTTGCTGCGGTTTACAGTCAGGGAAGCCCACTACCAATTCGTGGCTCATCCCTTTGGTCTGGCTTCAGCCCCCCGAATCTTTATCAGGGTATTGGCTCCAGTGTTGGCGTTGCTACGGCAACGCGAGATCGCGATCATGTGATACCTAGACGATCTTCCGCCTCAGAATTAGACGAGGATGTGGCGATCACCATGCAGACCCTGCAAGAATTTGAGTGGCTGTTGAACCTAATGAAGTCGGTGATTGTGCCGACCCAGTGTCTGGAGTATCTAGACTTGCGGCTGGGCTCCAGGGAAGCGAGAGTGTTTCTCCCTTCGTACAAATTGCAGACTCTCAGATCCATGATAAAACAGTGGATGAACCACAAGTGGTCGTCGCTCAGCTTTTGCATGCGAGTACTGGGATTTATGGTTGCTCCCTTCAATGCAGTACCTTATGCCCAGTTCCAGTCCTGCAGAAGAAGATTTTGACAAAATGGGACAAATCTCAGTTGTCCCTGGATCGACAGATCCAGGTGAGCCAGTCAGTCAGAGACTCACTGATCTGATGGTTGAGGTCCCCGGTGATTCAGTCTGGGAAATCGGCCTCTCCCCATGGTCGATGAGACTGCAAGGGCGTCCGATCAGGATCCAGTCAGACAACGCCACGGCGGTGGCATACGTCAATCATCAAGGGGGAACAAGAAGCTCAGCCGCTGCTCGGGAGGTCGCTCACATACTTCGGTGGGCAGAGCGACACGTACTGGCCCTGTCAGCCATTTAAATCCCGGGAGTGGAGAACTGACAGGCGGGCCCAGGGGAATGGTCATCGCATCTGGAGACATTCAGGTTACTGTGCCTGAGGTGGACACCAGACGTGGATCTGCTGGCCTCCCGTATCATTCGGAAGGTGCCAAGATTCGTGTCCAGGACAAGAGATTTGTGGGCCAACGCGTCAGAAGCGCTGGTGGCTCCGTGGGATCAGTACCAGCTGATCTACGCCTTTCCTCCACTGAAACTGTTACCACGTCTGTTTCGCAGAGTGGAAGCTGGGGGGATCCCAGTGATACTGGTTGCCCCAGATTGTCCGCAGCGTCCCTGGTACGCAGGCCTGGTGTGTCTGGTGGCAGCCGCTCCCTGATGACTGCCGCTGCGAGAGGACCTTCTGTCTCAGGGTCCGATTCTCCATCCTGCTTTACCTTCGCTGACTTTAACGGCATGACTATTTAGAGCCAGGTGTTGAGGAACCGGGGTCTGTCGGACTCGGTGATCCCAACTATGTTGAGAGCACGGAAATCTTCTTCTCGGAAGATATACCATCGTACCTGGAAGGCCTACATCTCCATGTGTGAGGAGAAAGGATGGCATCCGTGCTCCTTTTCCATATCCAGGATCCTGCTGTTTATTCAGCAAGGAGTAGACCAGAAGTTGGCATTAAGCACCATTAAAGGGCAAATTTCAGCCTTAGCTGTCTTTTTCAGCGACCCCCTGGCATCTCACTCCTTAGTGAGTACCTTCGTTCAGGGGGTACGACAGGTAGTTCCTCTGGTGCATCCACCGCTACCCCCTTGGGATCTGAACCGGGTGTTGGCGCTTCAAAAACTGCCATTTAAAAATATCAGGGGGATTCCCCTGTTGACTCTTTCCCTGAAAGTGGTCTTCCTAGTGGCCATCACATCGGCCAGGAGGTTTTCGGAACTGGCGGCCTTGTCTTGCAAGTCGCCCTATCTGGTTATTCACAAGGATAAGGTGGTGTTGTGTCCGCAACCGTCTTTGATACCGAAAGTGGTGAGGACATTGTATTGCCATCTCTGTGTCCTAAGCCAGTGCTTCGGGCTTTTGAGGTGTATTTGTCTGCTACGGCTCCCTTTCGGAAGTCGGACTCACTGTTTGTTTCGGTGGGGTCCAAAGAAAGGCATGACGGTCTCGGCCGCCATGTCCAGGTGGATCAGACAGATTGTAGTACAAGCCTACGCCTTGAAGGGGCAGGTGCCCCCCTTTCCAGTCACGGCCCACTCCACAAGGGCAATCGGAATGTCTTGGGTTTTCCGACACAATCGTCTGCCGCTCGGGTGTGTAAAGCGGCGACCTGGTCGTCTGTCCACACGTTTTACCAAGTTCTACAAGGTAGACGTCGGTGCATCGGCTGATGCCTGTTTTTGCTACAAAGTTTTGAAGGTGGCCATGTAGTTGCAATTGAATATGCAATATATATTTTCATTTTTTTTCCTGTTTTTTCGATAAAAACACAGTACTGTTATGTTAATGCACTGTTGTATTACTTCCGCAGTTTGATGCGGTTTTGGGTGATCACTCCTGTTGAGGATACCCTGATTTTTGTGGTGGTTTTTCCAGCACTGTTGTTTTTTGTGGGTAAAGTTTCACTAGTTCCCACTTGCCATGGTGGATGAAGTTTTTATGCTGTTTTCCCACCCCTCGTTTGGCACAGCTTGGGGACGTCCCATTTGTTACAGAGAGGAGCTGTGTCGGTCGGTGAATATAAGAGAAAATAGGATTTTTTGTACTCACCGTAAAATCCTTTTCTCTGCAATTCACCAACCGACACAGCACCTGCCCCTCCTTTTTATCTTTGTTATACTGCTTGTTGACGTACTGAGGTCTGTCTGCAGACAAGAGGGTTGTTACCCAAGGGACCGCCCCCTGGGCAGAACTAAGAGTTCTGAGTGTTGTATTACAACGATGCCTAGTATTCTCCTAGTGATAAGGCTAACAACCCATTTGTTAGAGAGGAGCTGTGTCGGTCGGTGAATTACAGAGAAAAGGATTTTACGGTGAGTACAAAAAATCCTATTTTTGCAAAGAATTGTGGGGAAAAAAATGACAACATCAAAAACCTCACCATGCCTCTTACTAAATACCTTGGGATGTCTACTTTCAAAAAAGGGGTCATTTGGGGGGTATTTGTACTTCCCTGGCTTGTTTGGGTCGCAAGAAATCATAGGCCACCAGTACATCAGGTGTGCTAATTTTTTTATGATTTGCACCACCGCGTGTAGACTCTATAACTTTCACAAAGACCAAATAATATCCACTAATTTGGGTTATTTTTACCAAAGATATGTAGCAATATAAATTGTGGCCAAAATGTATGAAGAAAAATTAATAATTTGCTAAATTTGATCACATAAACTAAGAAAAATTCTTTTTTTTTTTCAAAATTTTCCGTCTTTTTTCATTTATAGCGCAAAAATAAAAAACCCAGAGGTGATCAAATACCACCAAAAGAAAGCTCTATTTGTATGAAAAAAAGGACAAAAAATGTATTTGGGTACAGTGTTGCATGACTGAGTAATTGTCATTCAAAGTGTGAGAGCACTGAAAGCTGAAAATTGGTCTGGGCAGAAAGGGGGTTTAAGTGCCCAGTAAGCAAGTGGTTAATGTACCATCACAGCATGTTTACCTAATAGCCTGGTCCTTTTTATCCTCTCAGTAAAATGGTGAGATTAACATCTAGAGTTTGGAAATAATTCTGCTGAAAGCTAAGCTGCAATTTGCAAATATTATGAGAACAAATATTTTTCAAATGCTACAAGGATGACAAAACACATTCTTGCATGCCAGAGGTGCCCCGAAGACCAAAAAAATTCTGGAATAAATAAAATAAGGGAATTAAATTGAGGCGCATAATAAAAAGTGCAAATGGCTTTAAGTATCGATGAATATAGAAACAAAATAATAAGGCTCGTACACTCGGTAGCAAAGGATTCACAAACAGTCGAAATGGCATATAAGTTGTTAGCAAGGTGGTATGTAACTCCACAGAGAGCCAATACATATAGAGCAGACAACCCCCCGACCTGTTGGCGAGGCTGTCCAGTAGTTGGGACATTCACACACTTGTGGTGGGAGTGCCCCAAAATAGGGGAGTACTGGGACCAGGTAATAAAAACAGTTTATACCATAACAGGAGAAAGGGTTAAACAACCATGGGCATGTCTGTTCCATGACACAGAAATGGGAGTTAGACAATATAGGTCTACATTAATCCCCTACCTCTTGAACGCTGCCAAAGCCTTGATCCTCCGCCTGTGGAAGACTCTGAAGGCACCAACTATGAGAGAGTGGATTAAGAGGGTGGAATGGACAAGAAAGGTAGAAGAGTCAATCCACAAGGCGGAGGATACAGAGGGGAAACATTACATCTTATGGAAGCAATGGGAGGATTTTAGAAGAACGGAGGCTTTCCTAAAGATGTGGGAAAGAGAGCGCGGGGGAATAGAAGGAAGTGAGCGAGACAGGGTAGGCCCATCCCCTTTCTTTTTTTTTTCCCCTTTAGGGGGGGAAGGGGCTAAGGAAGAATTAATTATTTGACTGAGTATTAATGTATGTAAAAGAACAATGTATGGATAATTTTATAATATGTGAAAATAAAGAATATATAAAAAAATAAAAAAGTGCAAGTAGCTTTCCCCATCCTTAGTTCTTATCCTTTCATGTTTTTCACATTCTTTCTGCTGCTTCTCCATCATCACGAAGTGTTACAAACCACCCCCTCACACAATTTTAAAGATAAAATTACACTTGAATATCGTGAGAAAATTGATCAAGCTCTTGCAGGAGCAATATATGCTTCTAGATCAACGTTGTCAATAACTAGCTTTTAAATTATGAGGTAAAGGGGTGGTTACCTGTTTACATGTAGAATTGATATGCTCTTGATGCATACAGTCCTCAATCCATTTGTAATAAAACATATACAAATTTAAACAAGTTTAGTTTACTGAATAAGCTGTACTTTTATTTCAAGGATAATACTTTTATAGACACTGCATTTCATTTTCCTAGTGTAACAAAATTACTTTTAGTTTGTAAAAAAAAAATTTTCTCATGGCTTCAAACTTAGAGTTTTTCATTTAATGACACTAGGTATTTTTCTGATTTCTTTAACCACTTCCCGACTTTTGCGCACGATGATGTACGTCGGCAGAAAGGCACGGACAGGCAAACGGGCGTACAGGTACGTCCCTTTAAGTTTGCCGCCATGCCATCACGTGCGCACCGGTCTGGACCCCCGTGAGACTGGTTGCGGGTCCCGCGGACTCAATCCCGCGGGGATACCCGCGATCATCTCACGGGAAGGCTGAACGGGGAGATGCAGAAGTAAACAGCATCCCCCGTTCTGCCTAGCAACTAGTGACTGATCTCTGCTCCCTTTGATTGGAGCAGAGATCAGTGTTCACTAAATCAAAGCCACACCCCCCACAGTTAGTAAAACGCCCCTAGGAACACTTAACCCCTACACTGCCACCTAGTGATTAACCCCTTCACTGCCGGTGTCATTTACACAGGAATCAGTGCATTTAAATAGTACTGATTGCTTTATAAATGTCAATGGTCCCAAAAATGTGTCAAAAATGTCCGATGTGTCCACCATAATGTCGCAGTCACAATAAAAATCGCTGATCGCCTCCATTACTAGTAAAAAAACTAATTAATAAAAATGCTATAAAACTATCCCCTATTTTGTAAATACTATAACTTATGCGCAAACCAATCAATAATCACTTATTGCGATTTTTTTACCAAAAATATGTTGAAGAATACGTATCGGCCTAAACTGAGGAAAACATTTTTTATTTTTATGTATTTTTGGGGGATATTTATTATAGCAAAATGTAAATAATTTGTTTTTTTTCAAAATTGTTGCGTTTTTTTTTTTTATAGCGCAAAAAATAAAAAACGCAGGGGCGATCAAATACCATCAAAAGAAAGCTCTATTTGTGGGGAAAAAAAGGACGTCAATTTTGTTTGGGAGCCACGTCGCACGACCACGCAATTGTCAGTTAAAGCGACGCAGTGCCGAATCGCAAAAAGTGGTCTGGTCTTAAGCCAGCAAAATGGTCTGGTCTGAAAGTGGTTAACCACCTCAATACAGTGCACTTACACCCCCTTCCTGCCCAGACCAATTTTCAGCTTTCAGCGCTCTCACACTTTGACAATTACTCAGTCATGCAACACTGTACCCATATAAAATTTGTGTCCTTTTCTTCACAGAAATAGAGCTTTCTTTTGGTGGTATTTAATCACTAGTAGGTTTTAAAAAAATTTGTGCTATAAATAAAAAATGCCTCTTTGTTTGTTTCTGTCATAAAATTTAGCAAATTAGTAATGTTCATTCATAAATTTTGGCCAACATTTATACTGCCAAATATCTTTGGTAAAAAATAACCCAAATAAGTGTAAATTATTTGGTCTTTGTGAAAGTTAGAGTCTACAAACTATGGTGCCAATCACTGAAAATTGATCACATCTGAACGCACCTGATGTACTGAAGGCCTATCTCATTTCTTGACAAATACTCCCCAAATGACCCCTTTTTAGAAAGTAGATATTCCAAGTTAAGTAAGTAGCATGTGAGTTCTTTTAAGTTGTAATTTTTTCCCACAAATCTTTGCAATATGAAGATTTTTTTAATTTTAATTTTTTTTACAAAATTGTCATATTAACCACTTCAGCCCCGGACCATTTGGCAGCCAAAGGACCAGAGGTCTTTTTTCAATTTCGCACTGCACTGCTTTAACTGGTAATTGCGCGGTCATGCAATGTTGTAACCAAACGAAATTTGCGTCCTTTTCTTCCCACAAATAGAGCTTTCTTTTGATGGTATTTGATTGCCTCTGTGATTTTTATTTTTTGTGCTATAAACGGAAAAAGACCGCACATTTTGAAAAAAAAAGATATTTTCTACTTTTTGTTATAAGAAAAATCCAATAAACTCAATTTTAGTCAAACATTTGGGCCAAAATGTATTCAGCCACATGTCTTTGGTAAAAAAAAATGCCAATAAGCGTATATTTATTGGTTTGTGCAAAAGTTATAGCGTCTACAAACTAGAGTACATTTTCTGGAATTTACACCGCTTTTAATTTATGACTGCCCATCTCATTTCTTGAGGTGCTAAAATGGCAGGGAAGTACAAAACCCCCCCAAATGACCCCATTTTGGAAAGTAGACACCCCAAGCTATTTGCTGAGAGGCATGTTGAGCCCATTGAATATTTTTTTTTTTAGTCCCAAGTGATTGAATAAAGACAAAAAAAAAAAAAAAATAATTTATTCAAAAAGTTGTCACTAAATGATATATTGCTCACACATGCCATGGTTATATGTGGAGATGCCCCCTAAAATACATTTTGCTGCTTCTCCTGAGTATGGGGATACCACATGTGTGGGACTTTTTGGGAGCCTAGCGGCGCACGGGGCCCCGAAACCCAATCAACGCCTTCAGGGTTTCTAAGGGTGCAAATTTTTGATTTCACTCCTCACTACCTATCACAGTTTCGAAGGCCATAAAATGCCAAAATAGCACAAAACCCCCCCAAATTACCCCATTTTGGAAAGAAGACACCCCAAGCTATTTGTTGAGAGGCATGGTGAGTATTTTACAGCTCTCATGTGTTTTTGAAAATGAAGAAAGTAAAGAAAAAAAAATATTTTTTTCTTTTTTTCAATTTTCAAAACTTTGTGACAAAAAGCGAGATCTGCAAAATACTCACCATACCTCTCAGCAAATAGCTTGGGGTGTCTACTTTCCAAAATGGGGTCATTTGGGGGTGGTTTGTGCCATCTGGGCATTCCATGGCCTCCGAAACTGTGATTGGCAGTGAGGAGTGAAATAAAAAAAAAAATACACCCTTAGAAAGCCTGAAGGCGGTGCTTGGATTTTGGGGTCCCGTACGCGGCTAGGCTCCCAAAAAGTCCCACACATGTGGTATCCCCTTACTCAGGAGAAGCAACAGGATGTATTTTGGGGTGTATTTCCACATATGCCCATGGCATGTTTGAGCAATATATCATTTAGTGACAACTTTTTGTAAAAAAAAAATATTATTTTTTTTTTTTTTTCATTATTCAATCTCTTGGGACCAAAAAAAAAATATTTAATGGGCTCAACATTGCTCTCAGCAAATAGCTTGGGGTGTCTACTTTCCAAAATGGGGTCATTTGGGGGGGGGGTTTGAACTGTCCTGGCATTTTATGCACAACATTTAGAAGCTTATGTCACACATCACCCACTCTTCTAACCACTTGAAGATAAAGCCCTTTCTGACACTTTTTGTTTACATGAAAACATATTTTTTTTTTGCAAGAAAATTACGTTGAACCCCCAAACACTATATATATTGTTAAAGCAAAGGCCCTACAGATTAAAATGGTGGGTGTTGCATTTTTTTTTCCACACAGTATTTGCGCAGCGATTTTTCAAACGCATTTTTTGTGGAAAAAATACACTTTTTTTATTTTAATGCACTTAAACACACTATATTGCTCAAATTTTTGATGAAATAGAAAATATGATCTTAGGCCGAGTACATGGATACCAAACACGACATGCTTTAAAATTGCGCACAAACACGCAGTGGCGACAAACTACATAAATTTTTAAAAGCCTTTACAGGTTTCACGGAGGAGGTCTACTGCTAAAATTACTGCCCTCGATCTGACCTTCGCGGTGATACCTCACATGCATGGTGCAATTGCTGTTTACATATGACGCCAGACCAACGCTTGTGTTCGCCTTTGCGCAAGAGAAGGGGGGGCAGGGGTGTTTTTTTTTTATGTTTTTTTTTTTTAGTTTTTCTTTTTATTTTATTTTTAAACTGTTCCTTCCATTTTTTTTTCTTAGTTATCATTTTTATTGTTATCGCAGGGAATGTAAATATCCCCTATGATAGCAATAGGCAGTGACAGGTACTCTTTTTTTGAAAAAATTGGGGTCTATTAGACCCTAGATCTTTCCTCTGCCCTCAAAGCATCTGACCACACCAAGATCGGTGTGATAAAATGCTTTCCCAATTTCCCAATGGCACGGTGGGTATGCCCACCATTAGAATACCTCCCTTCATCCACCCACTTCTAATGATGGGCATACATGCACCATTTATATATGCCGGAGCATGGGGGCATCCTCCCGCAAAAAAGTTATGCCACGTACACATGGTCAGACTTTTCCACGGGCAAGCCTCCGTCGGAATTTCGACCGTATGTATAGGAGTAAAATCGCTCCTCCGCCCAAAAAAAAAACATAGTAAAAAAATAAACATTTTGTTAACGCAACCGGTGCCTAAAATATATATATGCCGAAGCATGGGGGCATCCTCCTGCAAAAAAGTTATGCCACGTACACATGGTCGGACTTTTTTCGACCGTATGTACGTGGCATTAGGAGCAAAATCGCTCCTCCGCCCTCTGCTGCCCCCATGCTTCGGCATATATGCTCTTTTTTTTAACTGTGGTGGTGAAATCACCTCCTACAGCGTTGGAGTCGCGGCTTTATGTATCGTGGGAGCAAACGCTGTTGCTGTCAAGATAAATAAATCCGCGCTGCAACTGAATGGCGCACCTGAAAACAAAAAAATGGTTAACAATAAAACATACCTGAAAAGTGTAGTGATCTAATATAATCGTCGTTCCTCGTAGATGGAATATAGTTATTAAAAGTATTGTCTCCGCAGCAAAACCCGATTCTCCCAGAGAGAGATTTTATTGACTTCCAAAACAGAACAGTCTTACAGATGACAAAAATCCAACAGAGTTCATATCACGACAGTGCTAGTAAATATTTAGAGCCCCATGGAGACATGTGACTCTTGGGTGCCTTCGTAAGAACACACACTTCTAAACAGATTGAACGTCCTGTTATATCCCCCCACACACACTGAATGTCTGACAGTTCATGGAAATGAAGCATTTAATGGAAACGCCCAATCAAATTGCCCAGACATTCAGTGTGTGTGTGGGGATATAACAGGACGTTCAATCTGTTTAGAAGTGTGTGTTCTTACGAAGGCACCCAAGAGTCACATGTCTCCATGGGGCTCTAAATATTTACTAGCACTGTCGTGATATGAACTCTGTTGGATTTTTGTCATCTGTAAGGCTGTTCTGTTTTGGAAGTCAATAAAATCTCTCTCTGGGAGAATCGGGTTTTGCTGCGGAGACAATACTTTTAATAACTATATTCCATCTACGAGGAACGACGATTATATTAGATCACTACATTGGTGCCGTTCAAGAGACCAGAAGAGCATTTTCAGGACTTTGTAACAGAAGTCAGTGATAACAATCCGTGAGTTGGACAGAAGTCTGATGGAGACCCAAGACCTGTGCTGTGACTCTAACGTCTGGTTGTGACATAAGAGAGTCTGATCTACAAAATCAAACAAGTTTGGAACCCCAGAATTATTCTCTGGAGACTGGAAACGAAGAAAAGGACTGTATCGTGTACCAGAAGACGTGAGCTGGAAGCTGAAGGAGTAATTAATGCGGTGAGTAAAATATTTCTCTCTTTTTAAATTATTAATAATATAGTAAAAATGCTTACTCAGTGTGAAGCTAGTGTCAGTTCTGATAAAGTTAACAGATGGGTGTTAAAATGTATTAAGCGTCATGGCGGGCCTTATGAAGTGCCAGAAAAATATAAGCAGACATGGACTATGATGAATGAATTTTTAGAAAAAAATGTTTTTGAGAGCAAAATTTCAGAAAGTAAAAGAAAAGGTTGTATTGTACAGGGCTTGTTATCTTGCTGTTTAACAATGGAAAGTTCGTTGAAGGATAAGGTTGAGGAAATTACCCAGTTACAGAGTGCAGTTGATAATAGCAACAAGGTTTGTCAGAGGTTACAAAACCAATCAGAATCTGAGACTGTAAATTTAAAATTGCATGCAGTCACCATTGGGGAAGCTCTGCTTGAGAAGTCTAAACGTTGTAATGAATTATCAGAGGAAAATGAGAGATTGAAATTAAGAATTATGGAATTAGAGAAGAGATCTCAGGAATGCAGATATGCATCGAATCGTGGATTCAGCAATCTGCAGCAAAATACAAATACAAACATTCTATCAAATGAAACAGAACCTCATATTAAATCTGATAATTCATTGCCAGCTGCACCCACTGAAACCACCACAGTTTATAACAATAATAATAATGCAGGTGAAGTTCAGCTTGTAATGAAGCCTTTGAAACCAAAAGAATTAGATGCAATTCTTAAAGAAATAGGAATGATTCCCTGCCATGATTTAAACAGATTTTTAAAATGGTTTTGTGACTTGCAGAATGTCAGAGATGTGTACAATCTCAACCCATCTGATTTAGAACGAGTTATGCAACATTCTATAGGAAATAGTCTTTGGGTGAGAATTAAGCAGATCTGTACTCAGCCAATGAGAACAAGGGACATATTGATGGAATTATTATGTGTTTTGTATGGTGTACGTTCTGATGTTACTGTTCATGGGAAGATCAAACAAATGAAAAGTGAATCTCCCTACGAACTGTCAGAAAGAATAAAATCTATTATGGAAATATTGGTCAGTAATAATCTTGCATTTGAGCATGGTGGCTTGTTACATATGAGTATATTTCTACATGCTTTGCATGAAGATATTAGACAAAATATTTTACTAGTTACCCCAAATCCCCATGATTTAAAAGATGTATTGTTGAAAGCAGACAATTTATGGAGAAAGTCAAATGAGCAAGCTGTCAAGATTGATTTAGCCACATTGTTTAGGACAAATACTGAACATAAAGATCAAAAGATAATGTCTTATGACAACAATCAAAGAGGAGACACCAGGTCAAATATAGGTGATATTGATATGAAAAACAGAGCTGACCAAAATCATAATAAAAAAAAAATATCTAAGGCTTGGATACCATTTTCTCAGTTAAAACAGAAATATGACCACTTGAAGATTGAGTATGATAAAATGAAGATAGAACATTACACATTGCTGGGACAGCTGAACAGAAATCCAGATCTGTTTTTGAGTACAAGTGACATTTCTCTAACAGTGGGGGTGGTTTAGTTTCAACCTGGGGATGTGTAAATAGTCCTTTGTTTTAACTTCAAAGAATGTTTAAGGATCTTGCTAATTAGTTTTGTTGGAGAGTTTTTTTGTCTTTCAGATATATTGAAGATACTGCATCTGCATAGCATGTGAACTGCAAGCTGAAATTTCTGGCTAGTGGGGGAGAAACACTGAATAAACAATATCATGGACTCTCTCAATATTCATTAAGCAATGGACATTTTTTTTTTTTTGGAACATAAATTTTTTTTTGTCAATGGACTTTTCCCTATTTTTTATTTTTCACCCTTTCCCAGTTTTATTCTTCAAGCCCTATTTTTTAATTTTTTAAATTTAATTTTTTTTTTATTTTATTATGTTTTATTTCTTGAACTTTATCTTAAAACCAGAGCGAAACATTTAAACCGAAAATAATTTTTCATGTTACATTACATGTTGCATATTACATATTGCATATTGATCAATATATTTGACATCTAAGGTGAGATGCTGCACAATGGCTTGGCATAGCATAAATTATAGTATGTTGGGTGGTTTTCCTAAATTTATAAGAGGGGTGAGTGAAATTCATCACTCCAGTCATGATTTGAAACTTTGTTGAATCAGTCATTAATATTATTGACATATGGATGAAAAAAGACCTAACTTTACTGGCAAGATTTTCCACTGCTGCTTTGTCTGGATAGAAGATCTGATAAACGCTGATGTCAAGCTGATTCTATCTGAAAGTGGGGGATTATATATGGATTATATGGATTATAGATTGGTATATAGATTGGTATACCATTCAGGTGGAATTATGGACTGAATGATTCAAGTAACTGCTCTATTAAGGATGGAAATGAGGAGTCGGCCTACAGCAAATTACAAAGTACAGCAATAGCAGTTTTTTTCAGCCGTATCCAAACCTTTTGAACTTGAAAGTGAGAGCTGGTACATGGATGGTTCTTCTTACTATAAAGATGGAAGTAGAATTTTGGGATTTGCTGGTGTTTGTGCAAAAGCATCTTTAAGAAAATGAAAACCTTGAGCCTGGAGAGGAATCCTGGATTTATGTGGATCGGAGCTCCCAGCACACCAAGCACACCAAGTCTACTTTCAATGAGAGACGTGATGAAGTTGAAGTTGAAAATTGAAGAATGGACTGTGACATCAGCTCGTTTTTGTGCAATATTCAAGATCTTGATGTGATATAATAAGGATGTTTACCGAATCCTTTTCCAGTCATGGTCTAAAGCTATATTATCTAATGACTGTTTCATGGGGATATTTTAGAGGCTGGTGAAGAGAGATGTAACCAGTTTCAACTTTATATTTCATATGAGCCATTGTGAAGCATCCAATACCTCAAGTCGGTAATGCTATGTTTGTTGCTTGATTTATGGGTCAGTTCTAGTAGTTAGAACGACCCAAGTGGGGGTATATGTAGTATATTATATCTAATATATATATATATGTATACATATATATATATGTTATATATATATTTATTATATGTAGTGTTTTTATTTAGGCATTCTAAAGACAAGTTTATTCTAGGCAGGCCGCTTTGGTAGCCGTTATCTAATTGCGCATATTAAAAGAGGGTTTGTTGGTCAAAGGACAAATGGCCAGACCAGAATTACTCCACATATGAAAGGGAACAGATAATGATTATCTTAATCTAATCAGTATTCACACATGTCAAAGGGGGAATATGCAAGAATGTAAATTGGGGCAGCTTTATAATTACAACTATTCACAGCGTGGGGTTGTCTCCGGTCACTCTGAAAGACCGGGGCAGATCAAAGCATTTAATGGAAACGCCCAATCAAATTGCCCAGACATTCAGTGTGTGTGGGGGGATATAACAGGACGTTCAATCTGTTTAGAAGTGTGTGTTCTTACGAAGGCACCCAAGAGTCACATGTCTCCATGGGGCTCTAAATATTTACTAGCACTGTCGTGATATGAACTCTGTTGGATTTTTGTCATCTGTAAGACTGTTCTGTTTTGGAAGTCAATAAAATCTCTCTCTGGGAGAATCGGGTTTTGCTGCGGAGACAATACTTTTAATAACTATATTCCATCTACGAGGAACGACGATTATATTAGATCACTACAAAAAGCAAGCATGATAAAACATAATAAAACATTGCAGAATAGAATAGAGTAGAAAAGAGCAACAAGAGAGAGAGAGAGAACAATAAAACGACAACTATTTTTGTTTTTTTTTATTTTATATTTTTTTTGGGGGGGTTTTTTTTTGTACTTTTTTATTTTTATTTTTTACACTTTTTTTTTAAACTATAACTATAATTTTAACTGTAACGGTCGGGTCTCAAAATGCGATGGCATTCTTGAGACCCTGTGAAAGTGTATCCTAGCCTGTGAAATTCTGTACCCTACGCTAATACCTCACTAGTGAGTGGTAGCGTTCAAAACATTCACCAATGCAGAGACCAGGATTGTCAGGACAGCGTGGACAATAACGGGTGTCACGCCTACATCCGCGCTTGGTACAGACACAACATCTTTTTTGGGGGGCTTGTTTGGTAGGGGTACTCGGGAGGACATAAGGAAAATGCCTCTCATACAGCCGGCTAACTGCATTTGGTAGGGAATGGTGAGGTGCAGAACCATCTGGAAACAGAAGATCTGTGAGAACCTCTTCCTGGAATTCAAGGAAGGGTAACCTCCCGCCTGAAGCTCCGTATAGCACATGAGCATTCAGAAAAGCCAATTGGAACAAATAAATAGACACTTTTTTGTACCAGCGTCTAGCCTTACGGACAACTAGGTACGGCGCCAACAACTGTTCGTTGAGGTCCACCCCTCCCATATTAAGGTTATACTCGTGGACACAGAGGGGTTTCGTCACAACACCAGCCGCCGTACGAATTTGGACTGTCGTGTCTGCATGAAGGGAGGTAAGAACGAAAACATTCCTATTATGCCTCCACTTCACAGCGAGCAAATTATTACACTTCAAGCAGGCTCTCTCCCCCAGCCTAAGAGGGGAATCTACAAGCCGCTGGGGAAAGCCCCGGCGATTAGGTCGCACGGTGCCACATGCTCCAATCTGATGATCAAACAAGTGACTAAACAGTGGCACGCTCGTGTAATAATTGTCCACGTACAAGTGGTACCCCTTTCCGAATAAGGGTGACACCAAGTTCCACACTATCTTGCCAGCGCTCCCTATGTAATCTGGACAGTTCTCCGGCTCTACGTGACTATCTTTTCCCTCATAAACCGAAAAGCTCCACGTATAGCCTGTTGCCCTGTCACAGAGCTTGTAGAGCTTGACCCCGTATCTGGCACGCTTGCTGGGAAGGAACTGAAAGACAAGCGGCCAGAAAACTTAATCAGGGACTCGTCAACGCAGACAACTTGATTGGGAGTAAACAAGGCTGCAAAACGTTGGTTGAAGTGGTTTATGAGGGGCCGAATTTTGTAGAGCCGATCAAATTCAGGGTCTCCACGAGGACGACAGAGTTCATTGTCACTGAAGTGCATGAACTGCAAGATCTGTTCGTATCGTGCCCTGGACATGGAGCGAGAGAACACGGGCATATGGTGGACTGCGAGGGTGGACCAATAATTCCTCAGAGTCGGGAATTTATGCATGCCCATGTTGAGGGAAAGGCCCAGAAAGGACTTAAATTCGGAAACCGTAATTGGTTTCCAATCTCTGGCAAGGGAAGGCAACTGGGGATTAGCGGCGATGTATTGACCAGCGTATAGATTACTTTGGTCCACAATAGATCTATAGAGATCTTCCGTGAAAAACAGCGATAAAAAATCGGATGGCTTAAAATCAGCTGTTTCCACCTGAATACCGGGTTGGCCAGTGAATGGGGGAAGTACGGGTCCTGCAGAAGTGGTGGGCACCCAATCAGGATTGGCGAATTCTGCAGGAAGGACACTATGTGATCGGGCCTGCCTTTGTCTTCTTCTTGGTGGCAGCGGGACATAGTTCATAGTTAGTAAGGTTGAATAAAGACATCAGTCCATCCAGTTCAACCTGAGCGAGTGTCTACAATTGTCCCTATCCCCGTACATTGCACACTCACATCAGTCCCTACCCTCAAGGAGCCCACAATCTTAAGGTCCCCATTCATATACTAGGGCCAATTTTTTTTGGACAGAAGCCAATTAACCTACCTGCATGTCTTTGGGACACTACTTGTGCTTGCCACCTCGCCAGCTTGAACTGCACTTATGGGACTCGCCACGTCACCAAGTGTTACTGCAGTGCTGGTTTGACTACGTCCAGGGTGTACTAGGCCGCTGGTGCTTGCCAGTTCACCAGAAGGAATAGCGGCGCTAGTACTTCTCTGCTCCATACGAGAGACCTGCGGTTCCTGCACCTCAACAACAGCAGAAGATCGGGATCGGGTACGCCTGACCTTAGCAGGGACCTCACCTCCGTCGCCAGAGCTTTCTGTCATGGAGCCGCTGTCGTCTACTGGATCGTATTCTGAGCCTGATTCTGACAGATGAGTGACCTCCTCTTCACTATCTGACATACTCAGAAACAAGTAGGCCTGTTCACTAGTGTACTTGCGATTTGCCATTTTGGGCTCTAAATTTAGTAGTACACTAGTGAGATTCACAGGAAAAAAAGCTCCTAGGCTGCTGGCGACTGAATCAAAACGCTACCAAAAAAACTGTTAGCGATCGCAGGGATCAGGCCTGACTCTGCGAACGCTGCAGTTGTGTGCTTAGTGTTTTGTAAGTGACAGTGATCGATCGATACTGCACTTGGGTGGGCTGGGCTGGGCGGAGGGGGAAAACGCAGGTGCTAGCAGGTATCTGGGCTGATCCCGCTAACAATGCGTTTTTTGGAACCCTAAACTGCTGGGACGCTAGTATAGATCTGATCAGATCAGATATTGATCTGTTCAGATACTATACCACTAAGGGAGGTGTATGCTTTGCGCGTGGGTGTTTGCGGTACTGCCACTAACCTGGGGCGATGCAGACCTTATTTGACCCTAAAACCTAATTGATATCACCCGCCGGGCGATCAGGGGGTTAAACCGTTATTGGGTAATAAATGGCGGGTGCCCTGACAGTATAAAAAACTAACTAACCAGCGTCACCCGTAACAGTAATACGGTGATCACTGGTGAAAGGGTTAACTAGGGGCAATCAGGGGGTTAAAACCTTTATTAGGTAATATATAGGGGTACCTGACGCTATATAAAAACCTGACGGAGAACCAAAATAACTAAATAACTAACTGGCTAACCAGCGTCACCAGTGACACTTATACGGTGATCACTGGTGAAAGAGTTAACTCTAGGGGCAATCAAGGGGTTAAAACCTTTATTTAGGTTGTAATATGGGGGTACCTAACCTATAAACCTATTTATGAACCTATATAAACCTGGCGGTTACCTAAAAAAAAAACTGGCTACCTAGCGACACCAGTGACACTAATGCAGCGATCAGAAAAATGATCGCTTAGTGACACTGGCAAAAGGGGGTGAAAGGGTTACCTAGGGGGCAATCAAGGGGTTAAACCTTTATTGGGGGGGGGGAGGGGGCTACCTTAGACCTAAAGGGGCCTAAGACTAACTGCCCTGACAGTTATTACAGTCACACTGACACTAAATGCAGTGATTAGTAAATAAATGATCACTGCAATCAGTGACACTGTAACTGGGGGGGCAGGGGGTGATCTGGGGGTGACAGGGGGGTGGATTGTGTGCCTAAGTGTCCTGGTGTCAGTGTACTGTTGTGCACTTACTTCTGTGTCTTCTCCGCTTGGCGTCCCGGTCAGAAAGACCGACACGAGGAGCGTGACGTCACTTCCCGTTGCCTGTGTTTACAATTACACAGGCAACGGAGAATGTAATTCGCCAGGAGCGATCGCGAGGGGGTGGCCAGAAACCACTGGCCGTCCCCTCTTCCCGGATCGCTCCTGTAGCGATCCTGACCGTCCCCGCCGGCAGAGGGGGGTCCGATCGGACCCCCCAACCGCCTGAAGAATGGCACGTACAGGTACGTGGTTTTGCCTGTACGTGCCCTTCTGTTGACGTTAGGTTATTTCTCTCACAGAGCATATGCATACAACAAATTACAAGCCAAAATGCATTCTGCTACTCTTCCCGAGTATGGCAATACCACATGTGGGAGACTTTTACACAGCCTGGCCACATACAAAGGCCCAACATTGAAGTAGCATCTTCAGGCGTTCTACGAGCATAAATGACGCATCTCATTTCTCAACCACCTATTACAGTTTTAAAGGCCCTGGAGCACCAGGACAATGGAATTGCCCACAAAATGACCCAATTTTGGAAAGCAAACACCCCAACGTATAATCTATGAGGCATAATGAGTCTTTTGAATGGTTTATTTTTTTCCAGAAGTTTTTGGAAAATGTGGAAAAAAATGAAAATGCATTTTATTTCTTTTATTTTTTTACACAAAGTTATCCATTTATAAGATATTTCCAACACATAGCATAACAAAAATGACTGAGTATGGCAATACCACATTTGTGAGCCTTTTACACAGCCTGGCCATATACAGAAGCCCAACATCCAAGTAGCACCATCAGGCGTTCTAGGAGCATAAATTACATATATAATTTCCGGACAACCTATAATTTTTGAAGGCCCTTCATATTTCTAACACATAGCATGTACATACCAATAAATTCTATTGCAGAAAGGGTGAAAAAAAAAAAAAAGCATTACCTGTGCTTTTAGTAGTATACACAGAGGAGAGCACTGGTCCAGGCAGCAGGCAGGGATGTGCTTAGCAACAGCAATAGTAATTATCCAGGCAGCAGGCAGGAATACTGTCTATAGTCAGCACAAGGATATTGTAGGCACAGCACAATCCATAGAAATTGGCAGAGGCATGATGGCAGTAAGTCAGCAGCAGGCTGAGGGCCACAATAAGGTAAGACCTATGGACAAGTGTAGAGGCTTTGACCCACCCAAATCTCTATGAAGCCTCCGGACTCCAGACCCTAATCCGGAAATTCTGAAACCCGGAGAAAACAAAAAAAAACATTTTCTCCATCCGGAAAAACAATTCTGGAGCCCCTTACATATGAGACCCCTGTGTACTACAGTAGCAGGGCAACAGATCATTCCAAGCGGTAGGCAAAAGCATAGTCCATAAAACAGGCCAGGGTCAGTTTACATGCAAGCAGTCCAAGTGGTAGGCAGAGGCATAGTCCCAAAACAGGCCAGGGTCAGTTCACGTGGAAGGCAGTGGCATGGTTATTTGGGGAAGCATGGAAAATGGTCAGCACAGATGATGGAAATGGTTAAAAATATGGGCTAATATTTTTATTAAGAATTTTTCAACATAACAAAATAGCAAAAACAGCACTGTCGTGCACAAAATATACATATATGCATCACTTGTCGTGTCATGAGATAAGCATATCTAGTTCAAGTTCAAGAAGCATTACATCACCTGGTCATGTACCCAGAGTCCCTGAGTAGGTCAGCTATTCGGCCCGTCCTGGCGGTGCAGTTTGGCGGGGAACATTCCGCATCTAGTATCGCCTCCCTGGGTCAGGGGGGCGATATGGTTCAGAGGGACGAGGTGCCAGGGAAGCATGCCCTTGCAGTGGCCTCCGTATAGGTGGCCTCTGGGCCTTCATACAGATGAGGGTTGCGAGGGACATACCTGTTTAGTGACCTGCGTCGCTTCCATTCGTGGCATTCAGAGCTTTTTTTATTCACCTATTGTAAAGGCCAGGGAAGCGACAAAGTTTATGGTCGACACTCTTTACTGGAGCGTTTAGTGTGCAAGGCCATTGCCTACAGTACCGAAGGATGTTGGATACAGAGTAGAGTGAAATAGTATGGGAGGACATGGGTGGAAAAAGTAAGAGTAAAAAGAGAGAAGAGGGGGGGAGAGGTGGGGATGGGTAGTGAAAGGAGGGGAGGAAGAGAGGGGGGGGGGACGGGAAGGACTGGGGGAGGCACCGTTTCAGTATCGACAGAGGAGGGGGTGGGGTCACCACCAACTACCCTCCTCAGGGTGTTCCAAGCTATTTTCGTGCAGTCTTGCCCTATGGGGGGTTACCGTGAATCAGGTCTTGACAGCCTTGCGTCTGACGATAATCAAGCCAGGGTGACCATATTGCAGAATATGTATCTATCCTATCATGGGCCGTGCTAATCAGTTCCTCCATCGTCGCTATCTGGTTCATCCTGGCTACCCATTCTTTTAAGGACGGGGGAGATTTGGACCTCCAATGCACTGGGATACACAACCTAGCCGCATTGATCATATGCAGCGCGATTGACTTTTGATATTTCCTACGCGGAATTTTGGATACGTGGAGGAGATATTGGGCTGGGGAGAATTCTAACGGTAGGGAGGAGACTTCCAATATAGTTTCATGAATTTTACGCCAATACGGGAGAATTAGCGGGCAGGTCCACCAGATATGGAGAAGCGAGCCTAGGTCGCGCTCACATCTCCAGCACCGGTCGGAGACAGTCTGTATGTATTTATGGATAATTTCCGGAGTTCTGTACCATCTTGATTTAATTTTGAATCCATTTTCCTGTGTGTGGGTATTCATGGATCCTTTGTGAATGTATAGGTGGACAAGGTCCCACATCTTATTATCAATCTCTATGCCCAGCTCCGACTCCCAGTAAGTATGGTCTGACTCTAGAGAGGCATATGGTGCCCCAAACATTGAGGCATATATCCCCGAGATCAAGTGGTTCTGGGGTGCGGAGCTAGAGCACAGAGATTCCAGCATTGTGGGGGTTCTGGCAAAGCTCTCTCTGTTGGAGGCATTATCTAAGAAATGTTTTAGCTGCAAATAAGCCCAAAATGGGAATGTTTTCGTATTTGAGAGCGCCGCCAGTTCCCCCTGCCTGAGGAACCTACCCCTAGAGAAAAAGTGTTTGGCCAACATCTCTGAGTGTGGCCATTCCGCTTGGAGGAATCTACTCTCTAAACCCGGAGGAAAGGCTGGGTTGCCTTTCACAGGGATAATCGGGCAGAGTTGCGAGGAGAGTGCATGGACTTTGCATGCCCTGTCAAATTCACCCAGAGTCGCCCCTATCAGCGGGTGGGACTGAGCTTCCTGTGTCACGTGCGCTTTTGGTATCCATGGAGAGTACCGCAAATCAGCACCCGCAATCAGCTTTTCCAAAAGCACCCAACCTTTACACTTGACCTGTAGTTTCCAATCAACTACCCGGCTTAGATGAACCGCCCAGTAGTATCTCTGCAGGTCTGGGAGCCCAATCCCTCCCCCCGATTTCGGGAGTACCAATTTAGCCCACCCTATGCGAGCTGCCTTGGCCCCCCAGATGAAGTGTCTGCACATGCGTTTATACGTAGTAAAGAAGGAGGGCGGGAGGCGTATCGGAATTGTCTGTAGTTTATACAATAGACGGGGTAGCACCGTCATTTTTAATATAGAGGCCCGACCGAACCAGGAGATAGTAGGGGCATCCCACTTTAGCAAATCTTGTTGAATGAGCTTTAGTTCTTTGAGGAAATTACTGTCATAGAGGTCTTTGAGCTTGCTCGGGAGTTGGATTCCCAGATAGGTTATCGCATCTGATTTCCAAGTAAATGGGAAGTTATCCTGACAGCTTTTAACCGTTGTGGGGGGTAAGGATATGTTTAAAGCGTACGACTTTGAAAAATTTATCTTCAGGTTTGAAATATTCCTAAAATGGTCTAGCACTGGCATTAAGTTGGGCAGGGACATCAGCGGAGACGAGAGAAAGAGCAAAATGTCATCCGCAAATGCGGCAATTTTGTACTCCCTCTGGTGCACCTCTATTCCCTTTATGTCTGGGTGTGCTCTAATGCACCGGAGGAGGGGTTCCAGCGTGAGAATGTACAGCAGGGGGGACAGGGGACATCCCTGTCTGGTCCCATTATGGATGGAGAAGGCGTCCGACAGGTGGCCGTTGACCCGGCCTAGGGCTAATATTTTAGGGATGTATGATAAAGTTGGAAGCATTCACCAATGCAAACGCCAGGTTGGGAGGGACACTGGTAGCTGGTATCTTTTCGAAATACTCTTTTGCTGCACACGTGAATTTTTTTTTGCCGTCTTCATCCTGCTTCAGATGGTGGAATGTTGAGGGGGAAGTGGCACTCAAGAAGTCGGCTAACAGCAACAGAGTGAAGGTCTTGTGGGGGGTCTTTGTTGATAGATGAGGGACGTGACAACTTCTATGAATTTTAGGAAGGGGGTGGGGCTTTCCGTGGATTTGGTGTAGACAACGTAGGAATTATAAATGGCCAAATGGGTGAGATAAATTGCTACCTTCTTGTACCAGAATTGGGACCTCCTTATTGACAAGTAGGGCTGAATCATTTGATCATTGAAATCCTCCCCCCCCCCCCCCATGTAGAGATTATAATCTTGGACACATGTTGGCTTTTAATGGGACCTTGTCTTCTTTGAACCTCAATTGTAGTGTCGTCATGAATGGTGGACAACATGTGCACGTCCCTTTTATCCTTCCACCTCAAGGCCAGCACTTTGTTGCATCTCAATGTTGCTCTTTCCCCCCTTCACAGCTTTTTGTTCACTACAGATTGTGGGAAGCCCTTCCTATTCTTCCTGGAGGTTCCACAGGCCAGGGTTTTTGCGATGCAAGTGTTTGAAAAGGGGCAGGCTGGTGTAGAAGTTGTCAAGGTATACGTTATATCCTTTGTTCAGAAGTGGGTATGCCAGGTCCCATACAATCATTCCAGTGGTGCCCATGTAGGCCGGGCACTCAGGGGGCTGGAGCTGGGAATCTCTTACTTCATATATGTGAAACGCATACAGATATCCCATGGCTCTCACTCCGTATCTGGCCCTTTTGCTAGGAATATAATGCTTTATTCCTAGCCGGCCTGAAAAGGGTACCAGGGACTCATCGACACATATGTTCTGATCGGGGACATAGAATTCTGCAAATTGTTGGGAAAATAAATTTATCAGTGGGCAAATTTTATATAACACTGGCACTGGCTTTTGTCACTAAAATAAAGAAAGCGCATTATCATCTCGTATCGGGATCTGGACATTGCGTCAGAATAAATGGGCATGGGGTTGGTGGACCAATAGGTATGTCCTTAATTTTTATTTGTTTTTTAAGCGCCATGTTTATGGTGAGGACCATAAACTATTTGAACTCCTCCTCCAAATTCAGATCTTTCCACTCAAACGGATAGGCATATAATGATTGGGGGTTGGCAATATACTGCTGGGAATATAAATGTGTCTGGTCCACAATGAATTGCATCAAAGTGTCGGGCAAAAACAGATACAAAAAAATCGATCGCTGTGAAATTTTGGGTGTTGGCCTGCACACCTGGCTGTGCTGTGAAAGGGGGAATAATTGGTGATCCAGAGTTGGAAGGCAGCCATGTTGGGTTGGCAAGACCATCTGGCATGTATGTAGAGGCCCTGGCTCTTGGGGGACGCGACACTCCAGTAGTTGGGAGATTTGAATTTCCTGTGCTGGTACTCAGGCGTGATGTGGCAGCACTAGTACTTGGCTTGGGCATTTGTTCCTGGGGCCTATCGCCGGCGCCAGTGCTGGTACTGGGCATTTGTTACTGGGGCCTATTGCTGGCGGCAGCGCTGGTACTGGGCATTTGTTACTGGGGCCTATCGCTGGTACTGGGCATTTGTTCCTGGGTGCCTATCGCTGGCGGCGGCACTGGGCCTGGGAATTTGTTCTTGCGACCTATTTCTGGCGGCAGCGCTGGTACTGGACCTGAATATAATCCTGGTTGCTGGCAGCTGCCTGGTTTCCAGAGTGCCATGCCCTTTTGGGAGGGACCCATTCTTCCTCCGAATCGTTTGCTGATTCACTATTCTCAAATCAGTTCAAATTACAAATTTGATTCAGAATTGGAATCTGATGAGAACTCCCCGCTGCTCTCATCAGTCATGGAAAGGATCTGGAACGCCGCCTCACTAGAATAAAATCTTTTGGACATGACGCTGATGGCTAGATGGCAGGTGGCGGTCACTGATAGGCTGTGCGATGGGTGGCAGGTGACGTTCACTGATAGGTGATGACGGTGTGACAGGTGATGGTCCCTGATGGGTGACAGGCCACAGTCACTGGGTGATGGGTGCACCACTGATGGGTGAAGGGTGATGGCTGATGGTCACTGACGGGTGACAGGGCACGGTCACTGGGTGACGGGTACACCGCTGACAGTCACTGATGGATGATGGGTCACTGGGTGACAGGCGACGGTCACTGGCGGGTGCCCCACTGACGGTCACTGGCGGGTGCCCCACTGACGGTCACTGGCGGGTACCCCACTGACGGTCACTGATAACAGTCTCTTATGTGACAGGTGCACTTTATGGGGGTGACTGTTGGGTGACAAATGACAATGGGGGGGGGGGGGGGGGGGGGCGATGGGACAAGTGTTGTGCTTGTGCAGTACAATACAGGCACAGATCGGTAACTTTCTGCTCCTGGCTCTTCTCTCCTCACACTGGAAACGGTGTGTGAGGAGAGAAGAGCTGGTAACAGCTAGTTAGTGCTCTGTGTTTACATTTAGTGATCAGCTGTGAAAGGATCACAGCTGATCACGTGGTAAACAGCCGCGGCAAATGGCTGTTTACCAGCGTCAGTGACGAGCAGTGTTCCCGGGAACACGCCACCACTGACTTGCACGCTCGGACGTGTGCGCCGTGCACAGTGTGGCGGAGCCATCTGTGATCGGCCATGACTTCATCACGGCCGATCACGTGATGAACAGCCATGCCCAATGGCTGTTCACCCCCCTCGTGGCAATTGGTGTCTCCGTGACACGCCGCCACCGAAGGTACAGGGATGCGCGTGCATTCCCTGTTTTAAATGGGTGGATGTCATATGACGCCTGACCAGAACAAGAGCCGCGCCGCCTGGCCATCATGACAGCTGGCGGGCGGCAAGCGGTTAAAATTACATTTAAATATATATATATTTTTTTATATATGTATGCAATCTATGTGTACAAATTTAAAGTGGAACAGAAACCTGTCAATTACAAGAGGAGGAGGTGTTCGCTAGAATCAGCGGTTTACCAACATCCCTGATGCAGTATAAAAGAAAGCACAATACCCCCTTGGGACTTTAAAGGTAACCACTAAATATGGAGTAAAAGTCTTTTTTATATGTTAAAGTGGAGGGCCACCCTGAAAAAAAAAAACTTGATAAAAATGTTAATAAAAATTTAAAAATATATATTTTTTTTTACTTACCAGAAATGGCTGTTGCTAGGCAGATCGTCCTAATCTGCCTCTTCCTGTTCCGCGGCGCTGTTCTGTCTTCTGCTCCTACTCCGTCTTCTAGTGAATGGGGTGCGGTGTGTTATGGGAACTGTGTCCCACAACACATCGCGTTCCCCATTCACAAAGCGCCGCGCGACTACTCGCGCATGCGCAGTAGGAAACGGGCAGTGCAGCCGTAGTCTTCGCTGCCCGTTTTCATTACTGAGGATGGCGGCGCTGGGACCGGAGCGCAGAGGGACATCTTGGCCTCCACGACCGACATCGCGGGCGCCCTGGGAGGGTAAGTGTACTTATTAAAAGTCAGCAGCTACCTTTTTTTTTTAGCTGCTGACTTTTAAAAAAATTTTTTTTTGCTGAAACACCCCTTTAATGACAATCATAAAAAAATATATAGTACAATAGATGTGCAGCTTGTTTGCTTGAGGATCACAATAAAACATGGCATTCGTCCATGTTCATGCATTGTATACATGCGTTGCTGTTTCTACATGACATACTCCTAATTCTGTAACTTCATGCGCAAAGAAACACCCCACTCATTTCAGTTTTTCCTTTATCAAGGGTGTAACAAAGGCGGTTCATATTCTATCTGCAATAGAATACAACCCATCAGCATGTATAAAAATAACATGATATACCATAGTAATATAAGCTTCCATATTTTTTGTCACTCACGGTTTGAATAGATGCCTTGTATGAAGCACTTACAGTCAGCAATAATTTAGAAAACAGTCTTGGATGCTTTTTCCAATCCCGACCAAGAGGAGGTCAAAACAAGTACCAATGGAGTCCGCACCGCCAGCACACAATAGCCAGGAGCCCACAGTGGGTTCTGAAAAGAGAAGTATAATTTCTAGTGGTAATATGGGATCATAAATTGAAGTTGCTCAATAATTCTGTTTAGCAGAGTGCAGGGGCCTTAAAGATGCACCTACATAATGGGTCCCTGTCCAAAAAAAAAAAAAAAAGGTAGACGGAGGGGGTGCAAGGGGGAGAAACCCCACCATATGGCTCTGTGTTGCTGCTTTATGCCTTTGCCTTCAGGCTGAATCAAAAGGAAAGCCTTAATACCCCCTTTAAGATCCCTCTGTGGGCTCCCAGCCATGATGTGCTGACTCTAGTGTGTGCTGGTGGCGTGGACCACTTTGGTACATGTTTTGACCTCCTCTTGGTCAGAATTGGAAACTGCATCCATGACTGGTTTTTAAATTGTTGCCCCATTAAGGGCTTCATACAAGGCATCTGTTCAAACTGTGAGTGACAAAAAAATAGATGTATATATTACTATGGTATATCATGTTCTGATTTTTATATATGCTGATTAATTGTATTCTAATGAAGACAGAATATGTCCCATCCTTTGTTACACCCCTCAAGAAAGGAAAAACTAAAAAGGGTGTTTCTTTACAAAAAAATGATTAGGAGGCCATGGCACAGAAACGGCACTTCTGAAAATATGGGATGACGCCCTAGAAGCAGCAGATGATGGAGGATCGTGTCTTCTGGTACTGCTGGATCTGAGCGCGGCATTCGACACAGTGGACCACAACACTCTTCTCAGCCGCCTCAAGGAAGTGGCAGGAGTTACAGATGGAGATCTGCCATGGTTCGCTTCCTTCTTGGGAAACAGATCACAGACAGTGAAACTAGGAGCCTTCACTTCGGAAACCCGGGCAATTTCTTATGGAGTCCCTCAAGGATCACCATTGTCACCAGTACTCTTCAACATCTACATCTACATCCGGCCACTCTTCAAAATTATTAGCAAATCGGATCTATGCTACCACTCGTATGCGGACGACACTCAACTGTACTTCCGGATCACCGGACAAAAAGACCAATACCAGGAACTAGGAAAATGCAAACCGAAGAAAAAAAACGAAGACCCCATGGACACCACCAACCATCCTTGGCCAGACCATCATCCCAAGCACCAAAGCCAAAAGCCTCGGAGTCATCCTTGATTCAGAGATGACCATGGAGGCACAAATAGGATCAGTAATCAGCGGATCCCATCATCTCCTCCACATGCTTCGCAGACTCATCCGATTCATTCCGGAGAAAGCAGTAGTAGTAGGAACCATCATCAATTCGCGACTCGACTACGCAAACTCCCTCTACATAGGATTACCGGATTACCAGATTGCACGCCTTCAAGTCGTCCAAAACACAGCAGCAAGAGTAGTCACCGGAAAGAAACCTTGGGAATCCATCTCCCCATCCCGAAGGACCCTCCATTGGCTGACGGTAAAAGATAGAATCACATTCAAGACCCTCTGCCTCACCCACAAATGTACACAAGGAAATGCTCCTTAATACCTTTGTGAGAAAATAGAAAAATACATACCAAATCGCAGCCTGCAATCGACAAACCAGAACCGCCTTCTCATCCCCAAAGCTCGATACAAATCGAAGGGAGAACGAAGATTCGCAGTACAGGGACCTCGGCTATGGAATGCTCTACCGAACAACATCCGCTTGGAAGAAAACCATCAGGCCTTCAGGAAAAAACTCAAGACCCACCTCTTCTAATATCGCAGAACAACAAGAGCAGACAAGCGCCTTGAGGCGATTTAGTTCGCATTTGCAGCGCTATACAAATCATTCATTCATTCATTCATAAATTCAAAATCATGAAGAGATTGTGTCAGTTGGTCAATGTGTGGCAGCGTGCAATGTGTGTACATATACAGACACAAAACAAGATATAGGTAAATGTGTTATGTGAAAATAGCAACGCATGTATACAAGGTTAGAAACATGATGCACGAATACCATGTTTTATTGTGATCCTCATGTAAATAAGCCGCACATTTATTTTATTATATAATATATATATATATATATATATATATATATATATATATATATATATAAATGTATGTGACAGTAGGAGATGCTGTCAAGGTAAACTTGATAATTTGGGGGACACAGGGTATGCACATTTGCTTGGTGCAAGGCTACAGAGCATAAATGTGGACTGGAGAAAACTGCTTTTGCAGCTTTCTCCAGGTTTTGGTATTCGGTCATGGGGCTCTGTAGTTTGGAGATTCCATAGTGTCTTGGGTGGGACGGATCTTCAACCCTGTGTTCAGACTTTGTAAATTACCAGCAGAGTGTGTGCTTAGGTGAGCACAGCACTTATGAGAGTATGGGAAGACTTCATGGCTCCCAGTTGGAGACTGCTCCACACCCAGAGAGACAGAAGGCTCCAGGAGTCAGAGAGGTTGCAGGAGGCAGCCAGAACGTGCTACTGCAAGAGGCAGTGCAACCGCCTGAGGACTAAGGCCAGAGCTGTGGGCGCTAAAGAGAAGCTATCCCCATTGAGGAATCCTGTGGTCTGTGTGACCAGGATAAAGAGCAGAGGTACTGCTAAAGAGCCAGGTGGGCTAGCATTTTCTGTGTGTTTATTTGTTGGAGAAGAACCCCTGTGTGTGTCAGACTTTTATTTGCCTTTTTAATAAAAATGGGCTACCATGCCCTTAAATATAGTTCCTGACTGGCTTGAATCACTAACAAATGCATCTGCCACGGGAGCTAATGGTCCCCCATGTTACAATATATATATATATATATATATATATATATATATATATATATATATATATATATATATATATATATATATATATATATATATATATATATATATATATATATGTGTGTGTGTGTGTGTGTGTGTGTGTGTGTGTGTGTGTGTGTGTGTGTGTGTATATATATATGTATGTATGTGTATATATATGTATGTAGCGCTGGCTCCTGGCGAGCAGACGCTATTATTTTTTCAAAATTAAGTTGCCGGAGGCCACAGTTGGGCTTTAGGCTAATTTCGCTAAATTACTGGTTTCTGTACCAGTCCAGCTGGGTTGCACTGGGTTCTCCTTGACCACAGGTGTCGCTGTCACCGCCGGCAAGAGTAGAAACGCAGCTTAGCTGGAGGCACTGAATGTCACCTATTGCTTGGAACCAGCCCAGTGGGAGTGTTATCCTGCTGTGCATTCTGGGGGGTGGTATTTAAGGTACCAACGCCAGGTTGGCGGGGTTTTTTTAGTTTTTGGGTCCCTCTTGACCCAGAGCCCATGGCCCTCTTGGCCTGGGGTGCGGAGCTATGTATCCTGTGTCTCGGGTCCGGCTGGCTCAAGGCAGCGCAACTGAGAGGATAGACCCAAGCGAATCTCGGGGGCCTATTGATCCAGGGATGGTCCGGTGCCGTGTCGCTTGAAGGGAGAGGCCCAGAAACCGAAGGACCCAGGGGGGGCTGGTATCTTTGAAGGAGCCTGGTGACTCAGTTGAAGGACGCAACCCGGATCACTATACCTACAGTACCGCTGGTTCGGCTGAAAGAGACTGGTATTGTATTGTCAAATTCACAAGTCTGTGGCAGAGACTGTGTCAAATACGCCACCGGCTGCTAGGTCCAGTGAGAGGGGCTTATATCCAGTGGTGGCTGGATCTAGTGAGTGGAACCATTGCCGCCTTCATCTAAAAAGAGATCTTAAACCTGCAGTACCAGGTGCCTGAACTCATCCTTAACCCTCTGACCCTTTTTATTGAAAGACTTTGCTTTTATTTTGAAAAAAATAACCATAAAAAGGACTACCGTATATACTCGAGTATAGGTCGACCCGAATATAAGCCGAGGCCCCTAATTTACCACAAAAAAACTGGGAAAACGTATTGACCCAAGTATAAGCCGAGAGTGAGAAATGCAGCAGCTACTGTAAGTGGAAAAGAGGGTCACAGCCTACCTGTGTCCTGTGCATGCCCCCGTGTGCTGTTCTGCTGCCTCGGTGTCCCTCTGCAGCCTCGGTGTCCCTCTGCAGCCTCGGTGTCCCTCTGCAGCCTCGGTGTCCCTCTGCAGCCTCCTTGTCCCTCATTTGCACCGATCAGCGTACAATAATTACATACGGCGGCCATAACCGTATTCAAAAGCCGCGACACCTTGTCTGTGATAGGCGGAACACTCAATTTTCCAGCAGTCAGTGTTCCGCCTATCACGGACATCTGCTCATCCTCATACCATGGACGAGAATGAGAGGATGTCCATGATAGGCGGAACACTGACTGCTGGGAAAAAGTGTTCCGCCTATCACAGACAAGGAGGCGCGGCGTTTGAACACTGCCAAGGCCGCCGTCTGTCTGCATGACACACTGATCATGTAGGCAGACAGGGGCGACTCGAGTATAAGCCGCGGGGGGTACTTTCAGGCAAAAAAAAGGTCTGAAAATCTCGGCTTATACTCGGTATATACGGTAAGTATTGGAAATTCACATTCTTTGGGCCACTTTCCACGGGATCCCCAAGACTGAGATGCAAGCAGGTGAGGTAACGGTAGGCCCAAATAAATCCAGCAGCTCCTTTCGGGGGTTAGTGCTACATTTTATGTTACCGTTATGATTTAAAAAGAGTAAACACAGTTGGTTTCAGCTTCAGCCAAACACATGAGTGAAAAAAAGTTTATCATGCATATTCTTTGAAAAATTGCCAAGTCATAAATTCTGCCAGGGTATGTAAACTTATGAGCACAGCTGTGTATATATATTTGTGTGTGATATATATATATATATATATATATATATATATATATATATATATATATATATATATATATATATACATAATTTTTTTTTTTTTATTCATACCCACATTTTTTCTTGTTACAATCAAAAACATAAATGTATTTGTATTCAGCCCCCTCTACTCTGATACCTCTAACTAAAATCTACTGGAACCAATTGTGTCACTTAATTAGTAAATGTGTGTAATTTAATCTCAGTATAAATACAGCTGTTCTGTAAAGCTCTCAGAGGTTTGTTAGAGAACCTTAGTGAACAAACAGCATCATGAAGGCCAAGGAACACACCAAACAGGTCAGTAATAAAGTTGTGGAGAAGTTTAAAAGCAGGGTTAGGCTACTTTAACACTGGGGTGCTGATCGCGCTGGCAGTAAATTGGCGCTATAGTTAGCGGCATTTTACCGTTGTTTTAGCAGCGCTTTTCGTCCACTAGCGGGTTAATTTTAACCCCCGCTATCGGGCGAAAAAGGGTTAAAACCACCCGCAAAGCAGCGCTTTGCAGGTGGGTTTGGAGCGCTGCACCATTGTTTTCAATTGGAAGGGGCGCTTTAGGAGTGGTAAATACACCGCTCCTACAGCGCTCCAGAGATGCGGCTTGAGCGGCTGTTTCAGGGTGCTTTGCAGGCGCTATTTTTAGCACTTTAGCGCCTGCAAAGCGCATCAGGGTGAAAGGGGCCTTAGGTTATAAAAAAAAAATGTATCAGTATTTAACTGCTTGCTTAGTCGTGTTTGATGTGCTTTTTTTTGTGTGAAAAAACACACTTCTGCTTGCCTTGTTTGGGGTATAGTATGTTTTTTGCACGTTTCACAAATGCACATGCTGCTACAGTGTGAAGGCAACCTCAGGGAGGTAGCAGATAAGTGTTATGTTTAGTAGAGAGATGGCCTCCAAAACGTGTGTTCAAACCCGTATGTAGGCAGAAGCATAACACATGCAATGAATATTTCCCTCCTTCGTCTTTCAGGACAGCCACCTTGAGAGATAGTCTCCTCCTCTTCCTTCAGTAAACACTGCGCCAGCCCATAAATTTCCACTTCCCCCTGCCGCACCTTAGTATTAGTGTTTCCTCCGGCGGGGAGACACTGTGCTAAGGAGACTGGTCTTTCCAGTCAGGGAGACTGTGACCAATTTTTTTTCTCCACTACAGGGGAAGCAGGGGCTTCTATATAGGCCGCAATTTTGGAACTACGCGGGCAGGACGACGGGCGTCGTCACTTCCGGTGGAGGGCGGATGGTTTCCCTTTGACCCGCGACTTCCGGGTCGCGGAGCCGATAGGGAACCGGGCACAGGCTGGAGATGAGTCGGGAGCGCGCACAGGCAGCGCGAGACTGTGAGGCAACCACCTGCAGCAAGATGTCCGAAGCGGATACCCAGCTAACGGACGATCCCTCCAGCCTTCCAATGGTAAGAGCTCCCTGGGGAAGGGTAACTCTCTACCCTAGGACTGTCCCTCCTGATATGGTTCCTGTCTTAGGGGGGGCAGACCCCCTGGGTGGTCAGGGGAGGGAGGCCCAGATTCCCACAGCCAGAAGAGGGTCTAGGGCACTCCCAGGTTGTATCCTGGAGACTTCAATACTGATTTTTGGCTGTCTTTTTTAGGGATGAGCCGAACACCCCCGGGTTCTGTTCACACCAGAACCTGCGAACGGACCGAAAGTTTGCGCAAACATTCAAACCCTATTAGTTACAATGGACGCGAATGTTCGAAATATAAAGTACTAATTATAACGGCCAATATGCATGTAAATGTCATAAAACAGGTTTGGGGACCCGGGTCCTGCCCCAGGGGACATGTATCAATGCAAAAATAAGTTTTAAAAACTGAAGTTTTTTCAGGAGCAGTCATTTTAATGATGCATAAAGTGAAAAAAAAGTGAAATATTCCTTTAAATATGGTATCTGGGGGGTGTCTAAAGTATGCCTGTGAAAGACGCTTATTGATCAAGCGCTGCCGCTGTATAAACTGACATATCTTGGGCGCAACTGCCCACAGAAATTCGAAAAAATATGGGCCGCTTGGGTCCGTGAAAGGAGACTTCCCCTGGACTGACATGGAGCATGTGTTTTCACGTAGGCATAGGACAAAACTGGAGAATGCACAAGAATTGTGCATGGCTATAGACTGCAATATAATGAATAATTGCACTGTGAGCAATAATTTGGTGATTCATGCCGGAGTCCATAGATATATCCCCTTATTGGTGCATATCCCTGTACAGGGAACTGGGGGTCTCTCCCCCGTCCTATACCTAACATATTGTAAAGTGTAAAATTATGCTTTTGCTTGGCTACTGTAACACCACGCTGTATATGTAATGTATTCTTTTACCTTGTGAGGATGTATCACTGCACTTTGTTCTGTTTGCTGCCTCCAGAAAGAACGCTGGATGCAGGACAGGCCAGTAGCTCAATTGCATACTGTGCAAGCTCTGGCCAGTGATCCATCCTCAAGACCCAGTAAGCCAGAGGATTTTCGGTGGGAAAGGTGTCCAAGTCTGACCTTCCCCCTAGGTATTCCTGCACCATGTATATCAGATGCTGGCGATGGTTGCTGGAACCGATCATACCTTGGGGCTGCGGACTAAAAAATTGTCTGAATGCATCGGTCAGACGTCCACCTTCCCCACCGCTCCTTCTGCTACTGACCGAAGCCTCAGCAACTCATCGTCCAGGACCAGGAGTTTGTAACCTTCCAGTCTCTGGGAACGCGTTGCACAGACCTTTCTGCAAGGCCTCCCGGAGATGTCTCATCCTCTGCTCCCTCTGCGACGGCAAGATAAGGTCCGCAACCTTACCCTTGTACCGTGGATTAAGGAGAGTGGCCAGCCAGTAATGGTCCCTCTCCTTGATCCGAAGAATACGAGGATCCTTCCACAGGCTTTGCAGGATCAGGGAGGCCATACAACGTAGGTTAGCTGAGGCATTCGGTCCGGAGTCTTCTGGGTCACTGAAGACGACATGATCCGCAGCCACCTACTCCCAACCGCGTACAAGTCCACTGGTTTCTTGGGACTGTAAATCATCCCTAAAAGACTGCTGATGCTGAGTGCCAGGCTCCACCTCCATGCTGACACAATCCTCCTCCTCCTCATCCTGTGTGATGGGTGGGAGAGAAGGAACACTGTCTGGATAAAGGGGGCCTTGAGAGGCAAGGAAGTCCTCCTCTTCCTGCCTCTGTTCTGCCTCAAGTGCCCTGTCCATTATCCCACGCAGTGTATGCCAACAGGTGGCCAAGAGGTACAGTGTCACTGATGCATGCACTGTCACTGCTCACCATCATCGTGGCCTCCTCAAATGGTGACAGGACAGTGCATGCATCCCTGATCATGCGCCACTGGCGTGGGGAAAAAAATCAGAGCTCCCCTGACCCTGTCCTGGTGCCGTAGTTGCACAGGTACTCATTGATGGCCCTCTGCTGCGTGTGCAGTCGCTGTCACATATAAAGCGGTTCTTGGGCAGGTTCAACTCCTTTTGCAGCTCAGCCAGCCGAGCACTGGCATTATATGATTGGCGGAAATGCACACAGACTTTCCTGGCCTGCCTCAGGACATCCTGTAAGCCTGGGTACCTGCCCAAGAAACGCTGCACCACCAGGTTAAAGACGTGAGCCATACAGGGCACATGGGTCAGCTGTCCCTGTCGCAGGGCGGAGAGGAGGTTGGTGCCATTGTCACAAATCACCATTCCTGGCTTAAGCTGGCTTGGCGTCAACCACCTTTCGGCCTGCCCCTGCAGAGCTGACAGAACCTCTGCCCCAGTGTGGCTTCTGTCCCCCAAACACACCAGCGCAAGCACGGCATGGCATCTTTTTGCCTGCGTACTTGCGTAGCCCCTTGGACGCCTACGGAGCACCGCTGGTTCCGAGGACAGTGCACTCGAAGAGGCCATGGAGAAAAAAGAAGAGGAGGGGGTGGAGGAGAGAGGTGTGTCACAACCAGTAGTAGCATTTTGGAGGCGTGTTGGCGGAACAACCTCCAACACTACTGCACCTTGTCCTGCATCCTTCCCAGCTGCCAAAAGAGTGACCCAATGGGCCGTGACAGACAGGTAACGTCCCTGTTCATGCCTGCTGGACCATGAGTCAGCGGTAATATGCACCTTACCGCTGACCACCCTGTCCAGCGAGGCATGGACATTGCCTTCCACATGCCGGTAGAGAGCCGGAATCGCCTTCCGTGAGAAAAAGTGGCATTTGGGAACCTGCCACTGAGGAACCGCACATTGAACAAACTCACGGAAGGGGGCCGAGTCTACCAACTGAAAAGGCAGCAGTTGAAGTGCTAGCAATTTAGCCAAGCTAGCATTCAACCGCTGGGCATGTGGATGGCTGGGAGTAAACTTCTTTTGACGGTCCAGCAGCTGGGGCAGGGAAATTTGCCTGGTACAATCGGACGTCGGTGTACTGCTAGCAGAGTCCTGCAAGTACTTGGCTGTGACACACCTAATTCTACACCTTCATTCCTCTCAGTGAAGCTATCAGAGAGGACTGAAGGTATAGTGGGGTTGGAGATCCCAGCTGATGAGGAGCAAGGAGAGGTCCGCTTTGTTCTTTGGTGTGGGTCTTTAATGTGCGCTTGCCAACGAGCTGCATGGCAGGTCGACATATGTCTGGTCATGCTTGTGGTGCCCAAGCGGCTGAAGATTTGGCCACGCGAGATACGCTTGAGACATATGTTGCAAATAGTGGTGCGATCTGATTCACTCGTCTCAAAAAAGGCCCACACCAAAGAACTTTTGTAATAACGTGCAGAGGCAGCGCCCTGCACAGGCGGAGCTCTGCGGTGTGATTCAGTTGGTGTGCTGGCCTCAAGCTGGCCCCCGGAGGGCATCCTGTCTCGTTGGAGATGTGCTGCCGCCTCCTCCTCCTCCTCCTCCTCCTCCTCCTCCTCCTCCTCCTCCTCCTCCTCCTCCTCCTCTCTCCGTTCAGGCACCCACATGGAGTCAGTGACCTCATCATCCCCTCCCTCTTCACCACTGGAGAAAACCTGGCAGTATGCTGCAGCTGGTGGAACATGACTGCCAGATTGCTGTCCTTGAGCATCCCCTCTCTGCGCTCACGCTACTGCCTTCCTCTAGCTGGGTATCATCATCCGAGCCTTCAAAGCGCTGGGCATCCTCCTGGAGCATGTACCCAACACTGTGCTCAAACAGTTCGGGGGACTCCTCAGGAGGACATGGTGGGTCTAGGGAAGGGGTGCCTGATGATGACATTGAGTACGCGTTGGCAGCTGCTTTCCAGTACCCTGAGCCTGGGTGAGAGAGGATGAGGAGGGCTTGGTCATCCACTCTACCAAGCCTTCGGCATGATGCAGCTCAACATGTCTAGCTGCCGAAAAGGACAAGCGTGTCCCATGGCCACGTGCTGATGACGATGCACCACGTCCACGACCAGCACTGTTGTCTCTAGACACAAAGCCTGCTTGCCCTGTTTTCTTGGCTCAGGACTGTCTGCCTCTCCTTGTCGGTCTTCCAGACATTGTAGTGGGTAGTGTATATTGTGCTGGAGTCACACAGCACACACACTAACTCATGCAGATGGCTGTCTTAGATGACAACAGGGCAGAAGGGCAGATATAGGCTGAGGTTGTTTAGTGTGCTGTGCTATACTCACACAGCACACACACGCTAACTACTGCAGATGGCTGTCTGGCTGCCTTAGATGACAACAGGCCAGAAGGGTAAAGGTGGTTTAATGTGATACTGCAGTGCTATACTAACAGCATGCACACACTACACTAATCCCCAGAATCACAGCAGATAATGTCAGCAGAATGAATCGCAGCAGATAATGTCACTGACACCGTCACTGACTAACGCCGGAACACACTACATGAGGCCGCCGGCGCGTGTACTAAACCCCCTGAGCTATAATTGGCCACAGGCATCCGGGGTATGCCAAGCATGCGGGGTCACAGTGCATGCTTGGCCAATCATCAGCCAGCAATGCACTGCGACTGGCGCAGTGCATAGTGGACCGTTCGCATCACACGAATTTGATGCGAACGGCCCACATAGTTCTGGGCTCGACGAGCGGTCGATGTTCGATTCAAACATGGGTTTGAATCAAACACTGGGCCAATCCCTAGTCTTTTTACTTGTATTTCAGAAAGCTACAGAGAAATCTAAGTCTACCCACAGTTCTAGAAAGAAGTGTGCCTCCTGTAGGGAGATTCTGGGGGAGACATGGACAAAGGTCCTATGCAAGGGCTGTATAGATTCCTTAGTCAGGGAAATAGACTCTGAACAAGAATCAGGGCTTGCAGCCTCAGTAAAGGAGCTCTCGTCCACTTTTTCTTCTTTTAAATCTTTATTTGAAAGTTTTCAGCTTCCCACCAGTCTCCCTGCTCAGGATACAACCCCGCCACAGGCTCAAGGTTCCACACCTGCTAAATCGGCCACTAAGATTAGAGCAGTGGAGGTCGCAGGCCCTTCTGAGGTGGAACCCAGGCAGCCAGACATTACCTCCTCCAATTCACAGGAGGGGTCCGAGGGGGAGGACCAGGGCGGGGAGTCCAGGAAGTCCTCCAGATACAAATTTACGAAAAGTTGTTCTTGCCAGACCAATCTGCTAACATTCTAGGAGGAAGTGAGCTACCTATACAGGGGAAGGCCTGTGGGTTTAGTTTATCTTGATTTTGCAAAAGCATTTGATACAGTTTCCCATAAGCACTTAATTTACAAGCTGAGGTCTGCAGGCATGGACCATAAGGTTTGTTCTTGGGTAACAAACTGGTTACAGGGGCGTGTCCAAAGGGTGGTGATAAATGATGTGTACTCAGAATGGTCTGGAGTGGTAAGTGTGATACCCCAAGTTTGTGTCTTGGTACCAATTATTTCATTCAATTTATTCATAAATGATATAGAGGATGGGATAAATGGTTTAATCTCAGTTTCTACGGACGACACAAAAATAAGCGGGGTAATAACCTCACATCAGGATAAAGACATTTTGCAGAGAGACCTGAACAAAATAATGGAGTGGGCAACTGCATGGCAAATGTGGTTCAATGTTAAGAAATGGTAAGTAATGCAATTGGGGACAAACAACATAAATGCAAACTACTAACTAGGGGGAGAATAGCTGGGGGAAATCAAGGATGGAGAAAGATCTGGGGCTCCTAGTAGATGGAGTGAATTTTAGCATGAATAAAAAAGGGGATATACTCCAAGCATAAAACCATTATCCTGGGGTGTGGCCTGGCACGCAATGGAGGCAGCAGCACACTGAAGGAGCTCCTCAGCACACGCAGCCGTTTATAGCCCTACACCCGACCACCAGCTGTCAGATGCTGGCCAGAAAGCTCTATTGGAGCTCACAAACTCGCCCACGCCGTATCTCTGTGCCAGCCTTGGGGAAAAATATTGCAGACATCTTTAAACCAAAGCCTGCGGCCCGCAGCCGCGCCATGAGACCCAAGATGGCACCGGCCCGCCATGAGGATGAAGGCAGCGATGACTCCCTCTCAGCCACGGAAGACACAGGCAGGGCTAAGTCCAGACCGGACCATCCACTAACATTTGCAGACATGTCAGTGATTGCTGCGGACATTAAGGCCACCTTCTCGGTTGCTATCACTGACCTGAAAACCAGCATGATTGTTCTCAATGAGAAAATGGCGGCCGAGGAGAATGCAGGCAGGCTCCGAGACAAGGCCATACACAGACTTGAGCTGACCACTACCACACCAGCGCACCACTTTTTTGATTTATTGATATGAACAGACACATCAAGGACCTTGATAATAGAGGGAGAAGGTGCAATACAAGAGTGAGGGGGATCCCTGAATCGGTAGAACATGAACAGATTGTTCCAGCGCTAAGGAGAGTCTTCAACAGCTTGCTAGAGAGACAGGAGGACATGGAAATAGACTTTGTCAGAGCACTTAGGCCCAGAGGGTCTGATGCAGCACCCCCAAGGGACATAATCTGTTGTCTGCAGAGCTTTGCGCTTAAAGAGGATATTATGCGCAAAGCAAGGAGAAATGATCAAATCATTTTTAATGGGGCAGCGATGATGCTATTCCAGGACTTAGCACAGATAACTCTGAAATAACAGACGTGCCCTGTGCCCTCTGCTGGAGAAGCTAAGAGAAAGGGATCTCAAATACACGTGTCGCTTTCCTTTCGCCCTCACAGTCCCCTACAATGGACACCAACATATACTGTGCACGCCAGCAGACCCTCCAGAATTCTGTGACGCATTGGATCTAGGCAGAGTGGTCCTTCCGGACTGGTATGCTGACTTCTTGCAGTCCCCTCAGGAAAGAAGCCCTCCAACCTCCCCTTTCACATCTCCAGATAAAAGACTAGCGAAGAAACCCAAACATGGCCGTGGGGGGTGCTCCAAGGCAGGCACCCCAAGGAGACATGCCGGTGCTGCGAGAGAACAGGATGATGAGGACTGACCGAATGATTTGAAGCTCTGCCAGGTCTTTTTTATTCCCTTTGTTTTTGCCTTTTGATTTTTGTTTGCCCCCTTTTGCCAATGGACTAGCTACCAGGTAATGCCTCTTCCTGCTCTCCTCTGCCACCCTAGCTCCACAAGTGAAGCGGTGGTGGAGATGTGGGCCTTAGGCTGCTATGACTCTCATGCCTTGGCTCATTGTGCTGACTTTGCCACAGTGGGCTTTTGGGGGATCCACCCTGACGTACACTACAGGACTCCTCTGTCCCCATACAGCCTAAGCCCAGGACTATGCCAAGGTGCAGATATATGTGATATGCAGTTGGATTCCAACTGTGTATACTCCGCAACAAAATAGAAAAGTGATAGATCAAAAACTCTATTTGAACCAAATAAATCTCTATTATAGCTGCTCCCTAAGTGAAGAATTTTGGATTCCCCAGTGATAAGTGTAGATGGTGCAGGGGCGCTTAAATAAAACTAAAACTCAATAGTGTTAGTTCCCCTATATTTATAAACCCAGGGGTTCTATATTAATTAATATATTGGAATATACCTATTAAATGGTTGTGACATGTATCATAATCAGCACATAATGGTATTATATCTGGTGATACAGTACTCAACCCACCATTTGGTGATTCCTAAAACATAAAATAAATGTACAAAATATTTCAATACCTTGACACTCTATGGTAGGCAAACCTACAATGTTCCTAAACCGTGTATTTGGTGAACTCCAATCACCAATCACTGGATACAATAATTTCATCCAATAAATTGGCGCAGCATTAGATTGTGAATCACAACAAAATACAAAACGTATTGTAAAATCGCAAAACGGCAAAATTATATATATATGTGTAACAAGTCTCATTCATCAATAATGCAGCTTGACATGGGTGATCCAACAGTCCATCAACATATATTCTTAGCAAGGATGTGACACTGATTTGTCAAAATGCTGTACACCTCCACCGCTTTAAATTTGCATGCGACACCCAAAAGTGTTGATAAGTGGATTCTGCTTACCAGATCCCTTTGACCACCTTATTTAAAAAGTAGGTCAAATTAGGCTTTTACAGGCTTGTGCCTGTTCACTTGATGCTGACATGTATTTAAGGTTGATCTCCTCCTCTCCGACTCACATGGGATATATGAAAGAGCAGAAAATGCTATATAGTGTAATATTGCTTTTTTATTTATAAAAACATTTAAAAACAGGTTAGCCAAATGGCTCCTTGCATGATTTGGTGCCCGACCCGGCACTGGGGCTGCTCGCTTAGTATGGAAGCTACTTGATATTTCGCTGGCTCTTGTAGTTGCCTGTGCAGAGCCGCGGCTTCAGCGTGCGTTCCAGCGGGTTCGTCCAGAGCCCGGACATGGCGTCGCAAGTGAGGAAAAAGCGTGACCAGGTACCGCCTCGACATACGTTTCGTTCGTCTAATGTCTTCAGGGGGCATACCTGGTCACTAGGTCAGACGCTTTTTAACTGGTGATTGATGTTTTTTTTGGCCAATGATTGACTAGATGCGCGCGCAACCCCAATGCCGCTCCAGCTCACATACGGCTCATATTAGAGCATTGTTGCCAAACTGGCTACATATTCCAACATAAAAAACATAAAAAAATGTATACCTATTAAGTTATATTACCTAAAAAAGCCTAATGATACCTTAATATTATATGATTCCGCTGCGATTAGTCTTATAGTGCATTGTTATGGCTTTCATTATGTACTATTCAAGGGCTGTTCTATTGATTTTTATTAATCCACCTTATATTGGGATTAATCTAAAAGGGGCTGATATTTTTTACTTATCTGGATTATTTCGTTAATAGAGGGATGAATATGAAAAACATTGCCAGTTTAGCTTTACTAGACAATAAGTTATTCCATATCCATCATTACTCAATCAATTAGATGAGTGATTATGTGTGCCCAGTATTTCTTGGTCACATGTATGTGTCCACACGGTGCTCATTGCTGCCATATGTTCACATACATGGGAGCCCGGCTGGAATCTCTGTTCGTGGCAGAGATGAAATTGATCAAACTTTTATCCTATATTGAGAACAGGGAAAAAAAGGAAGAACACAAGGACATATAGACAAATTGTCTCGAGACTCTGTCTATGTTTTATATATTCATATAAAAAATTCCAAAGCATAGAAGAAATATGAAAAAATAGTAAATGGGGTTTGGGACGAGGGTTTATTACAAATTGGATTGTCCTATCTAAATATCAGGAGAAAAACACTTCTGGGGAGGGACAAATCACCATATCAGTCATTTGCCAGAAGACAATTGAGATCCAACTCTGTTCATTCCCGATGGCTGCATACTTTTTAATTTATAAATCCACTTTTTCGTTTTGGGATATTTCTCTTGTCATGTGTGTTCCCCTCCAGTGTCTGGTTATTGTGTCTATCCCATAGAATTTACACAGAGTTGGATCGCTATTGTGATGGGACTTAAAGTGTTTAGATACACTATGGTTGGGGAAACCTTGGGTAATATTTGTTAGATGTTCATTTATTCTTACTCTTAACTACCTGGTTGTGCGGCCTACGTACTGCATTGGACATGGGCATTCCAATATGTAGGTTACGTGGTCAGAGTTGCAGGTAATGAGGGGCTTAATTTTGAAGTCACTATTAGTGACTACTGATTTAAACTGTGTGATTTTCTTGGATGTTCTGGATTTTCTAGTAATGTTACAAGCCCTGCATCTGGTGCAGTAGTGGAAACCAGATCCATCCAGAACAGTGATCGACCTCTCAGGGGCATCTGGTACATTCCTGGCTATTTTGTTTCTTAGGCCTGGGGCCCTCCTATAAATCTTGTTTTTTTTGGGATGGCTGTTGCTAGATCTTTCTTTTAGTAGTATGGACCAATATTTTTTAAAAATACCTTCTATTTGTTTATAATTCCTATTAAACCCGGTTATGAAGGCTATTCCTCCTCCATACTCGGGTTTGGGTTTGGTTACCAATAAAGATTGTCTATCCATGGCGGATACTTGCTCCAAAGCCCTTTCTAGTTTTTTTGGGGGATATCTCTTTTCAATAAATGTATTAGTTAGAAGGTTGGCTTGATGTTGAAAGTCATTTTCATTGACACAGTTTCTTTTAATCCTCATATACTGTCCCTTGGGTACCGCCCCTATCCATTGGGGGTGGTGACAGCTATGTGTGGGCACATAGCCGTTTCTGTCGGTGGCTTTGAAATATGTTTTTGTTGGAAAAAACCCTTGATTTTTTGTAATGGTGAGATCTAAATCGTGGATTTCTTCCTCGCTATGTTCAGCTGTAAATTTTAGGCCATATTGGTTGTGGTTCATCTCTAGCAGGAACAGCAAAAGACCATCCACCCTTCCCTGCCAGAAAAGAACAACATCGTCTATATACCTTTTGTAGAAAATTAATGACTGGTTTCGATCTTTAAAAATGCTTTCTGATTCCCATTTGTTAAGGACCACATTGGCTACGCTCGGGGCATAGTGTGCCCCCATTGCTGCTCCTCCTACTTGATTATAGAATTCTTTGTTGGCCCAAAAAAAAATATTTCTCATGGCCAACTCCAGCTCTTTTATCAGAAAGTTAATCTGGATTTTTTTAATTTTGGAGTCTTTGGTTAGTTCCCATTTAAGTGCTGTTAGGGCGTCTTGATGTTTTATGTTGGTATAAAGGGACTCGATATCCACAGTCACCATCATAACATTGGGTGTAGCCACCATTGGTTGTAATAATGTTATGAGATCTCGACTGCCTTTAAGGTAGAAGGGGCTTTTGGAGACCAGGGGTTTGAAAAACCCATCTAAGTATTCCCCTAGTCTTGAAAACAAGGATTCCAGCCCACTAATTATGGGACGACTTGGCGGGAAATCCTTGTTTTTGTGGACCTTGGGTAATATATACATTACTGGGATGTTTGGGGTGTACGGGGTCTGCTTCTTTCTTATTTAGAATTTGTTTTGACAATCCTACTGCTACCCAGATATTTAATTCATTTTTTAGTCTGAGAGTGGGATCTCCTTTTAATTTTACATATGTGGTGGTATAATTTAATAGTTTCCCCATCTCTGCATAGTAATACTCTCTAGATAAGATTACCAGCCCCCCCCCCCCCCTTATCGGCTGGTCTCACTACTATTTGTTTATTTTCTTCTATTGATTTTATGCCTTCCCAAATATGTTTATTATTATTACATTTTTTTATTTCCATATCTTACTTCACCTTGTAACATGTTTTTGAAAACCTCTATATGGTGGTGTGTACCTTTTTTAGGATTGAATACAGAATTATTTTTTAAATCACTGAGTGAAGGGATGATTATTATTCTGTATATTGGGGGCCATTTCTTTATTGGCGAAGTGTTTCTTGATGTTGAGCTTTCGTACGAACTTCTCAACATCGACAAACACCTCAAATTTGTCTATATCTTTAGTTGGCGCAAATTTTAACCCTTGGTTCAAGACCTGCATCTCTTTATCTGAAAATACTACATTGGTTAGATTAAAAATGCCTTGATTTATTTGTCTCTCTTCCTTTTTCTTTCTCCCTCTTCCTTGCCTTCCCCTCTTTCTATATATTCTGTTGTAGGATGGGGGAAACTGGGTTGAATGCGATAGGACTCTTTCCTTCCTCTCCATTCCAAATGGGAATGGGAATCAGAAAGCATTTTTAAAGATAGAAACCAGTCATTAATTTTCTACAAAAGGTATATAGACGATGTTGTTCTTTTCTGGCAGGGAAATGTGGATGGTCTGTCGCTGTTCCTGCTAGAGATGAACAACAACCAATATGGCCTAAAATTTACAGCTGAACATAGCGAGGAAGAAATCCACTATTTAGATCTCACCATTACAAAAAATCAAAGCCACCAACAGAAATGGCTATGTGCCCACACATAGCTGTCACCACCCCCAATGGATAGGGGCGGTACCCAAGGGACAGTATATGAGGATTAAAAGAAACTGTGTCAATGAAAATGACTTTCTCCTATAACCTTCCAGGACGGCATACATGAGAGATGAGGGCTCCTCCCTACAGGAAACACAATCATATGACAGATTTGTTATAAGCCCCACCCTCTCCCTTGATCCCCAGTATTGATTGTGTTTCTCCCGAACACAGCAGCATGTTTGTTTCTTTGCTAAGCCAGATGACCAGGGAAGGGTCTGACGGTACCCCTGTTGAGACAGGTTCTTAGGGAAGCCGGGGAGGGCTGAACTAACCTGTAAGGCTTGTCCTTTTCTCACAGGTTGCCCCAAAGCTGGTAACAGCGCTCTGGCTGCAGGGAGGCACGCCATCGCTAAAGCCATTTTTGAATTCACCGCCCAGCTGCTCTCCACCACTCCAAACAGGAAGTTCTGCCCTCCAAGCCTCGCTCTGAGATCGATCGCATCACAGGAAGTGGGCGGTGCCGCACAACCCGGAAGTCAGCACTGGGAGAAGCGCGCAGAGCGGTGGGGAGAGCGGCATGGTGAGCAGCTAGTAGCTGCAGCAGGGGCAGTGTGAAGTGGTCGCCAAACTATACCTTCCCCACCAGACAGTATTAGCAGCAAAGACCCTGCTAACTCCTCTTCATGGAACAAGAAGAAGGAAAAGCGTCTACTGCGGGCAGATCCAGGTCGGGGCCCGGTGAGTACAAACCCCCCTTGGAAAGAGAGCGGACGAAGGGATAAGTAGACTCCTGGGAAGGAGTCAGTGATAGAGACAGGACAGGCTGGTCTCTTACTTAACCCTTCCTCTCTCAAACCCGCAGTATTGGGGGGAAGACATATAATGTGGTATGTTTATGTCTCCTGTTTAACAGAGTCCCCCAGCGGAGCCCAGGAGGCCCCAGATAAACGCCTTCCTGCCGCTTTAGGGTATAGCTCCTCAAAAAAATGTGGGTACTGTAAAGATAGACTCCCAAAGTTTCACCCACATTCTGCTATAAACAAATTAGCAGGTAAAGAAGCCGCGGCATTGATGAAAGAGTTTTCTCTCATCCATACAGACAGAAATGTGGGCAACCTATGAAGCCCTCTGTGTTGCCGCCGGGCCAATTGCCCAGGGTCTTGAGACGGAGGAGCTTACCCCTAGAGGAGGCACACCTTCCCAGGCAAGCCTCTCTGGAAGGGGGCCTAGTGCCCCTATCCTACCCTCGCAGTCACCCCTGCTTACCTAGATAGGATAGCCATAGATCCGAACGAAAAATGTTTGGTCCTGGCTCTTTCCTCTCCCCTTTTGAAAAAGGGGGTCCCAGGAGAGGTATGTGTGTGTAAGTCACACAACCTATCTGGGGTCCTGAGGTTGGAAAAGCGAGCCCTTTGGCTGGGGCAATACGTACTCCCCTTTTTTACCTTGGGCGCTTAACAGCTGAGTCCCTAATAATAGCCAAAGGGGTTGAGGGGGTTAAGATAGGACTCCCTCCCTCAATCCAGAGTGCTATTTCCCTTTCCCTTGTGTCTGGTAACAAATAGCCCCAAAAACTTCAGCTAGACTAATATACACAGCTTCCTTGTAAATCAGATGCTGTGATCATTACAAAACTAGCTTTCCAGCCGTACACTATAAACCCTAAATAACACGTCAATATGGGTGAATTTAGTGAAGAGGGGTGCTCTGTTAGACACAGTCTCTTATAGGCTGTTCCTACTACCAAACAGGGAATTTTGTGAGGTGTTTTACAGGAACCTGAGAATCCCAGGAATAAAATAGGTTTCCCCTGGTAAGCAAATTGCACACCAGGTAATCCCAAATTTAGGCCAGCTGCTATGAGTTTAGCAGGTGGCTTCATAATGGTGCATTGAGAGGGGGAAGGTTACCTGTGTGAACATCTCAAGTTCCAACCTATTACCTCCCCCTTACACTGCTGCAATCAGTGTGCAAGAGTTAATCAAACCACCCTGTGGTTTAGGCTACAACTCGCCTATGAACGGTACTAGAAACATAAAATGCTAACCCGCAACCATTAATGGATGGCTTCCTGGGACAAAACTCTACAAAACTAACCTGTATCTAGTGGAAGTCCTACAGGTGTCTACCTCCAGGCCAAGATTGTGATCATACCTCTGTGACTGATCTCTGCGGGTCAAGACCTTAGATGCTTGAACTCACTTCCACCTGTGGTGGATCAGTTACCCCTACTCAGACTTCTGCAGAAGTAGGGTAACAAATACCACTACCGTGGTATAGTCTCACACCTCAGACCTCCACTATTTGGAGCTATCATGCTCCGTCACCGGTGAGGGATTAATATCGAAAATTCAGGCTATGCCTAGGATAAATTGTCCGTCGGACCACATACCAGAAATACACACCATGGGGAGTTGGTTTGGTGTCTTTTCTGTGGTTTAACTAGCTCATGGCTTAATAGTAATGCATAAGACTGATTATGTGACTGTACTCTGTGGCATATCAGAAACGCATAACATGGAATGAGTTGTGACATAACTGTGTTATTTCCAATTAGAAAGGTACAACAAAAAAAGTGTCAGCAGCTTTTTTTGATTATATGGCGGTTCTAATTGCTGTTCAGAAACGCATAGCATTGATTTTGTTGCTAGCGACATTTATGTTATGGGACTGTGCAGTACTGTTAAACAGAGGTGCACAGCATTGAGTCCTAGCTAGTGACAGTTTTTGTTGGTTATACGACTGTACAAGCTGAGATTCAGAAGCGCACAACACTGAGGCTTTACTAGTGCTAGTTCTGTTGGGTATTCGACTGCACAACTTACTATTCAGAAACACACAGCATTGATTTTGTTGCTAGTGACATTTCTGTTATGGGACTGTGCAGTACTGTTAATCAGAGGTGCACAGCATTGAGTCCCTGCTAGTGACAGTTTGGTCAGTTATATGACTGTACAAGTTGCTATTCAGAAACGCATAGCTTTGAGTCATTGCTAGCGACTTTGCTATTATGGGATTGTGCAGTATTGTTAATCAGAGGTGCACAGCACTGAGTTTCTTGCTAGTGAAAGTTCAGTCGGTTATACGACTGTACAAGTCGCTATTCAGAAACGCACAGCGCTGAGTTGTTGCCAGTGACATTGCTGTTACGGGACTGTGCAGCACTATTAATCAAAAGTGCACAGCTGGAGTTCTTAGTTAGTGACGGTTTGGTTGATTACACGACCGTACAAAGTTGCTACTCAGAAACGCACAGCATTGAGTTTGTTACTAGTAACATTGCTGTTATGAGACTGTGCAGTATTGTTAATCAGAAGTGCACAGCATTGAGTTGTCTTGCTAGTAACAGTTCTGTTGGTTACATGACTGTAAAAGCTAATATTCATAAACGCACAACATTGGGTTTCTGCTGGTTATGCGACTGTACAAGTCGCTGTTTAAAAACGCACAGCGTTGAGTTCGTTGCTAGTGACATCTCTGTTATAGGACTGAGCAGTGTCATTTATCAGAAGTGTGCAACATTGAACCATTGGTAACGTCTCTGTCAATTCTTTGACTATAACCTGTTGTTAATCAGTGTGTCAGTGTCACTCTGGTTATGACTGTACGTGGTCCAGCACCAACAATACACGACCGTAGGTCACATGTGTCTTGTCGGTTATCATACGGGGCTGGCTAATGCGATTGCATTGTCTTGATCACTAGAAATGAACTCCAGGTGTGAGTGTAATTTCTGTGGGTTATATGGCCATACGGGTTCAGTATCAGGAGTTCACAACACCGTACTGATTCTTGGCCTTCTGTCCGGTATATATTACCTTACGGAACATCAGAAAACACAACAGTGAAAGGTGTCAGTGTCTTCTGTTTTTCTTTTTGGTTACTCAGAAAAGCACTACTTTTTGCATTTGTTAGTGTCCTTTCTGTTAGATATATGACCTTACCTTGTTGAACATAAGCACACATTTTTAAGGTGTACATCAGAAAATGCAACAGGGAAGGCTGGGTGTGTCTCCCTGTTTCTTTGTTCCATATAAAGCCTGAGTGGACTACCCCTCAGAAATACAAGGTTTATGGCATGTATATCTGTGATGTTAATTATATAATTGTCACTTTTTTATTCCAGACTTTATTTTCCATGCACATGGAAGGAACAGAGGTTCTGACTGCCTGGTTAGTGAGCGCCAGATCCTAAAGAGCAAGGACTGCTCAGAGAGAATATTAAATACCCTCTTCCTGGGTAGAAAACCAGTGACTTAAAAGATTTTTTCCAAAGTGTGGAAGATCTTTTGTTCCTGGGGTAAAATAAAGGCAGATAACCTCCGCCACTGTTCCAGTTGTCCTGGAGTTTCTCCAGGACAGAGTAGACTTGGGGCAGCACCCTTTGGGTTCAGATAGCGCCCCTCTCGGTCTACCTCGATATAAGGTTGGCAAAAGAAAATCCTCATCCAACCTTTTTCTGTTGGCCAGAAAAAGGATGTTTCCTGTTGTTTAAAAGTAGTTTCCATCCATGGGATCTAACAAGGGTATTAGAGGTGTTATCGAAACACCCTTTCGAACCTCTATAGGAGGTTCCCTTTAAGTTGTCTAACCTCAAAATGATAATTTAGGTTAGCAGTTGCTATGGCCAGAAGGGTCGGGGACCTGCAAGGTCCGTCCATGAAGGAACCCTTTTTATTTGGTACAGCCTGCTAGGGTCACCCCTAGGGCAGATCCCTTATATTTACCAGAGGTAGCATCCTCATTTCATAGGACGTAAGCCATAATGTTGCCGTCCTTCTATGATAAACCAAAAAAAATGAGAAAATAAATATTCATGGTCTAGATATAAGAAGAATGCCTCCTTGCCTATCTAGAAAGACAGAGTTTTAGGAGGTCCAGTCACCTGCTAGTTTTATACGCTGGGTCTAGAAAAGGGCTACAGGCTTCAAAGGCCTTAGTATCTAGATGGATCAGAGAAGCTATCTCTGTGGCATATGAAGTTCTGGAGTTCCAGCAAAAGCTAAAGCTCATTCAACCAGGTCACTAGCAATGTCCTGGGCTAAAAAAGGCAGGGGCCTCCTGGGAACAAATCTGCAGAGCAGCCACTTGTTCCAGTCAGGATACGTTCCTAAAGCACTACCGTGTGGAAGTGTTGCCACAACCAGATTGGGCTTTTCGGTTGGAAGGCCCTACAAGCGGTGGTCCCACCCTGAAGATAGGCCTGGGGGGTTGCTTTATTATCCTCTCATGTATGCCGTCCTGGAAGGTTATAGGAGAAAACCTACGTTAGACTTACCGGTAACGGTATTTCTACGAACCTTCCAGGACGGCAGGCCTACTTCCCACCCTATGTGGAGGGAAAGACTAGCTAAACGCTAGGTGGTAAGTACCTACATAGAGCAATGCTCCTTGTGAACCAGTTCAGGATTACTTTATTACATACTGGGGATCAAGGGAGAGGGTGGGGCTTATAACAAATCTGTCATGTGATTGTGTTTCCTGTAGGGAGGAGCCCTCATCTCTCATGTATGCCGTCCTGGAAGGTTCGTAGAAATACCGTTACCGGTAAGTCTAACGTAGGTTTTCAACATCAAGCCAACCTTCTAACTGAATAGCAACTTGAAAATTTATTGAAAAGGGATACCCCCCCAAAAAACTAGAAAGGGCTTTGGAGCAAGTATCCGCCATGGATAGACAATCTTTATTGGTAACCAAACCCAAACCCGAGTATGGAGGAGGAATAGCCTTCATAACCGGGTTTAATAGGAATTATAAACAAATAGAAGGTATTTTTAAAAAATATTGGTCCATACTACTAAAAGAAAGATCTAGCAACAGCCATCCCAAAAAAAACAAGATTCATTTATAGGAGGGCCCCAGGCCTAAGAAACAAAATAGCCAGGAATGTACCGGATCCCCCTGAGAGGTTGATCACTTTTCTGGATGGATCTGGTTTCCACTACTGCACCAGATGCAGGGCTTATAACATTACTAGAAAATCCAGAACATCCAAGAAAATCACACAGTTTAAATCAGTAGTCACTAATAGTGACTTCAAAATTAAGCCCCTCATTACCTGCAACTCTGACCATGTAACCTACATATTGGAATGCCCATGTCCAATGCAGTACGTAGGCCGCACAACCAGGTAGTTAAGAGTAAGAATAAATGAACATCTAACAAATATTACCCAAGGTTTCCCCAACCATAGTGTATCTAAACACTTTAAGTCCCATCACAATAGCGATCCAACTCTGTGTAAATTCTATGGGATAGACAAAATTACCAGACACTGGAGGGGAACACACATGACAAGAGAAATATCCCAAAATGAAACAAAGTGGATTAATAAATTAAAAAGTATGCAGCCATCGGGAATGAACATAGAGTTGGATCTCAATTGTTTTCTGGCAAATGACTGATATGGTGATTTGTCCCTCCCCAGAAGTGGTTTTCCCCTGATATTTAGATAGGACAATCCAATTTGTAAAAAACCCTCGTCCCAAACCCCATTTACTATTTTTTTCATTTTTTCTCATTTCTTCTATGTTTTGGAATTTTTTATATGAATATATAAAACATAGACAGAGTCTCGAGACAATTTGTCTATATGCCCTTGTGTTCTTCCTTTTTTTCCCTGTTGTCAATATAGGATAAAAGTTTGATCAATTTCATCTCTGCCACAAACAGAGATTCCAGCCGGGCTCCCATGTATGTGAACATATGGCAGCGATAAGCACCGTGTGGACACATACATGTGACCAAGAAATACTGGGCACACATAATCACTCATCTAATTGATCGAGTAATGATGGATATGGAATAACTTATTGTCTAGTAAAGCTAAACTGGCAATGTTTTTCATATTCATCCCTCTATTAAAGAAATAATCCAGATAAGTAAGAAATATCAGCCCCTTTTAGATTAATCCCAATATAAGGTGGATTAATAAAAATCAATAGAACAGCCCTTGAATAGTACATAATGAAAGCCATAGCAATGCACTATAAGACTAATCGCAGCGGAATCATATAATATTAAGGTATCATTAGGCTTTTTTAGGTAATATAACTTAATAGGTATACATTTTTTTAATGTTTTTTATGTTGGAATATATAGCCAGTTTGGCAACAATGCTATAATATGAGCCGTATGTGAGCTTGAGCGGCATTGGGGTTGCGCACGCATCTAGTCAATCATTGGCCAAAAAAACATCAATCACCAGTTAAAAAGCGTCTGACCTAGTGACCAGGTACGCCCCCTGAAGACGTTAGACGAACGAAACGTACGTCGAGGCGGTACCTGGTCACGCTTTTTCCTCACTTGTGACGCCATATCCGGGCTCCGTGGTTTGTCGGACGAACCCGCTGGAACGCACGCTGAAGCCGCGGCTCTGCACAGGCAACTACAAGAGCCAGCGAAATATCAAGTAGCTTCCATACTAAGCGAGCAGCCCCAGTGCCGGGTCGGGCACCAAATCATGTAAGGAGCCATTTGGCTAACCTGTTTTTACATGTTTTTATAAATAAAAAGCAATATAACACTATATAGCATTTTCTGCTCTTTCATATACCCCATGTGAGTCGAGAGGAGGAGATCAACCTTAAATACATGTCAGCATCAAGTGAACAGGCACAAACCTGTAAAAGCCTAATTTGACCTACTTTTTAAATAAGGTGGTCAAAGGGATCTGGTAAGCAGAATCCACTTATCAACACTTTTGGGTGTCGCATGCAAATTTAAAGCGGTGGAGGTGTACAGCATTTTGACAAATCAGTGTCACATCCTTGCCAAGAATATATGTTGATGGACTGGTGGATCACCCATGTCAAGCTGCATTATTGATGAATGAGACTTGTTACACATATATATAATTTTGCTGTTTTGTGATTTTACAATATGTTTTGTTTTTTGTTGTGATTCACAATCATATGCTGCGCCAATTTATTGGATGAGATTATTGTATCCAGTGATTGGTGATTGGAGTTCACCAAATACACGGTTTAGGAACATTGTAGGTTTGCCTACCATAGAGTGTCACGGTATTGAAATATTTTGTACATTTATTTTATGTTTGTGTTTTAGGAATCACCAAATGGTGGATTGAGTACTGTATCACCAGATATAATAACATGTGCTGATTATGATACATGTCACAACCATGTAATGGGTATATTCCACTATATTAATTAATATAGAACCCCTGGGTTTATAAATATAGGGGAACTAACACTATTGAGTTTTAGTTTTATTTAAGCGCCCCTGCACCATCTACAAGGTGCACATATAGATGTCACTCCAGGCATATTGCCTTTTATTGTTGTGTTACCTGGGGAAAGGGAAAATACTTTTCTATCCTGCATGTATTACCTGGTCTGAACTGATCTGGAGATGTCACGATTCCGGTCTCCTCGCAAGCTGAACCTTGAGTCCCGTCATGATAGCCAAATATACCCTGCCCCAATCCTGACACTCGATCCTCCGGGTTCATATCATAGCTACACATTGCTTACATGGCCTCGCAGGGACGGTTCTGCCTGGGGGCGCCGTCGATGCCATGCCATGATGTAGGAGTGATCGCTCCTTGCTCACTCTCTGGGCGCCTATGGGGCCAGCCGAGATGTGATCAACTCCTGTCTTTTACCATGAGGTTTCATGTCCCCCCACTTCTGAAGAAGTAGCTCATACGACTCCCTGGGCAGTTTCCTTTACTTATGTGCCTAGATTTACCACATTCACCTTGGTCGGGTGTATATTATATTAAGTTATGTTTTACCAGTTTTGGCTCCTAAAGCTGCGTGTGTGCCAGTTAGGTCTGATCCTTCAAAGTCTAGTTGGTTGACTCACACACAAAAAGACTAACAGGCGGTCTGCTGCCTGATTGTTGTCGCCTCCCGCTGACCCCACAAAGTGTTCCCCGTCCCTGTTGGTGACGAAGGGTTCACTAAACTGAGTTGGATAGTACCTCCCTTCGGAGTGGCATTTTTCCACCCCGAGGGAGGACTCCCCACAAATTATTCTCTGGCTCTTACTCTCACTGTCTCTTCTTTTCTTAGTTTCTTCTATTTTTCCCCTTCCTATTTTCTACAAGGTACTTGCTGACATAAACTTAGAATTGCTGTCATTGATTTCTGTCTCAGACACTAACGAATATCATCCAGTTTTGCAGCAGATCGAAACTCCGACTACCTCCTCCTGATCAGCTACCATGGTCTACTCATCTCTGGGTCAAAACCCTCTGGTGGTCACCCACAACATCAGAGGCCTAAACATACCTGAACGTCGCACCACCCTACTAAGGGAGCTTAAGAAAGGTAAGCCCCACTTCGTATTCCTTCAAGAGACTCACTTTAAGACACACCATGTGCTGAAAATCACAAACTCCTACTTCCCTACAGCGTTCCACTCTACGACTAATGACTCTAGATTCAAAGGTGATTCGATACTGATTAGCGAAGATGCTCCCTTCGAGTTGTCTGAACAACTGTGTGACACAGAGGGCAGATTCGTGTTCTTGAAGGGATTTTATGGGGGCACCCCTATAACCCTGGCAAATGTTTATTTTCCGAATAAAGCCCATGTCACATTCTGTCAGCACATTGTTGGAGAACTCCAAGGCTTTGCGACTGGCTGCCTGATTTTGGGTGGAGACTTTAATGTACCCCTAAACCCTCTCATAGACACCTCCAATGGGAAGACCTGTATCCACCTATAGGGCCCTCAAAAAACTTAAATCCCTCCTACAGTCCTTACAGCTGGTAGACACGTGGCGCTTCTTTAATCCAGAGGGTAGAGATTATACACATTTTTCCACGCCACACGCTAGATATGCCAGGCTGGATTGCTTGTTTATCTCCCAGAGAGTGTGTAGGTAAATAGTGCAGCGCTAAAACAAATGTCCCTGCTTCACATATAGCTATGCAAGAGAATTTACCAATGTGTTGCAGGTAAATTATTGCAATAACACACTCCTCACGTGAGTGTTATGTCGGGACACACCAAATAATGTATCAAGTGGTGATCTCCAAGACCAAGTTTTAAAACAAAAATTGGTGTACATGTGCAACAACACTATGTGAATGACAAAATATGTGTAATATTGTGTTATTTTTTTATCACAGGCCCAAGGAGTCCACAAAAGACTCTTTGTGTGATACCTATAACGGCCTCTAATATAAGACAAAAAATTATGAATGAAAAAATAAAAAAACACGTGAATGTGATGTATGCGATTCACCAAAAATCGCATAGTAACCAATTTGTTCAATCTTGTTTTGTCTCTATGTAAAAATTTGCCAATGAGGCAAAAACATCTGGCTTCATATATGTGAACCTTTTTTTTACATGAAATACAGGCAAAATTAGGTCAATTAATGAACAATAAAGTGCGAGATTTCAAGTAGTAGAAGCCAATCCTGCAATCTTATGACAAAATGCAAGCAGTGATTAATATAGCAATGCCAGTGATTACTAATCTCCTCAGAAAGTTGCAAGGTGCAAATAAACACAAAATATTAAATATTATTCAAAAATGAGTGTCAATCTCTATTAGTCTCTATCTCCCGGAGAGATCTGCCGAGATTGGCCAGGGCAAGTATAGGCAACCAGACGATCTCGGATCACTCTCCAATCTCCATTTCTTTGGACGTGCTCAGCGCCACGGATCTCCAGCCAACTTGGACACTTCGCTACTGACCGACCCGACGCTTCTACCCAAAATCACTACTAGTCTGACAGAATTTTTCTAACACAATTCTAGACTCAGATCCCCTGGCAGTGTGGGAGGCCCATAAGTGCACTATACGTTTATTAAAATGGGTGCCAGATGCAAGAGGGAGAGGAAGGCCAGGATAAGGAGTTTGGTCTCACAGATTAATTCCTTAGAAACGCTCCATAAGCAGTCACTCTCGGTAGCCTCAGCTAAAAGCCTCCTAGAGGCAAGGAAAGATTTGCAGAACCTGTTAGATACCAGGGCTAAAAGAATGCTATTATAATGCTTTAAAAAGCGCATCTACTATGAATCAGGGGACAAGGTGGGCAAGTTCTTGGCGAGAGCGTTGAGGGAACACACCTCTGCCAACCATATCGCTGGCATTAGGTGAGATAAAGGGAAGCTTGACGTCTCACCACAATCCATCGCCGAACATTTCCGTGGCTTCTACACAAAATTGTACAATCTCCCCCCACAACACAGACAACCACACATGGAGGGGGACAGGCAGTCTATAATCCAAGACTACCTGACCAAAAGTGGCATTCCTTCTTTGGAAAGCCTAGACTCCGAATCTCTTGAAGCTCCAATCACTATTTCAGAACTCAGGCAAGCCATCAAACAGCTCAAGGCAGGCAAAAGCCCAGGTCCAGATGGGTATTCAGCCGCATACTACAAAACCTTCACTGACATACTAATTGACCCCCTTTCAAGGGCCCTGAACTCCCTGTCCGCACCTAGAGCAGTGACACCGGACTTCCTCACGGCACATATTGTGGTGATCCCAAAGGAGGGCAAGGACCCGGAAGACTGTGCTAGCTACCGGCCCATCTCTCTCCTAAATCTTGACGTGAAGCTATTTGCGAAAATTTTCGCCTTGAGATTGGGCTCTCTGCTTCCGAAACTGATAGGTTTGGAGCAGGTGGGCTTTATGCCAGGCAGAGAAGCCAAGGACAATGTCACAAAGACGCTACTATTGATCCATGCGGCTAAAATGTGAAAGGTCGAGGGTTTTCTCCTCTCAACTGATGCGGAGAAGGCCTTTGACTGAGTAGCATGGGACTTCATGATGGAGGTCTGCACACGAGTTGGTCTTGGACCACACATGTTGTCATGGATATCTGCCCTCTATCAGAACCCATCGGCAAAATTGAAAATAAACGGCTCCCTATCAAAAACAGTACACATCTCAAATGGGACCAGACAGGGTTGCCCCCTATTACCCCTATTATTCATACTTACTTTGAAGCCCTTTATCAGAACAATCCAAAGCAATACAACAATACGCCAATGATCTTTTATTTATTTTTTAACAAGCCCAATAATAACTCTTCCTAATCTCTTGAGGGAATTTGCGCATTATGGGTACATCTCCAACCTAAAGATAAACTACTCGAAATCGGAGGCATTAAACCTCTCACTCCCCGAGAGGCTGCTCTAACAAACCAAAGAAAACTCACCTTTTAGATGGGACCCTACAGCCCTCAAATATTTGGGGACTTGGCTCACCCCGCAACTGCATTCCATCTTTGAGAGAAACTTCCCGCCGCTACTTAAAAGCTGCGAGAGGGATCTCGAAAAATGGAACATCAAGTTCTTCTCTTGGTTTGGACATGCAGCAATCATCAAGATGGTCATATTGCCTAAGTTCCTCTACTTGCTGCGTACCATACCGGTCAGGATCCCCCAGAAATTCTTTAAAGCCTTAAATTCCACTATCTTAAAGTTTCTATGGCACCAAAAGAAATCCAGAATTAAAATGACTTTGACTAAACCTAAAGAGGCAGGAGGTATGAGGCTCCCAAACTTTGAGCATTATTACTACGCGGCACACATAGCCAGAGTGATTGATTGGCATGAAGGACTGGGTAACCCTAGAGGCTGAACTAAGCCCGTTCCCCCTTAGGTACCTTCCATGGGTCCTTTGGAGAAGCCTCCCACCTGGCCTACGCAGACATCCCCTTACGGGGACCACTCTGGGGATAATACATACTCTTGCTAAACTGAAAGAGGTCACCACCTCACCATGCCCATTGACTCCACTGAAGGGTATCCCCGATTTTACACCAGGTTTAGGCAACACGACTCTCCAATCGACAACGCAATCCACACCACTACTAGTGGGCGACTGCTACACGGGGGGCAAACTTAGAGACTGGTTGTCCCTCAAAGCTGCAAATAACCTACCCCACATGCACCAATGTACCTACTTCCAGATACGTAGCTACCTGTCCTAACTTGGAAACCCCCAAAATTTATATAGACCCCTGACTGACCTAGAGAAGACCTGCCAGGACAAAAAAAACCTTGACAAGGCCACTTCAATAGCATACGCATGGCTACAGCATCCTAGACCCAAGGAACCCAGTGCACACAGGAGGAGGTGGTCGGAAGAACTGGAGGAGGAAATAACGGAGAAGAAATGGAGGTATGCCTGTATTTTGGCACACAAATGCTCTATCAGTACTGTTGTAGCTAAATTTATAGCTTACTTAAATGATTATAGATACAAAAAAAATAAAGTGATTAAAGCGATTAAAGTGATTAAACCTTTGTCTGTATAAGAATAAAAACGTACGATAACAGTGCGAAAAGATAAACAATCACATTTATTCATACAGGAAAGAAACGTTAGAATAATCTAGAACTTATCATAATATTCAAGTGATGGTACAGGTACAGTGTTGCTTAGGCTGCGAGGATACTTAAGGCCATATGGTTACAACAGATATACACTTATCAATATGGTTATCAAAATATCAAGACCAGTCCTAGGAGAGAAGATAGATTAGAGATAGGAATAGGTTAGAGATACACCAAATACATTACACTTCCATCCGATGGTCTGGGATTCAAGAGAGTGAGCAGCTAGTTCTACTCTCGCTTATATATCCAATGGCCCCCTTCTGGAGTCTCAATGCTCATTGGCTCTCTGGGCTAACTCTCTGATTGGTTCTTTGGCTAGCTCTTTGGTTCTTTGGCTAGCTCTTTGATTGGTTCTTTTCTGAAGTCAAACCTACTGGTGCCAGTCAGTCTCAAAGATTAATGAATCACTAGTTCTAACTAGGTCTGACATTAGTATGTTGATGACCCCTGGGGAGAAGGTGTCGTCTATTGGAACAAAGGGAGATTCAACTAGCACCTGGGGACACTCAATCTATGGATTAACAAACCAATGTCAAATCAAAAGGTCTACCTCATGGAGCATGTCATAAAAAAAAATATATATATATATATATATATATATATATATATATATATATATATATATATATAATATACACATACATATATATACATACACGTGCATATATATATATATATATATATATATATACATACACATACACACACATCCCCACACACACATTTCCTTGATATATATTTATACATCCGATGGGGCATGGCAATCCAATTCCATTTTAAATATAGTCGTTCAAAATCTCCAACACAGTACCAAAATACAGGAAACAAGCTACAAATTGTTGACACATTGGTACAACACCCCTGATAAACTCCACAGATGGAATGTTCTTAAATCAGAAGTTTGCTGGAGGTGAAACTCGGCTCAGGGCACTCTTTTGTGGCACCACCCCTAAATTATACCCTTCTGGAACGAAGTCCGGAGACTAATTCATAACATCACTGAAACCAAACTAATTTTAAACGCAGTCCGCTGCCTACTGCACTTAGCCAACTTCTCTTTTAAAAAATACAAGCACTCCTTGACAAAACATCTACTGAATGCTGCCAAATCACTGATTCCCCTGCACTGGATCTCGACCCAGGCCCCTTCCATCCCGGAATGGTTGAGCAAAGTAGGGGATATTTATGAGAGGGAAGATACCATAGCCCAAGACAAGGGCACTGTAGAAAAATTTCACGAAACCTGGCAACCCTGGTTGATTTTCAAATACTCTCAGGACTTTGAGAACGCCAGATACTTGCCTTGAATGATGACCCCCCAAAGATCTTAGTGTTCACCTAGCCCCGCCAACAGACATAGACAGCGCTCAGTTAGCAAGGTACCTGTCCTCTATACCTTATCTATTCCTGTATCCTTTTATCTTACCTTCTTTATTTCTCTCTTACCAAGCTCAACAATCACTGTTAAAGTGGATGCCGTTGATCGTAAATTTCCACTAAAAGTTATATCAGTCTAATGCTGGCCATACACTAGTCGAAAAATCGGCCGAACCCAATTTCATCATGTAATGGCCGATAAATCGTTCAGTGAACATAAATAAAAAAAAATTATGTTCGTTTTTTTACATATACCTAGTGCAGACAGGTCGGACGGGAAACACATTAACCTTTCAATTTATCGTTCGCTCAGCAGAAAATTTCCAAACTTGTCCTTCGTTTTTTCAGCTCAAAAACGTCCAAACAATTATCGATTTTGTGTCCATTAACTGGCCGAAAAATCGAACGAATGGTCTAATGACCGATTTTTCGTATAGTGTATGGCCAGCATTAGTTGAATGATGGGGCACTGATTAAGACTACATGAGGAAGTCCCTCTTCTTCTCTCTTTGAAATGTGCTCTGTTTATTATTCAGGAACATTAGTTCAATTTAAACAAACCCAGACTCTATACCGATGTTGTACTATGCTTTTATGGATGTAAAAGTTGTTACTTATGCAGTTGCATCTGCTTGTTGCAAAATGTGCACTTGTTCTTTATCCTTTCATTTTTCAATAAAAATCTTAATGATAAAAAAAAAAAAACATAATCCTGCCACTTTTATAAAACTCTGGTTAGGCCACATCTGAAGTACTCCGTCCAGTTCTGGTCACCAGAAGGGTTGGCTGGAACTGGAAAGCCCAAAGAAGGGAAATTTAATTAATAGAGATTTATAAACTTATAAATAGGGGCCTGGACAACCCCAATTACGAGGAACGACACTTGAGAGGAGACATGATAGCGATTTACAAATATCTCAATGGTGATCTTAGCATAGGAAAAAACGATTGTCTCGGGGAGTGTAAGAGGACATGGGGCCACACAATGAGATTGGAGAAGCGTTTTAACCTTAAACTGTCAAGGCAATAAGGCTGTGGAGCTCTCTTCCACAATTGGTGATGGCAGCGGGGAGTATGGATATTTTTAAATGACTCTTGAATGTGCATCTTAACCGCTTGCCGACCAGCCGCCGCAGTTGTACTGCGGCAACATGGCTCGGCTGCACGAATCGCCATCATGTTATGTCGGTAATATATTCAGCCCCCTGCTCGCCCACAGAGCCGCTGCGAGTGCCCGGCGGTCGCGATCAACGCTGGACTCTGGCGATCGATCAGGGCACACGAGAACCGGGGTGTGTGTGTGTGTGTGTGTGTGTGTGTGTGTGTGTGTGTGTGTGTAAACACAGTTTTCGGTTCTCTGTGGGGGGAGGACAGAGTATGAACAGCGATCTGTCATCTCCCCTGCACAGTCCCCTCCCCCCCTTCAGTTAGAACACACTCTAGGGAACACATTTAATCCCTTGATCGCCCTCTAGTGTTAACCCCTTCACTGCCAGTGAAATTTTTACAGTAATTCAATGCATTTTCATAGCACTGATCGCTGTATTAATGCGAATGGTCCCAAAATTGTGTCAAAATTGTCCGACATGTCCACCATAATGTCACAGTCCCGATTAAAAATCTCTGCCATTACTAGAAAAAAAAAGAAAATGCATAAAACTATCCCCTATTTTGTAGATGCTATAACTTTTGTGCAAACCAGTCAAAGGCTTAGTGCTTTTTTTTTAACAAAAATATGTAGAAGAATACATATCGGCCTAAACTGAGGAAAAATATTTTTTTTTTCTATATTTTTGGGGATATTTATTACAGATATTTTTTTTTTTTTTTTTTTTTAATTGTCGCTCTTTTTTTGTTTTATAGCGCAAAAAAAAGAGGCGATCAAGTACCACCAAAAGAAAGCTCTATTTGTGGGGGGAAAAAAAAGGATGTCAATTTTATTTGGGTGCAACGTCGCACGACCGCACAATTGTCAGTTAAAGCGACTAAGTGCCGAATTGCAAAAAGTGCTCTGGTCAGGAAGGGGGTAACATCTTCCAGGGCTGAAGTGGTTAAAGAGCACAACATACAAGTATATGGGAAATAATTAGACACTGACACCCTACACAGGTTCAACTGGAGGGACTATTGTCTTTATTCAACCTTACCTACTATGTAACTTTAAAGGCTAAGTTAACCTTTTTTTTTTAATCCAGTATACCAATATACCATTAATGTACCTCTGTTGCACAAAAATACAAGCTTGCAAACTACAGCCACAGATGAGCTTGTTTTCAAAATCTGATTCCAAAAATTCCTGGTATACAGACAGGACACACAGGTCAGACAAGACCGTATGACCCAGGAAGGAGTTTACCAGCTGACCTCACTAGCACACCTTCACCCATCAACTGAGTTTTCACAGCACCCCCAACATTCCTCAATGCATGCATTTGCTTCCCCAGCGTCCCTTTAGACAGGCTCAGGCTGCAAGCTCAACTCAATGGGGCCACACGCAGCCCACAGGCAGGCCCGTCATCAGGGGGTACAGCCGTTACAACTGTAAGGGGGTCCGGGGCCCGCCCGGGCCAAGAGAAGGCAGGGTGGGTGAAGGGGATCCCAGACCAAAATGTATTAAGCCACATGTCTTGGGTAAAAAAAAAAAAAAATGAAAGTGTATATTGGTTTCACGCAAAAGTTATAGCGTCTACAAACTATGGTACATTTTCTGGAACTTACACAACTTTTAGTTTGACTGTCTATCTTATTTCTTGAGTTGCTAAAATGGCAGGACAGTACAATGACCATTTTGGAAAGTAGACACCCCAAGGAAATTTCTGAGAGGCATGTTGAGCCCATTGAATATTTTATTTTTTTGTCAAGTGATTGAAAAATTACAAAAATACAAATTATATATTGCTCACACGTTACATTGGTATATGTAGAATTACACCCCAAAATACATTCTGCTGCTTCTCCAGAGTACGGGGTATACATGTGAGACTTTTTGGGAGCCTAGCCACGTACAGGACCCCGAAAACCAATCGCCGCCTTCAGGATTACTAAGGGCGTACATTTTTATTTCACGCCTCTCTACCTATCAGTTTCGGAGGCCATAAAATGGCAAGATAGCACAAACCCCCCCAAATGACGCCATTTTGTGAAGTTGACATCCCAAGCTATTTGCAAGGCATGTTGAGTCCATGGAATATTTTGAATTTTGTCACAAGTTTCAGGGAATATTACATATTTTTTTTTTTTCTTACAAAGTTGTCACTAAATTATATATTGTTCAAACATGGCATGGATATTTGTGGAATTACACCCCAAAATACATTCTGCTGCTTCTCCTGAGTACAGGGATACCACATGTGAGACTTTTTGGCAGTCTAGCTGTGTACAGGACCCCGAAAACCAATCACCTCCTTTAGGATTTCAAAGGGCTTACATTTTTGATTTCACTCCTCACTGCCTATCAGTTTCGGAGGTCATGAAATGCCAAGATAGCACAACCCCCCCCCCCCCCCAAATGACCCCATTATGGAAAGTAGACACCCCAAGCTATTTGCTGAGAGGCATGGTGAGTATTTTGCAGCTCTCATTTGTTTTTGGAAATTAAGATGGAAAAATAATTTTTTTATTTTTTCTTCATAACTTTGTGACAAAAAGCGAGATCTGCAAAATACTGCAACACACATCACCCATTCTTCTAACCACTTGAAGACTAAGCCCTTTCTGAGACGTTTTTGTTTACATGAAAAAAAAATGTTTTCCCTCTTTCGTCTTTCAGGACAGCACACGAGAGACCTAGGCTCCTCCCTTCTCAGGAAACTCCGCCTCCACCAGAGTTTTAAACCTAGCCATCCATTCAGCCCGTCAGTTTTGGTGTTTCTTCCGGAGGGGAGACACTGCTGAGGAACCAGGGCCATTTTTCAGCTGGGGAGGCTGAGGTCAGTTTTTCCTGAGAGGGAGATACTGATCTCTCAAATACACGGCAGCTGGGCAAGGGAGTCCTTGGTCTGCTTAGTGCAGTAAACGCACCTTGTCCTCCCTTGGGGAAGTTTCGAGGCCAGGGCGCTCGCTTTCCGGTACCTTGGGGAAAGGTGGGGGCGGATAGTGCAGCATTCCCCTCGCTTTGTGGCGGCCAGCATGGAGCTCGAGGCTGGGCTGGACGGCGGGTGACGTCAGTTCCGGCGGGGGAGTGCACTTCAGTTCGACCTGCGGCTTATGGTTCCAGCCGCGGGACGTAAAATGAGCGGTGTGACGGCTGGTGGAGGCTCCGTTCAGCTGTCGTGTCAGCACAAGGAGCAACTAAGGTGGACCACGTTCGTTTCTGGCCTGAAGGGATGTCTGAAACGGATGCTTCCCGATCGGTGCCGGGTGACGCCATCACCAGCCACTCTAAGGTAAGTGGAACCCTGGGGTGGTGTTCCCTTATCTTCCCGTTTAGCTCCACGGGTGAACCCCTTTTTTGGTGGTCAGGGGGGAGGAGATGTACTTCTGGGACCCTGGTAGTGGTTGGTCCTGGGGCGGTGCACTTCTGGTGTCAGTGCGGTCGGTTTTGTTTGTGCTGGCAGATTGTGATGCTGTGGGTTTTTTTGTCGTTGCAGGGCAAGGCCACTGAAAAATCTAGGTCCCCACACAACACCAAGAGGAAATGCCCATCATGTAGGAGTACTTTGGGGAATCTTGGCCCAAAGTTCTGTGTAGGGAATGTATTGAGGGGTTGGTTAAGGAACATTATGCAGAGCTGTGTTCTGACTTGGCAGCGTCCGTTAAGAAGTTTTCCAGCTCCTTCCAATCTTTTAAAACGCTGTTTGAAAGCTTTCAACCCCCACAACCCCCAGCTAATCCTCGGCCAGCGCAGGATGCCGCACCTGGTCCTTCAGCAGGTCACTCTATCAGTGAAGGGTTACCTGGGGGCTCCAGAAAGTCTTTTAAAGGGTGAGCCTGACGGCACGTCCTCACGGGAGACGGAAGGAGAGAATGGGGATAGTGAGTCCATTCGAACCTCCAGATACAAACTCTCCCTGGAACAGGTGGAAGAGCTCTTGGGAGCCATCCACACAACTCTAGGTATACAAGAGGAGAAAAAAAATCTATCTCTCTCCATGATCAAATGTATGAAGGTCTTGGAGAGCATAAGAGGAGGGTCTTCCCGGTCCATGAGGTTCTGATTGACACTATCAAAAAGGAATGGCGAGACCCAGAAAGGAAGCCTTTCTTTTCCATAGCGCTAAAGCGCAGATTCCCCTTTTCAGTGGAGGAAGCGGCTGTGTGGAACAAGTCGCCTAGACTGGATGCAGCTTTTTCTCAGGTATCCAGAAAAACAGACTTGGCTTTTGAAGATGTGGGGGTTCTATCAGACCCCATTGACAAGAGGATAGATTCCCTCCTCAAAAATACTTGGGATTCCTCCTTAGGGAATCTTAAGCCTGCCATGGCTGTCACAGTGGTGGCGCGTAACACGGAGCACTGGCTAACACATAAAAAAGCACATAATGAGGCTGGGACCGCAAATGAGACAATTATCTCCTCCTTCCCAATGCTTTTAAAAGGGGTCGCATACATTGCGGATGCCTCAGCATAGTCGGTCGGCATGTCTGCTAGATCCTCTGCGTTGGCCAATTTAGCCAGGAGAGCTCTCTGGCTAAAAACCTGGCAAGGGGACTGCATCAAAGTCAAAGCTCTGTGGAGTCCCTTTCACGGGGGATTTACTGTTTGGTCCGGACCTGGAGGCTGTCCTTGATCGAACAGCAGATAAAAATAAGGCCTTTCCCTTAAAGAAAAAGTTGGGGGAAAAATCTAAAAAGAAGACTCGTCCGTGGCAAAAGAAGTCTAATTTTCCGAGGATGGAGTCTCAGAAGAGAGTCTGGATCAACAAGGGCAGAGGGCAGGGGGGGGGGGGATTTTTCGCCCTCCTGAACAGCCCCAAAAGTCCCAATGACAGGTTAACCCCAGTGGGAGGAAGACAGTGGGAGTCGGTTACCTCCAATCCGTTCATACTAGGGATTGGGTACAGACTGGAATTCTCAAGCCCCCCCCCCCCCCCACACACACAGGCTGCTAATCACAGATTTGCCAAAGTGTGCGGAAAAGTCGGCAGCTCTACTGGCCTCACTAGAGGATCTGGAACAGCAGGATGTAGTGTCACGGGTCCCACCTGCGGAGATGGGCAGAGGTTTTTTTTCCCACATTTTTGTGGTTCAGAAGCCTTCAGGGAAGTTCAGGCTCATCCTCAACTTGAAACCTCTGAATCTATCAATCTCCTACAAGAGGTTCCAGATGGATTACATTTTCTCTGTGAAAACACTGCTTCCTCCGAATTGCGACATGGAGTCCATAGACCTAAGGGACGCCTATCTGCACGTTCCGATTGCAGAGGACAATCAGATTCCTCAGACTGGCAGTAAGGTCGGGGACGTAAATAGTACATCTTCAATTTCAAGCCCTCCCCTTTGGGCTATCCTCTTCTCCCCGGATATTCACCAAGGTGATGGTGGAGGCTCTGGCTTTTCTGCGACTCCGGGGAATCTCAGTGGTCGCATACCTGGATGACCTGCTCCTTCACCGGAGCAGCTGGTTCAGGATTTACAGGTAGCAAGGAGTGTGTTGGAACATCTGGGTGGGCTCCTAAATTGTGAGAAATACAACCTGGTTCCATCCCAGAGTTGCGTTCTAGGTTATGTTCTGGACTCAACTCAGCAGCGAGTTTTCCTTTCAGAAGAGAAAATTTGCAAAGTAGACAAAGCTTTGGCAGTCCTACAGGGCAATCAACAAATATCCATAAGAAAGGCCATGTCGGCTTTGGGTCTACTGACGTCTGCCCTCCCAGCCGTAAGGTGGGCAGGATTGCATTTCCGCCCTCTACAGCTGTTCAGGAGGTTTGGTACCGCACCCAGAGAGCCCTGGAGTCCTTGGTTCTCATTCCAATATGGGTAAAGCGGTCCTTGTGGTGGTGGAGGAAGGCAGCAAATCTATCACAGGGCCTAGAATGGGTACTACCAGTGTCCAAGGTCGTCGCAACAGATGCAAGCGGCACGGGCTGGGGAGCACACCTGGGGATGAGTCTGGTGCAAGGATCTTGGAATATCAAGGACGCGGGAAAGTCCTTGAACTGGAGAGAGCTGAAAGCCATTTCCCTGGCTCTGAGTTTTTCAACAGGAGCTCCAGGGACATCAGATCCAGGTCCGCGCAGACAATTCCTCAGCAGTTGCTTACATCAACTGACAGGGGGGTACCAGAAGCAGTTTCCTTTGGGCTCTGGCGGAAATAATATTCAGCTGGGCCGAGGTCACAGTGCTATCACTATCCGCAGTACACCTGAAGGGGGAGTTAAATCAGATGGCAGACTTCCTCAGCAGGAGGAAGCTGAGGGAGAGCGACTGGGTCCTGAGTCAAGTCATCTACAGGATGATTGTCCAGAAGTGGGGGGTCCCATGTGTGGACCTTTTCGCTACGAGGGAGAATGCAAAAACTCCCCTCTTCTCGCTGAACCAGTGGGACGGTTCCAAAAGTGGCTCAAAATTTCATAGGAGCCAGGAAATCTGTCTACCCATTTTTTGTTCAAATCCTGTGAGGGAATAGGAGCACAAATTCAACAGGTTAGATGTCAGGAGAGGTGTATTGAAATACTTGGCGGTTACGGATCAATTTAAGAGATCCGATTCCTTTTTTGTTTTTTTCTGGGGCTAGGGAGGGGTCAAAAGCTTCCAGAAATACTACAGGGGGTCCCTGGGTTACAAACAATATAGGGACTGTAGGTTTGTTCTTAAGTTGTATCTGTTTGTAAGTCGGAACATGTACATTTTTTAAGTGTAGCTCTAGCCAAAAAATATATTTTTACGTTTTTTAGATAACCCTTCTCTAGGTTATCACCCCTGTAACATTTGTTTTGCTGTCTGTGCCCCTGTTCAGAAGTTTTCACCTTACCTTCTGTCCCAATGACAATTGGCTCTTGAAAATTTTGGGTTGTTAGGGAAGCATGGACTGGTGATAAAGCATCAGTGGATACACCTTTTTCCCATATTAACAGGAGTGAATTTCCCTTCCTAGGGGTGGATTTCCTCTCACTTCCTGTTGTCTCCCTTCGTTTGTAAGTAGGAGTCGTTTGTAAGTCGAATGTTTGTAAGTAGGGGACCCCCTGTATAGCTAGGTGGTTGAGGTTGGCTATCAGTCAGGCCTATTTAGCAAAAGGGGTGGAGGTACCGGAAGGTATTAGGGCTCATTCCACTAGGGCCATGGCAACATCGCAAGCAGAGTGGGCTGGTGCTACACCCGAAAAGATCTGCAGAGCAGCAACGTGGTCAAGTTTTAATATTACAGATTGGACTTGTCTGCCCAGGACCAGGCCTTTGGGCGTAAAGTCCTGCAAGCAGTAGTCCCACCCTAGGGTAAGTGCTCGCTTATCCTCAAGTGTGCTGTCCTGAAAGACGAAAGAGCGAAAATGTAAGTTATGTACCGGTAACTTTTTTTCCAAGAGTCCTTCAGGACAGCACAGGTACCCACCCAAATGTTTTGCCACCAGGACGCGAGAACATCAGGAGTATGAAAGTTGGTATGATGTGTTCTTGTGTCTCTCTAGACTGGCCGGAGGTTCTCGTGAAAAAACTGACGTGCTGAAGGGATGGCGTGGCTTAAAACTCTGGTGGAGGCAATGTTTCCTGAGAAGGAAGGAGCTGATGTGTCTCAAGTGTGCTGTCCTAAAAAAGACTCTTGGAAAAAACGTTACCGGTATGTAACTTAAATTTTTTTTTTGCTAGAAAATTACTTTGAACCTCCAATATTTTTTTTTTTTTTTTCAAGCAAAGGCCATACAGATTAAAATGGTGGGTGTTGCAATTAATTTTTTTCACACAGTATTTGCACAGCGATTTAACCAACGCAATTTTTTGGGGGAAAAAAACACATTTTTTTTTTAGATTTTAATGCGCTAAAACACACTATATTGCCCAAATGTTTGGTAAACTATAAAAGATGATCTTTTAGGCCGAGTACATAGATACCAAACACGACATGCTTTAACCACTTCCCACCCGGCCAATGTACATATACGGCCGGGTGGGAGCTGTCTACTTCTGAATGGACGTTCCGGAACGTCCTTCAGAAGTAGAGGGCTCGCTCGCGCGTGCCGGTGCAGCGGCGCGATCCCGATGCGGCCGTGTCACCCGGACACGGCGCCTCTCAGATCGCCAGGAGGGCTCGGTGATTGGCCCTCCTGATCACATGACGGCCGTGTCAAATCACAGCCGTCATGTGATGTAAACAAACAGCCGGTTGCTAGGCAATCGGCCCTCCTCTCCTCACACGGAAGTCGTCGGTGAGGAGAGCGGATCGCTGCAGCCGGCTGGTGATCAGTGAGTATTAACAGTTTTTTACTCACTGATCACCAGTGTAGTGTCCCCTACAGTAAAACACACATGTCCCCACAGTAAAACACACATGTCCCCAAAACACACATGTCCCCAAATAATAAAAACACATGTCCCTCACATATGTCCCAGTAAAATAACATTTGCCAATGATTATCTGCACACATGTCCGTGATCACCTGCACACCCCTTTTACATGATCATTTGCGTACATATGTCCGTGATCACGCGAACCAATTATTATACACTTAACAGAATTTTTTTTACAAAAAACATGTAGCAGAATACATTTTGGCTTAAATTTATGTCAAAATTTGATTTTATTGGATTTCTTTTAAAAAAGAAAGGAGAAAATATTGTGTTTTTTTTTCAAAATTTCCGCTATGTTTTCGCTTATATCGCAAAAAATAAAAACCGGAGTCGCGAATAAATACCACCAAACTAAAGCTCTATTTGTGCGAACAAAATGATAAAAAATTCATTTGGTTACAGCATTGCATGACCGCGCAATTGTCACTGAAAGTGCGAGAGCACTGAAAGCTGAAAATTGGTCTGGGCAGGAAGGGTGTTTAAGTGCACAGTAAGCAAGTGGTTAAAATTGCGTACAACCATGCAGCGTCGACAAACTACATACATTTTTAAAAGCCTTTAAATGCCTTTGTTTACATATGACACGAGACTGATGCTTGCATTCGCCTTTGCGTGCAAGCACGTAGAGACAGGGGTGCTTTTTATTTTTTTTATTTTGCTTTTTATTTATTTTTTATTCTCACAGGGAATGTAAATATCCCCTATGATAGCAATAGGTAGTGACAGGTACTCCTTTTTTTTTTTTAAACAAAATGGGCTCTATTGGACTCTAGATCGCTCCTCTGCCCTCAAAGCATCTGACCACACACAATATCAGTGTGATAAGATGCTTTCCAAATTTCCCAATGGTGCTGTTTATATCAGGCGAAACCGAAGTCATGAAATGCTCGTAGCTTCCGGTTTCTGAGGCCATAGAGATGATTGGAGCTGTTTTGGTCTCCAATCAGCTCTATGGAGCTCTATGGAACCAACAGCTGCATTCTCGGATTTCCTGGTGGGACAGGAGAGCCTAAGAATAGCATGAAAGATGGTGGGATGGGGGGGCATTCACTCCCACTGCTTGTAAAAGCAGTCTAGCTGCTAATTAGCCACTAGGATTGCTTTTACATGAAAGCCAACCGCTGGCTGAAAAGAACAATACCAAGATGATACCTAAATCTGCAGGCATCATTCTGGTATAACCACTCAAAATCCAACAACATACCAGTACGTTGCTGGTCCTTGTTGGGCATATATTGTATTTTTTTTATTTTTTTTTTTTAATGCACCCTGTCGGCTGCATGAAAGAGATTTATCGATGGGTATGCCCACCGTTGGAATATTGCCCTGCATCCACCCACTTCTAATGATGGGCATACATGCACCATTTTTTTTTTTTAAACTGTGGTGGTGAAATCGCCTCCTACAGCACTGGAGTCACGGCATTGCTGTCAGAATAAATAAACCTGTGCTGCAGCTGAATGGTGTACCTGCAAAGCAAATAATGGTTAACAAAAAACAAAGTAACGTTGCAGTATAACAGCAAGACATATACCATACCCACAAATAGGATCAGTAGTCAGTGGATCATCCCACTATCTTCTTCGCTTATTGCTTAGACTTATCCCCTTCATCCTGGAAGGAGATACAGCAGCAGTAGTTGGAACAATCATCAATTCCTGACTCGACTACGAAAATTCCATCTACCTAGGACTTCCCAACTACCAAATTGCACATCTACAAATCGTCCAGAACTTAGCAGCCAGACTGGTAACTGGAAAAAAAAACCTGGGAATCAATTTCTCCGACCCTGAGCACCCTCCATTGGCTAGCTGTGAAGGACTGGGTTACATTTAAAACTCAGTCACAAATGTACACAAGGAAAAGCCCTGCAATACCTCTGCGACAAAATAAAGCACTACACCCCAGGTTGCACTTTCCGGTCAACTAACCAGAACCTCCTCCACATCCTCAAGACCCATTATAAATTAAAAGGCGAACAAAGGTTCGCAGTCCATGGACCACGGCTATGGAACACTCTACCACCGGACATCCGCTCGGAAGAAAACCATCTGGCCTTCAGGAAGAAGCTCAAGACCCATCTCTTCTGAAGACCCAGATGGACACTGGCAGCAAAAGCGCCTTGAGGCGATTTAGTTTGCATATGTAGCACTATACAAGTTATTAATTTGTTCATTCATTTAAAGCAAATACAATAAAACACAGTAAAAATAAAACATTGCAGTTATAAAATACTGGAGCAAAAGGGAGAGAATAATAGAGCGAGAACATATTTTTGTTTTTTTGCACTTTTATTTTAACTGTAAACATTCCAGATTAGGGTCTCGCAAAATGTGATGGCCATCTCATCTTAGAAGACCCTGTGTAAGTGTGCCCTAGGACTGTGCAGTGCTGTACCCTATGCTAATACTCCACTAGTGTGTGGTAGCAACGGAAACAGTCACCCATGCAGAGACCAGGTTGGTCAGGACAGGAGGGACAATAAAAGCGGGTGTCATGCCTATATCCGCGTTTTCTGCAGACACAACATCTTCTTTGGGGTGTTCTTTGGGTAGGGGTACCAGGGAGGACATACGGAAAATGCCTCTCATGCAGGCGCCTCACTGCATTTGGATTGGAAAGGTGGGGCACAGCAACGTCTGGAAACAGGCTGTGATCTCTTCCTGGAATTTTATGAAGTATCCAGTTCGTCCTGACGCTTTGTATAGCACATAAGCGTTCAGCAGAGCCAATGGGAATAAATATACAGACACTTTTTTATACCAGCGTCTGGCCTTATGGGCAATTAAGTACGGCGCCATCCTCTGGTCATTGAAGTCCACACCTCCCATATTAAGGTTGTATTCATGGACACAGAGGGGCTTCACAACAACACCAGTCGCTGTTGGAATTTCTACTGTCATATCTGTGTGAAAGGAGGACAGAACAAAAACATTCCGTGTAACCCTCCACTTCACTGCAAGCAAATTATTAAATTTCAAGCAGGCTCTCTCCTCCCCTCTAAGTTGGGAATCTACAATCTGTTAGATTGCCCGGCGATTAGATTGCACGGTGCCACATGCGCCAACTCCACAATCAAAAAGGTGACTTAAAAGTGGCACGCTTGTGTAATAATTGTCCACGTACAAGTGGTACCCCTTTCTGAATAAGGTTGACTCCAAGTCCCAAACAATCTTGCCAGTGCTCCCTATGTAGTCTGGGCAGTTGTGGGGCTCCACGTGACTATCTTTTCCCTCATAAACCATAAAACTATATGTATAGCCTGTTGCCCTGTCACAGAGCTTATACAACTTGACCCCATATCGGGCACACTTGCTGGGGAGATAATGTTTGAAAGTGGCCAGAAAATTTAATCAGGGACTCATTAACGCAGACAACTTGATCGCGAATAAACAAGGCTGCAAACTGTTGGTTGAAGCGATTTACGAGGGGCTAAATTTTGTAGGGTCGACTGTATCCAGGGTCAACCAGAGGATGACAGAGTTCATTGTCATTAAAATGCATGAACGGCAAGATCTGCTCGTAACGCGTCCTGGTCATGGAAGCAGAGAACTCGGGCATATGGTGAATTTGGTCAGTGGACCAATATGATCGTTGTGCACATTTTTTAGTAATGCCCATGAGGAGAGGTAGGCCCAGAAAGGTCTTAAATTCAGAAACCTTAATGGGTTTCCTTTTCAATAGTTTTTTATTGAAAATTAGCATTAGAACATAGCGTACGTAAGTGACATTGCAGGTTCTCGAAGATAATGGCTGTAAGGTTACAATGAAAGCCTTATAGGTAGTAACAGTAATACAAGCAATAAAAAACAATAACGTTACCTGGGTATATATAATAAAAGGGATTTTGCGCTTAAGGTAAAAGCATACACTTAAAAGTGATAACCATAAAAAAGGTAAAGTGAATATTCAAAACTTATTAATCCGTGTGATAAATGGCAATCCGTGGGGTTACAGACGTAGTGCCCCACGTGATAAATAAAATATATAGTAGAAAGGTCCAATGAAATTAAATACATGAATAAAAAACCACATGTGGGTAAACCTGACACAATTTAAAGTTTGTGCCAAAATGGGTGTTAATGATGGAGTCCTTGACGGTATAGATAAACAGTCTCTATTAGATATATACGTGCAATCTTGTATATAGCACTCTTCTAATATTTGTTCCTGAGGGGTATGAGATAACAGGCAAATATAATCCTCAAATGTGCTCCCAGAACTCTCACCTCAGATCTTCTTTATACACTGCAAATATATCCACACTCCTGGGCTGAATTTTCTCCTCTGTTAATCCTCCATGCTTCTTAGTGCCTCCTTAAGGTGAGATATACCTTTTAAATTAGCAGGAACTGGCCATCTAAAAACGGTACTCAAACTCACCAGAAAAGAGGGGGGTGGAGGAAAAAAGGGCTTCCATAGTGTAGTATATTAATATAATTAAATGTTTGTTAAAAATAAGATTGCTCCCTTACACAATATTAAAAAATGATAAGCAAAGAACAATGGCGATCAAACGCCAGTCTCACTGCACTTCCGGTATTGCGCGTTGGATTTCAAATTCAACTTACCTGGGTATGTATTTTCTATATTATAGGGAGTACACCTCCTACTGCTCATTGTGGAAGTCACACCCCTATAAATGCATATGTCCCAGGCTAGCCATGGAAAATCTTTTTACTTGGTTTCCAGACATATTAAACACTAGGGATGAGCCGAACACCCCGGGTTCGGTTCGCACCAGAACCCGCGAACGGACCTAAAGTCCGTGTGAACTTAAGAACCCTATTAGTTACAACGGACACGAACGTTCGAAATCAAAAGTGCTAATTTTAAAGGCTAATATGCATGTTATTGTCATAAAAAGTGTTTGGGGACCTGGGTCCTGCCCCAGGGGACATGTATTAATGCAAATTTTATTTTTTTAAAACTAACGTTTTTTCAGGAGCAGTGATTTTAATAATGCTTAAAGTGAAACAATAAAAGTGTAATATTCCTTTAAATTTCATACCTGGGGGGTGTCTATAGTATGCCTGTGAAGGGGCGCATGTTTCCCGTGCTTATAACTGTCCCTGCACAAAGTGTCATTTTTGCAGGAAAAAAAGCTATTTAAAATCACTCAGGGCTAATGAATTGTCGGCTCCCGTAACAGAGAACAGTCATTCATTGAAAGTCATTGATTAAAAAAAAAGTCATTGATAAAAACAATTTTTAAAAAAAGTGTGGGGGGTCCCCCCAAATTCAATTACCAGGCCCTTCAGGTCTGCTATGGATATTAAGGGGAACCCCGGCCAAAAAAAATAAAAATAACGGCGTGTGGTCCCCCTAAATATCCATACCAGACCCTTATCCGAGCACGCAACCTGGCAGGGCGCAGGAAAAGAGGGGGGGACGAGAGCACCCCCCCCTCCTGAACCGTACCAGGCCACATGCCCTCAACATTGGGAGGATGCTTTGGGGTCCCCCCCAAAGCACCTTGTCCCCATGTTGATGAGGACAAGGGCCTTGTCCCCACAACCCTGGCCATTGGTTGTGTGGGTCTGCGGGCGGGGGGCTTATCAGAATCTGGAAGCCCCCTTTAACAAGGGGACCCCCAGATCCCGCCCCCCCCCCAGTGTGAAGTGATTACCATTTCACCAAAAAAAGTGTCAAAAATTGTAAAAATGACAGGAGACAGTCTTTGACAATTCCTTTATTAAAATCTTCTTTCTTCTTCTTCTCTTCTTCCTTCTTCCTTCTTCCTTCAGTTTCTTCGTCTTCTCCTTCCGGCATCTTCTTCCATCTTCTTCTTCCTACGATCCTTCTTGCATCCTGCCTGTGGCCAATTATGGCTCTCCTCGCCACTGGCTCTATGATTGGCCAAGCATGCGGGGTCACAGTGCATGCTTGGCCAATCATCAGCCAGCAATGCACTGCGACTGGCGCAGTGCATTGCGCGCCGCTCGCATCACACAAATTTGATGCGAGCGGCCCAAATAGTTCTGGGCTCGCCGAGCGGGCGAACATGGGTTTGAATCGAACACCGGGCCCATCCCTATTAAACACCAACAGAGCAATCACAGTGATACTACAATGCGCACAGTTGAGGAGTTATTTTACATAACGCAGTGAATTTAAACATTGAAGTAAAAAAAATATATGCAAGATTAAAAAAATAAAAGGTAACAAAGTAAATTAACATAGACACCATACAATACCACGATCTCAAAGGTGCAAAGGTTGCACGCACACATATCCCCTGAACTAGATGTTCTTTAGTGGGAATTCACAGAGCCAGGAATTCCAGTTATCATAACATTTTTGAGTAGCCTCCTGACCAAAGGCCAATGTTTGTTTGTTTTTTTCAAATTGAGCAGAGTTCTGTACCTTCTAAATTTGCTTGACACATTAGGGGGTTTGTTTTTTATTTCCAGAGGGATGCTATGCTGCAGTAAGGATTTGAATGATTAGGAAGCGGAATTGTTTGGGAACATTTACCAGTTTCTGGTGGAGGGGGCCATCTCTGATAGTGGGGAAATGAAGAAACCAGTAACCCTAGACAACAAGGAAAAAATTCCATTCCAGAAACTACGCAAGCACCCTCGCTAACTTTGGGAATCGGCAGTGGGGAAAATTTTGGATAGCCTATAGGGAACAAGGTAACTTCTATTTGCTATTTTCAGAAAGTTATCCCAATGATTAACACATTTTGAGGCTTGAAAGGTAGTCCCTTTGGCATGTTTCCAGTCCTGGAGACAGAGTGAGGTTCCTAAGTCCTTCTCCCATGCCAGCATGTGAGCTGCCTTGGTACTTTCCTCTTTAGATTGTAAGTGGGCATAGAAACGTGAGATACCTCCCTTCTTATGTGGCCTATCCTGTAGTTCCTGCCATGTCTCTCTATTAACTGCAATAGATTTTATATTCCTTTTCTTGAGTAGATGCCTGACTTGGAGGGCTTCATAGTGGTTATATGTCGGGTGTGTCATATCTATGTATTTGATGTAAGATAACCCACGGGAAGGCCAAGGAAGTACTTTTAGGGATGGAATTATGTACTCAAAGACTGGGGTATTAATGTGGAGAAGATCCCTTTTGTTAACTTGTCTCTGGGTCAAGTTTCAGGTGTGCACTGATCGGGCATGTGTATTGGTAGGCCAGTTCTACAGGCCAGTTCTACAGGCCAGTAATAAGGACGTTTGTATATATGTAAATGCAGCGCTTGGACCCCAAATACTCCCTTTAGAGAGAATTCTTACTCAAATGAGTTTGGGTTTAAAGAAAAACTGATTTTGGCGTGATGCCAACCTCTAGTACCATAAATATGTATAAATATGTATAAATATGCAGTGCTGAACCTTGTAAAAGATACATAAAATATATAGACTTTTTCGATAAAAATAGTGAGACTGTGATTAAAATCGGTGAGGATAAAATCAAATTGTTGAAATGTTGTTATACTGTGAAAAGATATCGTGAGTAAAACGAAAGTTCATAAAACTCTGTATCTGTTAAAATCGTGGGTGCTGAGTGAAAAGCGAACTATACATAAAAGTGTATAGAGGTGAAGTCCATATCGTTAATTGGTGATCAGGTGAAATAACACTTGTGGCAATAGGTGACTTCGTTCGGTGTAATAGTGACGGCTTGTCTGATGGCTCTCGGGCCAAATGGAGTAAGGCTTACCGGATAGATTGGACCTGAAAAGGCTTATGCCTTACAAGTCGCAAAAGCTTAAAACGTTTAGGGACTGGCAACTCTCAGCTCCTCATGATGTCTCCAGAACTCTCTCGGGTAGCAGGAGGGTGGGTATCAGATGGGGAAGGGTGAGCGTCAGAAATCCACGTTTTCAAGTATGTTGTGTGGTCATATTGAAAGGAAGAACTTACATAGCGTAATACCGTTGAGAAACGTTTTTAATGTTTAAGAAAACAGTTTAAAAACACTCACATTTAGATGGTTAAAAACAGGCCTGTTTTAAAATTGGAGATTGGCGTGGTGCTGTCCTTGTAGTCCACCCGACGCGTTTCGTCCGCATAGACGTCGTCTGGGGTATCTGGTATAATACCCCAGACGACGTCTATGCGGACGAAACGCGTCGGGTGGACTACAAGGACAGCACCACGCCAATCTCCAATTTTAAAACAGGCCTGTTTTTAACCATCTAAATGTGAGTGTTTTTAAACTGTTTTCTTAAACATTAAAAACGTTTCTCAACGGTATTACGCTATGTAAGTTCTTCCTTTCAATATGACCACACAACATACTTGAAAACGTGGATTTCTGACGCTCACCCTTCCCCATCTGATACCCACCCTCCTGCTACCCGAGAGAGTTCTGGAGACATCATGAGGAGCTGAGAGTTGCCAGTCCCTAAACGTTTTAAGCTTTTGCGACTTGTAAGGCATAAGCCTTTTCAGGTCCAATCTATCCGGTAAGCCTTACTCCATTTGGCCCGAGAGCCATCAGACAAGCCGTCACTATTACACCGAACGAAGTCACCTATTGCCACAAGTGTTATTTCACCTGATCACCAATTAACGATATGGACTTCACCGCTATACACTTTTATGTATAGTTCTCTTTTCACTCAGCACCCACGATTTTAACAGATACAGAGTTTTATGAACTTTCGTTTTACTCACGATATCTTTTCACAGTATAACAACATTTCAACAATTTGATTTTATCCTCACCGATTTTAATCACAGTCTTACTATTTTTATCGAAAAAGTCTATATATTTTATGTATCTTTTACAAGGTTCAGCACTGCATATTTATACATATTTATGGTACTAGAGGTTGGCATCACGCCCAAAATCTGTTTTTCTTTAAACCCAAACTCATTTGAGTAAGAATTCTCTCTAAAGGGAGTATTTGGGGTCCAAGCGCTGCATTTACATATATACAAATTTCCTACCACCGATAGTCTTTCGGCAATGCCAGCAGCTTCAGTCATTTAAACCTATATATAGCGCAGTATCCACTTCCCTCTTTCAGTAATAAGGACGGAAGGTCTGAAGATGCCGTTGAAACTTTTTCTAGTTCAACCCAATGTCTATCAGAAGTCTGGTCAAACCAAGCATGGAGTTCCATTAGTGCTGCAGTATGATAGTGTTCTAGTTCTGGGAAACCTACCCCCATTCTGTTTTTGTTTCAAAAGAGTCGAGAAAGGGATTTTGGGGACTTTCCCTTGCCAAATGAACTGTTTAAGCAGGGTGTTAATTTTTTTTAAAGAAACTAGTTGGTATCATGATGGGGAGTGTCCTAAAAAGATTTATGATCTTGGTAAGAATTAGCATCTTGAATGCCACTATGCGTCCTAACCAATTCAATTCAAATTTTGCTATGCGTTGGGTGTCTTGGGAGATGGTATGTAGGAGTGGGTGAAAATTGGCTTTGTATGTGTTGGCAGTGGGGGTTGTCAGGACTGTGCCTAAATAGTGTGGATTTGTCCAGAGTAGCATGCATGTAGCCCCAATGCACCCTATCAAGCGCCTTTTCGGCGTCCAGCGCCAAAAAATGTTGGCGTTTTTCTTAATTCTGCAATGCGGATAAGATCAGTCATGCGGCAACTCTCATGACTAAGTAACGTAGGAGCCTAAGTGACGTCATCCGTTCGTTTGAACAGCGAGACTGTGAAAAGAGAAAATTTTCCAGCTGACTGTCTTCTCCCTGCTGTTGCCGCACTGTGTCTAGTAGCGATTTGTGAGTACAAACATTGGGGATTACCTAATGAAGGTCCCTGTATCGTAGCAATATCACACTATTGTGTTTCCTTTCTCTCCTGGTTTATGTCACACATGCTGAGCACATAGGAGGAAAAAGCAGGTTGAGGAAACGAGAAACACCGGGTGATCAGCACAGCATCCCTCAGAAGCGCCGGCAGGCATATGCAATGAACTATACATGTTTGAAAATACTAGCAGCAGTTCTCCACTGTGAACCCTGCTCCTGTGTATCCCCATATAACAAACGCAACCTTTTTTTCTTGATATATATGATCAGCAATTAGCTGCAACGGACTATAGTGACCAATTAGCAATTTTTCTTCAATCACACACACTAGAACTTAAAACACAGTGGCTATTGGTTTCAAACGGACTATAGTGATCATTCTAGCTATTTTGTAATCACATACTCCAGCACCCTGAGGAGTGTGTATCGATTTGTCATTTACTGCTGCATTAACACATTGGCTCATGAGTCACTATCCCAGGTCATAGATCTGGTTCACCTTATGTACATTAGCTCTTGGCACTTTACTAATTATTTATATGTATTAATTTGCACGGAATATTTTTTAGTGTGTTACACAGAAGTTTTTAGTACACGGTTCAGCACTGTTATTGATTAATTCCTTTATTGCGTTACACAGAAGTTTTTAATGCACGGATTAGCACTGCTATTGGTTTTATTGTGTAGACACATTTTGCGATTTTAGTCTTATTAGCGCACCAAAACCTTTTAATTTTTGAAAAAATGGTGATAAAGACCCATTAAGTGACATTATAATGTAACGTGTGCCAAAATGGCATGACATGGTGTGGTTGAATATTGGAAACTATATAAGTAGATGAAAGAAAGTGCACTGCGAAAATTAATAAAATGCAATAAAATAAGGTGAAAATAACGCATGTGTCTATGCGTTGTGCACAGTGATCATAAATATATAATCTAGCTAATAATACTCCATGATGTATTGTTTATAAAATGTATATATAAAAACATATATCAAAAAAATATGTGTATATATATATGTGTGTGTGTGTGTGTGTGTGTGTGTGTGTGTATATATATATATATATATATATATATATATATATATATATATATATAATGAATCAAAGTGTGAAATTCAAAAATGAAAAGTGTATGTTGTGTAAACAATGCAATGAATAGTAAATATTTCATTGTTTGAAAATACATACATAAATGCATGACGCTAAGATGTTATCAATCCATATATGTTACATGCTTAAAACAACATGAATGAACCACAAATGTGTTATTATATGATGATATGAAATGAAATTATAACATAAGTCCTAATATATGTAGATGAAGAATGAATGAAACAATGTCAGAATAAACGGATCAATAAATGAAACAGATGGAAACAATCACACAGCGTGGAACATAGCAGCTTTCCTCTGGTGAACAAGATGGTAAAAAGTATCCGCTTGGAACTTATGCTTCATATACACCAGCATGTGGAGCGCCACAACAGGACTGCAGTGAACAAAATAATAGTAAATTTAATTGGTGCCCATTTAAAGCTAGACGCTGTAAAAACTTGCATACAAAAGGCTGCATCTAAATGTTCACAGGTCCTATTGTGCCGTGAAGGACTGCTAAAAACCAACACTGCAATGATCCGAAAAGACCCAGGGGAAAAAATAATAATAATTTTGTGCAATGTGATTGGTGTGTGTGTGTGGTAATAAACCCTAAGTATAATGATATCCAGAAAGAAAAAACATATATATTGTTAATATATACATGTTCACTTGAGGATGAAAAACTGCATGAAATGCCTCCCTGATTAGACTTGTTTACAAATATAAATACCAATATTCAGATGGAAACAATCACATAGCGTGGAACATAGCAGCTTTCCTCTGGTGAACAAGATCATGGTAAAAAGTATTTGCTTGGAACTTATACTTCATATACACAAGCATGTGGAGCGCCACAACGGGACTGCAGTGAACAAAATAATAGTAAAATTGGTGCCCATTTAAAGCTAGATACTGTAAAAACTAGCATACAAAAGGCTTCATCTAAATGTTCACAGGTCCTATTGTGCCATGAAGGACGGCCAAAAACCAACACTGCAATGATCCGAAAATAAATAAATTCCGTGCAATGTGATTGGTGTGTGTGTGTGTGTGGTAATAAATCCTAAGTATAATAATATCCAGAAAGAAAAAACATATATATTGCTAATATATACATGTTCACTTGAGGATGTTCAATGACGCACATCGCAAAAACTGCATGAAATGCCTCCCTGATTAGACTCATTTACAAATATAAATACCAATATTCACTCATCATGAAAATACATATAAAGAGGAAATAATGATAATAAATGAACAGGTAAAAAACATTTCTCATCATAATAATATACAACAATTATAATGACAAGGATACAAAAATACTAGTCTATAAACTCTTGTAGAAATAGAACATAAAATTATGTGCACATATACATAAGTGCTTACCAAGAGGATACCAATGTCGCTGTCTGAATAGATAGACCTACTCAAAATTCCTTCTAAATAGTATGGAGTATGAAATTTCCATATAGTCAATCAAAATAGATTGCTCTCAATCACAAAGAACATGAAAATGTATAGGAGGCGACATAGGTATCCGCTTGCAGTAACTGGATACAAATGAGTGTAGACTAACCGTCTGAACAAATCCCACCTGGTCTGCTTTAATTAGATTAGGTGTGATTTTTGCTAACCTGTTTGCCAGTATCTTTGCATAGATCTTAAGATCTGAGTATAGTAATGAAATAGGGCGAAAATTTTGTGGGCTAGCTGGGGCTTTCCCTGGCTTCGGTAATGTCACTATCATGGCTTGAAGCATCTCTGGGGCAAAAGAGGCGGCGGATGCCAATTGATTGAACAATGTGTCTAAATGCGGTGTTGGCTTGGCTTGGAAGGTTTTATAATACTCAGCGGAGAATCTATCCGCTCCCGGCAATTTTATTATTTGGCAAAGTTTTAAAAACAGCTAGAATTTCATCTCAGCTATCAGAGGAATTCAATGTTGCAAGTTCCTCTTTAGATACCTTTGGCAGGGATAGTGAGTCTAAGAATTCAGCCATTAAAGGCTCCAATGGCTGAGGGGTCAGAGGGTCTGTAGACAGATTGTAAAGGTCTTTCTAATAATTGTGGAAGGCTTCAGCAATATGTTCAGGATGAAAGACTTTAGTTCTGGTTGTAGGATCGTTAATCGAGATCAGTTTAGATTTGAGTTGCTTCTGTCTAAGGTAGTTGGCTAGAAATTGATCTGCCTTATTGCCCTGGGAGTAATATAAGGCTTTAAATCTCCTCAGGGTGTTCGCATGGTTGGCTTCTAGAAGAGCCTTAACCACTAGATATCCGTGCTATAGCCGAATGATGGCTACAGCGCGGACCTGCATTACCGGGACTAAGTCTATTGACGACGTCCCGTGCACGAGCGGCCTGCGCGCCCCCTGTGATCAGCGAGTCTGAGACTTGCTGGATCACAGATCGGAGTAAGGGGTTGATCCTGACCCCTTACCACGTGATCAGCTGTCAGCCAATGACTGCTGATCATGTGATGTCAAAACAGCCGGCAATCAGCTATTTTTTCTCCTCGCACTGACGGTGTTAGGAGAAAAAAAAAGCCGATCCCCAGCGGCAGTGAGAGGGACATTAGTCCAAATCACTGCGATGTGCCCCAGCTCCTCAGTGCCCAACTGTGCCCCTTACAAGTGCCGCCTGTCAGTGCCCACCAGCACCACCTGTCAGTGCCCACAATCAGTGCCTGAACAGTGCTGCACATCAGTGCCATCTTATCAGTGGCCATCAGTGCCATCTTATCAGTGCCCATCTGTGCCCATCAGTGCTGCCTTATCTGTGCCGACTTGTATGTCCTCATCAGTGCCGCCTTAAATGTGCCTATTAGTGCCTATCAGTGCAGCCTCATCAGCGCATATCAATGAAGCAGAAAAATTACCTGTTTGCAAAAATTTATAACAAACTATTAAACATGATTTTTTTTTTTTTTTCAAAATTTTCCATTTTTTTTTGTTTTAGCAAAAAATAAAAACCCCAGCTGTGATTAAATACCACCAAAAGAAAGCTCCATTTGTGGGAAAAAAAATGTAATTTGGGTAGTGTTGTATGACCGCGCAATTGTCATTCAAAGTGCGCCGAAAGCTGAAAATTGGTCTGGCCAGGAGGGGGGTTTAAGTGCCCAGTAAGCAAGTGGTTAAATTCTGTCCTGCAATTTGCCAGTAGTTGCAATTTATCCTTTTTTCCATAGCCACCATTTGTATCAGCAGGCCCCTGACAAAGGCTTTATGTGCACACCAGACCAAGGAAAAAGGTACCTCCGATGTAATATTGGTACAGAAAAATTCCTGGATTTTCCCCTCTAGATCCTTTTTGAATGGCCGGGAAAAAAGACTTACATTATTGCGCCACATATAAACAGGCCTTGAGCTTCCTCAACCACTATAGAAATAGGGGCATGGTATGACCATAGAATAGAGTGTATTTTTGCATCAGACACCTTTGATAGTAATTGTCAGTAACAAAAAGATAAATTCGGGTATAGATCTTGTGCGGGGCTGAGTACTATGTAAAATCCTTCTCCGTGGGGTTAAGGCAGCGCCAAACATCATAGAGGTCTTCCTTGTGCAGGACTTGCTGCAAAGTAGGGTGTGTGTGTGTGTGTGACTTTGCTGTAGAGTCTAAATTATTGTCCACTATCGTATTGAAGTCTCCACAGAGGAGGAGCGACTCCCTTCTGCACTTTAATTTTCCTTTGCAATTTGTGCATAAATGCAATTTGGTGAGAATTAGGCGCGTACACGTTAACAATCTTGTAAGTGACATTGTTGTCGCACGGTAAGATAAGGTATTTCCCATTTTGATCTGATATTGAGGAGTGGAGGGTAAAAGCAACAGAATTTATTGCTGTTTGCTGTAAATATATGCGGGTACAGTATGTGCACATTTGGGTGGATTGGAGGAGGAAAAGTGGGTCTCCTGAATGCAGATGACATCTCCTTTTGGAGATTTGGCCTCCTGCCACATTGCTTTACATTTGTAGGGGCTATTAAGTCTGTGAGCATTCATGGATACAAATTTAAGTGTCATCTTTCAGGATAAAAGGATTGATAAGAGCCTGATAGCGGATATTGTTCCCCTGTGTCAGGTGGTGAAGACCTTGCAGGCGGGTAGTCATCAATATTTTTAGACAAGGGAACAGGTTGGGAACTATGGTGTACTTCAAGCCCGCCGACTTTAACAGCTATTTGCCCATTGATAGTGGGCATCACCCTATGTGGTTAAAAAACATTCCTAAGGCTGCTTTCACACTGGGGCGGTTTGCAGGCGCTATTGCGCTAAAAATAGCGCCTGAAAACCGACCCGAAACAGCTGTTGTGTCTCCAGTGTGAAAGCCCCGAGGGCTTTCACACTGGAGCGGTGCGCTAGCAGGACGGTAAAAAAAGTCCTGCTAGCTGCATCTTTGGAGCGGTGAAGGAGCGGTGTGTTCACCGCTCCTATACCGCTCCATCCCATTGAAATCAATGGGAGACCGCGGGGATAGCGGCCGCATACCGCGGGTAAAACTATGGTAAAGCAGCGCTAAATATAGCGCTGCTTTACCGTCGCCGCCCCGCACCGCCCCAGTGTGAAAGCAGCCTAAGGGGCAAATCACCAGGGTGAAAAGGAACTGTTCTAATGAGACAGATTTTATATTACAAGCACAAATCGTGAAAAAGAAATTTATTGAAAAAGGCTACTGTGAAGAGGTGTTGGATTCCATTATTCAGGAATTAGCTGTGCTACCTAGGGATGATTTTTTGGATGAAGCTCCCCTTGTTCCAGATAATAAGGGCCGTGAGTGGAGCTTCATTTCGGGATTTCATTCCCAATACAGAGGTGGAGGAAATCTTTGCTACCCACTGGCATGTCCTTCTTATGGATAAAGTGCTGCACTCAGTACTACCCTGTAAACCAGGGTTTATTTATAGTAAGTCGTTGAGCTTTGCTGATAAGATTGTGAGGAAAGTGTTAGATCCTCCTGCTAGGCCTTCCACTTTCTGGGATAGAGATGAATTTTTTTTGCTTTAGGAAATGTAGGGCTTGCAAAGAAGTGAATAGGCCATTGAGGGCCCTTGAGAGTTTTATATCAACTTCTAATAATAAGGAATTTTTTATCAAAGAATTTATTACATGCAACACTTCCTATGTGGTCTATGCTCTGCAATGTCTGTGTGGGCTCATTTACATAAAACGCGAGACGAGACTTTTTAAAATTAGAATTGCAGAGCATATAGCCAACATAAAAATAGGTTTTAAAGACCACAATGTGTCTCTCCATTTTAAAATAATGCACTATCAACCCAATTAATTTTTCTGGTAGACATTTTATCGCCGAAAGAGTTAAATGTCGATCTAGATATTATCTGTTAATCATAAGTGATTATTAATTGTATAAATAGTGCCGTTATCTGAGTATAATTTTTTAAAGTTTTTTATATATTTGTGTAGCGCCCACACTTTATCAAAGTGTGCGCTATCAATGTAAATTTAGTTTTTCTCAGAACTGTAATGGAGTTCTGGGGGTTAATTGTACAGGATTTACTTTGGCTTCAGTTTGGCTGGGCTGTACTGAGGTTCCCCCTGGTCATAGGTGCAGTGAGGCACCTGTGACAGGCTGAGAACCAAGCCTGGTTGGATGTGTTGGGTACCAATATTTCCCGGAGCCAATCAGCGGGCGGGTCTGGCCCCACTGTGTAGTCTGGGAAGGGGTATTTAAGAGGCTGAAGTCACATGTTCAGGGTTCGGCTGCTGCTTTGATTCCTGGTTCCGGTCCGGGGCAGCCCTGTGAGGGGTCCCGAGCCCAGGAGTGTCTGCCGTCCCCGCAAGCATGGTCGCCCTGACCAGCCCCAGCGGCCCTCATGGTCTGGGGTGGGGATCCGTCCGTTCCCGAGCCTCGGAACTGGCTAGTTCGAGGCCCAGTAACTGAAGGAGGATTCAAAGGCGTCTCGTGTGCTCTTGGTATTGGAGGGACACGGCAACTCGTACAAGTGACCAGGGGAGCACTCTTCGGAGGAGGGCAAACAAGCCGGCTGCTCAGTAGGAGCCTGGGAGCTGAGTTATACGGACACTAAAGAATCCACACTTCCACAGTATCGCCAAGAAGGCTGAGAGATTCAGGTACTGTGAGAAAGGTTCCTACTTATCTTCAGTTACAAATCTAGTCTGTGGCAGAGACTTTACAAAGTTTCCGCATCACATGTTGGCTGCTAGATCTCTGGCTAGAGGTTTATCCAGCAGTGAAGCACCCAGCTGCGAGTGGCTACTCTCTGGGTTAATTAGAGACATTCAGTGGATGTCAGCAGTTCAAAGTGCCTAAGTTTTATCACCCGTGTTATTGTTGGATGTGTTATTGTTGGATGTTACCCCTGCTAAATAAAAACCTTGAAACTGACTTTTATGTGTCAGCATCTGAAGTCACTGGGTACTAACCCTGGGAACCCCTAAACAACAATTGACAAGCCACGAGTAGGGATGAGCCGAACACCCCCGGGTTCGGTTCGCACCAGAACCTTCGAACGGACCGAAAGTTCGCGCGAATTTTCGAACCCTATACGTTATAATGGACGCGAACGTTCGAAATCAAAAGTGCTAATTACAACGGCCAATATGCATGTTAATGTCATAAAACAGGTTTGGGGACCCGGGTCCTGCCCCAGGGGACATATATCAATGCAAAAAGAACTTTTAAAAACTAACGTTTTTTCGGGAGCAGTCATTTTAATGATGCATAAAGTGAAAAAAAAAAAAAGTGAAATTTTCCTTTAAATATGGTCCCTGGGGGGTGTCTAAAGTATGCCTGTGAAGTGGCATGTGTTTCCCGTGTTTAGAACTGTCCTTGCACAAAATGACATTTGTAAAGGAAAAAAAGAAGCCATTTAAAACCACTTGCGGCTTTAGGTTTGTTCTTAAGTAGAATCTGAACAGGTACATTATGAAGTGTAGCTCCATCCCCAAAAAATCTATTTTTAAGCTTTTTGGAGAACATAGGGAGGGGTTATCACCCCTGTAACATTTGCTGTCTTTGCACATCTGTTCAGAACATGTCACCTCACTTTCCGTCCCAATGACAAATGTTTTTGGAAAAAGTGGGGTTTTAATTGAAACAAGGATTGGTGATAAAGTATCAGTAGAGAGGAGATACCTTTTTCCCAAATTAAATCTAACAGGATAGAATTTCCCTTCCTAGGGGTAGATTTCCTCTCACTTCCTGTTTTCTCTTTCCATTTGCAAGTAGGAGTCGTTTGTTAGTTGGATGTTTGAAAGTAGGGGCCTGGCGTATATACTCTGCAGAAATTTGCCCTATTAGATGTTGGTGTAGCCACAAGACTGGTGGGCACAGGAATGGGCCCTGCTGTGAGTTAATAGATCAAGATTTGTAATTGCATGCACCTGATGAACAGGGCAGAAAAATTGGGGGTGGTGGTGGTGGACGGTGTTGCCACAAGACTGTAAGCTCTCACAGTTACTCTTGGTGGGCGCAGGAATGGGCCCTGCTGTGAGTTATTAGATCAAGATTTGTAATTGCAAGCACCTGATGAACAGGGCAGAAAAATTGGGCCTTTGGCGGTGGTGGTGGACGGTGTTGCCACAAGACTGTAGGCCCTCATAGTTACTCTTGGTGGGCGCAGGAATGGGCCCTGCTGTGAGTTATTAGATCAAGATTTGTAATTGCAAGCACCTGATGAACAGGGCAGAAAAATTGGGCCTTTGGCGGTGGTGGTGGACGGTGTTGCCACAAGACTGTAGGCCCTCATAGTTACTCTTGGTGGGCGCAGGAATGGGCCCTGCTGTGAACTATTAGATCAAGATTTGTAATTACCCGCCCCTGTTAAACAGGGGCTGAAAAATTGTGCCTTAGGCACTGGTGCTGGTGCCACAACACTGCAACCCCTCACAGATACTGTACTTGGAGCACAGCAGTCACACGTGTTGCGAAGCATTTTTTTAAAAAATTGTAAGTACACGCCCCTGTTAAACAGGGGCTGAAAAATTGTGCCTTAGGCACTGGTGCTGGTGCCCCAACACTGCAACCCCTCACAGATACTGTACTTGGAGCACAGCAGTCACACGTGTTGCGAAGCATTTTTTTATAAAAATTGTATGTACACGCCCCTGTTAAACAGGGGCTGAAAAATTGTGCCTTAGGCACTGGTGTGGTGGCATGGATCATTGAGGAGGAGGAAGAGGATAGTCAGTGAACATAAGAGGACAGTCACTCAGCATCAGCATAGGCAGTCTTGAAGGGATGTGACATTAAAAATTATTCGGTTATATCCGCCTCAGGTGCCTGGTAGCTGGTGGTGATCCAAGACTGATTCATTTTGATGAAGGTCAGTCGATCAACCGAGGCGGTGGACAGGCGCACCCTATGATCGGTGACAAATCCTCCAGCAGCACTGAATGTGCGTTCGGAAAGAACGCTGGAGGCAGGACAGGCCAGTAGCTCAATTGCATACTGTGCAAGCTCTGGCCAGTGATCCATCCTCAGGACCCAGTAAGCCAGAGGATTTTCGGTGGGAAAGGTGTCCAAGTCTGACCTTGCCCCAAGGTATTCCTGCACCATGTATATCAGACGCTGGCGATGGTTGCTGGAACCGATCATACCTTGGGGCTGCGGACTAAAAAATTGTCTGAACGCATCGGTCAGACGTCCACCTTCCCCACCGCTCCTTCTGCTACTGACCGAAGCCTCAGCAACTCGTCGCCCAGGACCAGGAGTTTGTAACCTCCCAGTTTCTGGGAACGCGTTGCACAGACCTTTCTGCAAGGCCTCCCTGAGATGTCTCATCCTCTGCTCCCTCTGCGACGGCAAGATAAGGTCTGCAACCTTACCCTTGTACCGCGGATCAAGGAGAGTGGCCAGCCAGTAATGGTCCCTCTCCTTGATCCGAAGAACACGAGGATCCTTCCGCAGGCTTTGCAGGATCAGGGAGGCCATGCAGCGTAGGTTAGCTGAGGCATTCGGTCCGGAGTCTTCTGGGTCACTGAGGATGACATGATCGCCAGCCACCTCCTCCCAGCCACGTACAAGTCCACTGGTTTGTTGGGACTGTACATCATCCCTAAAAGACTGCTGATGCTGAGTGCCAGGCTCCACCTCCATGCTCACACAATCCTCCTCCTCCTCCTCCTCCTCCTCCTCCTCCTCCTCATCCTCTTCCTGTGTGATGGGTGGGACAGAAGGAACACTGTCCGGATAAAGGGGGCCTTGAGAGGCAAGGAAGTCCTCCTCTTCCTGCCTCTGTTCTGCCTCAAGTGCCCTGTCCATTATCCCACGCAGCGTATGCTCCAACAGGTGGACAAGAGGGACAGTGTCACTGATGCATGCACTGTCACTGCTCACCATCCTCGTGGCCTCCTCAAATGGTGAGAGGACAGTGCATGCATCCCTGATCATGCTCCACTGACGTGGGGAAAAAAAAACAAGCTCCCCTGACCCTGTCCTGGTGCCGTAGTCGCAAAGGTACTCATTGATGGCCCTCTGCTGCGTGTGCAGTCGCTGCAGCATGGCCAACGTTGAGTTCCACCTGGTGGGCATGTCACATATTAGGCGGTTCTTGGGCAGGTTCAGCTCCTTTTGCAGCTCAGTCAGCCGAGCACTGGTATTATAAGATCGGCGGAAATGCACACAGACTTTCCTGGCCTGCCTCAGGACATCCTGTAAGCCTGGGAACCTGCCCAAGAACCGCTGCACCACCAGATTGAGGACGTGAGCCATGAAGGGCACATGGGTGAGCTGCCCCTGTCGCAGGGCGGAGAGGAGGTTGGTGCCATTGTCAGAAACGACCATTCCTGGCTTAAGCTGACGTGGCGTCAACCACCTCTCGGCCTGCCCCTGCAGAGCTGCCAGAACCTCTGGCCCAGTGTGGCTCCTGTCCCCCAAACACACCAGCGCAAGCACGGCATGGCATCTTTTTGCCTGCGTACTTGCGTAGCCCCTTGTACGCCTACGGAGCACCGCTGGTTCCAAGGACAGAGCACTGGAGGAAGAAGAAGAGGAGGGGGTGGAGGAGAGAGGTGTGTCACAACCAGTAGCAGTAGTAGCGTTTTGGAGGCGTGGTGGCGGAACAACCTCCAACACTACTGCACCTTGTCCTGCATCCCTCCCAGCTGCCAATAGAGTGACCCAATGGGCCGTGAAAGAAAGGTACCGTCCCTGTCCATGCCTGCTGGACCATGAGTCAGCGGTAATATGCACCTTACCGCTGACCGCCCTGTCCAGCGAGGCATGGACATTGCCTTCCACATGCCGGTAGAGAGACGGAATCGCCTTCCGTGAGAAAAAGTGGCGTTTGGGAACCTGCCACTGAGGAACCGCACATTGAACAAACTCACGGAAGGGGGCCGAGTCTACCAACTGAAAAGGCAGCAGTTGAAGTGCTAGCAATTTAGCCAAGCTAGCATTCAACCGCTGGGCATGTGGATGGCTGGGAGTGTACTTCTTTCTACGGTCCAGCAGCTGGGGCAGGGAAATTTGCCTGCTGCAATCGGATGTCGGTGTACTGCAAGTACTTGTTTGTGACACACCTAATTCTACACCTTCAGTCCTCTCAGAGCAGCTTTCAGAGAGGACTGAAGGTGTAGTGGGGATGGAGATCCCAGCTGATGAGGAGCAAGGAGAGGTCCACTTAGTTCTTTGGTGTGGGTCTTTTATGTGTGCCTGCCAACGAGCTGCATGGCAGGTCGACATATGTCTGGTCATGCTTGTGGTGCCCAAGCGGCTGATGTTTTGGCCACGCGAGATTCGCTTCAGACAAATATTGCAAATAGCAGTGGTGCGATCTGATGCACTCGTCTCAAAAAAGGCCCACACCAAAGAACTTTTCTGATAACGTGCAGAGGCAGCGCCCTGCACAGGCGGAGCTCTGCGGTGTTGTACAGTTGCTGTGCTGGCCTCCAGGGGGCATCCTGCCTCGTTGGACATGTGACGCCGCATCCTCCTCCTCCTCGTCGTCCTCCTCATCCTCTCTCCCTTCAGGCACCCACGTGGAGTCAGTGACCTCATCATCCCCTCCCTCTTCACCACTAGAGCAAACCTGGCAGTAAGCTGCAGCTGGTGGAACAGTACTGCCAGATTCCTCAAGCTGGGTATCATCATCCGAGCCTTCGAATCGTTGGGCATCCTCCTGGAGCATGTACCCAACACTGTGCTCAAAGAGTTCGGGGGACTCCTCAGGAGGACATGGTGGGTCTAGGGAAGGGATGGCTGATGATGCCATTGAGTATGCGTTGGCAGCTGCTCTGCCAGTACCCTGAGCCTGGGTGAGAGAGGATGAGGAGGATGAGGAGGGCTTGGTCATCCATTCTACCAAGCCTTCAGCATGATGCGGCTCCACATGTCCAGCTGCCGAAAACAAAGACGCGCGTGTCCCATGGCCACGTGCTGATGACGATGCACGACCACGGCCACGGCCACGTCCACTAGAAACAGAGCCTGCCTGCCCTGTGTTCTTGGCTCTGCACGCTCTGCCTCCCCTTGGCGGTCTTCCAGCCATTGTAGTCGGTGGGTGCTGCTGAGAAGAAAATATAGGAGCTCTGTGTGATGCCACTAACACACTAGAAGTCCTATGGGTGCTTCTGCAAAGAAAATAGAGGAGCTCTGTGTGATGCCACTAACACACTAGAAGTCCTGTGGGTGCTGCTGAGAAGAAATATAGGAGCTCTGTGTGATGCCACTAACACACTAGAAGTCCTATGGGTGCTTCTGCAAAGAAAATAGAGGAGCTCTGTGTGATGCCACTAACACACTAGAAGTCCTGTGGGTGCTGCTGAGAAGAAAATATAGGAGCTCTGTGTGATGCCACTAACACACTAGAAGTCCTATGGGTGCTTCTGCAAAGAAAATAGAGGAGCTCTGTGTGATGCCACTAACACACTAGAAGTCCTGTGGGTGCTGCTGAGAAGAAAATATAGGAGCTCTGTGTGATGCCACTAACACACTAGAAGTCCTATGGGTGCTTCTGCAAAGAAAATAGAGGAGCTCTGTGTGATGCCACTAACACACTAGAAGTCCTATGGGTGCTTCTGCAAAGAAAATAGAGGAGCTCTGTGTGATGCCACTAACACACTAGAAGTCCTATGGGTGCTTCTGCAAAGAAAATAGAGGAGCTCTGTGTGATGCCACTAACACACTAGAAGTCCTGTGGGTGCTGCTGAGAAGACAATATAGGAGCTCTGTGTGATGCCACTAACACACTAGAAGTCCTATGGGTGCTTCTGCAAAGAAAATAGAGGAGCTCTGTGTGATGCCACTAACACACTAGAAGTCCGGTGGGTGCTGCTGAGAAGAAAATATAGGAGCTCTGTGTGATGCCACTAACACACTAGAAGTCCTATGGGTGCTTCTGCAAAGAAAATAGAGGAGCTCTGTGTGATGCCACTAACACACTAGAAGTCCTGTGGGTGCTGCTGAGAAGAAAATATAGGAGCTCTGTGTGATGCCACTAACACACTAGAAGTCCTATGGTGCTTCTGCAAAGAAAATAGAGGATCTCTGTGTGATGGGACTAACACACTTCAAGTCCTATAGGTGCTTCTGGGAAAAAAATATAGGATCTCTGTATGATGGGACTAACACACTTCAAGTCCTATGGTGCTTCTGGGAAGAAAATATAGGTCTGTGTGATGGGACTAACACACTTCAAGTCCTATAGGTGCTTCTGGGAAGAAAATGTAGGTCTGTGTGATGGGACTAACACACTTCAAGTCCTATAGGTGCTTCTGGGAAAAAAATATATGATCTCTGTGTGATGGGACTAACACACTTCAAGTCCTATAGGTGCTTCTGGGAAGAAAATGTAGGTCTGTGTGATGGGACTAACACACTTCAAGTCCTATAGGTGCTTCTGGGAAGAAAATGTAGGTCTGTGTGATGGGACTAACACACTTCAAGTCCTATAGGTGCTTCTGGGAACAAAATATAGGATCTCTGTGTGATGGGACTAACACACTTCAAGTCCTATAGGTGCTTCTGGGAAGAAAATATAGGTCTGTGTGATGGGACTAACACACTTCAAGTCCTATAGGTGCTTCTGGGAAGAAAATGTAGGTCTGTGTGATGGGACTAACACACTTCAAGTCCTATAGGTGCTTCTGGGAACAAAATATATGATCTCTGTGTGATGGGACTAACACACTTCAAGTCCTATAGGTGCTTCTGGGAAGAAAATATAGGTCTGTGTGATGGGACTAACACACTTCAAGTCCTATAGGTGCTTCTGGGAACAAAATATAGGATCTCTGTGTGATGGGACTAACACACTTCAAGTCCTATAGGTGCTTCTGGGAAGAAAATATATAGGTCTGTGTGATGGGACTAACACACTTCAAGTCCTATAGGTGCTTCTGGGAACAAAATATAGGAGCTCTGCCTGCCTGCCTGCCACGAACACACTACAAGTCCTATAGGTGCTTCTGGGAACAAAATATAGGAGCTCTGCCTGCCTGCCTGCCACGAACACACTACAAGTCCTATAGGTGCTTCTGGGAACAAAATATAGGAGCTCTGCCTGCCTGCCACGAACACACTACAAGTCCTATAGGTGCTTCTGGGAACAAAATATAGGAGCTCTGCCTGCCTGCCACGAACATACTACAAGTCCTATAGGTGCTTCTGGGAACAAAATATAGGAGCTCTGCCTGCCTGCCACGAACACACTACAAGTCCTATAGGTGCTTCTGGGAACAAAATACAGGAGCTCTGTTTGCTGCCAGTGCCTGCCTGCCACGAACACACTACAAGCCCCTCTTTCTAAATCAATCTTTCTAAATGAATCTATCTAACTCAATCTCTCTAAGTAAATCTCTCTAACTAACTAAATCCAGCAGAGTGACACAGAACGATCCTGCTCTATCTACGCCGGAACAGCATGTGACCGGCGCAGACGGCGTGGCGGCCTTTTATAAGAGGGGGCGTGTACTAAAGCCCCTGAGCTGTAATTGGCTACAGGCGTCCTGCCTGTAGCCAATTATGGCTCTTCGAGTTTCCGGCGCTGTGATTGGCCAAGCATGCGGGGTCACAGTGCATGCTTGGCCAATCATCAGCCAGCAATGCACTGCGCCGGCCGCAATGCATTGCGGGCCGCTCGCATCACACGAATGTGATGCGAACGGCCCAAATAGTTCTGGGCTCGCCGATCGAGCGAATGCCCGGTGCTCGATGCGAACATGGGTTCGCATCGAGCACCGGGCCCATCCCTAGCCACGGGGAGGTAATTGGTAAGCCCAGAAAGTCAAGACCGCCCCTAGGGGTTATGGCCGCTACATTTGTTTTTATTAGTCCTTTCCCATTTTTAGAGGTTTTTAAATTTTTATGTTTTTAACATAATTCCTTTAATTGTGTAATGTTATCTTTATATGTGATGGTGACAGTGCTACTATTAAGAAAAATGATATGTACAGTTATTACAATATGATTTGCAGTCTAATATTGGAGTGCATGGGATGGTGTTGAGGGTCGGTGTGTATCCGTTCCAGCCTGCCCTAATATTTAAACATTTTTGATAGATTTGTTGTATCTGTTATTTAAATAGTGCAGTGTTTATTTTTTTGTCCCTCTCCCGCCTGTAGGAAGCAGTCATTGTTTACTTTCAGTTGTGGCGAGTTACGCCTGTCGTCATACTGGATGTGCTTTGATTGGCTATGGGGGTCTGGGGCAGGACAATATAAGCCTGTCGTTATGTCGTGTAGGCACGCCATCTGTTGAAGTCAGGATATGATGAAACACGTTGGCGCGTGACCTACACAACGCCGGAAGTGACGTGTGCGCTCCACCTCTGTTGGATCCGGAACAAGTAAGTGATTTCTGTCACTCCTTTGCTATACGGACAGATTTATCGAACGGCTGATATGGTGAAGTGCGCGATCGATTACACTTTCTAAAGCTACATTGACTGCTGTGTTTTTGTACGTATATATGTATAGGGGGATATTTGGTGTGATGGGCTTTCTATGTTATCAAAAAACGGGATTACGCTATGTGCGCTCTCTTTTGTTTATGACCTTTATTGGAGTTCCTATCATCTGTTAATCTCGAACGGTGGTGACTGCAGTTTATGGCTCAGATGTTTACTTCCCTTGGAGGGTTATTTATTATATAGCTCTGGTAAAAGTTAAATCGCCTCACTGACTTATTGCACACTGACTTATTTTAGGATCACCTATAAACACTGTCTAAACCACTGCAACGTCTATCACTGCTCCTAAGGACTTTTGCTGTGAAGTTGGCCACATATATTATTATTGCTCAATATTCGCGCTGTTTGTAGTATACGACTATTACAGCTATTATGACTGTATGTATACATTTATATATATGTATGTAATATTGCTCTCTGCCTGGGACAAATAAACACAGCCCTGTTTGTCACTACCTCATTGGATTTGGAGCAGGCAGCTGTAGTAAGTTACTACTTAAAAGGCCAGTACCTAGAGTGACTTAACATGGAGGAAATCCTAAAACAATTGATGATATCCAATGCTGCACAACAGCAAACAAACGCTGCACTCAACACTGCACAACAGCAGGCAAATGCTGCACATCAGCAAGCAAACGCTGCACAGCAGGAAACAAATGCTGCACTACAGCAAGCTAATGCTGCACAACAGCAAGACAATGTTATCGCACAGGAGCAAACCAAGGCGCTGTGCCAACAGATTAGTGCTGTACAGGAGCAAACAAATGCTGCGATTAATGCTATCGCACAGGAGCAATCGCAGAGGCTGTTTGAACAGCTAGCCACTGATGCAAAAGCAGATAGGAAAAACTTGACTGAGGTTGTGGAGACGCTAGCACAGTATTCACCTGCTAAAGTTGTTGTTGGAGATAAGCCCTCAGCCATCCATGTGGCTCACTTTTTGTCTAAGATGACTACAGATGATGATCCAGAGGCCTTTCTGCTAACGTTTGAACAGACCGCTGAGAGGTAAGGTTGGCCTAAAACCCAGTGGGCAGGACTGGTCGCTCCTTTGCTTTCTGGAGAATCACAGAAGGCCTACTATGATTTGGAGTCAGCAGAAGCGGGAGACTATGAAAAGGTCAAATGGGAAATACTGGCACGACTTGGTGTCACTTTGGCAGTTCGAGCATAGCGGTTCCACAGCTGGTCCTTCCAAGACGAGAAGCCCCCAAGATCACAGATGTTCAACCTAATTCACCTGGTGAGGAAATCGCTACAGCCGGAGTCCCTGTCTGGGCCACAAATAGTGGAGCGTGTGGTCATGGACCAGTTCCTGAGGTCACTACCAATTCCCCTGCAGGAGTGGGTCAAGGAGACCCCAATTTGGTGAACCACCTAGTGGAACTTGTTGAAAGGTATTTTGCTGCAAAGAACCTGGTCACCACCCCTACAGCCACACGGACATTCCACCCAAAGCCATGGTCTCCCCAGGCAACCGGTAAGACTGTTCCAGGGGAAGTGGGTGGTAAGCATGGGAAGGAAATGGGGGGAGGATTTTTGGTGCCAGGACTGAAGCTTGGCGTCCCAAATAAGGGAAGCCACTGCCTGTCAGCAAACCAAACTGGGGAAACGTCAGGTGTTTTCGTTGCCAAGAACTGGGACATGTTGCAGCAAATTGTCCATTGACAGATGAACCAATGCAGTGTGATTTATCTATTAGAAGGCAGTCTGTTTGCAACGGTTTCATGCGCTGCAGCGCCAAATATGAGAAAACCAATGTGCTAAATGACTTAATGATGAGCCTATTACAGCCTTGCTGAACTCTGGAAGTCTAGTGACTTTGGTTACAGCTGAAATGATTGAACCTGTGAATTGTCATGCTAAAAAAATTGCTGTGGTCTGTATACATGGGAATACCCGTGAGTATCCTATAACCACTGTTCGGTTTAAAACTGGCTTAAGTACGGTGACCTATCCGGTTGGACTTGTTCCCCACTTGGTGCATGAGGCCATCATTGGTAGGGACTTCCCTAAGTTTTGGGAACTGTGGGATCATCCCAACCCGGTCGCAGTACCTGACTCAGTGGCAGAGCCAAAATTCCTGGCCACTACTGACACTGTGGGTTCAGGAGACTCTTCTCAGGGCTCCCTGGGTTTTCGGTTATGGCAGGAGAGCTGGAGGACCCTGAGGAAGTCCCCACTACCAGTAGAGCTGGACAGCCGTCTGCTGAATCCGAGCCTACGTTGGAGTTTGCTGACCTTAATGTGCACAAGGAAAATTTTGGTACTGAGCAGAGAAAAGATCATACCCTTTTCAGGGCCTGGGAAAATGTAATAGTGATTAATGATGTACCTGTCAAACCCGGGGACAGGCCCTGTTTTCCTTATTTCAGCAACAATGAGGATTTACTATATCGTGTATGTAAAATGAATGATGAAGTGGATGAACAGTTGGTCCCTAAGCCATACAGACTGGTGGTGTTAGAACTTGCCCATGGGCACTTGCTAGGAGGCCATTTAGGGGTTGAAAAAACGTCTGAAAGGGTGTTGCGCAGGTTTTACTGGCCCGGGATACAGAAAGATATTGAGAATTATTGTCAATCCTGTCCTGTGTGTCCGATGTCAGCCCCACTATCCCACTTCCGAAGTCCTTTAGTGCCCTTGCCTATCATTGAAGTGCCCTTTGAGAGGATTGCCATGGACCTTGTGGGCCCACTCCCCAAGTCTGCCCGGGGTCATCAGCATATCCTCGTAATCATGGATTATGCTACCCCGAAGCAGTTCCCTACGCACCGCGTCTGCTAAAAACATTGCCAAAGAGCTGTTTATGGTGTTTAGTCGGGTTGGCATCCCGAAAGAAGTCCTTACAGACCAGGAAACCCCGTTTATGTTGCAAATAATTAGGGAGCTGTGCAAGTTATTTAAGGTGACGCAGTTACGAATCTCAGTGTATCATCCTTAAATGGATGGCTTGGTGGAACGCTTCAATAAGACGTTAAAGAGCATGTTAAAAAAGGTTGTTGCCAAGGATGGGAAAAACTGGGACTTACTGATACCATACTTGATGTTTGCCATCAGGGAGGTTCCCCAGTCCTCTACGGGGTACTCGCCCTTTGAGTTGCTTTATGGGAGACACCCTCGGGGACTCTTAAACATAGCCAAAGAAACTTGGAAGGGGGAGCAGACACCCCATAAAAGTGTCATTGAGCATATCGCTCAAATGCAGGAGAGGATTGCAGCAATCATGCCAATGGTAAAAGAACACTTACTGCAGGCCCAGGCAGCCCAACAGAGAATATACAACAGGGGGGCTCAACTCCGTGTTTTCTCACCTGGTGACAGGGTCCTGGTGTTAGTTCCCACTGTTGAGAGCAAGTTCCTGGCTAAGTGGCAGGGTCAATTTGAAGTAATTGAAAGAGTTGGGGAGGTCAACTACAAGGTTTATCAACCAGGAAAAAGGAAGCCTGAACAGGTTTACCATATAAACCTGTTAAAACCCTGGAAGGATAGACTGGCGTTAACTGCAAGGTCCCTCCCAGTATTGCCTAAGGGTACTGAGTCCCCCCTCATCCCTGAGGTCACGATTCCAGACACCCTGTCATATTCCCAAAAACAGGACACTAGAGAATTCCTGATAAGGAATAGAGAAAAGTTTTCAGAGTTACCTGGCACGACTTCAGCAGTTCAGCATGATATTGTTACTGAACCTGGGGTACGTGTCAAGCTCAAACCATAACGAATTCCTGAAGCGAGGAGAAAGGACATCAGCAATGAAGTTAAAAAAATGTTGGAGGTAGATGTCATTGAGGAATCCAATAGCCCCATCGTGTTAGTCCCAAAACCAGATGGCACTTGGAGGTTCTGTAACGATTTCAAGAAGCTTAATGCAGTGACAAAGTTTGACACACACCCAATGCCCAGAGTAGACAAACTTATTTGGCAAGGCTCGCTATCTTACCACTTTGGACTTGACAAAAGGGTATTGGCAAATACCCCTGACTGGTAGCGCCAAAGAGAAGACTGCATTTGTAACCCCAGATGGTTCCTTTCAATATAAAAAAATGCCTTTTGGGTCGCAAAATGCCCCCGCGACATTTCAGAGGGCCATGGACAGGACCCTAAAACCCCACCGACGATATGCAGCAGCCTATCTAGATGATATAGTGGTACATAGCACTGACTGGGAGTCTCACTTGCCTCCTGTCCAGGCTGTCCTTGATTCCCTTTTCAAAGAAGGTTTTACGGCAAATCCAAAAAAATGTGCCATTGGTCTAGAGGAAGCCAAGTATTTGAGCTACACTATTGGCCGTGGTGTCATAAAACCTCAAGTGAGTAAAATAGAAGCCATCCAGGAGTGGCCACGTCCTGCAAACAAGAAGCAGGTCAGGGCCTTTCTTGGTATTGCGGGGTATTATAGAAGATTTATCCCAAATTTTGCAACTATAGCTGCCCCTCTGACAGACCTTACGAAAGGGAAAGACTCTGTAATGGTGAAATGGTCCTCAGTAGCAGAGGAGTCTTTCCAGGTCCTGAAGAAGGCTCTGTGTGCACAGCCAGTACTGTACTCTCCCGATTTCTCCAGAGAGTTTTTGGTTCAGACGGATGCATCTGATGTTGGTATCGGGGCAGTACTATCACAGGTACACAATGGGGAAGAACACCCTGTGGTGTACCTAAGCAGAAAGCTCAATGACCATGAGAAAAAGTATGCAGTCATTGAAAAGGAATGTTTAGCCATAAAGTGGGTCGTGGACGTGCTCAGGTACTATTTGTTAGGGCGCCAGTTTGACTTAATAACTGACCATGCTCCCCTGAAATGGATGACCCAAAAGGAGGAGACTAATAGATGGGTGAACCGGTGGTTTTTGGCTCTACAGGATTACTCCTTCACCCTAAAACACAGGCCAGGCGTTGAGATGGGGAATGTAGATGCCCTGTCCCATGTTCACTCCTGTTGGGCCACAGGTGTTCCAACCCTGGGGTTGAAACAAGGGGGGGGGGGGGAGATATGTAGCAGAGCATCCCAGAGAGAGCCAGGAGAAGTCTTGTTCAGGGTTTATACATCTCCCAGGCTCCTCTCATACGCATTCAGAAATGTCCTTTGCTCTCTGCCTGGGACACATAGACACTGCTGGTTTGTGAAGAGCAAGAAGTTTATGCAGAAACTGACAAGCGGTAGGCTTGCTCAGCCTGGTAGTGAGTGCCTGCATATTGTATAGGTAAAGCCGAGACACGGCTAGGATTTTGTTTTTCTATTTCTGTGTTTATTTGTTTTCTGGAACACTGTGCAGCACCTGTGTATAGACTTGTATATAACACAAACACAGCCCTGTTTGTAACTACCTCATTGGATTTGGTATCTGTGCCTAAATAACTGCTCATCCCAGGGAGCTTTGTACCTGCTACCTGTCCCCCAGGTTACAATATATAGTATGTGTGTGTGTGTGTATGTATGTATGTATATATATATATATATATATATATATATATATATATATAATACATATTAGTGTATGTATGTATGTATGTATGTATGTATGTATATATATATATATATATATATATATATATATATATATATATATATATATATCCAGTCAAGGGATTGCTGCACTTAAAATAATTTTTCAAAAATAATCACATATCATACCAGTTCCAATTTCAACAGTTTTGGGCTATAAAGCTTCCGCCCTTCTTCAGGGTGGAACAAAATTATTATGAAAAATTTCACATCTTTTATATCACCACATTGCACACACCAGGAATCAATTAGATAATCATTAAAAATTAAAGTGATTGTAAGGCTTAATTTTTTTAAAATAACAAACATGTCATACTTGCCTCCACTGTGCAGTCCGTTTTGCCCCCGCCAGGGGCAGATCCAGGGGGCAATTGCACCCTTCGAGAATGCGGGTGGCAGCGTGGGAGGCTGCGCGGGTGACAGTGCGGCCGGCTCCGCGGATGACGGCATTGGCAGGCTCCGCGGGCAGTGAGTGGGCGGTGAGAGGGGGGCAGCTGGGCGGCTCGGTGTTTGAGTGGGCTGCTGGCCAATCAAAAAGTCGGTGGGCAGGGGAGCAGGAAGATGACATCATCTCTCACCGCCCTGCAGTTCCGCCCTCACTGTGCCGGAAGCCGTGGGCAGCAGAGAGATTACATCATCTCTCTGCTGCCTAACTTTACTCTGGGACACAGCAAAAGACCACCTTAGCAGGGAAGTGACACAGCAGGTGACAATCCGCAATGTGTGGCAGGTGTCATGGCAAGTGACAATCCACATCTGATGACAGGTGACGTGGCAAGTGACAATCCGCATCTGCTGACAGGTGACATGACAATCCGCAATGTGTGGGAGGTGACATGGCAAGTGACAGTCCGTAATGTGTGGCAGGTGACATGGCAAGTGACAATCCGCATTTGGTGGCAGGCGACGTGGCAAGTGACACCCTCAGGCTCCCACTGATTCTGCATTATGGTGAGTTGAACCATTTCATTTTATATTACAATGTAATAATAGAAATTATGCGCTTCAATCATCCTGACACCATTACAACCATGGTGCTGTGATTGAAGCGCTAATACCAGCCATTTCCCCCGATAAATTGCCCCCAAAAAAACATATTTTCTAGCAGTGCCCCTCCCGAGACTAGACTCTGGATCCCCCCCTGCTCCCAGCATCGCATAAACCCCTAGGAGAAGCGCTTTTCCGGGGGGTTACCTTGCAGGCTCGTTCCCGAGTTAAGCATTTGCGTCCATAGACGAAGAATACCGGATTCGGCCCGCCCCCTGGCGCCCTCGTCATTTCATTTGATTGACAGCAGCGGGAGCCAATGGCTGCGCTGCTATCAATCTATCCAATTAAGAGCAGAGACAACGGGCAGAGGGGAAGAGCGTGCCTCCGGCGTGTGAATTGCAGGACTCAGGTGAGTAAAACGGGGGCTGGTCAGTGACATGTTGTTTCACCTTAATGCATCCTATGCATTAACCACTTGCTTACTGGGCACTTAAACCCCCCCCCCCCCCCCTCCTGCCCATACCAATTTTCAGCTTTTAGCGCTGATGCACTTTGAATGACAATTGCGGTCATACAACACTGTACCAAAATGACATTTTTATCATTTTTTCCCCACAAATAGAGCTTTCTTTTGGTGGTATTTAATCACAGCTGGGATTTTTATTTTTTGCTAAACAAACAAAAACAGATGCAAAATTTAGAAAAATTATGTTTAATTGTTATAAAATTTTGCAAACAGGTCTTTTTTCTCCTTCATTGATATGCGCTGATGAGGTGGCACTGGTGGGCACTGGTGGGCACTGATGGGCTGCACTGGTGGGCACTGGGCTGCACTGGTGGGCACTGATGGGCTGCACTGGTGGGTACTGATGGGCTGCACTGGTGGGCACTGATGGGCTGCACTGGTGGGCACTGATGGGCTGCACTGGTGGGCACTGATAAGGCTGCACTGGTGGGCACTGATAAGGCTGCACTGGTAAGCACTGATAAGGCTGCACTGGTAAGCACTGATAAGGCTGCACTGGTGGGCACAGATAAGGCTGCACTGGTGGGCACAGATAAGGCTGCACTGGTGGGCACAGATAAGGCTGCACTGGTGGGCACAGATAAGGCTGCACTGGTGGGCACAGATAAGGCTGCACTGGTGGGCACAGATAAGATGGCACTGAGGTGCAGCACTGTTGAGGCACTGATTGGTGGCACTGTGGGCACTGATTGGTGGCACTGTTGCCTATTAGGTGGCACAGGTGGGCACTGATGAGCTGGCACCAGCTCGCCGTGATCGAGACTAATCTCACGGCCGCCGGTGATCGGCTTTTTTTTTTTTCTCCTCGCGGAAAAATAGCAGATTACCGTCTCTGTTATCACATTATCAGCTGTCATTGGCTGACAGCTGATCACGTGGTAAGTGGGTCGCGTTTGACCCCTTACTCCGATCTGTGATCCAGCAAGTCTCACAGACTCGCTGATCACAGAGCACACCTTGCGCGCCCTTCAGGGGGCGCGCAGGCCGCTCATGCACGGGACTACGTCAATAGACATAGTCCCGGCAATGCAGGTCTGCGATGTAGCCGTCATTCGACTATAGCGCAATTCTGTAGTGGTTAAAGTGAAAAAACTTCTGAGGGTGTAAAACCCCTTTAAGTCAAAAAAGTAAATTTGCATAACTTCATCCTATTCTCACAGACAGCCTGATAAGATGCAATCACCCTCCAAAATCACGAAAGAAGCACTCCAGTAATATCCTGTAAGGAAAAACATAGACGATAAATATGTACATATAAAAAAGATATATATTATAGTTATTTTTACCACCAATGGAAACATTTTTTTATTCCCCCAAGTATTGTAAAAGAAGCCCAATATTATATATATTATCCATATTATTTCTTTTATATTTTATTTATTTATTTTTATGGTTGATTACTAGATGGACTGGTCTTTTTTCAACCTGATTAACTATGTAACCAGGGTCCCCTCAAAATCATGTGTATATATAATACTCTTGCATTATATCCCTGATGAGCAAATCCTGGAAAATATATTCTCTGTAAAATATAAATGCAAATCCTGGAAAATGTATTCTCTATAAAAAATAAATGCAAATCAAAGTCAGAGTTCAAACCCCTAGGCTGTAATGTAGCCAGGCGATTTATCCATTGTACTTCCAACTTTCTTAATTTCAATTCCCAATTTCCCCCTTGTCTATTTATAGGAACCACATCAATTACCATATACCGGAGTTGTGAAACAGTGTGATCCATTTCAACAAACTGTATTGCAAGGGGCAATTTGGTTAATTTATCCCTTTATTGAGTATTTGTATTTGTGCATAGCTATTCTCTCCTTTACTCTTTGAGTGGTTTCTCCCTTTTCTCCCACATATAAGAGACTGCATGGACATTTTATTATATAGATGACATATTAAAGTGTATTATGCATGCCAATCATATCTATATTATAACCCTAATGGGGATGTGTAAAACATTTTACCTTTTTTATCATAGTTTCAATGCATGCAACTTAAACATGGATATGATCTGTGATTATGTGGGCCTAAAATTGTAAATTTTTTAAATTGGTCCAGTCTAACTAATCTATTTATGGTTCTACCCTTGCGTTATGAGGAAAAGGGGGGGGGGGTTATTAACCAAGGACCAGGCCCCTTTTTGCGATTCGGCACTGCGTCGCTTTAACTGACAATTGCGCGGTCGTGCGACGTGGCTCCCAAACAAAATTGACGTCCTTTTTTTCCCACAAATAGAGCTTTCTTTTGGTGGTATTTGATCGCCCCTGCGGTTTTTATTTTTTGCACTATAAACAAAAATAGAGCGACATTTTTGAAAAAAATGCAATATTTTTTACTTTTTGCTATAATAAATATCCCCAAAAAATATATAAAAAAAAACATTTTTTTTCCTCAGTTTAGGCCGATACGTATTCTTCTACATATTTTTGGTAAAAAAAATCGCAGTAAGCGATTATTGATCGGTTTGCGCAGAAGTTATAGCGTTTACAAGATAGGGGATAGTTTTATAGCATTTTTATTAACTTTTTTTTTATTAGTAAAAGTTTTTTAGTAAAAGTTTTTTTTTTTTGTGACTGCGACATTATGGCGGACACATCGGACATTTTTGACACATTTTTGGGACCATTGTCATTTCTACAGCAATTAATGCTATTTAAATGCATTGATTTCTGTATAAATGACACTGGCAGTGAAGGGGTTAACCACAAGGGGGCAGTGTAAGGGTTAAGTATGCCTAGGGGTGTGTTTTTTACTGTGGGGGGGCGTGGCTGTCAGCTAGTGAATGCTGATCTCTGCTCCAATCACAGGGAGCAGAGATCGGCGTCACTAGTTGCTAGGCAGAACGGGGAGATGCTGTTTATCTCGGCATCTCCCCGTTCAGCCGCCCCGTGAGATGATCGCGGGGACCGCGATCGGACTCATGGGGGTCCCGACCGGCGCGGGAGCGCGCCGCACCCGGGGCGCGCTCCCGATGGCACGGACAGGCAGAAAGGAGGGACTTATATATACGCCCTCCTGCCTGTCCGTGCCATTCTGCCGACGTATATCGTTGTGCGCCGGTCGGCAAGTGGTTAACTTCGGGAATTTGAGGAAAGTTTTCTTTTAATATATGCCAATGTTTTTTTAACCACTTCAGCATTCTACATATTTTTGGTAAAATAAATCGCAATAAGCGTATATTGATTAGTTTGCGCAAAAGTTATAGCGTCTACAAAATAGGGGGTAGATTTATGGCATTTGTATTATATTTTTTACTAGTAATGGTGGCGATGTGTGATTTTTTGCCGGTACTCCGATATTGCGGTGGACAAATCAGACACTTTTGACAAATTTTTGGGACCAGTGACATTTATACAGCGATCAGTTCTATAAAAATGCACTGATTACTGTATAAATGTCACTGGCAGGGAAGGGGTTAACACTAGGGGTCAATCAAGGGGTTAACTGTGTTCCCTAGGTGTGTTCTAACTGTGGGGGGATGGGACTTACTAGGGGAGGAGACTGATCGGTGTTCATACTTGGTATGAACACACAATCGGTCTCCTCTCCCCTGACAGAACCGGAATTTGTGTGTTTACACACACAGATCCCGGTTCTCACTCTCATGAGCGCCAGGCAGTCATCGCGCTCCAGGGTGCTCGCATGCCTCCTACAGCATCTTAACCACTTCAATACAGGGCACTTATACAGCTTCCTGCCCAGGACAATTTTGAGCTTTCAGCGCTGTCGCACTTAGAATAACAATTGCGTGGTCACGCTACACTGTACCCAAACTAAATTTTTATGATTTTGTTCCCACAAATATAGCTTTCTTTTGGTGGTATTTGATCACCTCTGTGGCTTTTATTTTTTGCTAAACAAATAAAAAAAAAAATGAAATTTTTGAAAAAATGTTTAGTTTTTTGTTTTTTTGTCTGTTATACAATTTTGTAAATAAGTAAGTTTTCTCTTTCACTGATTGGCACTGATAAGGCGGCACTGTTGGACACTGATAAGGCGGAACCGATGAGGTGGCACCAATGAGCGGGCACTGACTGGCACGGATGGTGGGCACTGATATGTGGCACTAATATGCAGCACTGATGGGCACTGATAGGTGACACTGGTAAGCAGCCCTGATATGCAGCACTGATGGGCATTGACGGGCGGCACTGGTAGGCACTCATGGGTGGCACAGGTGGGCATTGATGGGCACTGATACGTGACACTGGGCACTGAAAGGATGAAAAGATGGGTACTTATCGGTGGCACTGATAAGTGGCACTGCTGGGCATTGATAAGTGGCACTGATACACGGCACTGATGGGCATCCCTGGTGGCACTGGTAGGCATTGTCAGTGGCCACTGATTAACAGCTGCCCTGGGCATTGATTGGCAGCTGCCTGGGCACAGATGTGCATTTCCCTGGGGGTCTAGGGGGGGCATACCTGGTGGTCCAGTGTGGTGGCGTCCCTGGTGGTCCTGGGCGGCATTATGGTGGTCCTGGGGGGGATCCGAGGGGGGGCTGCGCTGATAAACAATCAGCACAAACCCCCCTGTCACTCTGTCAGACACAAGCAAGTGAGGAAAATCCGATCACCAGTGTTCTGCCAAAAACTGTCCCCCCATCGGATAGTGTCCGCCCTGTACTGCACAGGTGCAGTGCTTGCGCAGTACGGAGGACAAGGAGACTCTTAAAGTGTCCGAAGATGAACGGCGCCTGTGCACGGAGTCCAGGTTCAAGCCCCACCATCCAAGTGGACATACAGTAGCACTTAATAACAGGGCCCTTCGCGGGCTCACTTCGCTCGCCACGCTTCGGGCACGGCCTCGCTTCGCTCGGCAATTTTTGATTCTAACTCTATGTCCACTTGGATGGTGGGGCTTGAACTCGGACTCAGTGCGCAGGCGCGGTTCATCTTTGGAGACCTTTGGCGTCTCCTTGTCCTTTGTACTGCGCAAGTGCAGTACAGGGTGGACACTATCCAGGGGACAGTATTTGACACAACACCGACTCTTCCTATTTACATCGTGATCAGCTGTGATTGGACACGGCTGATCACGTGGTAAAGAGTCTTCGTCGGAGACTCTTTACCTAGATCAGTGTTGCGCGGTGTCAGACTGACCCTCCACAACAACGATTGGCGTGAGGCGCGCCCCTGGGGCAGCGGCTTATTATCCTGAGGACATCATATGACGTCCAGTCTGGGTATGCAAACCACTTTGCCACCGTCATTCTGCTATATGGTGGGCGGCAACTGGTTAAAGAGCTGACGTACAGCTACGATGGCTCGTCCAGGGGAGCCAACCTGCCGCAGTATAACTGTGGAGGCTGGTCCGGAAGCAATTAATGATGATTTGTATTTGGAATGAGTGTGAGTGATATATTTTATCGATCCTATTTTTCTTTTTTTTTTTAATCCACTTAGTTTCTTTAATTCCTTATAAGTAGAGTTGAGCGGACACCTGGATGTTCGGGTTCGGCCGAACTTCGGAAAAAAAAATTCCGGGTTCGGGACCGAACTTGACCCGAACTCCGAACCCCATTGAAGTCAATGGGGACCCGGACTTTTGAACACCAAAATGACTGTAAAAAGGTCATGGAAAGGGCTAGAGGGCTGCAAATGGCAACAAAATGTTGTTAAGAGCATGGCAAGTGATCTGCAAACAAATGTGGATAGGGAAATAACTTAAAATAACATTAAAAAATAAAAAATAAAAATAAAATGCTGGAGGCCCCCTTCTCAGCAGAAGAGGTACAGGAAGTCATTAAGAACCTCAGAAACTCAACGGCACGATGCCGCACATGGTGGGAATACCCCAGAATATGCACTTTCTGTGATAACGCCCCCTGCCGTGCTAAATACACGTTCAGATAATACATTGGCGGCAGGGCAGGCCAGCACCTCCAAGGCGTAAAGGGCAAGCTCAGGCCATGTGCCCAATTTGGAGACCCAGAAGTTGAAGGGGGCAGACCCGTCATGCAGTACGTGTACGCGTGTGCACACATACTGCTCCACCATGTTGGTGAAATGCTGCCTCCTGCTAAGACGTTCCATCTCAGCTGGTGGTGCTGGTTGTGGCGTGCCGACAAAGCTTTTCCACATTCCGGCTATGCTAACCCTGCCTTCCGAGGTGCTGGCGGTGCCCCGGCTGCGTTGGCGACCTCTTCCTCCTCCTCTGCCTTCGCCTTGTGCTTCCACCGTACCCCCGCTTCCAAGTGGGAATGCCACCAGCAGCGCATCTACCAGCGTGCGCTTGTACTCGCGCATCTTACGATCACGCTCCAGTGAGGTAATTAAGGACGGCGCGTTGTCCTTGTAACGGGGATCCAGCAGGGTGGCCACCCAATAATCAGCACCAGTTAAAATGTGGGCAACTCGGCGGTCGTTGCGGAGACACTGCAGCATGTAATCGCTCATGTGTGCCAAGCTGCCCAGAGGCAAGGAAAAGCTGTCCTCTGTGGGAGGTGTATCGTCTGTGTCCTCTGTATCCCCCCAGCCACGCACCAGTGATGGACATGAGCTGGTCTGGGTGCCACCCTGCTGTGAACATGGTTCCTCCTCCTCCATCTCCTCCTCATCCTCCACCTCGTCATCCTCCAGAACTGTGCCCTTGCTGCCAGACAATTGTGTACCTGGCGCTTGTTGGTGCAGGAACCCACCCTCGTAGCCACTTGTAAATGACTGCCCTGAAAGCCTTGGAAATTAACCCACTACCTCCTCCTCATCCTGTGCCACATCCTCTTCCATCATCGCCTGAAGAGTTTTTTCAAGGAGGCATAGAACTGGGATAGTAACGTTGAGAACGGCGTCATCGGCACTGTCCATGTTGGTGGAGTACTCGAAACAGCGCAACAAGGCACACATGTCTCGCATGGAGGCCCAGTTATTGGCGGTGAAGTGGTGCTGTTCCGCAAGGCGACTCAGGCGTGCGTGCTGCAGCTGAAACTCCACCATTGCCTGCTGCTGCTCGCACAGTCTGGCAAGCATGTGCAAGGTGGAGTTCCACCTTGTGGGCACGTCACATATGAGACGGTGAGCGGGAAGGCCGAAGTTACGCTGCAACGCTGACAGGCGAGCAGCAGCAGGGTGAGAACGCCGAAAGTGCGCACAGACGGCCCGCACTTTCTGCAGCAGCTCTGGCATATCGGGGTAATTCTTAAGGAACCTCTGGACCACCAAGTTCAGCACATGCGCCAGGCAAGGGATGTGCGTCAAACCGGCAAGGCCCAGAGCTGCTACGAAATTTTGCCCATTATCGCACACCACCAGGCCGGGTTGAGGCTCACTTCCACCAACCACTCATCGGTCTGTTGTTCCATGTCCCTCCACAACTCCTGCGCGGTGTGGGGTTTTTCCCCCCAAACAGGAAAGTTTTAAAACTGCCTGCTGTCGTTTAGCCCTGGCTGTGCTGAAGTTGGTGGTGAATGTGTTACGCTGACCGGATGAGGAGGCGGAGTAGGAGGAGTTAGCAACAGGAGGCAAACTGAAGTGCCCTGCAATCCTCGGTGGTGGAAGGGCATGCGCCAAACTGCTATCCGCCTCAGGCCCAGCCACCACTACATTTACCCAGTGTGCTGTTAGGGAGATATAACGTCCCTGACCGTGCTTACTGGTCCACGCATCTGTAGTTAGGTGGACCTTGCCACAGATGGTGTTGCGCAGTGCACACCTGATTTTGTCCCCCACTTGGTTGTGCAGGGAAGGGATTGCTCGTCTGGAAAAGTAGTGGCGGTTGGGCACGACGTACTGTGGGACAGCCAATGACCTCAGCGTTTTAAAACTCTGCGTCTCCACCAGACGGAATGACAGCATTTCAAAGGCGAGGAATTTTGAAATGCTGGCATTCAGGGCCAGGGATCGCGGGTAGCTAGGGGGGTACTTCCTCTTCCGCTCCAGTGTTTAGGAAATAGAGAGCTGAACGCTTCCATGGGACATTGTGGAGATGGTTGGTGACCCAGGTGGTAGTGTTGCTGGCAGATCCTCTGTTTGCGGGTTGGCAGGTGTCCCTGTCACTACAGAGGTGGATGAAGAGGCCGAGACTGCAGCAGAAGAGGAAGCAGGAGGAGCCAGAGACCTTTCTTGGTTTTTGAGGTGTCTACTCCACTGCATCTCGTGCTTTGCACTTAGATGCCTGGTCATGCAGGTTGTGCTCAGGTTGAGAACGTTTATGCTTCGCTTCAAGCTCTGATTGCGCAGCGTGCAAACCACCATGTCTTGTCATCAGGAGAACTGCCACGCTAGGGAACTTCTTGCACCTGGCTTTGGTGTGCTCGGTCCCTTGCTGCGTTGGGCAGTAGCAGACGTACTGTCTAGGGGAAGGACGCTCCGCTTTTGCACCCTGCGCCCTCTTCTGCTGTGCTGGTGGCTCTGTGCGACCACCACCTCTTCCTCTGAACTACACTGGTCACCTGCATGACGTTGATTACATGTGGGGTCAAGGACCTCATCGTCCTCCACATCATCTTCCACCCAGTCTTCACCCCTGCCCTCCTCGTCGGTCTGCACAATGGCGAAAGCAGCAGCAGTTGGCACCTGTGTTTCGTCATCATCCAAGACGTGCTGCGATGGTTCTCCCATGTACTCATCATAAAACATAAGTGGTTGGGCATCGGTGCACACAATCTCTTCCACTTCTGGGGCAGGGCTAGGTGGATGGCCCTGGGAAACCCTGCTAACAGAGTCATCAAAAAGCAGAAGAGACTGCTGCATGATTTGGGGCTCAGACTGATTGGCTGATTTGCAAGGGGGTGAGGTGAAAGACTGATGGACATCGGCTGCAGGTGCCAACTCTGAACTTTCATCAGGAGACTGGGTGGGAGACAATGTGAAGGAACCGGAGGCACTATCAGCAGCAACCCAATCTACTATCGCCTGTACTTGTCCTGGCCTCAACATTCGTACAGCCCCATTAGGCACGCCAAAATACTGCTGAAGGCTCTGTCGCCTACTCGCACCTGAGGAAGGTGTTTCACTAGTGCGTGTAGCTGGCACAGATCGACCACGTCCTCTCCCTGCAACAGGAGCGCCACCAGCAGCACCACGACCCGGGCCACGTCCCCTTTTTGATGATCTCCTCATATTTTCTAAATTTATGATCTCGCCCTAAATGGGTGTTTTTGGGTGTTTTTGTATATAGCAGAATACACGTACAGTGTCTAAAACGTTTATGAACACGCAGAAAATGCTATTGTGAAAAAAAAAACACAGCAAAATTAAATTTTTTTGCAATGTTTTTCCAATATCAGAATAAATGGATAGTGTCTTTCTGCGTTTATGAAAACGCAGAAAATGCTATTGGGAAGAAAAAAACACTGCAAAATTTATTTTTTTTGCAATGTTTTTCCAATAGCAGAATACACACAGACTATGGTGTATCTCTTACTATATGCAGTACAGTAATGGTGCACTGAGCTTGCAGGTAAAACTTTTATATTTTGTCTGGCACTGGCCTCATGGCACTGTTAAGACTGTGCACTGCACCCCAGCCAGGGTACAATTGATTTAGGAATCTTATCAATAATTCTCTCTGCCTCTTTCTTTTGCTTATTAAAGAAACTCCCTACTCTAGCTATCTAGATCACTCACTGATCTAACTAATTAGAAGAAAATTCAAGGAATGTGGACTGACTGACTGAGTTTAGCACACTAACTCCTAAAATCCTCTATCTCTCTGCAACACAGGAACCTGTCTAGTGTCTATAGCAGAATGACGCTGTGTGTGTGTACTATATATAGAGGCTGGGTCACATGCTGCACTGGCCAATCACAGCCATGCCATTAGTAGGCATGGCTGTGATGGCTTCTAAGGGCACACTAGTGAAATGATGGTCGATTGGCTGCCCTGCAGCTGTTAAAAAGGCGCCAATACAGCGCCAAACACCGGACCCGAACCCGAACTTACAGCAAATAGTTCGGGTCCGGGTCCGAAACACCCAAAAGTCCGGTACGGACCCGAACTTTACAGTTCGGGTTCGCTCAACCCTACTTATAAGCTGTAATGGATAACGTCTGACTTAATTTCCTCTCCATTTCATCGAGACACTTCTCTCGGTCTGCTTGATCACTGACAATTCTATTAACCCTGGTTAGTTGACTTTTTGGGATAGATTTAAATACTCCAGGGTGGTTGGAAACGTTTGTAATATAAGTTGGTTGCGGTCTTTAGGTTTTACATATAGATCACTGGAAAGTCTACCATTTCTAACTACAATACATGTATGCATAAAAGGCATTTTTCCAGACTCCGTCATATTAAATTGTAGTCCAGGTATCAAATAATTAATATAAGCATGGAATAGTGATAATGTATTCAAATTACCCTCCCATATAGCAAATGTGTCGTCCAGAAGTCGGAACCAACACTTACAATTTTCTTTAACCACTTAAGGATCGGGCCTATTTTTCAGACTCTGTTTACAAGTTAAAACATTTTTTTTTTGCTAGAAAAGTACTTAGAACCCCCAAACATCATTTTTTTTTTTCAGACACCCTAGAGAATAAAATGGTGGATGTTGCAATACTTTGTCACCGTTATTTGCGCAGCGGTCTTGCAAGCACAATTTTTGGGGAAAAAAATGCACTTTTTTGACTTAAAAAAATAAAAGCGCCCAATTATTTTATTTATTTTTTTTTTTTTTTATATTGTGAAAGAAAATGTTACGCTGACTAATTTGATACCCAGCATGTCATGCATCAAAAGTGCACCCGCTCGTGGAATGGCGACAAACTTTTAACCTTTAAAATCTCCTTAGGCAACGTTTCAAAATTCTACAGGATACATGTTTAGAGTTAGATGAGATCTAGTGATAGAATTATTGCTCTTGCTCTAATGATCGTGGCGATACACTGTGTGATTTGAACACTGTTTTCATATGCTGGTGCGACCTACATATACATTCGGTTTACGTTTTTTATTTTTTTATTTTTTTTTACTGTCCTTTTTAAAAATAAACATTTGGGTCACTTTTATTCCTATTACAAGGAATGTAAACATCCCTTGAAATAGAAAAAAAACATGACAGGACCTCCTTAAATGTGAGCTCTGGGGTTAAAAAGACCTCAGATCTCATATTTACACAAAAATGCAAAAAGAAAAAAAATGTAAATTACATTTTTTTCTTGCGGCGAATCTGTCACTGAGACCGCTTTAATCTTAGAGGACAGTCCGCGTTTTTAAAATTACCGGGGTTATTAAGAAGTGATGTACAACAGCGTCAGCTGGCCCTTCAGTAGTTAAATAAAACATATGTGAAAGCTTTTTCAATCCTATCAATGAATGTATTTGTGTATGAGGGGGCCACATTTGAGCCCATCGCTGCACCCCTGAGTTGCTGATAGTATGTATCTTTTAAAGAGAAAACCATTTTCCTCCAAAACAATTTCCAATCATTTGTATCAAAAAAACAAATCTGCTTTTTATTGTATAATCCTGACTCGGTGAGGAGTCGGCGACGGGCTTCAATTCCCAATCCATGAGGGATAATTGTATATGTAGCACTGACCCCCGAAGGAGCTGCTAGTTTAGATTGGGCCTTCACTCTTCTGAGAAACCCCACTAACTTAACTCGATCCCCTTGGCACAGCTGTGTTGCAATGCAATACAGTACAATATAAACAATGTAAAGTACCTGTATAATACCCTCAGGATACTCTGGCTCCACCTGTATGGTGAAAACAGCACGCCACACAACTGAATACTTAACCATAAATACTTTTACTGCAAGTATATCAAAACAGGTGGTTACAGAGATTGCACTGTCGTCCCAACAAAGGATGTTAGTACAATATAAATCAACAGACAAATACAGTAAGAAATGTATATTCCATTTATCTAAACCTGGGAGCTCCCGCTACTTTAGAGTTTTACGTGAGGCCTCACTTAAAGTATTTTCTCCTTTATCTTCTTTCTTCGCTAGCTTAAGTGGTTCCTCAGATATTTGTAATCCAAAAGGTAGGTGAAAAGTTAACTTAGGAGGCTCCAGGTGTAACTGCAAGAACTTATACACAACGCTTGGGCACTAAAATGAAGTAGGCCTCAAGCCTGCTCAATGTCAGTTGCTCTGTTACGCCTTCGTGGAACTACCGGTTCCAGCGAGGCCTGTGAGTGAGTGTAACTGCATGCAACAATAACAAACGGTGGGCCGTAACCCGCTCCCCAACTGGATCAGAGTTCTGGGTGATGACTTTGGTCCGGTAACTGCAGCTTGCTTCAGTATGGACTGGGCCAGATGCTCTGTGTCGCTCCGCTGACTGGATCCGGTCCTCCGATACTCCACAAGCATCTCTGGACCTTGTCAATCCGATCACCAGCTCTCAGGCTCCGTCAAGTCACCTCGCAAACAAGCAGGTTTGCAATCTGCTGTGACTGTCTGCCTCTGTGTCCGGGAAACCTCCTCACAGATCCGCACAGGCAGACAGCATGGTCCCAAGAGGCCAAATATGGCCTTTTTATACCCTACCCAGCATGCACTGCATGAGAGTGTTCATGGGTAGGTCACACAGACTCCTGGGTAACAAGGTCAAACCTCTTATCAACATAACAGTACTTCCTGTAAAAGTATTTTGTGCTTGTAATAACCATATCAGTGCATCACCAGATTTGGTCACTAGATGTCTCCAAAAACTGAACCATAACAATGTCCATAGACTATACATTACCATACACATAACCACATTAAAGTGGATGTAAACCCAACATTTTTTTTTTTTTTAATGTCATAATGTAGAGAATAAGATTCCCTTTCATTTGAGCCCAGTCTTGCCACACAGATTTCGCATCCGCCTCCCCTCCAGCTCTCCCAGCTTTACTGTGTTTTGACTGGATGTTTCTCATCATGGGATGCAGTGAACAGTCAGCAGACTATAGACAGACAAGTGATTTAGGGGAGATGTATGTAGTCAGAGTTGGGCAGAGTAGAACATCCAGTGACCTGATTGTTATAGTGCAGTGTCTGAGGTCACCTGATCAGATAACATTCCTTCCCATCACCCAGGATTTGTAATGTGGGGGGAGGGGTGGATTTCTCACTTTTTATAATTACACCCAGTAAGGCTGATTGAGCTTAGGACCAGTTCACACCAGTGTGCTGTGCGATATCGCATGTGATTCCCACCGCACTGCAGTGCAGATCACATGCGATGTCCGTGCAGTGCGATTTCAGCCATACAGATAGTATGTGTGCTATCGCACCGCATTCGAACAAAAATCGCACAGGACCCTTTTTTTGGTCTGCACCAGAATCGCATGGGTGTTCACACCTATGCGATCCGATTCATGTCCTAACTATCAGTTTGCAGTGCGATATACGAGCTGAAATGGGGGTGTTGTTAACATTGTATGACACTCCCCAGCAATTTGCATCTGGCAGTGTGAACTGCCATGCGAGTCGGATGCGATGTGGGAACTTGCAGTGGATTCGCAGGGTTCCCGAATCGCAACCAGTGTGAACCGAGCCTCCACGCATACAACCTACAAATGTCACCTGACTGCTCCCACCAAGGTTGCGATTCGGGAACCCTGCAAATCCACTGTGGATTCCCACATCGCATCCGACTCGCGCGGCAGTTCACACTGCCATATGCGAACTGCTGGGGAGTGTCATACAATGTTAATGACACCCCCATTTCAGCTCGCCTATCGCACTGCAAACTGACAGGACATGAATCGGATTGCATAGATGTGAACACCCATGCAATTCTGGTGCGGACCAAAAAAGGGTCCTGTGCGAGTTTGGTCCGAATGTGATGCGATTTCAGCCATACAGTTTGTATGGCTGAAATCGCATCGCACAGACATTACATGGGATCTGAACAGCAATGCGGAGTGTACAGTGGTGGGTAGTACGTGCAGGATGGTGTCAGGATAGTGGACAATGTCAGATTATTTTTTTATTTTACAATTGAATTTTTTTTTTTTTCAAAAGGTTTTTTGGGACCAGTGGATTTTTTTTATTTTTATACATTTTTACAATTTAATTTTTTTTATTTATTTTTTTGAATATTTATTTTTGTACTATTCCAACAATGATGTGAGGGTGGGGTTTTATTTTTCAAATATATTTTGTTCACAGTTCTTTTGAGAAAGGGGGTGGTCGGGGTCAGTGGTCGGTGTCAGTGGAGCAGTGGATTGAGTCAGTGTCAGTGGGGCAGTGGATGGAGTCAGTGGGGCAGTGGTCGGTGTCAGTGGGGCAGTGGTCGGTGTCAGGGGGGCAGTGGATGGAGTCGGTGTCAGTGGGGCAGTGGATGGTGTCAGTGGGGCAGTGGACGGTGGCGGTGTCAGTGGGGCAGTGGGCGGTGTCAGTGGGGCAGTGGGCGGTGTCATTGGGGCAGTGGGCGGTGTCAGTGGGGCAGTGGGCGGTGTCAGTGGGGCAGTGGGCGCTGTCAGTGGGGCAGTGGACGCTGTCAGTGGGGCAGTGGACAGTGGTCGGTGTCAGTGGGGCAGCGGACAGTTGTTGTTTTTTTTTTTTTTTATACAATTAGTTTTTTTATCTTTTCTTTTTTTACAATTTAATATTTATTTATCAGCCCTGTTGGGGGCTTTGGTGACATGTCGGGGGTCTAAACAGAGACCCCTGACATCTCCCATTTGACACAGAGAAAGGGACAGAGGATACAGATTCCCCAGTCCCTTTACCTGCACTGAAGATGAATGGAGGGAAGACAGCGTCTCCTCTCCATTCATACACTGAGCAGAGGAACACACAGGTTACTCTGCTCAGTTATCACAGAGCGATCGGTAACGAACGCTCTGTGTTCCCATTCTCTCCATCCTGACAGATCCCCCCCCGCAGCCGAGGAGAGGATTGGAGAGGAGAGGGAAGCCGGCTGTGGAGGACGAGGAAGACAGCGGGATGTGGGGTTACATTTATTCTTCACATGTGCAGGAGTAACATGGGCGCGCTCTGTCACTCCCGCACATGCACGCCAGTCTCAGCAGGCGCGAGGCTCGTCCTTGCAATGCTGGCTGGCTGTGGAAGTGCAGTGGTGGGCGGAGGCGTCCTCTGACGTCACGACTCCGCCCACCCAGCGCCGAGGATGAAAACGCCCACAGAAAAGAGCAGATTGCGGGGGCTCCTAGCAGCTCAGGGGGTGACTATTTATATATAAGGATACATGCAGGAGGCATGTAAAGCCTTATATATATTAACAGTGTTATTAGTTTGAAAATATGGACAGTGGGTTTACATCCACTTTAATAAACTAATATGTCCCCGCTACATATTAAAATTTTGAGAAATGGAGAGGAAATTAAGTCCGAGCGGTTATCCATTGCAGCTTATAAGGAATGAAAGGAAGTGGATAAAAAAAGAATAGGATGGATAAAAGATTACCTTTTTGTTTCCCAATATCACTCATTCCGAATACAAAACCTCATTAAAAAACATTGGCATGTATTAACCACTTCAGCCCCGGACCAATTTGCAGGGACCAGGCCCCTTTTTGCGATTCGGCACTGCGTCGCTTTAAATGACAATTGCGCGGTCGTGCGACGTGGCTCCCAAACAAAATTGGCGTCCTTTTTTTCCCACATATAGAGCTTTCTTTTGGTGGTATTTGATCGCCCCTGCGGTTTTTTTTTGCGCTATAAACAAAAATAAAGCGACAATTTTGAAAAAAATTCAATATTTTTTACTTTTTGCTATAATATCCCCAAAAAATAAATATATAAAAAAAAATTTTTCCTCAGTTTAGGCCGATACGTGTTCTACATATTTTTGTTAAAAAAAATCACAGTTAGCGATTATTGATTGGTTTGCGCAAAAGTTATAGCGTTTACAAAATAGGGGATAGTTTTATAGCATTTTTATTAATATATATTTTTTTTTTTTTTACTAGTAATGGCAATCAGCGATTTTTATTGTGACTGAGACATTATGGCGGACACATCGGACATTTTTGACACATTTTTGGGACCTTTGTCATTTATACAGCAACCAATGCTATTTAAATGCATTGATTCCTGTATAAATGACACTGGCAGTGAAAGAGTTAACCACTAAGGGGCGGGGAGGGGTTAGGTCTGTGACATGTGTTTTTTTTTACAGTAGGGGGCGTGGTTATATGTCTGACGTCACTGATCGGCTTTCCCGATGACAGGGAACAGCCGATCAGTGACAGGCAGTGTAGGAAGCACGGGGAGAGGTTTTTTTACACAGACCTCTTCCTGTTCTTCAGCTCTGTGATCCGATCGCGGGACACCAGCGGCGATCGGGTCCGCTGGTCCCGCGGCTGTGGTCACGGAGCTCCCGACCGGGACGCGAGCGCGCCGCCGGCGGCGTGCGCGACCCACGGCTGGGCAATTAAAGGGGACGTACCTGTACGTGCTTTTGCCCAGCCGTGCCATTCTGCCGACGTAAATGTGCAGGAGGCGGTCGGGAAGCGGTTAAAAGAAAACTTTCCCCAAATTCCTGAATTTAATAATCCTCCCTTTCCCTCATATCGTAAGGGTAGGACCATATATAATAGATTAGTTAAATCGGACCAATTTCAACAAAAAATCATATCCATGTTTAAGTTGCATGCATTGCAACTCTATCATAAAGGGAAAATGTTTTACACATCCCCATCACGATTATATAATATAGATATTAAAGTGGAAAAATCAAAGAAAGAAACTGTGCTAAGGCTCTGACCACTCAAGTGTATCTACACCCGATACAAATTGATCTTGCAGGACCAACGGGTATCAGCAACTAAAACTGTGTTACATAATAACAGCAACAAACATAAGAAAACCAAAAAGCTGCGCTTTACCAATAAAGTGTGAAAAGATGGCGAACTATACTGAGCGACACAATGAAGGCTCAGGCTAATTAACCAATCTACCTAACATAAATCTGAAAAAGGTGATAAAATAACTCTCAGTGATGAGGTGTGATCAATAATTGTCACAATACATGAAATTAGCATTAAACGTACAAATTAGCTATGAGTGAAAAATATGAACACTGAACCGATTGAAGTCCAATAGTTAATGAATCAATGCAAAACACCCGTGCACTGTGATGAATGACTCATTGAAAAATACAAGTCCATTAATCCAAGGTTGAAAGTTGAAAATTCAAAATTGTGTGAAACATCCAAACCGCCACCACAATGAGTGAAATGACTGCTTACCAAAAGGCTATGATCCCCGTCACAGAGGATCATAGAAGGCATGTGACACAATCGCTGAACTGGGGCCTCAGATGGTACAGTGATCTTGGGATCCAGTAAGTGGTACAGACTAGGTATTCCTCCCAAACTCCAGAACTCGAATAGAGATGTGTATCATATGAAAGAAATAATGGCTTCCATAGTGCATTACCATAAAAATTGCTTTATTTAAAAGAAGTTAAAACACTTACATCAAGTAAGGAAAAACAAGGCCTTAAGTCCAGTGTACCGGCCGTTTACACATGGAACAAACCCGAAATCCTAGACGATATGATGACTCGACACCAGGTGACAGCAGCGCGCCGTTCTGAGGACTTTTTGTTGAAATGGATCACACTGTTTCACAACTCCGGTATATGGTAATTGATGCAGTTTCTTTAAATAGGGGGAAATCAGTAATTGAAATGAAGAAAGTTGGAAGTACAATGGATAAATCGCCTGGATACATTACAGCCTAGGTTTGAACTCTGACTTTGATTTGCATTTATTTTTATAGAGAATACATTTTCCTAGATACATATATACATATGATTTCGAGGGGTCACAGGTTGATATATTTGGCTTCTTTTATGAGTAAAAGATGTACATATTGGGGGCGCATGTGCGGCGCGAAACAGAGCAGCAGCTAGGAGAAGGAGCTCCGGGAACTTCGGAGACAAATAGCACTCCCCGTGACTTTATCTCAATATACCCGCATCCACTGCAAACTCTCCCTCCCGAGGGACCATTCGTGCATGCTGATAGGCAAAAAATCCAAGCAAAAAAAGCTCAGCGGTCACTTACCAACTACTTGTTACGGGCTCGTGAACAGGCCGGAATGTCCCAAAATGGCGCTCAGTCCAAGACTCCGCCGCGGGAGACAAACACCGCGGCTCTCCCCCCGCCATCACAAGGTGAGCAGACGACACAACTGACTAAGGTGGACTTAGAGGACAGCTTGGCAGCCATGTACGACAGACTGGCCAGAAAATTCCAAGGGGAACTTCATAAGTCGACTAGCACCCTCTCCCAGGAGATAGCTTCGCTGGGCAGTCGCACGGACCTCCTCGAGGTAAAGCATGACGAACTCCACCTGGCCTACACGGACCTAAGAAAGGACCATGAGTCTCTTGCAGATGCGGTTGTTCAGCTCCTAAACCACATGGAAGATCTTACAAACCGCAACAGGAGGAACAATATCCGGGTCCGTGGTGTCCCAGAGTCAGTAACGGACCTGCCAGACGCGATTAACAGACTGTTCCACTCACTTCTGCCTGAGCTCCCTGTGGAGTCTTTCACATGCGATCGCCTCCACAGAGCACTCAGACCCAAACCTCCTCCAGAAAAGCCTCCCAGGGACATCATTATGTGCCTCAAAGACTACCTAACAAAGGAGGACATTCTTAAAACCTCCCATAACTCTCCTTGCATCATGCTGGACGGTTTGCCTCTGCAGATATACCCTGATATATCTCCTGCAACACTGGAGAAATGCAGGAGGATGAGAGAGGTCACGTCGGTACTCCAGTCTGCACAAATACGGTACAGATGGGGCTTCCTGTTTAAACTTATTATACCACACAATGGCACCACCTACATTGCCACTACCATCAAAGAAGGCAAAGTCCTAATTAAACTGGGCCTCCTGGAGCCACAACACGTTGCAAGACTCCCTTGTACCCCGCGTCCGTCGCCGATTTGGGCCACCCCATCGCCGCAGAGAGACCGCAGATCACGCAGATTACCCCTTCAGCCGGAATTCTAAAGAACAAGAATGCAACAGATGAAACTTTCGCCATCTTGAGAGACAAATTTTACATCATCCGGTCAAGCCTCTTCTCACAGCCTACAAGACTCGACCAGAAGTTTGTATGCAACTGATTTCTCCCTCATACTTTTTTTTTTTTTTTTTGCCCTTACCACTGCCTATGTCGGCATGTCCCAAATTTTTCTCATTATCCACTGTCCGATCCCCTGGAGGGTCTCCGTTCGCCTGTTTGTGGTTGCCCCCCCGCACTTGCTCCATACGGCTACTCTCTTTTAACCATCCTTCGTGGGATCTCGGGAGAAGACCTGGACGTGTTCTTCCTCCCCCACGTGCCCTTTTTTTTTTCTCTGGTTAGAGGGTTTCACTACGGAGCGAGTGGGTTTGGACGTTTCAGTCCATTACATATGTCTCAGTTAGTCTGGATGGAGGCTTCCTCCAGACTCCATAGAGTTTGTACAGTTTGTAATGTTTTACTTTTTATTATGTTGTTTTTTTCTACCAGGTCACTTAGTCTCTATACTAGTGATATATACTCTATGTATGCTTTGTCTGCTATGTGTGCAATATACATTCCAACCCTAGGCCTCATATAATCTCCCATATTATATATATATATATATATTATTATATATATATATATATATATATATATATATATATATATATATATATATATTGCAAGAGACCCACTTTTCATCTACGTCCCACCCATGCTTTTTTGATAAAACATATAAGCTTCACTTTTTTACTACATTCGAGTCCAAACCCAGGGGGGTAGCGGTATTCATTAAGAATAATGTCTCTTTTGAGGTATCCCATATCTATAAAGACCCTTAACAGTAGATTCCTGATTATTCAAGGGAATATTAGAGGAAAAGCAATCACTATTGCTAACTTATATGCACCAAACTCGGCCCAAAACACCTTCTTCAAAGAATTTTTAGGTACTCTTGAAAGATATGTCTCCCCCCACCTTATTGTGGGCGGAGATTTTAACCTGGTGGCACATCCCCTTCTTGATTAGAAGCTGAACTACCCATTATGCCAACACTTTTCCAAAATCTCTTACAAGGGCCCTGAACACCCTCCAGCTCTTAGACACCTGGTGGGCATTGAATGTAGGGTCCCGGGAGTATACCCATTACTCGAATCCCCGTAGAAGTTGCGCAAGGCTGTATTATATCCTCTTCTCCCCTATTCTGTTAGCTAACTCAGCCAAGGCGGTCATGAGGGTTTAACCTTGGTCGGATCACCACGTGGTTTCCTTTCACACAACACATGTAGATTTATCCCCCTCAGTTGCCGTGTGGAAACTGAACGACTCATTGTTGTCTGACCCTGCGATTTATCGCACAAATCTCCAAACATATCGAGGAATATTTTCGCATTAATAACACAGAAGGTATCTCTCCTCAAACCCTGTGGACAGCCCACAAAGCGGTCTTACGGGTCAACTGATTGAAATTGCAATTAGACACAAACGGCAAAAGCTCGCCACTATCAAACCACTCACCCATGATCTTCATGGACTATACCATGTCCATGCCCAGTCCCAATCGCCCTCTATTTTGTCCCAAATTGAACAAAACAGAGCCGAATTAGACTCCATCCTTTCTGATAGCACCGAAAAGTCTTTACGGTGGTCTAAAGCAAAGTTCATATTACATAGCAACTCTGCTTCAGGAATGTTTTCGCAAAAATTACACCAATCCCTTCAACCCGCCCATGTATATAAACTTAGGAACATCTAGTCACACACCCTAAGGAGGTCTTACAGATTTTTTCATCCTTCTACCAGACTCTACTATCCCCTCCTGAGGCCCACCCAGCTGATGGACTCCCCCAGTGGCTTGACTTTTTACAGCTCCCTCGACTCACTGAAGAACAGTTATCCACGCTGAATGCCCCATGTTCGGAACAGGAAGTTTCTCTCATCATTAAGTCCCTTAATACCTCCACTGCCCCAGGCCCAGATGGATTTACCTCACTATACTATAAAAAATGTGTACACCTATTAGCCCCACAATTAAATAAAGCAATTAATCACACCCTCCAAGTCCACAAGCTCCCAGCAGATATGCTTTTCGCCAACATGACTTTGATCCCTAAACCAAATAAAGACCATACCCTCCCTCAGAACTTTAGGCCAATTTCGGTACTTACCAATGATATAAAAATTTTGGTTAAAATATTAGCAAACCGATTAGACCCCATAATCACTTCCCTGAATGGCCCCGAGCAAACCGGTTTCATCTCCAATAGACAAATTACAGATTAATATTAGATTAGCAGTTAACATCATTCAAGATGCAGACCTCTTTTCCCGTAAAGTTCTTATTTTAGGTTTAGACATACATAAGGCCTTTCATAGTGTCTTATGGCCTTACATGGACCAAGTTTTATATAAATTTGGGTTCTCTGGCGAATTTGTAAATGGCTTTAAGGCCCTATATCATTGCCCCCAGACCAAAATTAAACTCCCTGGATGCTCATCCGAATACTTTACCCTTGGAAGAGGCACACGCCAAGGTTGCCCCTTGTCCCCTCTGATGTTCGCCCTGGCCATTGAGCCTCTGGCGAGGGCGATCATCGCTAACCCCAATATACACTAAGGGAGAGGGGGAGTACATGATTAGCCTATATGCGGACGACGTGCTGGCCTTTCTGCCGGACCTGATTGTCTCATTACCCAATCTACTTGCCACACTTCAGACCTTCAGGGCTTTTCGGGCCTGGGAGTTAATTTGTCCAAATGTGCAGCACTTCCCATAAACCTTTCCCAGCAGATCACTTCTAACCTAAGACAAGCATTTGGCCTCTCCTTATCCAGCCCAACTTTACCATACCATTCAACTAGCCCCCTCCTTGAAGGCTATCTACAACACCAATTACCCAAAGGCATTCGCTATGGTCAGACAGTGGCTCAGATTGTGGTCCACTTTCCATATTTCTTTGTTTGGTAGGGTAGTAGCCATTAAGATGACAATTCTCCTGAAACTTCTGTATTTTTTTAGGGCCCTCCCCATTTATGTATCTCACCAAATGTTACTAGTAATACAAAAAGGAATCAATGCCTTTATTTGGCGCAATAAATGGCCTAGATTCGGTAAGCCATTAGTATATAGACCTATGTCACGGGGCGGTCTGGGCTTACCCAATATCTGGCTCTACTACTTATCAGCTAGGTTGGCCCAGACAGCCCAGTGGAACGCCTCATCGGACGGAGTTCCCCGGTTACAGTTCGAAACACAATCCATTCGACCCTTCTTTCTACCAGGACTCTTATGGTAAGAAGGCCTGAAAACTAGAGAAATGGGTTCCCTAAACAATATTGTAGGTCAGACCATGCAACTTTGGTCCCTGTACCACTCAAAATTTAAACTTGGATCCCTTACCCCCCCCCGCCTTTGACTCCCCTAGATCATTTTCTTGGTCGACACAACACTCCCTAATCGCTCTTAAATCCCTTAAAAATCGTCTAGGCTTCCTTCCCTTCACTGACCTTCAGACCCACTTCCAGATCCCTAGGCAAGAGTTCTATAAATTTTTACAGATCCGACACTTCTTCGAGACTTATTACAAACCTACCCCTGACACTTCTACTAATTTCTTTGAACAATTGTGTTTGGTACAACCTAGAGATAAAGGCGCCATATCCTCCATCCATAATTATCTTATAGACTTAGACCTCCCAGAAAAGTCCACTGCAATGACCCGTTGGGAGTCAGACTTAGGCGTAGATTTACACAGACGAGGACTGGTTAGATATGCTAACAAGTCTACACAAATGCTCTAGGTCAATCTCCATAAAGGAGACAATCCTCAAAGTCCACACCCGCTGGTACCTCACCCCTGATAGAGTTAACAAGTGTTACCCATTGGTCCCTGAGAGCTGCTTTAGGGGTTGCCAGACGGTGGGCACCTTGTTGCCCACCTTCTGGAGCTGCCCTCTCCTCCAGCATATATGGAGCCAAGCCTCCAACAAGGTGGCGGCTATCACAGGATCAAATATAGTTTTGACAGCTCCTATTTGCCTTTTGTTCGCTCCTATCCCTGGTATCCCTCCCTCCTCCCAAAATCTAGTCAATACACTATTTAGTGCCATCCAGTGGACTGTAGCTCTCAATTGGAAATCAGTCTGTCCCATGGGCCCAGGTCCTAAAGAGGATGGAGGCCATTCGTCTCATGGAAAGGATACACCACTCAATAATGGACACAATGCATATTTATAACAATAAATGGTCTGGCTGGCTGCTGGATCAATGGCTTCACCTACCAGATGCACACTCACCTCCGCATTAACTGAGGGCCTTTGGTCCCCAAGTGATAAGACTGATTAGCCTATAATCCACCTGAGTATGTATATAGACACCTTTGCACCTCAATGACTTGGTAGAAACTGTTATGTTTTTTTTTTCTGTTCCTTAAGGTTTCTAGTTTCATAAGAAAATTTTGATGAGATTCCTTATCCCCTTCACGTATTCTAAGACAAGATATTTTCAACTAGTAGTCACATGCCTTTCTTAAGTCTATTCTTAATACATGAATGGCTCCTCCATGTGATTTCAATCCTGTATTGCAACCTGATATGTAATCGCTGTTTGTTGAGAAAATATCTGACTATGATCCTCTGTGTGACGAAAGGTCCCTACACTCCTCTTGAGTGCGTTCGTCATATACCACTTCCTCCCAGTCTGAATATAGATCTCAGATATTCCAACCGTTTCCAAGCACCAAACGAGACGAAACTTGCTTAGTGCTAGCATGGACTGTTTTCTTAGAACCAAACTGACAAGTATTTATATACAGTAGAAGAGGAGATCTCCCCTCCTGCTCATTTTACTCTAACAATACACCTGTAACAAACTAACATGAGCTAATTAACTAATCCCTTTAAGCAGCCGATGCGACTCTGTGCCCATCGGGATTTCACTACAGGTCAGACTTGTTGTCACCGAGCTTCACACATGTTAGATGCTAATATCATCAACTCCAGCCACCTGTCTGTTGTCCTGTATAATGCAAATGAGTCCAGTCTATCTTGACACAGATTCCAAAGAGTACCTCACCCACTGCTGTACGTGCTAATTAACCCTGCAATTGAATCTGACTAGCACAGATTATTAATGGTTGGGGTTCTCCTTCACACTGTGCCCCTTAAAATCCAGGGCCCATAATCGGTTGGCAGGAGGCTCGCATTTAGTCCGCTCAAAAAGCCTGTCCCGGCTAGGTCTGTCACATTTCTCCCCTTTCGGCAGGAGACTAACACAGAAGGAAACCCCAGACGGGTTGACTCTGAAGTTAGCCAGGGGTTCCAGTCCTCTAATGCTGGTATCCACACAGTACCCCAAACAAATGGTTCCAAACAGAGTATTTCTCACCCAGCCAACCTCTGCCTCTCTCAGAGAACATATCTGCCACTGGGGAGAGGCCTGGACTGACCCTTCTCCCTGGAGTCTTTTCAGCCGCTGGAGAGAAGACGGGGTGACTTTTGCGCCAGCGGCGCTCTGTCCTGTTGCCAGTGATTCGGCTGGGAGTAGCAGCTTTACTACCTCAGCTTGTCGCTGGAGAGTGGCCGACTACCCCGGCTCCCTGGAACTCCACAGTTGTTACTGGTGCTGGGCAGAGGTGGGTAGCACTCTGCCCTGTTGCCAGCACTTCTGCTGGGGGCTCCACATCCTCCGCTCCGGTTAACCATTGGGGCAGGAGGCTGGCTTCCTCCACTCCCAAATTGTGTAGCTGCCATTGGGAAGGGGAGCCGGCTGCTTTCTTTTCCATTCCCTCATCTGGCTGATGGGGCGACATGTCTGTGGTACTGTCTCTCGGGTGCACGGATCTGTGCTGGGGAGGAAAGACCGCTTTCTCCACCCTGGCCGACTGTTGAGGAGGGACAACAAACACCTCCTCTCCCTTCTCCCCCTGTATCTGCTGCTGGCAAGTGATTGCCACCTTCTCACCCTGGGCCTCCGGAACTGCCACAGGTGTGGGGCAGAGGTCTTGGACCCTCTGTCCGGTGACCAGCGCTTCAGCTGGGGAAGTTCCTTGTAACTCCACGTATGCTGCCGTTGGTGCTGGGCAGAGCACAGTGAAGTTTGGCCCCAATACCAGCTCTTCTGCTGGAGGCTCATCAGGTTGTTTTTCCTCAGCAGAAAAGTCTATCAAATCCCCTGTCTCTGCAACTGGTGTCTGGGGATATAGATTCCCCATCTCCTGTCCATGGAACCCAGAAGATGCTATCAGTGCTGAGCAGAGATTGGCAGAGCTCTGACCGGTTGTCTGCACTTCAGCTTTGGGGATGGCAATTTCCAGATTTTCCACTGCCGATTCTCTGGCATGCTGCTGGACAGGCACATTCCTCCATCCAAGATCATCCCATGCAGAAACAGGATCATCAAGGTCAGTCAGCACTTGCTGCATCCGCCATAAGACCTCCACGTCCATAGCTGCAGGGGCAGGTTGGCAAAGCACACTGTTACTCTGCCACATTGCCGACTCTTCAGCCAGGATTTCAGAGTTGTCCACTGGTATTTCCTGATAGTCCCAGGCAAAGGGAGCCCCACCCTGCTGCTGAGCAAAGTCTAGCAGCTGTCTGTAGGTGATCTCCAGCTCCCATTCCTGAGCGGCCAGGAACTCCAAATCTTCCTTTGCCCAGAGCACTTCTGAGATGTTCAATCTTTGCTCTCTGTGCTCCATTATTTCCTCCAAACGCCACTCCAGATCACTCCCAAAGTCGGGGTCCTCGGACAACCTCCAGTATAACAATCCCAGGCCATCATAGTCAAAGCCTTCCATGGGGCTGTCATCCGCTGTCCACAGGCACACTTGGGCTACATGCCACCGGAGGGCTCTGTAGCTCTCGTCCAACCGCATCTTTGCCCGGATCAGCCTGCTTAACTCAGCTGTCCACTCCTGCTTGCATGGCGGCTGGTATCTGTACCTCTCCTGCTATCCGGACCTTGGATCCAGGTGGAGGTTTGGATGTCCCAGACTGCAAGAAGCATCCCACTGCTTGCCAACAATGTGACAAAAGGTTCCTACACTCCTCTTGAGTGTGTTCGTCATATACCACTTCCTCCCAGTCTGAATATAGATCTCAGATATTCCAACCGCTCCCAAGCACCAAACGAAACTTGCTTAGTGCTAGCATGTACTGTTTTATTAGAACCAAACTGACAAGTATTTATATACAGTAGAAGAGGAGATCCCCCCTCCTGCTCATTTTACTCTAACAATACACCTGTAACAAATTAACATGAGCTAATTAACTAATCCCTTTAAGCAGCCGATGTGACTCTGTGCCCATCAGGATTTTACTACAAGTCAGACTTGTTGTCACCGAGCTTCACACATGTTAGATGCTAATATCATCAACTCCAGCCACCTGTCTGTTGTCCTGTATAATGCAAATGAGTCCAGTCTATCTTGACACAGATTCCAAAGAGTACCTCACCCACTGCTGTACGTGCTAATTAACCCTGCAATCGAATCTGACTAGCAAAGATTATTGATGGTTGGGGTTCTCCTTCACCCTGTGCCCCTTAAAATCCAGGGCCCATAATCGGTTGGCGGGAGGCTCGTATTTAGTCCTCTCAAAAAGCCTGTGTCCCGGCTAGGTCTGTCACACTCTGTATCTGTCTTACCACTTACTCAGCAATAAAAACGTTTGTATTAAAAAAAAAAAAAGATGTACATACTTCTACAAGATGTACAAAACTAATGGAAAATGTATTTAAATGGATGGGATGTTCCCATTGGTGGTAAAAATAACAAATCTTTATGGATCTTTCGCTCTCTCTCTCTCTCCCTTATGCAAATTATGCAAATTTCCTTTTTTGACTTAATTGTTTGATTACCGAATTGATTCCTGGTGTGTGAAATGTGGTGATATAAAAAAGATGTGAAATTATTTGTCATTATTTTGTTCCTCTCTGAAAAAGTGCACAAGCTTTATAGCTCGAAACTGTTTGAATTGGAACTGGTATGATATGCAATTTACTTGTATGTGATTATTTTTGAATAAATTATTTGCAGCAATCCCTTTACTGGATTCTATATATGGCCGAATGGGAAGGCCTGATTGCATGCACTAGAAGATTGCTGTGTGCTGTTTACTTTACCTTTTTGAATGGAAAAAATAAAATAAAATTACACACATACATATATATATTATAAAAACATAGATTAGTATTTAACTGGGATTTTATGTGATAGCCCAACACAAAGTGGCACACAATTGTGAAGTGGAAGGAAAATAACTGGTTTTCCAATTTTTTTACAAATAAATATCTGAAAAGTTTGGCGTGCATTTGGGTTCAGCCCCCATTACTCTGATACCCCCAACTAAGATCTAGTGGAACCATTTGCCTTCAAAAGTCACCTAATTGGTAACTCATAAATCAGTCATTCAAAGAAGGAATTGTTCCGAATTCCCTCAAGCAAGGCATAGTCAAACCCCTCCTAAAGAAACCCAACTTGGATCCAAGAAACCCCAACCACCGAAGACCGATAACTAGCTTGAACACCATCTCCAAGATTATGGAGAAAGTAGTGGTACAACAGCTACAACTCCATCTGGACACACACAATCTCCTGGACCCTCTGCAATCAGGCTTCCGCCCGGGCCATGGCACAGAAACGGCTCTCCTCAAAATATGGGATGATGCCTTGGAAGCAGCAGATGATGGAGAATCATGTCTCCTGGTACTCCTGGACCTTAGTGCAGCATTTGACACACTGGATCACAACACTTTACTCACCCGCTTCAAAGAAGTAGCAGGAGTCACAGTTTCAGACTTACCATGGTTCACTTCCTTCTTAGGAAATCGGTCACAGACAGTGAAACTTGGAGCCTTCACATCTGAATCCCGTGCAGTCTCCTATGGAGTCCCTCAAGGATCACCTTTGTCACCCGTGCTCTTCAACATTTACATCCGTCCACTCCTAAAAATCATCAGCAAATCTGATCTATGCTTCCACTCATACGCAGATGATACTCAACTCTACCTTCGGATCCCCGGACAAAAAGACCAATATCAGGAATTAGAAAAATGCCTCGCATCAATAGACGACTGGATGTCCACAAACTCCCTCAAACTTAACGGAACCAAAACAGAACTCCTTCTCCTAAATGCAAACCGGAAAACTAAATCTACGACACCATGGACTCCGCCCACCATCCTTGGACAGACCATCCCCCTAAGCATAAAAGCCAAAAGTCTCGGTGTCATCTTCGATTCAGAAATGTCAATGAATGCACAAATAGGATCAGTAGTCAGCGGATCCTACCACCTTCTACGCCTGCTACGTAGACTCATCCCCTTCATTCCAGAAAAGGACAAAGCCGTAGTGGTAGGAACAATCATCAACTCTCGACTCGACTACGCAAACTCCCTCTACATAGGACTACCTAAATTCCAGATTGCACGACTACAAGTCGTTCAAAACACGGCAGCAAGACTAGTCACAGGAAAAAAACCATGGGAATCCATCTCCCCATCCCTGAGGACCCTCCATTGGCTAACCGTAAAGAATCGGATCACATTCAAGACCCTCTGCTTGACCCACAAATGCACACAAGGAGATGCTCCTCAATACTTATGCGAAAAAATACAACACTACACCCCCAATCGCAACCTCCGATCTAACGACCAAAACCTCCTCCTTGTCCCCAAATCCCGGTACAAGTCAAGGGGAGAACGAAGATTTGCAGTCCAAGGACCACGGCTATGGAACGCTCTACCTACGAACATCCGCTTGGAAAAAGACCATCGGGCCTTCAGGAAAAAACTCAAGACCCACCTCTTCTAAGAAGGAATCAACGCAGGTCGGATCAAGCGCCTCGAGGCGATTCAGTTCGCAGTTGCAGCGCTATACAAATCATTCATTCATTCATTCAACTAGAGTCCACCTGTGTGCAATTTAATCTCAGTATAAATGCAGCTGTTCTGTGAAGCCCTCAGAGGTTTGTTAGAGAACCTTTAGTAAACAAACAGCATCATGAAGGTCAAGAAACACCAAACCGGTCAGGAATAAAGTTGTGAAGAAGTTTAAAGCAGGGTTAGGTTATAAAAAAAAAAAATATCCCAAGCTTTGAACTTCTCACAGGGCACTGTTCAATACATCATCTGAAAATGGAAAGCGTATGGCACAGCTGCAAACCTACCAAGACATGGCCGTCCACCTAAACTGACAGGCCAGGCAAGGAGAGCATTCATTTAGAGAAGCAGCCAATGGTAACTCTGGAGGAGTTACACAGGACACAGGACAACTATTAGTTGTGCACTCCACAAATCTGGCCTTTATGGAAGAGTGGCAAGAAGAAAGCCATTGTTGAAAGAAAGGCATAAGAAGTTTGCAGTTTGCGAGAAGCCATGTGGGGGACACAGCAAACATGTGGAAGAAAGGTGGTCAGATGAGACCAAAATTGAACTTTTTGGCCTAAAAGCAAAATGCTGTGTGTGGCAGAAAACTAACACTGCACGTCACCCTGAACACACCAACCCCACCGTAAAACATGGTGGTGATAGCATGTTGTGGGGATGCTTTTCTTTCGGCAGGGACAGGGAAGCTGGCCACAGTTGAAGGAAAGATGGATAGAGCCAAATACAGGGCAATTGTGGAAGAAAACCTGTTGGAGTCTGCAAAAGACTAGAGACTTGGGCGGAAGTTCACCTTTTAGCAGGACAACGACCCTAAACATACAGCCAGAGCTACAATGGAATGGTTTAGATCAAAGCATATTCATGTGTTGGAATGGCCCAGTCAAAGTTCAGACCTAAATCCAATTGAGAATCTGTGGCATGACTTGAAAATTGATCAGATGCTCTCCATCCAATTTGACAGAGCTTCATCTATTTTGCAAAGAATGGGCAAAAATGTCACTCTGGATGTGCAGAGCTGGTAGAGACATCCCCAAATAGACTTGCAGTTGTTATTGCAGCAAAAGGCGGTTCTACAAAGTATTGACTGGCTGAACACAAATGTACCCCACACTTTTCACTTATTCATTTGTAAAAAAAAATTGAAAACCATTTATTTTCCTCCCACTTCACAATTATATACCACTTTTGTGTTGGTCTATCACATAGAATCCGAATAAAATACATTTACGTTTTTGGTTGTAACATGACAAAATGTGGAAAATTTCAAGAAGTATGAATACTCTTTCAAGGCACTGTGTGTGTGTATGTGTGTGTGTATATATATATATATATATATATATATATATATATATATATATATATATATATATTATATATATTATTATAATATAATTTATTTAGAAAAGTTTTTCTTCCTCTTTTGAGTTCTAATGGCAGGTTTGGATGCATCCAGGTCTTTTTTTTTTTTTCTTCCAAATTCTTCGGTCATGTACCCCTTAGCTGATGACTTTTCAAAAAAAGTAGCATACACCCCCCTGTGGTGGATTTTCCAATTTCTCACCATAACGTGACTATCATCGTGCTTGAGGCTTTTTTTTTTTTGTCTTTTTAGAGACTCGCTGGTTAAGAAAATGTAATCTTTTAGGGCCTGCATATTTGTTAGTGGGTTCACTCTTTGGACTTATTTTTTGCTCTGGTGTCCCACATGACTTTGGGATTGATCCAGGACCTTCAGTCAAGACATGATTTTGGAAAATATTCCACAATATCTTGAGTTGATAGGGCTGATTGCCTAGGTGCTTAAATTTGTGGTACTGCGCAGGACTCTGGTTGGCATCTTACCTACACAAGGTTCTTTGGCTATAGTGCTTGTCAACCAGGCACCTTTTGTGGCTCATCTATGTTTAGATGCAAGCTGGATGAGTTTTTCAAAAATGATGGGGTTTCACATTCTTACTCCTTCTACCAGCGTCATGAACCTAAAACTCAAGTACTCTTTATCTGGGAGCAAAAATTCCTTTCATACACAAGGTTCCTCATTCAAATCCCCTTGCCTTTTTTTTTAAAGTAAATTTGTTTGTGGAATTGTAATAAACAAAAAAAAGAACAGCAAATCCTTCTCTGCATCAAGGTTCCCCCCTACCTGTATATTATCAAGGTTGTGGGTACATCTTTCAGCATTTCTAAGACTCCTAGCCCTGGGCATCTTGGATGCATGGGTTTGGGAGGTAGGGCATCCCTGATGCATTCCAGTCCTCCGAGATTGCAACTGCAGACTTTCGGGTTCCAGTGACGTCTTTTCCTATGACATTCTGTCATGGACCTTACTGACATTTGGGTTCCCTTGTAAATCCCTGAAGCCTGTGTCCGGTCAACCACTGGTAAACACTGTGCAGCACCATGTCAAGCTTTTATCTTGTTTTGGAATAAACCGTGACTTTTATTGAACACCTGGTATTTGGCTCTTGGATCTATCTGATATTCAGCCTTTTGCATACATCATAACCCAGACGGTATCTGTTTTTCTAGGAGCACCTTGTTAGTGTTATGTCATTATATCATTAAACCCAGACTATACAAAACTCTCATTTACATGCTATTTAACAGAATGTTCATAGTTACAAAGCCACTAAAGCATGTTTTTTGTTTTAGAGTGATATATCCTGCCTTCAGCTGTCCCTCCCATTTTCTCTGTGTGGCCACTGCAGCCTGAGATTGTGTAGACCAGGTGGTGTGCTCTAATGATCATACACGTATTTCCGTTACCTTCTAAGCTCTTCATTTCTACCTCATCTGTACAGCCCACATGACTATAGTCAGACATGTGGGTGTATACACAGTCAGAGCCGATCTGCCCTATACACTCACTATGCAAGATGCATAGGGCCCCGCTGCTGTGGGGGGGCTCCCCAAGGGTGGATCAGCTCTGCTTCCCGAGCTCCAATCTTCTTCTCCTCCCCCTCCTGTCACACAGCGGGAGTCGGAGGACTGCTGTGTCTCAGAGCTGACTGAAACCTTCGGCCAGCGCTATGACAAAGATCCCGCCCTCCTCCTAGACCAGCTTGTGTGATAGATACAGTGTTCTGTCTATCACACAAGCTGGTCTAGGAGAAGTGTGGGACTTTTGTCATAGCACGGCATAACATTTCACATTGAGCTCCGTGACACAGCGGGAGATGCCTGCTGTGCATAATCCACTGGCACTGACTGGTGAGGCTACATTGATTGCCACAGTAAGGCTGCAATGATTGGCATGGTGAGGCGGCAATGATTGGCATGATGAGGTGGCAATTAACATGGCGAGGCTGCAATGAAAAGCATGGTAAGGCTGCAATGATAAGCATGGTAAGGCTGCAATGACTGGTATGGTGAGATGGCAATCATGGGCACGGTGAGGCGGCAATGATAAGCATGGTAAGGCTGCAATCATTGCCATGGTGAGGTGGCAGTGATGGGCACGGTGAGGCTGCAATGATTGACATGGTAAGGCTTCAATGATTGGCACCGTGAGGTGGCAATGATGGACACGGTGAGGCGGCAGTGATGGGCACAGTAAGGCTGCAATGATGGGCACAGTAAGGTGGCAATTATTAACACGGTGAGGCTGCAATGATGGGCACGGTGAGGCTGCAATGATTGGCGCGGTGAGGTTCATCACAAAGCCAGGGGTATCTAGGTTTTATTCTGAATACCAGGGTACTAAGGGTCTGTGACGGAATCCGGACACCCTAACTGGGTATCTCCGCTAAGGAGCTGCTTCCCAAAGCTCTGGAACACTAGACCAGCAAATCTGACTATAGTCAACCCAAGGACTAGACAACACCAGTTTTAGAGAAAACCAGAATAAGAGCTGTTTATTTGAACAAAAATACAGGCTGTTATACACTTGAAGGACATCCCCCCGATCATATTACCCTAACAATACAACTTGCACACAGGAATATAATTGCAACAACCGACATACTATAAACATGACCTTAAAGTGTTACTAAACCCAGTAATGTGAAAATAGTTCACCCCCCCACAGTGCCCACAGCTTATAAATTATCTTTTTTACATTAAAATACTGCCACTATATACCTTTTTGGATGATCTGTATATCACTGTTGCCTGATAAACTGCATAGTTTCTCCAGTGCTGAGAGTTCAGGAAGGAGGAGATTTCCACTGCAGCCTGTATACACGCCCACAATGTGTGATGTCAATATCATGTGACCTGGCTATCTCTGAGAACAAGTAAATGTTCTATCCAGCATAAAAGACACAACTGAGCATGTGCAGGTCAGATACCCTGCCTATGTTAGCTGGCCTTCCCATGATAGGCAGTGCAGGAGGGGGAGGATCTATGCATACAGGATAAAACAGGCTTTTTACACAATGCAGAGGATTAACCCCTTAAGTTCCACAGTGAGTATAACAAGCATGCTATGCTGCATATACAGACTGGATGACTCCGTGCCCACCCAGACTATTCAGGTCAAACTTACCGTCAGCGAGCTCACACATTACAATACACTATCATAAGTGTAAACACAGCACACCTTCAGAGATTAGCAGGAGACCCCAGTAGCTAAATCAATCCTTTGAGGTGATCCCATTTGCTAGATTCTGTACCAGAGTGCTGTAGAGGGACCTACTATAAAGGTGCGACCAATTTCCTCTCTCCTTGGACAGAGGTATGTCTCTTTGACGAAAAAACACTGTCTTGCCTGTTGTCGCTGTGATTCCTGATGGTACTGCAAATCTCTTTTCTTCCCCTTCGATAATGGATTCTCTCTACAGCAGGGTTGCCCAACCAGTGGCCCACGGAGCCCTCTGATGTGGCCCGCGACCTCCTGCTCTGGGATAGAATAGAAAGAATACTGTTATTAAAGGTCTGTTTATTACTAAAATCACAGTGTATATATGGGCATATCTTTTCTGCAGTGGTTACTGGGCTGCTTTCAAACTGATCTGCAGGTGCAGAGCAGTTTATCTGCGGGTTACCTGCACTGAGCCATAGTCTTCTATTATTACCTGCAAGTTTGGTGAGCTTTCTGAAAGTGCACCAAACCTGCAGAATATAATAGAAGTCTATTGCAAACTGCAGGAAAGCCAAATGTACACTGCGTTGCACACGTGGTGCGGGTAAACCGCAGCGCATCAGTGTGAAAGCAGCCTTGGACCCCTTTCACACGGTCAGTCCGACAGTCTGTCCAATTGGACCCTCCATTCACCTCTAAGTAGTGGCAGGAATAAACTGACTTGTGTTTTACCTCCAATACGATCCACTAAAAAGTATTGTGGGCTGCATCCGTGTCCGGTCTCCAAATGCAGAGTGGACACGGACATGCCATCCGCACATTGTGGCCCGCGACCGGTTACCAAGTCGCTTAAGTGGCCCTCGTTTTTCAAAAGGTTGGGCACCCCTGCTCTACAGGCACTAGCCTTTGTGGCTGAATGGTAATCAGAGTCCTTGTCACTGCAAGTCTGAAAGTCTAAGTTCTCTCCCACATAGAAAATTTATGCAAACCGCCAGTCACTCCTTTTTTGGAGGACTCCGCTTAGGGGCCACCCATTGAAGATGCAATCCAGCAACCTCATTTTAGTGACATACATAAATCGAGGAGGCATGAAGAGCAAAGCTGCAGACAAGAGATTAAATACTTTTTATGCTGAGTAGTCCAGGGTCAGAGTCTCTTTAAGTTGCCAACAAATCAACCTGGGGGAATAGTTTCTACACCAGGAGTTTGTCCGATTTGCCACTGGTGGAAGAACTTGCATGGGGATCTGTCCATGACCATCAAGAGTCTACAAGTTCACACATCTAGGGATCCTAAAATGAAGCCATAGCCCAGGTCTGACCCCCCCCCCCCCCCCCCCCTTTCCTCTGCTGAAGTTACTATTGCGCCTTTTATGGAGAATACAGGGAAATCCTACCATTTTAAAGGTTCTGCACTGACCAAGAAAGTCCTTATCTGCAGAGATAAACTTTCTGGTTGCAGACACCCCTTGGTCTTTCCTTTAGCCCAGACCTACCTCAGTGCCAAATAGTCCATCTGGCTAGTCAGCCTCTGTATTCAACAGCATACATTCTGAGGCCCAAGTTCTCAGAGAACATAGCCTGTCAGAAACAGTAATATCCATTATGCTTTTCTTTGGGTCCAAAAACCCTCTTCTCACCACTAAAACTATACCTGCAAAGCGTACTTTTTTTTTTTTTTTTTATTTCTTTTTTTTTTTTTAGTTTTGTAATGCATTTACAAACAAACCTTAAAACATGCATAGTCCATAACATTTTGGTAACAGGTAGTACAAATTTGATGTAAGAAATCAATTTTTTGTTTCCTTATCTGATACTCCCCCCCCCCCCTAATCCCACCCGGAACCCCCCCCCCCCCCCCCTGTACACACACTACTAGTTTCCAAATTCCCCTGTCGGTTGTTCCAGAAGTCGGCAGGGCAGGCGCGCGGGCTGAAGGGAAAAAAAAAAGGGGGGCCGATTCCGAAGCGTAGGCAGCTAGGGTGACTTTACTAGGGGGATTTGCAAGTATGGAACCGACCGGGGGGAGGATCAGCCAACCCCGTCGTTTCCCACCCGCGGCATGCATCCCAGCTCTCTCAACCAAGGGCTACATATGCGAACAAATTTCTTGAGGTTATTCTGCCTAATAAACATTGCCCTCTCACACCATATCATAGAGTTAATGGACTCCATTTCGTTGAGGAGGGAGGGGTCCTAGCTTGCCAATTCTGCGCTATTAGCCGCCTTGCCTGGTACAGACATCTCAGCAGGGCGATTTTTGTAGGAGGTGGTTTATTTCCATCCTCAAACATTCCCAGAAGGCAGGTCCTAGCCTCTGGTTCCAGAGTAGTCCTGAAAGTTCTATTCAAGCTGTCCACTATTTCTACCCAGTACCTGAATAACTTTGGGCACTTCCATACCATGTGGATAAGGTCGCCTGCCGCCTTGCATCTTGGGCATTCATCTCTGGTCTTTCTACCGAATTTGAACAATTTTTGAGGGGTATAGTAGGCTCTATAAATTAAAAACAGGTGGGAGAACCTCTGCGAGGGAGATATTGACACCAGGCCGCCTTGTTCTAGGACCCGGTCCCATTGTTCCGGGGTTATTGGCCCTAAATCTTTTTCCCACCCCCTTCTACTTCTATCAGGTCCCTTGGAACTCATAGCCCTGTTTCCCAAGGTATTGTATATCCTGGAAATCAGGCCCCTCATTGGTCTCAACTTCGTTATTTCCTGAAATAGGGGAGTCTTGACCCAATTAATAGTCGAAGATCTAAATTGGGCCTGAATTCCGTGTCTAACCTGCAAGTATTTATAAAAAGTCCTATTTGAGATATTAAATTGACATCTCAAGTCCTCAAATGACTTCATATCATTTCCCTCATACAACTGGATTAACCTGCTGATACCCTGTCTTTCCCACTCTTGAGATCTCTCTCTGCCCATTATTTCCCCTAAATTCTTGTTGTACCATAGTGGGGTGTACTCTTTCAACCCGTTGTATCCCATTAATAATTTTATTGCCCTCCATACTCTGGTCATTAAATCACTCGTCGGGCACCTATAAATGAATGAGTCTGCTTCCAGCATCTCTATTAGTGAGTTGTGGGGAGCACCTAGTATCGCCATTCTGTTGCCAACACTCCCACCTTCCAGGAGACCACCGTTCGCCATTTGCTGAAGTTGAGCCGACAAAAAATATAGCCGTGGGTGCGGGATCGCCGCCCCAGAACAGGGAGCTGCAATGATTGTAAACCGATCCGGCTTGGCCCTTTTTCCAGATTAAGTCCCTAAACAGGGATTCAATCTTCTTAAACCATTTCTGGCTTATCCAAACTGGAGAGTTATGAAGAATATAAAGAACCTGCGGGAGCCAGATCATCTTGATTAAGTTGGAGCGCCCTGCTATGGATAGGGGGAGGCGACTCCCTATGTCCACTTTTTGTTTTAGTTTAAGCAATAATGGGGCTAAATTATCACTAATATAGTGGTTGGTATCACTAGAGATCCAAACCCCCAAGTATTTTAGCTTAGTCACCACGTCAAGGGCAGAGGTTATAGGGGGTGTCTGATCGCCAGGTCGAGCCAGCGGTAGCAGGGCTGACTTGCTCCAATTGATGACTAAGCCAGAACACTGCCCGAATTCCCCCATCATGCGCATCACTACCTCAAGTGAAGAGTCAGTGTCTCCAATGAAAAACAGCACGTCGTCAGCAAATAATGCGATTCTTTCCTCCCCTAGCTGGCGCCGGAATCCCTGGAGATCCGGACGCATTCTCGTCAGGATCGCCAGGAGTTCCATTGCCAGAACAAAAAGGAGGGGAGACGGGGGGCATCCCTGCCTCGTCCCCCTTTCCAGTTGGAACAGCTCAGAGTAGTCCCCACCTATTCTAATTTTGTCTCTAGGCTCATTATATAAAAGTTTAACCCATTTAATGAAGGAGGGCCCGAAACCGAATCGCTTCAGAACCAGCCATAAATAGTCCCACTCCAGGCTGTCGAAGGCTTTAACCGCATCCAAGGCCAAAATGGCCTTGGAGCTTGCACTGTCGTTTGGAATTTGAATATTGAGAAAAACTCTTCTAATGTGAATGAATGAATGAATGAATGATTTGTATAGCGCTGCAACTGCGAACTGAATCGCCTCGAGGCGCTTGACTGCTCATGTTGGGATGCCATGTATTAGAAGAGGTGGGTCTTGAGTTTTTTCCTGAAGGCCTGATGGTTTTCTTCCATGCGGATGTTGTTTGGTAGAGCATTCCATAGCCGGGGTCCCTGTACTGCGAATCTTCGTTCTCCCTTCGATTTGTAGCGGGCTTTGGGGATGAGAAGGCGATTTTGGTTTGTTGATCGAAGTCTGCGATTCGGTATGTATTTTTCTATTTTCTCACAAAGGTATTGAGGCGCATTTCCTTGTGTACATTTGTGGGTGAGGCAGAGGGTCTTGAATGTGATCCTGTCTTTTACCTTGAGCCAATGGAGCATCCTTAGGGATGGGGAGATGGATTCCCAGGGTTTCTTTCCGGTGACTATTCTTGCTGCTGTGTTTTGGACAATTTGAAGGCGCGCAATCTGGTAATCCGGTAATCCTATGTAGAGTGAGTTTGCGTAGTCGAGCCGTGAATTGATGATCGTTCCTACTACTACCGCTTTTTCCTTTTCCGGGATGAAGGGGATGAGTCTGCGTAGCATGCGAAGGAGATGGTGGGATCCGCTGATTACGGATCCTATTTGTGCCTCCATTGTCATCTCTGAATCAAAGATTACTCCGAGGCTTTTGGCTTTGTTGCTTGGAAGGATGGTCTGTCCCAAGATGGTTGGTGGTGTCCAAGGGGTCTTCGTCTTTTTCCTTGAGTTTGCGTCGAGGAGCAGTAATTCTGTTTTTGATCCATTTAGTTTGAGGGAGCTAGTGGTCATCCAGTCATCTATCAATGTGAGACATTTTCCTAGTTCCTGGTATTGGTCTTTTTGTCCGGTGATCCGGAAGTACAGTTGAGTGTCGTCCGCATATGAGTGGAAGCACAGATCCAATTTGCTAATAATTTTGAAGAGTGGTCGGATGTAAATGTTGAACAGTACTGGTGACAATGGTGATCCTTGAGGGACTCCATAAGTGATTGCCCGAGTTTCCGAAGTGAAGGCTCCTAGTTTCACTGTTTGTGACCGGTTTCCTAAGAAGGAAGCGAACCATGGCAGATCTCCATCTGTAACTCCTGCCACTTCCTTGAGGCGGCTGAGAAGCATGTTGTGGTCCACTGTGTCGAACGCCGCACTGAGATCCAGCAATACCAGAAGACACGATTCTCCCTCATCCGCTGCTTCTAGGGCGTCATCCCATATTTTCAGAAGTGCCGTTTCTGTGCCATGGCCTGGGCGGAAGCCCGATTGTAGTGGGTCTAGGAGCTTGTGTGTGTCCAGATGAAGTTGAAGCTGTTGTACTACTGCTTTCTCCATGATCTTGGAAATGGTGTTCAGGCTTGTTACCGGTCTGCGATTGTTCGGATCCTTGGGGTCGAGGTTGGGTTTCTTTAGTAATGGTTTGATGATGCCTTGCTTGAGGGAATTTGGAACCAATCCTTCTTTGAACGACTGATTTACTAGGTGTGTGATAGCGGGGGCCAGAATGTCGGAGCATTCTTTCAAGAGTTTTGTGGGGATGATGTCGTTTGGCGAGGTGCTGTCTCGGAGGCTCTTGATGACATTTTTGGTTTCATCCGTTGTGATCGGGGTAAGTGAAAAATGTGGTGCTTGTGCGCTGTGGATGTAAAATTCCTTACCTGGGTTGAGTTGAGTAGAGCTGGTTGTTGTTTTTTTTTTTGAATTATTTTCTGAATGTTGTCTATTTTGTTGATGAAAAAATCTGATAATTTTTTGCAGTATTCTTGAGTTTCGTTTCCTCGGGGCTCAAGGCAGGTGGGGTTCATAGTCTGGGCGACTAGTTTGAAAAGTTCCCGTGGTCGGTTGACGGCTTTTGAGAGGGTGTTTGAGACATGTTCTTTTTTTGCTGTGAAAATTGCTTTATGATATCTCTTGGTGAGTATTCTGTAGTTTGTGTGATTTTCCTTTGTGGTGTTTCTTCTCCAGGCTCTTTCTGCTCTTCTGTGTTCCCGTTTCAGTAGAGTAAGCGTGCCATTAAACCAACCAGAATTTTTCTTGCGGATGGGTACTCGATGTTTCGGGGCGACTGCGTCTGCTGTTTGTAGAAGTGCCTTGTTTATGAAGCTGAGTATTCGTTCTGTTGAGTGGTTTTGATTTAGTGTACCCATTTTGTGTGTTAGTGTGGTTTTGAAGATTTCCGAATGTAGTTTCTTCTGCGATCTAATCCAGTGTGTTGTTGCTGCTGGGTTTGGTTTTTGCAGGGAGATGTTGGTGGCGATCTCAAATTTGATAGCGTGGTGGTCTGACCATGGTAGCGCTATGTTGTCTTGAATGCTGATGTCTGTATTTTGCTTGAAGATGAGGTCCAGGATGTGACCCGACCCATGTGTGGGAGCCTTTACTAGTTGTTGAAGCCCTAGGTCTTCCAGTTGATTGATGCAGGTGGTGGCGATGGGGTCTTCGGTGGAATTCGCCCAGAGGTTGAAATCTCCGAGTACCAGAATCTTGTTGTTTTTCAGGGTGTGTGCCGAGATGAATTCCGTGAGTGGTATCGGTAGATTTGTCTTTGGTCCTGGTGGTCTGTAGCATAGCAGCATGTGGATGGTTTCTTGTGGTGTGGTTTGCATCTGTAGAGTAAGTGTCTCCATAAACGTTGCTTTGTTCTGTACCGTAGGTTTGACGAGCGCTAGATGAGCTTTGAAGATCACTGCTAGGCCTCCTCCTTTTTTTCCTTTCCGATGCTCGGTTAGGATCCTGTAGTTTTCTGGCACTAATTCTGTTAGGATGGTGTTGCAGTCGGGTGTTAGCCAGCTTTCCGTGATGAAGAGGCAATCTATGTTGTTTTGTGTGATGAAGTCATGGATTTCGTGCCTGTGCTTGACTGCCGATCTGGTGTTAATCAAAGCGCATGCTAACTGTTGCGGTTGAGTTGTAGTCTTCTTATGTTTGATCGTTGCTTGTGGATCGATTCTTAGTAGTCGTTCTTTTTGTAATATTTTTTGAATGTCGGTCGGTAGAGTTGCGGTCAAATTTCTTAGTCTGCATAGGGACTCTGCTGAGTATTTGAAATTGCACATGTTGAGGTGCTCCAAAAAAATTCCCTGCTGTGGACGAGATGATGCGTTGAAAAAACGCTGATGCTGTTGTTGAGGCGATAACGGTCTTGCGCAGGCTAGTTGAAGATGTTGCGGATCTGTGGGAAAACCCTGTAGACCTACACCCTCCCTCCCGTTGATCCAGAGGAAGGCGAAAAACCCCTACTAGCGCGGCCAATTGCTGTAGCAGAGGAAAAAATTCCTTCCTGACCCCCCGAGGGGCGGTCGGATGTTGGTCCCTGGATCAACTGCTAAGTAGTGGTCCCTGCGTTACTTACCAGAATATTTACCTTACCGGGTGATCCAATGATGGCGATAGGGTGGATCCTGATGTTGATCTCCCTGCACAGGTACTATGACCCCTGTTACAACCTCCTGTTATAAACTCCTGGTTTTAACTCACCACTTAGACAAGTTCCACTTGGACAGAGTTCAACCAGTCTCAAGGATGAGCAGGCTCACGATGAGCTCTACACAAACTTATATAGGCCTGAAACACCTGGGAGCAATTAGGCACTCCCCTTAATTAGTAAGCTGAAGGAAGGAAAGAAAAAAAAAAAGGAAAGGAAAGGAAAAAAAAAAAAAACTGTTTAAAAAGTGTAAGAAGAAAAGGGTATTAAGAAGATAAAATGGAAAAGGTCCAGAAGAACCTAAAAATGCAATCCAGCAATCACCAGCAGTCAAAAAAGCAAAATTTGTTCACTCTCCACACAGTGTCCTCACTGTTTGGCTTCCAACCAAAATTCTGGCCCCCAGCAATGTTAGTGCTGGTTGACCTGCCTGGAATAAAACCTGACTGGTCTGGATGGATTAGTCTATGTATGCATTCGTTTAGTTTAACTTCCTGACGGTCCTTCCCCTCTTTAAGTGTCAGAATGATATTGGCCTCAAGCATCGAGGAGGGCAATCTGCCCCCCTCCAGTGCCCACCTCAAAGTTTCCAACAACTCAGGCAGCAATACTTCACCATACCGTTTGTATAGCTCTATTGGCAGCCCGTCGGGGCCTGGGGACTTTTGGTTGGGCATTGCTGCCACTGCAAATCTCAGTTCCTCCACTGTTACTGGTGCCTCCAGTTCCATTTTGTCCTTTTCTCCTAGATTTGGGAAAGTTATCTGCTGTAGAAAGTCGAATACTGCTGTCTCACTCCCGTTCCTAGTAGATTTATAGAGAGTTTTATAGTAGTTGCCAATAAGGTTCGTTATCTCCAGTGGGTCAGTAACCAAATCTCCATTTGCCCCCCTGATTACCGTGATCGTTGAGGGGGAATCGTTGGTTTTGATCAGGAGAGAGAGGGCATGGCCAACCCTTTCACCTAATCCGAAATAATATTGGAGCTGGAAAATTCGCCTATTCTCCATTTTCTTAATAAGTAACATTTTATAGGTTTGCTGTTTGTGAAGCCATCCCCCCTCACTAATAGGAGTCGGATTTTCTACGTAGTGACGCTCTGCTAAGGTTACCTCATTTCTAGCTTCCTTCTCTTGCTCTCTCGACCTCCTCTTGATTGCTGCCATCTTCTGTATTAATAGGCCTCTTATATAGGCCTTTAAGGAATCCCAGATCACTCCAGGCAGCGCTGTATCCGCATTCATTTGTATAAACGTTCTTATCCTGGCAGTCAGGTCACTGGGGTTGTCCATCAGTTCTAGCCAGCAGGGATTGATCGTCCATTCCCTATGGCTGGCTCTGCCCCCGGTACTTATATTGAGCGTCAGCGGGGAGTGATCTGAGATCCCTCTCAGGCCATACTCTATATCCCTCACCAGCAAGTTCACCTCGTCATTCCCCAGAGCCATATCGATTCTAGAGAGGGTACGGTAAGAGTTTGAGAAGCAAGAGTACTGTCTATCATATGGGTGACGCGTTCGCCATATATCACTTAACCCTATTTCCTTCAAAAACCGTAGCAGCCGGTTCCCCTCCCCCACCATAGGCCTATCGGGCATGGGGAATCTATCTAATCTCGTGTCTAACACCTCGTTATAATCCCCTAGTGCTATCATTGGGGTTCCTGGTTTATCCAGGGCAAACTCGAGTAGCTTGTACAGGACCTCAAGCTTAAAGGGAGGAGGTATATAAATATTTGCTATGATATAAGGTTGACTACCAATCAGACAAGACAAGAATATGTACCGACCCTGTTCATCAGCAGAAACTTCACTACAGGAGAAAGGTACTCCTCTCCCAACCAGAATACTCACTCCCCTTGAATAGGAGGCGTGGAATGAGTGGTATTGGACCGGAAACTTGCGGCTAGACAGCTGAGAAACTGTGTCAGAAGTGAGATGCGTTTCCTGCAAAAGCAGTATTCCAAGTCCCCTCCCGTCCAATGCTGACAGGACTAACGCTCTTTTATTTAAGTTACCCAGACCCCGGGTGTTCCATGAGACCAAATTTACTCTGTTTCCCTCCATAGAAGGTTTAACCGCAAGACACAGGGGGGGGAGGCGGGAAGGGAGGGGAAGCCCGACTGCGAGCCGATGAGCTTACCCGTCCCCTCCCCACCTCCCCCCAATTCCCCCAACATCCCCACCCACGCGCCGACCTCCACCGACCCTATGGACACTAGTAGTGTGTACTGCCCCATCCTCCCTATCCCCCCCTAAACCCGCCAACCCCCCCCTCCCAATCCCTCCCCCCCATGCCCAACTGGGCCTCCCCCAAGGGGCTTGTTTGCGACCCAACCATTCACCTCCCACCCAACCACCCAGGTGTCCCATCCCAACCATAATACTGTATTAAATAGGCTATCCTAGTCCAACCATTTCTCAGTGGTGTCATCATTTTAATGGTAATGTATGAACAGCCATCCTACCCTCCCTAACAAGGTGGGGGGAAGAGGGGAAGGGGGAGATATGAATCCTCCCTCCCGTCCAATCCCCCCTCTAACACCCGCTATGATCCCACCATATTGTGTAATTAAAGATATATTAACCATCAGGTGAGCGATAAGGAGAAGTAGAAGCTTCTACCCCTCGATCCTGGTCAAATGTCAGTGCGATGTGTTCAAAACCCATTATTATAAAACATTTGTGATTTGATTGACAATTAACAGGTGACACCAAAGAAAAAAAAAAAACAGGGAAGAAAAAGCGATTAGTGATATCCCCATCAACCCCGTCCCCCAGTGACATTCGTGCAATAGACAATAGGGCAGTATTAGTGAGCAAAAAAAAGGGGACGAAGAAGAAAGGGAAAAAGAGGGGGGGGCCAGAGAATATCATACCCTCCCGAGCGGGGATTATACTGACTGTGTATTAACCATCAGATGGGGAAAGGGAGAAGTAGGAATATCCGTAAAAGCCCAACCTCTGACCCTTAATCCTGGTCTAATATCAGTGCAATGTGTGCAAAGTCCATTATTATAATGTCTTTGTGATGCATTTAACAATTAGCAAGTATCAAAGGAAAAAAAAAAAAAAAAGGGCAATTAATGATATCCCCCTCCCCCCACCCCCTGTCTCAGTACCATTAATGCAATAAACAATGGGGCAATATCTGCAATGTGTGTGAGATCCATTATTATAAAGCCTTTGTGGTGCATAAAAGGGAAAAAAATAAAAGGATGGGGGGGTAGGGGGGGAGGAGGAAGAGGGGGGGAAAAAACGCATATAAAAACACCAAATAGCTTATGCACTCCCCCGCCCCCTCCCATAACCCATAGTCCATGACTCTCTTATAAGTCTTTTCTGTGTTCCTCCAACCATCTCTCGGCTTCAGCAGGTGTATTGAAATGTAGAGTCGAGCCCAGAGCAGTCATCCGCAAGCGGGCGGGTTACAACAGTGCGTATACAATTTTGTGTTGCTGAAGGGTACGTTTGATTGGAATAAATTCTGCCCTCAATTTCTGGAGGTCAGGGGAGAAATCCGGATAGAAAGAAACCCTAGCCCCATTTAAAAAAATAGCCCCCAGTTCTCTAGCCTTACGCAATAAAATTGCCCGATCATTGTAGTTTACAAATTTCAACAATAGTGGGCAGGTACGTTTGTCATTTTGTCGGGGTCTAGTGGGGACTCGATGGGCTCTCTCTATCGCGAATAATGGCGTAAAAGAAGAATCCCCAAATATTTCCTTGAACCAATTTTCCAGGAAGGCTACGGGATTGGGGCCCTCGCTCCTCTCAGGTAGGCCTATTAGGCGCACGTTGCTTCTGCGACTTCTATTTTCTAGTTCGTCAAGCTTGGCGGCCTGTTTAGCCATTTGCTTCTGTAGGTCGGTGATTTTATCCTGTAATGGGGGGAATTCGTCATCGATCGTAATTAACCTCCCCTCAAGCGCCGTGGTCCTTTCCACTGTACTGCTTAATATCTGGCTCATTGAAAATAATTCGTTTTTAATGCCATCCAATTGGCTATCAAGGCCAGATATAGAGTCCTTGCAGGCATTAACAGCTTCAAGTATGTCCCTGAGTGTGGGTTCCTCCTGGCCCCCAGTTGTAGGGCATACCGATGAGCTTGCTGCCACCTGTGCCGCCTTACCCTCCCCAGAGTCTTTAGTACTCACGGTTCCCCTAGTAGGTAGAGGGGTAGCGTTTAAAGATAATTGACTAGAGTTTCTTCTGTCAGAAGCCGGCCCCTGGGTCTTGTGGCACTTGTGATTGGTGCCCCCCCTTATTTGGTGATTGTGTGGGAGCATGGGCGTGGGCAAAACGCTCAAGTTTTGCAGTGGCCGCTGCAGCAGACACCTGGTTTGCTTTCTCCTTGGCAGAACGGGTTTTTTGGGCCCCTTCCTGGTACACCGTCTCATCAGCAACACGTTTGCTGAGCATGGTAAGTTTTTACAAAAAATGGATACCCCTAAGCAAAAAAAAATAAAGGAAATTTCTTTCCACTCCTTTCTCCCTCCCCGCTGGTGGTAATCCAAATCGATAAATTTATGTAGCCTTGTAAATGAAACAATGGAAGGGCAGGCAGGAGAGCATGGGTCAAGGCGGACCACCCGTAGCAAGAGGCCCCAATCCACCCCGGCGTCCCCCTAGTTTTCCACGTCGCCCTGTATCCTTTTCTAAAATGAATAACGATGGGAAAAAAAAAAAAAGAGGGCGGCCAAAAAAAATAAAGTTTTTCCTTTCTTTTTTTTTTCCCCTTAACAAAAAAAAAAAAAAAAAAAGAGAAAAAGGGGGAACACAGCATTACAGTCCAACTTCACAGGGGAGTCCTTACTATTTTCCTTTCTCCCTTCTTTCCTTTCTCTCCTTCCAATAGGCAGAGCAGTTATACACCAATGCAAGCACTAGAGGTCGCCATTAGGGGGCTCTAAGAACACAGATACACCCCAGATCCCCAAGTTACTTCAAATGGGCAGCTCACAGTCCGCTGTCAAGACAAGGGGTCTCCCAGCACATCACCCCCTATCCCAGGTTCACCCAAGTACCTTGATGGAATGGTCAGCAGCCGTTGCTCAAGCCGTGTAGGGAGCGGATTGTCCTGGGGAGATGCCACAGAGTCTCTGTCAGGTCAGGTCTTAACTCTGGCTACTCACGGCTCCGCTCGGGCTCGCACAGGGATCCGATGTACAGCGAGGGGGGTGCTCGACGAGGGGGGTTGATGAGGCGGATCCCACCAGCGTTGTCCGTTGCGGGTCCCGCGCACAGCGTCAGACCCGAGAGCTCCAGTGGGGGGAGGGCGGAGGAAAAGAAAGCAGGCGGCTATGCTAGCAAAGCGAGCGCCTTCCTCACTTCAGGCACAGCTTAACGTAGCAGCAGCAGAAATCCATGCAGCGGGTCGCTCGTTCAGGTAGAGGATTTCTTGCAGGCGGCGTGTGGCAGACCAGGAGAGAAGTTAGAGGAGCGCAGGGATGGGACACCTGTGTTTCATGCTCACTCACTCACACACAGCTGTCTCCATTCAGTCACGCCAAAAAAAATTCTCATCTTAATTTCTAGCATACTATGTGTTTATACACTCAGTGATTCCAAACTGTTTTTGACAGCCCAAAAAACAGCCATGTAATGTCATGATTAGGAAGCTGAAATGTTAGTAAAATGTATTTTCAGAAGTGCCAGGCTGACAGATTTGCCGCAAAACGTACTTTAAATGGTGTGAGCTCCAGAACTTCAACCTTAGGACCTTTCAGATCTTGGGTTCTCAGACTCCTACAGTCAGGCATGGAACATAACCCAGCACAGAGCACCAATAATGGACAAAGGTGTCTCTTAATTATGATTGGCTTGGCAAGTGTCCAGAGTTTGTGGTTTAATCCTGTCACTTTTAATTTTTTTCACATGAACAAGGTGGTATTTAAAGGATTGTTCCTCCTTTTCTTGCAAAGTTTTGAATTGTACTTTCCTCTGAGGATGCTGCACTGCCCTCCTTTTTGTGTCTGTCATTCATAATCTGTTGTGTGGTAAGTCTAGATCTACCACTCTGTCAAAGCTTCCTCCCATTGCTTCCTCTTTTTAAACCCTTTAAAGGGTTATAACATAGTCCCCCCCCCCCCCCCCTATATAACTGTTAATTCTCCCAAAGCAGTAGTTGCTTCCTGTGCTTTATGGATACAGGCCTTTGTTTCACTGGTATGTAAGGCTGCTACTGGACTAAGATCACATAAAATATCTAAAGCCAAGAACAAAACCTTTTATTGGGTGCATTCATTTTCTTTTTTCATTGGTACAAAAATGTCAGATCTTTGAGATGAGAGGAAAATATATTTCTGATCCAAACCAGACTTCAGTGTGACAATGCTGATCCTACCATAGAGACTGCATAGAGAGTGCATTGAGTGAGCTTAGACACTGTAGTACAGTAAGTGTTATTTGCAGGGATAAAAACCTCAAAAATGAATGCAGTCACCCAGAGGTGTTGCTAGGTCTACAAAATATCTGTGTCTAGAGCCCATAGCAGCAAAGTAAAGAAATTCATACGCTTGGACGGGCATACACGTGTGTGTATATGTATGAGTGTGTGTGTGTGTATGTGTATGTGTGTGTGTATATATATATATATATATATATATATATATATATATATGTGTGTGTGTGTATAGAAATACGAAAAGGGATTGCTGCACAAGAAAAATGTATTTACGATGAAAAAAATGTTACATGAAATACCATATACAGGGGGTCCCCTACTTACAAACATCCGACTTACAAACGTCTCCTACTTACAAACGGAGGGAGACAACAGGAAGTGAGAGGAAATCTACCCCTAGGAAGGGAAATTCACTCCTGTAAGGCCCCTTTCACATGGACGGACCGTTCAGATCCGCCTGTCAGTTTTGACGGCGGATCTGAACGGGCTCTCCATGTTAGTCTATGGAGCGTCAGATGTCAGCGGAGACATGTCCGCTGACATCCGACCCGGTCCGATCCGCCAAAAGCAGACGTATGGCTCTACGTCCAGATCTGTCGCTAGCTGATCGGATCGGGTGAAATCTGTTAAAAATGGACACACTGTCCGTTTTCATCCGATCTCTCCATAGAGACCAGCGGCGCTCGCAAGCCCCTCCCCGCTCAGTGAGCAGAGAGGGACTTGTCATCCGCGGGTTCAAGGGAGATCAACGGAGAAATCTCCCGCTGAGCCGGCGGACAGAGGCGGACTCCGCTTCCACGTGTGAAAGGGGCCTAATGCGGGCCATACACGATGTGAATTTCGAACGACCCGTCGAGCGATAAACGAAAATGGCACGCAGAACAGCATGCGACTGTACCATCAATTAGGTACGAAAATCGTACGACAAAACAACAGAGGAAGTGATGTAATATTATGTAACCTTTAACCACACCCCCTACTGTACAAAATTGGGTCGCGCCACGTACGAAACGAGCGGTCGTTCTTCGGAGCGCACATAGATACGTTCTCTGAGAAAATGCCTGCCAGGTACAATAGAAAGCAAAAAATGGCAGCCATGGTGATTGGACTAATAGCATTGGAGGAAGAGAAGAAAAAAAGAAGAAACAGAAGGAAGACCAGAGTGTGGACAAAGAACTGGCTCCTACAACATGAGAAATTCTCACATATAAATCTATTATCAAACCTGAGGGAAAATAATCCTGAGGATTATTGTAATTATTTGCGAATGACACAGGAGTCATTTGAGATGCTTTTAGCACATGTGCGGCCACATATCACTAAACAAGACTCCTGTATGAGGTAGGCCATCAGTGCAGAGGAGAGGCTCATGGCAACCCTCCGATTCCTGGCTACAGACCTTAAATTTACAACTGGAATTTCTGCACAATCACTAGGTCAGATTATACCGGAGACGTGTGAGGTCCTAGCAAAGGTGCTGCAACCACAGTATTTAAAGGTAAGAAAACATGGTGAACTGTCGGATTTCTGTTATCTGACTACTACATATGAAACAGAGTTGAAATATGTAAAATTCAGCAATCTGTCCAAAATGGGCAAAAATCTAATTTCATCAAAGAAAATGCATAACAAGAAGTACACCATTTCCAAAAAGAGACGTTTTGAAACAGAATCTATTTTTTTTTTAACAATATTATTATTGAACAATAGACATTTTAATGTCAACAAGAACAGTAAAGAAAATGTATTTTTATAGTCACAAATTAGTATAGTGTGGATCACGAAACCAAGAACCTTGATGTTGTTCCTGGTGCATTGCCCAGCTAGTGGTTCCTTGTTGTTGGGACATCTGCCAGTTTGGGACAGATGGTACTGGTGTGTGGGATGTACATCCCTGATACCCTATAAGATCAGTGTTAGCTGATAGATGTCCCTTTAGTCTAATGCCAATCATTTTATGTAGCAGTGGTTCAAAGAAGTCACGCTGTTGCACAGACATCCTGCGGAGCTTGTGTGCAACAAGGCAACCCACAGCATCACACTCATCATCCTTTTGTTCCATAATGGATGATGCATTCTTCAGTAAAGTGGATGTATCATAATCTAAATTCTTCCTTTTTTTTTCCCCTCTGAGCCCTCAGACCTGATGGCCCTGGCTGCTGTGGTACTGGGCTTGGAGTATCCTATAGAAAATAATTAAAAAAGTAATTAATTAAGCAATTACCATCAATGCTAAATATTCTTATTTCTTTTTTACCAACAGTTTCCCACAAATTCCCAGGAATGGAAAGACCTTGCTAAAGAATTCCAGGATATGTGGAATTTCCCAAATTGTGGGGGTGCAATAGATGGGAAACATGTAAGGATCACCCCCCCAGCCAATTCAGGATCCTACTTTTACAATTACAAAGGGTTCTTCAGCATAATATTAATGGCGATCGTCAATGCAAAATACGAATTCATATACCTGGACATAGGGAAAAATGGTAGAAACTCAGATGGAGGAGCAATACAGCGGAGTGCATTCCTGAACAGACTGAAAGGAGGTGTTTTGCAGCTTCCATCTTCAAATGAAACTGTGGAAGGACTAAATGTTGTCTTTATTGGTGACGACGCATTTGCTTTGCATGAACATCTTCTGAAACCCTATCCCTTGCGTAATTTAACAGCTCAACAGAAGATATCCAATTATCGCTTGTCTAGGGCAAGACGTGTGGTTGAAAATGCGTTTGGCATTATGGCCAGCAGATTCAGAATCTTCCACACCGCTATGAATGTTGCTGTTGAAAAAGTGGACATTATTGTGGAGTGCTGCTGTATGCTACACAATTATTTAAGACGTACAACAGTGTCATACATGCCAACATCTGCAGTCGATATGGAAGACATTACCAGTGGGACAATTGTGTCAGGTGACTGGCGAAATGTCAGTACTGGTTTGCAAAATTTAGCTCCTGCAAGGCCTAGATTACCAACTGCCAATGCACGTCAGAATCGACAAGATTATACTGATTATTTTGTAGGCAGGGGGGCAGTTGCATGGCAGGATTCTATATAGCTAGATACAATATGGATTGGGGACAGTGGAAGACAGTGGAAGAAGGGAACAGAGAAGACAAGATTAAATGGCCATTGTAAACAATCTAGTTGGTTTAACCCTTCTTTCACAATGAGTGCAACAACAATGCTTTACTGGATATAGATGACATGCTGATTTAAAAATTGTGGTTTAAAAATATTAATGCACAATAATATAGTAGTGCACAACATATTCACTACTCTATTGGCTGTTGTTTAAATAAAGAATATATGATACAACATAAATTTACCTGTGTCTGTGTTTGGGGCATATCCTCTGTGTCAGATAATAAACTGGAGTTTGATGGCCCACTTGCTTGAAGAGTGCAATGGGACTCTCTTGGGTCATCTGAATCAGCTAGGAACACCAGGTCTTTGTAGTACCACAAACGTGGCACATACACGTCCTCAGCGCCTGCCCCAGATTTTTTGGAGGCTTCTATCTTCTTGTACTTCCTTCTTAAAAGCAAGTTGACAATCTTGTTCTTCACATAGTGTTCAGTGGGTTCCACACAAACTGCCTTACATAATTCTTTTAGTTCTTTTACAGCTTCATCGCGCTTATAGCGATTTGAATAATCCCTTGATCTGACATCCCATAAGCAGGATAATTCTCGGTATTTGTCAATAAATTGGGGTAGAAAATCGGGAGATGTGAATTTAAAAGGCATTGTCCTTTAAATAAAAGAAAGATAAAATAAATATATATATATATATATATATCTATAGTACATGTTTAAAGTATTATAATACATGTGTAGAATTGAACACATTGCCATCTAGAACATCCAGACCTGAATTCACATGTTACCTAAAATAATACAATAAAAGGTACTTACATCACTCACACACACATCCACAGGCACATTAAATAATCAATGTAGAGTCCCCAAATCATAACTTACCACAGGTATCTATGTTTGTAGTATCGTCTATTGAACGAATATTACTCGAATATTCCTTCGTACGTGACGTCACGTACCCACGGACGTTCGTATAATCACATGCGATGTATCATGTGCAGGCCACGCCTCTTCTTTAATACAGTGAACAGTTGCAGACAGCATGGCAGAGCACATGGCAGATTCTCCATGTGCAGGGCCACAGATAGTGCAAGGAGAGGAGATTGTGGAGGCAAGTCAGCCAATAAGTCCAGTCACCAGATCGAGAAGGAAGAAAGCCACCAACATGTCACTCGAGGAGATGGTAGACATGGTAAATATACTGCAGAAGAAGGATTATGATTGTCGTGAGCATGCATACAGCAACATGAACATGCGCAAAGATGCAATATTAGAGAAGGTGCAACGTGTTTTACGCAAACGCTATGGAATGGAACGCACAAAAGAAAGCGATGGTCCGACCTAAAATTAAGAGAAACCAATCAGCTCAGAAAGATCAACAAAATAATCGCCAAAAGTAAGTACTATATGTGCATGTATATATTATGTTCTCGTATGCTTATTACATCATGTATGTGTTTTATGTTCTTTGCAAACTGTATGTGCACTTCTGCATTCACCCATGTTGCTTGCAAATTGCAGTAGGTTGCAAGTAGGTTGCTTGACTGTACAAATATACAAAGGTTTCACTTCTGAAAATGTAAATATGGTTTTGCAATGCTTCACCTGCACCTAAAAGTGATATATATATATATATGTATGTATGTATATTTTTTGCATTTAATAGGAAGCCTAAAAAAGAAACATGGAGAGGTGGAAATAGCACATCTGCATTTGGAGCAGACATGTGCTCAGTCTGACATGGCATCAGACACAACTGTAATCGTACTGATGCCTGCTGAAGACGAGAGCAGCCATGTGTCCACTTCAGGTAAATTTTATATATATATATATATATATTTAATTAATCAGCTTTATGTTTTAGCTTTATTTTTATTTAATATTTTTGTATTCTTTTTATGGCTCTTCGTTCATCTGCTTCAAGCAGCTCAACGTTTGATAGTAGTACATCAGCGACCCAAATTATTGCAGATTTGAATTCATTAAATGCTGACATTGAGAATGTTCGCACTACCCTGAATTCCTTTCCACACAGAATTTCAGAGATCCTTGAGCAGTTATCTAAATTCTGAATTGTTTAGCTGTTTTTTTTATTGTTTTTCATGCTTACCCTGGTTCATTTTTGTTAGACAAATCCATATTTTACTTGTCTGTCTGTACTGTCAAGTACAAAACAGACATTTTAGGCCCTTGTCCATCTGCACTTTATATTTTTTCACCTGCAATCATGTTGTCCATCTGTAGAATCAGGCACTCAGCTTCACTGATTGTACAAATGGACATTTCCCTGGAATGGACTTGAATACCTTCTTGTCTATCTGTACCGCAAAGTTGTAGGCAATGTTTTGGCTATATGTACAGTTTAGCACAATGTATACATATTGTGCATATGGACAGTTTTTGGTGTTTCTTGTATATGTGTACAGTATCTTTATTGTAATGATGTCTTTGCAGGAATGGGGTTGTACTCCTGCTATGTTAGCACGCTGCATCCCTACTGTGACAATGTTCACTTTTTCCTAATTGCACTACTACTGTACAAAATGCATAGTGGTTTTATATAAAGAGGTTATATTTTTGTATTTAAAAGTTTGTTTTCAAGGAAATACATGTTCATACATACGGGTACAAGCATGAAACCATTCCTGTTTTGGGTTTGGCACAATAAATCTGTGCTTGTTTCAATTTGGTGTGGTGTGTCTTTATTTTAATCATTATGTGCATGATGTCACCTCTATTCACCACACTTGATGTTATACATGATTTGATATGTCCATTACACATGCACAGAACCTTTCGGCATTATTGCACTTTGCTCGCAGACATGTCAGCACCCCCTAGATGAAGCTTTTTTTTTTAGCAAATGTGGTGTATAGCAAATGCTATAGGTCATTATTGCCTGCTTTCTTTATATTTTTTTCCTGCCATGTCACAGACGGACCATTATGCATGCACAGACATTTGTGTTTATTTCACTTTTCTTGCAGACTTGTTGGCACCTCATCTGACTTTGCTGTGGCCTATTGTTTTTCCTGTATTTTATGGTCATATAGTTGTATTCGAACATTCGTTCGTGTTTTGTTCTTCTATATGTTTCCTTCCGGTTCGTTCTTTCCGGGGATCATGCGCAGTTCGATTTTTCTAGTCAAATCGTCCAACTCTGCCATTAACGATACGAAATTTGGACGATTTTTATGAAAAAACCCAACATGTTGGATCTGTCAATTTGGGCTGTCGTACGAAAATCGCGTGTCGCACGGACCACACTAACGATAGGAAAAATGGTCGATTTTACTTTCGCTTGGGATTTTCGTTCGAAATTCGCATCGTGTATGGCCGCCTTAAGAGTTAATATGGGAAGAAGGTGTCTCCACTGATGCTTTATCACCAGTCCATGTTTCCCTAACAACCTAAAATTTTCAAAATCCAATTGTCATTGGGACAGAAGGTGAGGTGAAATCTTCTGAACAGGGGCACAGACAGCAAAACAAATGTTACAGGGGTGATTACCCTTCTCTGTTATCTAAAAAAAAGAAAAAATCAATTTTTTTGTCTGGAGCTACACTTGTTCCGACTTACAAACAGATTCAACTTAAGAACAAACCTACAGTACCTATCTTGTTTGTAACCCGGGGACCCCCTGTACAGCTGGTGACGTTTCGGGCAATAGATAACGCCCTTCCTCACAACCACATATCTGCAACTTGCAATACACATTCAATATATATAGCTCATTCGCATAAGTCATTAATTAGATCATTAAAGTAAGCTGTTATCAATTAATCTATATAACACTATATTCTTAATCATTCTGATAATCACTTTAGATAGCTGGAACGACTTTCCCCCGGGTCGCCCAATCGTCTCTAGTATGAATTCTGTTACCATGCCAATAGCCAAATATCTAGACAAATGCCTCACTCCATTAATTGTAAATACTTAATCTTGTGCCCCTTTCACACTGGGGCGGTTTGCAGGCGCTATTGCGCTAAAAATAGCGCCTGCAAACCGTCCTGAAACAGCCGTTGCTGTGTCTTCAGTGTGAAAGCCCGAGGGCTTTCACACTGGAGCGGTGCGCTTGCAGGACGCTGGACGCTGAAAAATGTCCTGCAAGCCGCATCTTTGGTGCGCTGTAGGAGCGGTGTATTTACCGCTCCTAAAGCGCTCCCTCCCATTGAAAACAATGGTGCAGCGCTCCGAACCCGCCCGCAAAGCGCCACTGGTATTGACCCTTTTTCGGACGCTCGCGGGGGGTAAAACCGCCCCGCTAGGGCTGAAATGCGCCTCTAAAACGACGGTAAAGCGGCGCTAAATATAGCGCCGCTTTACCGCTAGCGCACCCAGGGCCCCAGTGTGAAAATAGCCGAATATCCGAGATACTCAAGACTTTTTAGATAAAATTTAAAACTTAACTCCTCCATCAGGAGCAATGTTGGTAACTTGGGATGTAGCTAATCTTTATACAGCCATCCCACACATTTTAGGTCTTGAAGCTTGCCGACGCTTGTTAAAAAATTCAAAACAGTATGATGCTTCCCATATTTAGATATAAAGGGTAATCCTGCGCTTGCACAAAGAGTAGCAACTAGTGTGATGCAGCGCACACTGGGGGGAATGTCTGAACCCAGAGAGAATGAATAGAAGAAGATAGTGGCGCGCAAACAATTAAACTACAGTAAACTAAATAGGAATAAAAGATCAGGTGTCAAGAGGTAAATCCAGTGGCTATAAATATAGCAATTATAAAAATGCCTAGGTAAAGTGCATCAAAAGAGATTAGCAATACATCTAATCAGCATAAAGTGATGTGCCAGTGATTAAGAGAATAAAATCCTGAATAAATGATGTAAAATGTATAAAAACATCAGAGCATTGCTAAACAACAATGTCGCATAGAGAAGTGAACAATAAATAAAGTGAATAGTGGCTATATGGTAGTGATAATTCACAAGGGTAATAGAATAAATAGCTGGGTAAATCCAGTAAAAATAAATAATTTATAAACACAAAATGCAAAAAAATCGCAATCCAGAAAATGGCTATATAGTGGTGATATTGAGTGAATCCCACATGTAAATCGTGACTATCCAATAAACGTCCATATAAATCATAAGTGCATCAAAAAGTTCATTCCAAGTGCAGTGCAAGTAGTTATATTGGATTCTGGTGTGCAGTGTTTTAACTGTGGCTATCCTGTGCGGTTATCCCAATTCCATGCGGTCCTAGTGGGGGTAATGTAGATGGCCCCTTACCTTACGGCTGTAAGGTTACAGCATGGATATGTGTATCTTTGTGGTCCTTGGTGACCGTCCTCCTTTAGATCCCAGCTGAGTGTCCCAGGTCCTATTAATGTTTCCTTTGCATGGAGGTGTATCTGGGTATGGGGGGGGGGGGGGGTGGGGGGGCTCACGTCAGTGTATATAAAAGGAAGGAAGTAACCTCATAGTGTGGTAATTTTGTATAAAAGTTATTTATTCCAAACAGTTAAAACATGAGGGGGTACTCACATTTAACATAAGCAAACAATCAGAGTAAAAACGAGCAGCGAGCTCGATAGCGTCGCTTCCGGTGGGTCTGGTAGGCTGGAATCCCGACGCGTGTTCGTCACTGATCACGTGACTTCATCAGGGGTGCTATATTTATAGCCACTGGATTTACTTCCTGACACCTGATCTTTTATACCTATTTAGTTTAGTTTAATTGTTTGCGCGCCACCATCTTCTTCTATTAATTTTCTCTGGGTTCAGACATTCCCCCCAGTGTGCGCTGCATCACACTAGTTGCTACTCTTTGTGCAAGCGCAGGATTACCCTTTATATCTAAATATGGGAAGCATCATACTGTTTTGAATTTTTCGGTGTCGGCAAGCTTCAAGACCTAAAATGTGTGGGATGGCTGTATAAAGATTAGCTACATCCCAAGTTACCAACATTGCTCCTGATGGAAGAGTTAAGTTTTCAATTTTATCTAAAAAGTCTTGAGTATCTCGGATATTAGGCTATTTTCACACTGGGGCGCTGGCGGTAAAGCGGCGCTATATTTTACCGTAGTTTTAGCGGCGCATTTCGGCCTCTAGCGGGGCGGTTTTACCCCCCGCTAGTGGCCGAAAAAGGGTTAATACCGCCCGCAAAGCGCCGCACCAGCGCCGCTTTGCGGGCAGCATTGGAGCGCTGCCCCATTGTTTTCAATGGGAGGGGGCGCTTTAGGAGCTGATCAGGAACACATGACGGCTGGACGCGTACTGCTGGGGGTATCCAAGGCGACCGTGACTTACTAGTTTCGCGCGCATGCGCTTTGTCAAAGTCGGACTTTGACAAAACGCATGCGCGCGAAACTAGTAAGTCACGGTCGCCTTGGATACCCCCAGCAGTACGCGTCCAGCCGTCATGTGTTCCTGATCAGCGGTGGTGCCTTCCCCTTCCGGGTGTCAGATTGAGGTCTTCCTTCCTCCTCACAGCGAGACGCGGGACACTCCAGACGCCGGCTGCCCAGAGTGCATAGGACAACCCATTGTTGTCCCTTCCACCTTGCCTTTTGCATCCAGCGGCAGTGCTTTGCAACCACCCAGGAGAGTGTTTCTGCGCCTTGTCCCTCCATGATACCATTTTCTCTTTTGGCACATGGAGTGGTGAGTTGGTCCCTGCACACCGATACAAAGGGAAGATTTAGTAACATCTCAACACATCCCCAGCCACCAGGACCTGAGGCGGTATGGTGCTATACTGTTTTCTTCTATATTCAAATGATAGTTTCACTTCACAATTTTTCAAAGATCCTAATAGTATGTTTTACTGAACTGTGATCTGCTCTGTTTTTATACTAGAGCAGTTTTAGAAATAAATCTTACTCATGAACCCATTTGAGCGCTGTTTTTGTGTCCCTATCCCTGTCTGAACTTTGTCTCTGAAAGTTAAAACAGCTGCCTGGGGTCTGATTACATCCCATCTCTGAAGTTGCCCTGACATTTGGTGAGATAAGACTGTTTTCTTGAGCGCATGAAACTTTTGCTTCGTATTTCCAAAGGAGTGGAACCCCTATTAAAAGGGCCCCAGTCTTTGAAGGTTTACCACGCTGGCCGCCGTGATGGGTTAAGTTTGGATCTGTCTGTTTACAGCAGTATCCTGCAGCGAGGAAAAGGTAAAAGAAAAGCATAGGCACTGCAAAGTCCACCTATGATTTTCTTTCAATTATATTGTAATGCCTTAAAAACTCCTCTAGAGGGAGTAATATTGTATAGACCCTGTTTAAATCTGTGCTAAAACAGCATGCATCTCAGCAGGGGGGGGGGGGGGGTCTCTTCTCCCCCTAAATTAGCAAACTGAGTGGATGGGCCTAGTGAAAGTGTCACGGATCTCTGCTCCCACATAGCCATGCCCCCCACAGTTAGAAACACTCCCCAGGGCACACTTAACCCATACACTGCCCCTTAGTGGTTAACCCCTTCACTGCAAGTGTCATTAACACAGGAATCGGAATTTGTATAGCATTGATTGTTGAATAAATGACTATGGTCCCAAAAATGTGTCAAAAATGTCAGATGTGTCCGCCATAATGTCGCAGTCGTGATAAAAATCGCTGATCGCCGCCATTACTAGTAAAAAAAATTATTAATAAAAATGCCATAAAACTATCCCCTATTTTGTAAATGCTATAACTTTTTGCGCAACCCAATGAATAAACGCTTATTGCGATTTTAATTTTATTTTTTTTTACCAAAAATATGTAGAATACGTATTGGCCTAAACTGAGGGGAATTTTTTTTTATACATTTTTGGGGGATATTTATTATAGCAAAATGTAAATGTTTTGTTTTCAATATTGTCGCTCTTTTTTTTGTTTATAGCGCGAAAAATAAAACCGCAGGGGTGATCAAATACCACCAAAATAAAGCTCTTGTGGGGAAAAAAAGGACATTGATTTTGTTTGGGAGCCACGTCGCACGACCGCGCAATTGTCAGTTAAAGCGACGCAGTGCCGAATCACAAAAAGTGCTCTGGTCTTTGGCCAGCAAAATGGTCCGGGGGTTAAGTGATTAAACAAACATAAAATCTGATAAGGCTATGTAAACCCCCTTCCCCCCTCCCCTGCCGCCTGCCCGCCTCCCCTCCTGGGGTGACTCTTGATAAAGCATAGGAAACAGTTACTTGCCAGTTGGCTGCAAAGTAAAGGAGACACGCCGCAGTGCGGCTGCAGTCTCCTCTCCTCCCCTCCTCTGATGTGTTCAAACTAAGCCGCCGCACCCGCACACGAGACTGACATCAGAGGGCAGGGAAGGGGCGTGGCTTAAGCGGTCGGCGCCGTGTGCGGACTCAGTGTCCTTGCAAACACACGTCGCACAGACAATCAAGCTCACACCTGAAAAAGCTTAAAGCTGATACTCTGGGAAGCAGACAGTGTCTATCAGAGCAGCTGAAGCAAGGCTGCCATAGGACACAGAAGCGCTGGTGCACGTGAGGGGTTTACACAGGCATTTGTAGTACAGGAAAATACTTATTGTTTAGCATTAGATCATTATATGCTGCCACTGTTTTTCCTACTATTTTTCAAGTAAATAGAACAATTCTTAGAGTGCCTGTTTTTTTTGTGTGCTTTGCACTATGGCTTCAAAACTTAATACTAAAGCACCAAAACCACCCCCAGGTGCTGGGAACTCCAGTCATGCCTCCAAATTGTCATCCTCTCTGGGGATACCAGGGTGAGCCATTGGAACCGGCTGGTGGTGCAACTGCTTTTCACATTTCAGCCCCTGTATACGTGACTGAAAATGTATTTTCCTCTGCCTTGCAAGGCTTAGAAGGAAGATTAGCCGATTTAATCCTCCATTGAAGGAGATAGAAAGCCTGCTAGATCCCTCTCGCCCACTCCAAACCCTTTACCAGGGGAACATTGGGGACATGATGAGGTATTACCCTCAAACGATCTGGAAAAACAAACCGATTACTCCTCTGCGGAAGAAACAGTTGATGTTTCAGCTTCACAATCTGAGGTACAAATCCTTACAGACATGGTTCGCTCCACTTTCATGCTAGCCCTAACAGAGTCAGCTGAAAGTCTGGTTTCTTCTTTGGGTTCCTTGAAACCTTCACAACCAGTGCATGCGTTTCCACCACACATTAGTAGAGAAGCTTATTTATACCGAATGGGATCATCTGGATAAGAATTTTCTCCCTCCAAATGAGATTCTCAGTTCTCTATACCATGGAGGAAAAATTCACCAAAAAATGGAAAGTTCCACCAGTAGACGCTGCGATTTTCAGTGTGAATAAAAGTTTGACTTGTCCAGTGGACAATGCACAAATGCTAAAGGATCCAACAGATAAAAAGTTGGAATTCCTGTTAAAATATTATTTTTCCTTAGAAGGTTCTGTTGCTTAGCCTGCAATTGCAGCAATAGGGATCTGTCAGTCCTTAAAGGACCAGTTCACAGACGCTCTTAATGAGCTCCCTGCACAGCAGGCCCGTGAGTTGGCCGAGTTACCAAAAGCATTATGTTTTGCCATAGATGCTATGAAAGATTCTATTCACCAGGAGTCTCGTCTGGCGCTTGTGTTGGTACGTATGCGTATGACCCTTTGGTTAAAGGGTTGGTCTGCCGAAGCACCCTGCAAACGGCTTCAATGCAAAAAGTGGTGCTGAACCATTCTGGGGGGGGCAAAATGCTCCTACAGATAAATTGTTGCCAACATCCCTAAATAGATATTTAGGAGATGGAACCTCTGGTGACAGAGGACCACTAGTACCCTCCGGTACAAATGGGACTTTTCAGGAGAACAAAGCAATGTGCTTATAAAGCAGAAAAATAATTAAATGAATTGGGGTTTTTATTTTAAATTATTTATTGTGAAAAAGGAAGGTATAAATAAATACAGAAAAAAGAAAAAGTAAACATAGAAAAAATATATATGTACATACAAAATTGTTAAAAACAATTGTGATATAATTTTTTCGTTTACAAATATTACATATGGATACGACACATATAGATGAAAGGGGAAGACATCCCTCGATTGCCTAACATGTTTCGGGAAAGCAAAACGGTCCCTTCTTCAGAGGCATTGAGTGGAGGTTGGATGTGAGAGAAGGAGTCTGGGAGAACAAAAAACAAAAGCAACAAGCATAAACATTGAGAAAGAACCTGAGAGGGAGAGAGTGCCATTTTCTAGACGTTCTGAGGATGCAGTTATACATACCAATATCCAGAAAGGGGGAAAAATATACACGAAAACCAGGGTGGATTTCCACATGAGATGATGTTTAAGGGAAAAGAGACCTGCCACATGCGGCTCTAAACCCAAGAGTAACAGGTTTTTGCGCCTCTTATTATATGTTCAAACCTGAACAGAAAGTCCCAAAGATGGTCTCCAGGGGTGAAGCCTACACGGGGATCAACCTGTCTCCCAGGGGAGGGGAAGAGCCAGCCCAGTGATCAAAAAGTCTGTAGAGGTAAATTATAAAGATATAATATATAAGTATTTTTAGTCTGATCATAGAGATGGGCAAATTGCTGCCAATTGTCAGACACAAACCATTGCTTGTTTCTATAATATATTGTGTGTAGCTATGCTTGTTTCTATAATATATTGTGTGTAGCTATGCTTGTTTCTATAATATATTATATATGGCTATTACGAAAGAATTTTGTATGACAAGGTATAATATATGTAAATATGCATACAAGACTCAAGGTATGCATGAAAGTTTTTTGCAGCAAAATTGGGAATAAGCTGCAAGGGCTAAACTTAAATTTTGGTTGAATCCTCGCCTGGCGCGGGTAAGAGGGGCACCACTTCCCGTCCCCGTTTGGAGATGGAGGTGTCCCCTCTTTTTTCGTGGCTGGGACCCACTGTGGTCAGCCTCATCCTAGGGTTGCCCGCTCTGGTTTTCAAGCCTCTCCCGCGTCAGTGAGCTCTCACCGCATGGCGCCCCGCCAGCTTGGAATACATGTTTTTTCCTTGTCAGGCGAGACGCCGTGCAGTTTTTGCTCTGGGGATCACTTTTTCTTGGGATCACTACTTTTTGTCTCCTCCTGAGCTTTCCCACATCACCATAACAACCATCCTATGACAGGATGTTTTTACTTTTGGTCCCCGCCTATTTTTTCATAATTTTTTCGTCCTATTGCCTGGCTTTAGATAACTTTTCCTTCTGCGCATGCGCATGTTTAATTCTGGCGCATGTTTAATTCTGGCGCATGCGCCGTTCTATGCCCTCTCGATGCGCTACGTCAGGTGTGGCTTTTTGCCCATTTCCTGACGTCAGTTCGTGTCCACCCTTTCCGCTGATGCGGACTTTAGACGTTTTTCCCTGCCAGCACCGCCCCTGTTTCTCATTGGCCATAAGCTTTTTTTCTTGCACGACGGGATCATGACGCTCCATATGGGACGCTCTAACCTCAGCTGTTTTTCATTTACCCCCAACGCGCATGCGCAATAGGTTCATTTACCTTATAAATAGCCAGTCCTGCAACACATTAGTAGCGAATGCTCCCACTGAGACTAAACAGGCGTTTTTTTGCTGCCAAGGATATCGGGATTCAACCAAAATGTAAGTTTAGCCCTTGCAGCTTATTCCCAATTTTGCTGCAAAAAACTTTCATGCATACCTTGAGTCTTGTATGCATATTTACATATATTATACCTTGTCATACAAAATTCTTTCGTAATAGCCATATATAATATATTATAGAAACAAGCATAGCTACACACAATATATTATAGAAACAAGCAATGGTTTGTGTCTGACAATTGGCAGCAATTTGCCCATCTCTATGATCAGACTAAAAATACTTATATATTATATTCTTTATAATTTACCTCTACAGACTTTTTGATCACTGGGCTGGCTCTTCCCCTCCCCTGGGAGACAGGTTGATCCCCGTGTAGGCTTCACCCCTGGAGACCATCTTTGGGACTTTCTGTTCAGGTTTGAACATATAATAAGAGGCGCAAAAACCTGTTACTCTTGGGTTTAGAGCCGCATGTGGCAGGTCTCTTTTCCCTTAAACATCATCTCATGTGGAAATCCACCCTGGTTTTCGTGTATATTTTTCCCCCTTTCTGGATATTGGTATGTATAACTGCATCCTCAGAACGTCTAGAAAATGGCACTCTCTCCCTCTCAGGTTCTTTCTCAATGTTTATGCTTGTTGCTTTTGTTTTTTGTTCTCCCAGACTCCTTCTCTCACATCCAACCTCCACTCAATGCCTCTGAAGAAGGGACCGTTTTGCTTTCCCGAAACATGTTAGGCAATCGAGGGATGTCTTCCCCTTTCATCTATATGTGTCGTATCCATATGTAATATTTGTAAACGAAAAAAATTATATCACAATTGTTTTTAACAATTTTGTATGTACATATATATTTTTTCTATGTTTACTTTTTCTTTTTTCTGTATTTATTTATACCTTCCTTTTTCACAATAAATAATTTAAAATAAAAACCCCAATTCATTTAATTATTTTTCTGCTTTATAAGCACATTGCTTTGTTCGCCTGAAAAGTCCCATTTGTACCGGAGGGTACTAGTGGTCCTCTGTCACCAGAGGTTCCACCTCCTAAACTGCAAACAGCTTCTGTCCAGTTGCCCATTTTATGGGGAGCGACTATTTGACGATGACTTGGATAAATACATTAAAACAATTTCCAGTGGAAAGAGTACTCTTTTTGCCGGTCAAAAGAAAGTATAAACGTCCTTCGTTTAAACTGACTTTCTCTCCTGCGCCAAGTGCATCAGCCTCTAGGCAGTGGCGATAGCTTCCACTGTCAGATTCCAGAGGAAAATTGCAGGGTCAGGCCCAGGCTCAAAGGGAGACCTGGAGCCGCAAAACTGCAAAGCAGAATACTAAGACCTCTTCATGAAGAGGCGTCTCCCCTCAACAAGGTGGGGGGAAGACTTCTGCATTTCGCAGAAGTCTGGCAAAGGGAAACTCGGGACAGATGGGCTCTCTCCACAGTGACTCTAGGATACAAACTAGACTTTTGGGAGTTTCCACCATCTCATTTTCTGAGATCAAACGTTCCCAAGGATCCAGGACATTAACAATCCCTGTTTCAAGCATTAGACCGATTATTGACTCAAGGGGTAATCGTACAGATCCTCACAGAAGAACAAGGTTTGGGATTCTATTCAAACCTGTTTACGGTACCAAAACTAAATGGAGATGTCAGACCCATTCTGGATCTAAAAAATCGAAATTGGTTCATGAAAATCCGCTCATTTCGCATGGAGTCGATCAGGTCAGTGGTCTCAATCCTACAAGGGGGAGAACTTCTGGCGTCCATCGACATCAGGGATGCATATCTGCATGTCCCTATATTTCCCGCTCACCAAAGGTTTCTGCGATTCGAAGTAGAACAACACTTTCAGTGTGCGGCCTTACCCTTCGGGCTAACCACACCACCACTGGTATCCACAAAAATATTGGCCCCGCCTGTAGCCAGGTTAAGGGCACAGGGCATAACAGTGTTGGCGTACCTAGACTATCTATTGTTAATAGACCAGTCAGTGACTCGCTTAAAGCAAAGCGTACGCATTACAACCAGTTACCTGGAAAGTCTTGGATCCTCAACCTAGAGAAGTCTTCCTTAAAACCAGTAATAAGGCTGGATTTTTTAGGCCTGATCATAGATTCAGCCCAGAAAAGGGTGTTATTGCCTTCAACAAAGATCAGCTTCATACGAGAGCTGGTACGGATTGTCAGGTCAAAAGCAAATCCTTCAATTTGCCTTTGCATGAGGTTACTAGGAAAGATAGTAGCTATATTCGAAGCAGTTCCCAATGCCCAGTTCCATTCAAGACTGTTGCAAAACAGTATCCTCTCTGCTTGGAACAAGACGATCCAAGCTTTGGACTTGCCAATGCCGTTGTCCCCAAGAGTGTCCCAAAGCCTCAGTTGGTGCTTACGAAGCCAGAATCTGCTGAAAGGGAAATCCTTCAGACCAATAATCTGGAAAGAAGTAATGACAGATGCCAGCCTCTCAAGCTGGGGAGCGGTACTAGAAAAGACTGTCCAGGGACAGTGGTCAAAACTCGAAAGAGCCCTGCCAATCAACATCCTAGAGATTCCGGAAGTGTGTCTGGCTCTGAAAACCTGGACCTCCAGGTTAAAGAATTGTCCTGTCAGGAGCCAATCCGACAACGCCACGGCTGTGGCATATATCAATCACCAAGGGGGCACCAAGAGTCTCTCAGCTCAGAGAGAGGTGAACCGTATTCTAATTTGGGCAGAAAGGAATGTCCCATGCCTATCGGCAGTTTTCATTCCGTGAGTAGAAAATTGGCAGGCGGACTATCTAAGTCGCCAACAGTTATTCCCGGGGGGAATGGTCTCTTCACCCCAATGTTTTTGGGGCTGTTTGCCAAAGATGGGGGACTCCGGACATAGATCTTCTAGCATGCGGGTTCAACATGAAGTTAGTCAACTTTGTGTCCAGAACAAGGGATCCACTCGCATATGGAGCAGATGCGTTGGTAACCCGTTGGATCAGTTTTCACTATCACAATTAAGATACATGGTTATAGATGGAGTTCCCATTAACAGATGAGGGGGTAACAGAGAATAGGAATTAAGGAAAAGGGAAGTATATTGGATTAACCGTTTAGACACGTTTCCGCCCAAAGGGTTAAATACGGACTTTGAGCTATATTTGTTCCTTTAAGAGTATTTATCAATTTTGAGTTTTTTTTTTAATCTACATCTTTCTTATTTTTCTTGTGCAGCAATCCCTTTTCGTGTTTCTACATTATGGTCCGTGGGAAGGACTAGAGTGCTAGCACGACTTGAAGTGGAGACCGTTCAGTGCACCTCACCCCTTGAATGAATATATATATATATATATATATATATATATATATATATATATATATACATACAGTGGTGTGAAAAAGTGTTTGCCCCCTTCCTCATTTCCTGTTCCTTTGCATGTTTGTCACACTTAAGTGTTTCGGAACATCAAACCAATTTAAACAATAGTCAAGGACAACACAAGTAAACACAAAATGCAATTTGTAAATGAAGGTGTTTATTATTAAAGGTGAAAAAAAATCCAAACCATCATGGCCCTGTGTGAAAAAGTGATTGCCCCCTAAACCTAATAACTGGTTGGGCCACCCTTAGCAGCAACAACTGCAACCAAGCGTTTGCGATAACGTGCAATGAGGCTTTTACAGCGTCCTGGAGGAATTTTGGCCCACTCATCTTTGCAGAATTGTCCTAATTCAGTTACATTAGAGGGTTTCGAGCATGAACGGCCTTTTTAACCACTTCCAGACCAGCCTCGTTTTGGATTTTAGGTGTTTACATGTTTAAAACTGTTTTTTTTCCTAGAAAATGACTTAGAACCCCCAAACATTATATATTGTTTTTTTTCTAACATCCTAGAGAATAAAATGGCGGTCGTTGCAATACTTTTTTTCACACCGTATTTGCGCAGCGGTCTTACAAGCGCACTTTTTTTGGAAAAAAGTCACTTTTTTGAATAAAAAAATAAGACAACCGTAAAATTAGCCCAATTTTTTTTTGGATTGTGAAAGATAATGTTACGCCGAGTAAATTGATACCCAACATGTCACGCTTCAAAATTGCGGCCGCTCGTGGAATGGCGTCAAACTTTTACCCTCAAAAATCTCCATAAGCGACATTTAAAAAATTCTACAGGTTGCATTTTTTGAGTTACAGAGGAGGTCTATGGCTAGAATTATTGCTCTCGCTCTACCGATCGCGGCGATACATCACATGTGTGGTTTGACTACCGTTTTCATATGCGGGCGCTGCTCACGTATGCGTTCGCTTCTGCGCGCGAGCTCGTCGGGACGGGGTGTTTTAAAAAAAAAATTTTTTTGTTTTTTATGATTTATTTTACTTAATTGTATTATTATTTACACAGTTTTAAAAAAAAAAAAAAAAAAATTGATCACTTTTATTCCTATTACAAGGAATGTAAACATCCCTTGTAATAGAAAAAAGCATGACAGGTCCTCTTAAATATGAGATCTGGGGTCAAAAAGTCCTCAGATCTCATATTTGGACTTCAATGGGAAAAAAAAAAAAAAAAAAATTAAAAAAATGTCATTTAAAAAAATGACATTTGTAAATTTCCCTTTAAGACGTATGGGCGGAAGTGACGTTTTTGACGTCGCTTCCGCCCTCCTATGGTATAGAGATGAGTGGCGGCCATCTTAGCCTCACTCATCTCTATACACAGGCAGGGAACGGACCCGATCGCCTCCGCCGCTGCCGACGGTTCCGGTAAGCGGCGGAAGGCACGGGAGAGCGGCGGGAGGGGGGGGGGCACCTCTCCCGCCGCCGATAACGGTGATCTCGCGGCGAATCCGCCGCGATGACCACCATTATCGGAAAGGGGACCGCTCACTGTAAAGAGGGATACCTCGGTTGTGGCAGCAGCTGCTGCCATTACCGAGATATCCCTCTTCAAAAAAATGACGTATATATACAGTGAGCGGTCGTGAAGTGGTTAAGGTCATACCACAACATCTCAATAGGATTCAGGTCAGGACTTTGGCTAGGCCACTCCAAAGTCTTCATTTTGTTTTTCTTCAGCCATTCGGTGGTGGACTTGCTGGTTTGTTTAGGATCATTGTCCTGCTGCAGAACCCAAGTTCGTTTCAGCTTGAGTACACGAACAGATGGTCGGACATTCTCCTTCAGGATCTCTTGGTAGACAGCAGAATTCATAGTTCCTTTTATCACGGCAAGTCTTCCAGATCCTGAAGCAGCAAAACAGCCCCAGACCATCACACTACCACCACCATATTTTACTGTTGGTATAATGTTCTTTTTCTGAAATGCAGTGTTCCTTCTACGCCAGATATACTTGGACACACACCTTCCAAAGAGTTCCACTTTTGTCTCATCGGTCCACAGAATGTTGTCCCAAAAGTCTTGGGGATCATCAAGATGTGTTGTGGAGAAATTGAGACGAGCTTTGATGTTCTTTTTGCTCAGCAGTGGTTTTCTCCTTGGAACTCTGCCATGCAGGCCATTTTTGCCCAGTCTTTTCCTGATGGTGGAGGCATGAACGCTGACCTTAACTGAGGCAAGTGAGGCCTGCAGTTCCTTGGACGTTGTTGTGGGGTCTTTTGTGACCTCTTGGATGAGTCGTCGCTGCGCTCTTGGGGTAATTTTGGGCGGCCGGCCACTCCTGGGAAGGTTCACCACTGTTCCATGTCTTCGCCATTTGTGGATAATGGCTCTCACTGTGGTTCCATAGCGAGTATACCATAGCGACTGACTATACCAAGCAACATGAACGGCCAGTAATTAACACAGCAGGGAAACAGACATCCCGTCTCCCTCAATGAGGAGTATAACGGGAGACATAGACTGCTGACAGTACGCAAACTAGAACCATATATAACCAACAAAATGGCGGCGCACATATGAACACTAAGCCCTGTGGAACATAGTCAAGAAAATGGCCGCCACCAGCCAATACAACTAGTTGCCCTTAACATGGTAGACATGCATACTGTTATATATACCACTGACCACAACAAAGATGGCCGCGACGTTACTTCCGGTTCGAATAGATATTTAAACACTCAATGCCCACCAATCCGGTTCCCCAGATGAAGACACGTGACGTGTCGTAACGCGTAGGGAGTGGCCGTAGGCAAGCAGTGGAAAGAAAATAGGACGCGAGGAGGCGCTGAGAACGCCGGTGAAGTTTTCTTATCTTTTTGCCAGTTTTCCATGTTTTAAATGTACGAGTACACCTTTTATTATTAAATTGATCCTTTGGATTTTAACTTTACTACACTAGTGGAGACCTGTTTGTCCCCCGTCCCCTCTTACCCCCCTGAGTGTTATGTCATGATGAGCCCATGACTATTAGCACCATAGATACACCACTCAGACAATTATCTAAGGAGAAAGATTGGACGGAATAACCCACCAGAGGAGACAGGGAAGACACGGGACAAAACGCTGATCTACATCTATGACCTTTTGAGACATCGACAGTTGGGAAATATAGGATATCCCAGAAAGGCGATACCCAATATTAACTGAGGTGAGCGATTAGAGAGACCGATCTAGGATACCCCACTATAGATGATCGATAAGGAAATCACAGCGACCATATATATTACTAGCTTGGAAATATCTGATTTTATTTTGGAATTTAATTGGACTTTATATCATCACGAACTATTTACATTCACACACACTTGTTATTGAGTGTGAGATACACGTTTATTTATCTTTTTGGTTTCACTTTTTAATGTTTTAGCACACTCACGTGCATCACATTTGTCTAGCTATTTTTTGATACTTTGTTGTATCATTATCCACCTTTTATGATATATGCGATTCACTATTTGGCATTTATGTGATTTATTCTACCTTACACTTTTATTTATATATATTTATATATATTTCTTATTTTTAACTACATATGTTAACATTGAAGTATTATCATTACAACACTAGGCACTTTATCTAGATAACACGTCACTATTTATTGTGTGTTTTTCACTCTCTGCACATATCAAGTCGCAATAGAAAATTTGTCACTATCAACAACATCCCCAGACCATTTATATATATTGGTGTCACTATTAGTTTTTATATATTCACTAGTGCACTTTATAACCACTTTTTAACGTTTTAATTGCTGTTCATTAATAATTATTTGCGCGAAAATTTATCCACCTATCCTATGACTTTTTAGTGTATTTGTGAACACTGTTCATTTTTGCTGCATTTATACGCTTTGTTACTTCTACTGACTTCTATCACTCACAGTAGCGCCAGGGACCATACCCACATACTATCTCACTGTGGTTCGCTGGATTCCCAAAGCTTTGGAAATGGCTTTATAACCCTTTCCAGACTGATAGATCTCAATTACTTTCTTTCTCAATTGTTCCTGAATTTCTTTGGGTCTCGGCATGATGTGTAGCTTTTAAGGATCTTCTGGTGGACCTTACTGTGTCAAGCAGCTCCTATTTAAGTGATGCCTTGATTGTGAACAGGTGTGGCAATAATCAGGCCTGGGTGTGGCTAGAGAAATTGAACTCAGGTGTGGACAACCACAGTTATAGTATGTTTTAACAAGGGGGGCAATCACTTTTTCACACAGGGCCATGATGGTTTGGATTTTTTTTCACCTTTAACCACTTGCCTACTGTGCACTTAAACACCCTTCCTGCCCAGACCAATTTTTCAGCTTTCAGCGCTCGCGCACTTTCAGTGACAATTGCGCGGTCATGCAATGCTGTAACCAAATGAATTTTTTATCATTTTGTTCGCACAAATAGAGCTTTAGTTTGGTGGTATTTATTCGCGACTCCGTTTTTTATTTTTTGCGATATAAGCGAAAATATAGCGGAAATTTTGAAAAAAAACAATATTTTCTCCTTTCTTTTTTAAAAGAAATCCAATAAAATCAAATTTTGTCATAAATTTAAGCCAAAATGTATTCTGCTACATGTTTTTTGTAAAAAAAATTCCGTTAAGTGTATAATAATTGGTTCGCGTGATCACGGACATATGTACGCAAATGATCATGTAAAAGGGGTGTGCAGGTGATCACGGACATATGTGTGCAGATAATCATTGGCACATGTGATTTTAGTGGGACATATGTGAGGGACAGGTGTTTTTATTATTTAGGGACATGTGTGTTTTGGGGACATGTGTGTTTTGGGGACATGTGTGTTTTTACTGTGGGGACATGTGTGTTTTACTGTGGGGACATGTGTGTTTTACTGTGGGGACGTGTGTTTTACTATGGGGGACCCTAGACTGGTGATCAGTGAGTAAAAAAAAACATCTCATACTCACTGATCACCAGCCGGCTGCAGCGATCCGCTCTCCTCTCCTCACCGACGACTTCCGTGTGAGGAGAGGAGGGCCGATTGCCTAGCAACCGGCTGTTTGTTTACATCACATGACAGCCGTGATTCGTCACGGCCGTCATGTGATCAGGAGGGCCAATCACCGTGCCCTCCTGCCGATTCGAGATGCGCCGTGTCCGGGTGACACGGCCGCATCGGGATCGCGCCGCTGCGCGGGCACGCGCGCGCGCGATCCCACTACTTCTGAAGGACGTTCCTGAACGTCCTATCAGAAGTAGACGGCTCCCACCCGGCCGTATATCTACATTGGCCGGGTGGGAAGTGGTTAATAATAAACACCTTCATTTACAAATTGCATTTTGTGTTTACTTGTGTTGTCCTTGACAATTGTTTAAATTGGTTCGATGTTCCGAAACACTTAAGTGTGACAAACATGCAAAGGAACAGGAAATGAGGAAGGGGGCAAACACTTTTTCACACCACTGTATATATATATATATATATTATGTATATATATATATTATTTATATTTATTTAGAGAGAGATACACGCGCACACACACAGGACAGAAGCTACAGACATGGTACAGATGTCAAAGGCTGTGGAGGAGTCTTACCGGGCTGTGATGAGAGGTGTCCTCCCCTGTAGGGACCTCACAAAGTGCCACTGCTGCCTTGCATTTAAAAATTGCGCCACCCGGTGCCATTATGTCACTGCACATGGCCCGCATGTCCGAAAATAACTGACCGTGTACAGGCTTGCCTGAGCGACAGCAGCGCATTCACAGATCACACGCCAACCCCCTAATCATACCATACAGGGTTAATGTTCCTTAATGGTATGTGATGAGGCTGAGGTTTTAGTGGAGGAAGAGAGCACTGCATCTAGCTGGAGCATGAAAACAGGTTGGTGAGAGAGGCTCCCCCTTCAAACTCCCCCCCCCCCCCCACCACACACTGCAAGATGGGACTTAATTTCATTTCCTGGAGATGGGCTGTATTGTGGTACCAAATTTTTTGCTGTTGATGCTCAAATTCCTGAATATGTTAGAAATATACTGGGACTTTTCAGGTGCTACAGAGATATATTCCACACACACACACACACACATATATTAAAAATAATGATTTTGTTAAAATGCATCTACTGTATGTAGTACCTGAAAAGTACCATTATGTTCCTAACATATTCAAGAATTTTACTTTCACTTTCACCATACCTGTCCTGCAGAGGTACAGGACAAGTTTACAGCACACATTTATATATACAACAATTGTGACTCATAGGAGAAAAATGCAGTCTGCCATCCATCCTGTTATCTTCATTAAGCCTTGGGGAGCTCTGGTGACTGCTTTATGGGTAGCAATGATTGCTACTGATTTGTCCTGTTCGTTCTGTCCTCCCCTGGTAGGGGGAAGGAGGCTCGGTGCTGACAGGAACACAGCCTTCAAAAATCACTCCACCTGGGGGGGCGTGGCTACCGCGCTGCTGGATGGACGTCTGATCGCTCAGCTCCGCTCCAGCAACGGGAACAGAACAACATTACCGCTACTCCGCCGACCCAGGAGACTCACATCGGCTCTCTGAAGTCCGGGACAAGCCTCAGGGATGACCTGAAAGCGAAAAGGTACCGTTCCCCTGCAAAAACTAGACAACTTCTTCATACAAGCAGGCCGCGGCCCGCACCAAGATTGCGCCGGCTCCGGCGGTGGCTCAGATACAGCTTCTCCCTCGCCAGGCAGCTCCCGCTCAGCCACATCTAGCCCGGGGGCTCTGAATACAGACCCCCAAAGATCCCCTGAGGCCTCCACACCACTCTCAGAGGCCCTGCAGGATAGCACGTGTCAGGACTCCATGGAGGATACTAGAGAACTCACTGACCCCTTCACTGCCTTCCCTACCACGGACAAACCCATTTCAGATACTGTGTTAAAGGACATGCTCCTCTCTCTCCGCACCTCCCTGCACAATGACATGCTGTACTGCCTAAATAACTTTAAGACTGAAGTAGGTGAGCTGGGGGTAAGAGTACAGCATATGGAAGGTAAAATGGGGGAGTTCGCCCACTCGCACAATGAGCTGATAGATGCACACAGCAACCAAGCGGAAGAAGTCGCATGGTTTAAAGCCAAAGTCGCAGACTTAGAAGACAGATCTAGGAGAAACAACATTAAAATCAGGGTGGTACCCGAAACAATCCTCCCAGCACAGTTACAACAGTTCGCCCAAGATCTGATGAAAACTTACCTACCCACAGTGGCCCAGACTGAAATGCAGGTTGATCGCATTCACAGACTGCCGAAACCTAGTTTTCTTCCTGATAATATTCCCCGGGATGTTCTCATGAAAGTGCACTTCTTTCAGACGAAAGAACAGCGTATGGCTGCGTTTCGTAAACAGCAACAGCCCCCGGAGGAATATGCACACCTGCAACTTTTTGCTGACCTTTCACAATTCACGATGCAGAAAAGGAAAAGCCTGCTGCCAGTGACTAAAGCCCTCGGGAACCATAACATCCCATACAGATGGGGCTTCCCTGTGAAGATCACAGTAACCCACGAAGGCAAGACATCTGTTATCACCTCCATTGAAGAAGGCCTCAAGTTGCTTCGTATATTAGACATCATCCCTGAGGCTCTCCCGGAAGAGCCATCTACTAACGCCTCACGGAAGGCATATATCCAACATGAGTGGCAAACTGTCACCAACAAAAAAAAGAACAAAAAACGCACCACCTGATTCAAACGGATACACTGCGGTAAGATGCAACCGCACCTTTACACAGTTCCTGTTGCACTGAGGGCTCTCAGTGCATTCTTTATACCCCCTCCGAAGCTATGGGCAGAAGAAATGCCCTCAGGTTCCCAGGTGAACCTACTTTTTTTACAGAACAGTATTATTTTTGTTGTTTTGCTTTTTCTTCTCTCCATTTCCTCCCCTCCCTTCTTTCTCTTCCTGCATGGGACCCAGTCGATGCCAGTCTCTCCACCAATGTCCTGCAAGAGGAATATCGCCGAGCTTCCAGAAGTGAACCAGCTGAATGGATAAAGCATTCTCCAAAAGGAATAAGGTACTGTTACTCTCACCACCTCACCCACACCCATGGCTATTAACTTAACTTCTTTCAATGTTAACGGTCTCAACCACCCAGCCAAAAGGGCCTCTGTTTGGAAGGAGGCACTTAAGCTCCATACAGACGTTCTGTGTATTCAGGAAACACATTTTGCGGCTGATAATACCCCTCTCTTCAAACATAGGCAATTCCCTCACATTTTCATGGCTTCTGGCCCATCTAAACAGAAGGGGGTGCTTATTGCCATAAAGGACTCAATTGCCTTCAATCTAAAAGAAGTACACCCTGACCCAGCCGGCCGCTATATCATTTTACTGGCGGAACTCAACAATAAACCCTTTACTATTGTCAACTTGTATGCGCCAAACTCCCACCAACTCAGATTTCTGAAAAGACTATACAGTAAAATAACCAACATCAAATGGGGCTCATTGATCGTGTGTGGAGACCACAACCTCACGCCAGACCATACCATTGACACTACGTCTACTGCTAAGCGCATTCCGCCCTCTCTACATCATCTTTTTCATGCTGAAAATGTGTATGATGTTTGGAGATGTCAACATGGAAATGAACGTGACTATTCTTTTTTTTCCTCCAGGCACAATACGTATTCTAGAATTGATGTGATAGCGGTAGATAAACTATTGCTGCAGGCAGTGTCCTCCTCCATCATCCACGACATCACGTGGTCCGACCACGCTCCTGTTTCAATTTCTGTGATGGAGGGGAACACTCCAGGCCCTGCCTATGTCTGGAGAGCGAACTCTCGCATTTTCCATAGCTCTGTACACGCCAGCACCATTGCTAAGCATATATCGCAATTTTTTGCCCTAAATGATGGTTCTGTCTCTGACCCAATGAAGCTGTGGTGTGCACACAAAGCCTATATCAGGGGAGTGTTGTTGCAAATATGTGCGAGGGAGAAGAGGCAGAGGACACAAAAAATTGACCAACTCCTCAATAACATAAAAACCTTAGAAGCCCTTAATAAAAATAACGCTAACCTCCAACTTGCCCAGAATTTGACCCAATACCGTGCTGATCTCAGGCTCCTACTCCTAGAACAATATGACAAACATGTAAAAAGTCTAAAATTATCGCACTATTCCTCGGGAAACCGTGCAGGTAAATTTCTAGCCCAAAGACTTAAGGCGGCCAGAACCAAAACCAAAATTCCGCACCTTGTCCGATCATCCAACAACCAAAAAATCTACAATCCCAAAGAAATAGCGGACTCCTTTGCCGAATACTACGCGTCACTCTACAATCTTGAGAAAGACCCTAATACTCCACAACCCTCAGAGGAAAGCATACAGGGTTTCCTAGCAAAAGTTAACCTGCCCTCCCTCACTGAAGACCAACTCAAGTCTTTGAACTTACCGATTTCGGAGCCTGAGATCAGACTTTTGATCAAGTCCCTACCCCTAGGAAAATCTCCGGGGCCTGATGGTATCCCCAATGATTATTACAAAACCTTCCAAGAAAATATCACCCCAACACTACAGAAAGTATATTCTGCAGCAATGTCCTCTGCCTCGTTTCCCTCTGAAATGCTTAAAGCATATGTGGTCACTATTCCAAAACCAGGTAAAGAGCCCACAACCCCAGCTAACTTTAGGACCATCTCTTTACTCAATACAGACGTAAAACTGTACGCAAAGATACTCACACACAGGCTTCTTCCAATACTTCCTCTGCTCGTCGGACCTGACCAATCTGGCTTTACGCCGGGCAGGCAGGCTTCTGATGCCACCAGGAGGGTACTTGGCATTATGCAATATGCGGAGTCCTGTCGGATGCCTTCTCTGCTCCTTTCTCTGGATGCGGAGAAGGCATTCGACAGGGTCCACTGGGGATATATGAGGGCTACTCTACAAAAATACGGGTTCTCGGGACCTATACTCTCAAGCATATTGGCCCTATATTCCTCTCCATGCGCTCAGGTATACACCTCTAACATGCTGTCAACCACGTTCAAAATAACTAATGGCACCCGTCAAGGATGCCCACTTTCCCCCTCGATCTTTAACCTGTTGATCGAACCCCTAGCAGAGAGAATCCGCTCCCATCCTCTCATCTCAGGATTTACACTACCGAACAGCTCACATAATATTAATTTGTTTGCTGACGACATTATCTTGTTCCTCACCTCTCCACAAATCTCACTGACCCATGCACATAACACCCTTGAAGAGTTCAGTAAGATCTCTTATTACAAAGTCAACTGTACCAAATCTCTGATTCTCCCTCTGGGAATTCCCTCTAAGCTTACCGATACCCTACAAAAGAAATTTCCCTACACTTGGGCCTAAAGCAACATAACATACCTAGGACTTAAACTTACGTCTCACACAAAACATCTAGCAGAAGCTAACTACACCTCTCTCCTTGACAAACTCAATAAAGAAGCCACTAGACTGTCTAAAACAGAACTCACATGGTCAGGAAGACTCGCAACATTCAAAATGTTACTCCTTCCACAGATATTATATATCTTCAGAACACTCCCTATTCCCATACCCAAAACTTATGTCAATTCCCTGAACTTACTACTTACCAAATTTGTTTGGAGATCCACCAAACCCAGATGTGCTAAATCCCTACTGCTCAAACACAGATCCGCTGGCGGCATGGGCTTGGTTGACATACATGATTACTACAAGGCATTGATTCTTACACAACTTAAGAAATGGTTTGACCAGGACCATGACCGCCACTGGAGTAGCATTGAATGCACATTAGCACCAACTAAATCCCTTAAAGACTTACTAATCTTGGACGCTCTTCAGCCTCTCCCCACGCACAAACTACCTCCTACGATCCATGCTTCTTTGCTAGCATGGAGAGAACTTCAAAAAATCCCCCTGCCAGCGTCCAAAAAATTCACTATTCCGGTTCCCATACTGACGCTCCAACAGGCAATCCCCAACCTCGCTCTTACCGAGTGGCATAACAAAGGAATTGTACATATACATGACCTGTATCAAAAAGACACCATCATCCCCTTTACCCTACTACAGTCTCGTTTTAACCAATCCTCTGTAGATCAATATAAGTATAACCAAATATCTCACTTCCTTAAATCCCTCAAGTCCTCCAACATAAGCATTCCCAAGATAGCCTGGCACTACTTTGACCCGGCTTCCCAATCTGGTAAAGCTACCTCAATCTTCTACAATCTATTTTGCAAAAACTACAGTTCATTAAGGCTAAACCCTTCCAAAAGTGGGAAACAGATCTCAATACCTCCTTCACAGACTCACAATGGACTGATGCCTTCAAGTGGATTTACAGAGCCTCGAAATGCATCAACCATTGGGAGCTGTCCCAGAAGATAGCTCTCAGATGGTACCTTACTCCCTACAGAATCTCAAAATTTGCCCAAGACTTATCCCCGCTGTGCTGGAGACAGTGTGGCCTAACTGGCAATCTCCTTCATATGTTCTGGTCATGCAAGCACCTTACCAGCTATTGGAATTCTATTTTTCGGTCGATCTCGAGCATGACGGGGATGATAACAAGACCTAATCCTAACTTAGCCATATTAAATATAGGCATTGACCTCTTCCCACCTGAGTTCAGAGTGGTTATTACTCACATACTACTAGTGGCCAGATCCCTAATAACCAGACACTGGAAACAAAATTTAGCACCAAGTGTAGCAGAAGTTTTCACCACCACCCAAAACAACTACGTATATGAATCCTTGCTAGCTTATAGGAACTCCAATAAGAAACAGTTTGATAATAAATGGAAAATCTGGACAACCTGGTATAAGACACAAGCCTGACATTATGTCCTCTCTTATCCAATTCCTTGACCACCCCAAACTCCCATGGCATTGACTGGCTCACCTGTAATCTACCTCCTCGCAACGCTATTCCAGCACCCTCACCTCCCCCCTAACCTCCTCTTCTTTCCATCTCTCTCCTTCCCCTTTCTCCCACCCTGCCTCTATCTCCTCCCCCCCCCCCAACAGCTGTTCTACACTCACTTCACCTGCATGTATTCGTACCTACACTACTAATAGGAGTGTTACGCTCCAGCAAGGCACAAGTCAATTCCCTACCCTTCAAATCCTCATGTTTACATGAGATTAAAAATTTGACACTTTATACTAGTACCTAGCTCTCACACTAATGTTTACTTATTCCGAACCACGGCTGGACAACCGCAATGCCCCCTATTGGAGGCTTTAGGAATATTTAGCGAACAGCGAGATATGCTTGTGTTATTATTCTATGTGAAGGTTTTTTTTTTTCTGTTTGGTCACATGTCGTATGCTGGAATGTACACCTAGACCTTTGCAAATGTTACACCATGTTTTATGTAACAACTGTTTCTGTTTTTCTCTTGTTTATTTCAATAAAAACTATTTGATTAAAAAAAAATCACTCCACCTATTCCACCTATGCTCTTGGGGTCAGCATTTTAGTCTGAAATTCTCTGCCTTTTAGGCCTATTGAAATGAATTCTGACAGAGGGCAGATATGTCATTATTCATGCTTCAATCTATGACAGGAATGTTGTGTTAGTGTGTTTATATCCCCCCCCCCCCGCTCAGATCCTCCATGAAATTATGCAAATAGTGGTTCAGGTAGATGCCAATCTTGTTTTTCTGCTAGGTGATTTTAATATGGTCCCATGCGCAGACCTAGATAGGAGATGGGCCTCTGGAGATTATCCAGGTTTTGGGCATCAGAGGAACAGCTGCAGGAACCTCTGACTACCTCCATATGTAATTACTGGACTGACAATGCAACCTCTACCACCCCCACGGTACTTTGGCACTCCTTTAAATCCTGGGCTAGAGGGAAATATATCTCAAAGATCTCGTGCATTGAGAGAGAGGGCTCGAACCTTGGTGGAACTGGAGGACAGAGCAACTAAATTGGAGGCGGATTTTATCTCCAACTCTGACAACACCCACTACCAAACTTGGCAATAACCACTGTGTAACCTCTCTGATGCTAGGGTTGCAGAAACAGACAGGGCCCTACTGTACTCGGCAGGTATTTGAGTTTGGGGGGGAAAAGGGGAAACTCCTGGCATGGCTAGCAAAGGGCAATACCCCCTCTACTCCTATGGGCTACATTAGGGATGATCGTTCCCAGCTGCTCACTGCACCTTCTAAACTTAACCATTTTGGGAATTTTTCGAGAAATTGTACACTTCTCGGGTGAATTACTTTGACTCTGATCTCTCCTCTTTTTTAGATTCTGTGTCCTTTCCGGTTAAGAAGCTGGAGGCTGATATCACCCTGGAAGAAGTGCAAATGGGTGTGGGTGGTCTAAAGGGGGGGGGAGGCCCCCAGGGCAGATGGCCTCTTCCTAAATACAGCTGTGACACATGACAACCAGGGTAATTGCTTCATTAGATGCTGAAAAGGCATTCAACTGTCGAAGTGGCCTATTTATGGGAAATATTGCGCCGTTTCAGGTTTGGCCCTAAGTTTATCCATGGCATTTGGCTCCTATACCGTGCACCCAAAACACGAGTCCGGACAAACAACTGGCTCTTGGAGACATTTGACCTTTTCGGGGTATGCGGCAGGGATGCCTGCTCTCCCCCAGTCTGTTCGCCCTAGCCCTGAACCCCCTGGCAATTTTGATCAGGTGTGCCCCAGATGTACTGGGCTTGTGGCTGGATAGGCTGGAAGAGCGACTATCCCTATACACAGACGATGCATTATTGTACCTCATTGATGCAGGGCCCTCACTCCTTGCAGCACTACGAATTTTTGATAACTTTGGGGGGTACTCGGGCATCAGGATTAACTGGACCAAATTGGTCCCGTTTCCCTTAGATGATGGGGCAGTTCGCAGAGCAGCCTCCTCCCCCCTGCGTTGGGTGGAAGAGTTTAGATACCAGGGGGTCCTGGTGACTAAGCGCCCCTCAGACTACATAGGGAAAAATCTACTCCCTGCCCTATCAGTACTGTGCACAAAGTGCTCTGCATGGGCCAATCTACCTCTTAACCTCCTGGGTCGTATTAACTTACTGAAAATGGTTATGCTGCCCAAATTTAACTACCTATTTTGTAACTGTCTGGTGTGGATTACTGCTGCCTTTTTCAGAGAGATTGATACTTGTACAGGCTCCTTTATTTGGAATGGGGCAGTCCCTAGGTTGGCCCGTTCCACACTGCTTGCTCAATTGGGAGGACTAGCCCTCCCCAACTTTCATGTTTATTATTGGGCTGCAGTTTTGGTTACGGTTCAGTGGTTTCAGGGATCCAAATACAATGCGGTGGTCTGTCTGGAGGCATGCTCCCTGGGCTCACTGTCTGGGCTCCACAGTTTTGCCTACAGGGGACCCGGAGCATACGATACAACAACGGGACCTACTAGGGCGACATGGAGGGTGTGGAATGCTGCTCAGCTGTGTTTTAAGCGGCCGGATCAGTGGTTGCCAGCACACCCTCTATGGGTATATAACAACTTACCGCACCTTCGTACCATTCCAGATCCCCAAGTGTGGGCCAGATATGGCATTACTACCCTGGGCCAAGTTATGCCCCAGGGTACCTTGCTACAATTTGCAGATCTCAAGGCCAAATATTAATTTACCCCAATGGATGAAATTCAGATACCTGCAATTACATCATGCAACTAGGGCCCAATTTCCGAGTTTGCCTCTCCTCCAGACTGATCCCATCGAGGAGCTTCTAGCCCTCAGGGTGACCTGGGCACTGACTCCCCCAAGCTAGAGAAATTATGGGAGGTATGGCACAGAGACTATGGCCCCAAGCTAGTCATCTCCTCCAAAGACAAACTAATTCAGGTTAAGTTCCTACACAGTATATTTCACACCCCAAAAACTGCATTGAATTTTCCCTGACAGGAACCCTGAGTGTCCTAGATGTACAACACAAGTTGGCACATTCCTCCATATGTTCTGGGAATGTCCCGTGATCTTGGCCTATTGGACGAAGGTGTTCAAGGTCATTTAATTCTAGACTGCAACTATGCCTTCCAATAAAGCCTGAGCTGGCCCTGCTGGGGGTTCATGAGGACGAGCAGCGTTCCCACCATTTAAAATTACTGATTTTTTACCTTCTATTTTATGCAAAGAAAGAGATACTCCTTGAGTGGATTGAGCCCATCCCCCCTGGTCTAGCTCCTCCTGGAAAGCACTGATTAAAGCTGCCCTACCTATGTATAGGATTACATACAGCAACCGTGGTTGCCAGTGGAAATATGAGAAGGTGTGGGCCCCTTGGACATCTACCTAGCAGACTTAAAATGATCACCCTATTTAGAATAAGTGCTATGTGTATTTGCAATGTATTGTAACTGTTGGGTATAAGCACCTATGTCTTCTGCATTCATGATTGTGTACTCTCACTGCATGCAGTAGTGATCGCAGCTATATTACACTTTATGTACACATGTGCAATTTCATACAATGTTCTGTACTGTACCAATGGATATACTGTCAATTTACCTACATGAGAACAATAAAGCACCTTTTGTTTTAAAAAAAAAAAAAAAATAGCAGTTAGTGTCCAGGCTCCTGGGATGACGCTCTCCTCCTCCCTCGCTCAGCCCTGTCCAATCTGCGCTAGTTGTCAGTGCTGACATTCATCATCCTTCCTCCAGCTAGCTCCTCTCCTGCTCAGGACTCAGACTTAGTGCCATAAATTCAGCTTCTCTGGAGCCAATGAGAGAGGAGGGGTGTGGATTGAAGGCAGAAGCCACCCCCCCCCCCTCCCACAGCGACTAGGGAGTGATACAACTCTTTTTATCTACACACAGCACTGCTGCACCCGATAAGAGACTCAAGACTATGGGCCCCAGATTCGGGCTATAGCCACAGTAGCCACCCCCTAGCGACATCACTGCAGTCACCACATCCACGGACTGCAAAATATTTGTTTTTCTAGTTTATATATTACAATATAAAGTTGCTTTCTGTGGTCATCAACAGATGCCAATTTTGGATGCAATATCTTACAGGAATTTGTGTGGATTGTCCACACCACAACTTGTTCCTTGTTGGTATATTTTTTCCTACCTGCTCAGAGACTATTTTTTTTACCGCAGAGTTCTTATGCTTTGTTCCTCCATTCTTTCAGGAGTGTTTTTTTTTTTTTTGCTGCTGCTTTTTTCACTACTTGTTGAACTTATGAGCCTATGTAGTATAGTCTGAGCTTTCTTAGTGTGTTGTATAGTCACAAGGAGGTGCTGTGCCTTTGATTTGCCTAGTGTCCATCCCCTTACAGGCAAGGCATATACCCAGAGGTTAAAGCGGTTTGGTACTCACAAATACACATTCATCTTTTTTAAAACTGTTCTGCATACAGATCCCCAAATGAGCATTAAAAAAAAGAAAGGGGCCTGTGTGGTTTCAGATGCCCACAGGCAAGATGGAAGCCGTTACATGGAAAAATGGAACACGTGAGTAATGCATTTACAGCTCATAATCATGCACATTGTACAAAGAAAAAAAAAAACTAGGAGGCAGTGTTAAACCGCTTTAAGAGAAGGGCATTTACAGTGAGTACAAAAATCCAATTTATTTTTACTTTTTGCCTTTTAAAATGCATACAAAAATAAACATTTGGAGGACCATACCAATTATGTCTTGTTTGTCTCCCTATTTTTTCATCGGTAATAACAAGGTTATTGACAAATTACCAAACCTATAGCTTAAATGTGAAAATGCTTACTGGTTACTGGAATAGTTAACTGGTTAAAAGTTAAACCTGAATTCTGCAACTCATTCAGTTTCAGCCAGTAGCAGGAGCAGCCTGGTCATCACTTTTTTTCAATTTGGCACCTTTTTTCTTGGTTTACTTTAGTCGACAGGCCACCAGCCCTGGAATGCTAATGAATCAGCACAGCCGCCTTCCTTTTTGCACACACTACGCATGGGAGTGTCAAATTGAATACAAACACATGTTGACCTGCCTTCTGTTTCCATCCTCAATGCCTGCCTCACAGCAACCTTGGCTGTGTGAATGGCATTTGGAGACATCCAACACAGCTGTCCAAGTACATCCTGTGATTAGACATTAACGAAAAAGTATCTCTGCTCTCAGAACACATTGTTTGATAATCATAACTAAATGTTTGATAAAATAAATGCCTATTCCATTTACCCGATCAATCCCATCTTTTGGTCAAATTAAATATTGACCACATAACTAACAAAACATAAATGGCATTCTAAAGAAAAGCAGATAAAATTACAATTCCTATCAATTGCTCCAAAATTACACCATCTACTTCCAACTGCCTAATCTTAGTTTGAATATCTATTCTTCTAGTTCATATTTCTTCCAATTTATGTACCCAATTTACTTCTGCAGAAAAACCTAATTTTGCTTTGTCAAGGCTAAACAAAAATATAAAAATATAAAAATACAAAAAATTCTAAAATTACACGTTGGTCTAACAATGTATGTATGAACGCCAAGTCTTTAGTTGATTCCTCCACTGTAACTTTGACAGCTAGTCCATAAGACTCCACTGCAACACCTAAGAACGCATACAATGTTCATACATAATCTTTTTCTTCAGGACTCTCGCAGTCCACATGACAAAAGTTTTACTTCCAGTAGGTGTGCAGATCTTTTTGCAATTGTAGCAAACTGTTTTTAGACAGCTGATATTATAAGTATCAAAGTTCTTCAGACATCTAGAAAGCTTTTGTTGTGGCTGATGTCATAAAGCCAAGGAATGAGGGAGGATATTATTGAAGATGGCGTCACTCAGATTGTTAGTCCAACATTTGATCACTACCAAAAATGCCCATAAAGCCGTTGAGTCTTTTACTGCTGAAGTAAATTTATGTTTTTAGAGGCAATAAGATCTAGAAGAAAAATAAAAACATCTTAATACAAGGAGAAACCATTCTCATTTAGTATAAAATATTATTCAACTGTCATTTAAACTAAACTGTCTAGACTAGCCTGAATTCAATGAAACATTTTTCATGAACAATAGGCTTCTCAGAGGGGGGCCTATTACGTATGGCTTGGATCAGTGATCTTACAGGAACATAGACAAGAGAGCACAGAATACAGGATTTACAAGACTGACAGGAGTATAGTGCAGTATTGGGGTTCAGGGTTCACAGGAAGTCAGGTACACAAGATACAGTTGATGTTCAAGGATTTTAAGGCAGGAAGGCTACCTAATGATACTATCTGGGGAGAACGCAGCATGTCCGCACATGCATAAATGGTGAGGGCCCTTGAAAGGGCCGAGGCGCAGAGTCTAAGGAACTGCCTTGTCTTCTCCAGAGCTCTTAAAGGTAGAGATGGGTTTTTTGCTGCAAACAGTTCCCCGGTTGCGGCCCTCTTGCTCACCCAAGCAGGCAGATACCTATAACTAAGGGCCAATGAACAAATGAGAATCCCTTGCAGTGCTGAGGTGCTGGGATCACTAAACAGTAGGGAGTAAAAATCAAGCTAACCGGTGTGTGCCTGGACACACACAGACATTGGGGACAGATACACAAAGACACATAAGACCGCTAGAAATGAGTAGCCATGTAAACAGTCACACAGGAATCTATAATATTAGTGAAGTTGCATGGTGTCACTGAAACAGGAAACTAGCTTAAAATAGACTTGGAGACACAAAGGCAGACTTGCTTGGCACATTATCATTCAAAGCCCAAAGCAATCTGCTTCAGCTTGAAAAGGCAGTACTGGCTGGGCATGTAGCTAATTCAATTAACAGGAGGTCTAATCTAGTCTTAAAATAAGTTTTGTGGGATAAGATACAACCGCAGACCTTATAAGTGAAAGTATTGGAACTAAATGCCAACATCAATACAATAATCACACACATGGCTTGGAATTGATGGACTTGTGTCCCTTTTTCTCAACCTCACCTACTATGTAATACCAGCATACCTGCTGATCTTTGGGAATAGAGGAGACAGATCTTTAGAAAAGCTGAAGATCTGTGGCAGGTCTAATTTAAAATCTTAATAATACCCAAGTAATCTTAACACTTAATGTAGTAATACTGACATTCATGTAGTAATACATTCATTCCCTTCTTTTTTTTTTTTAACTAGAGCAACAATTGTTCAATTCAATTTTAATGAAACTTTTCATCATAAAATAATAGACAAAAAACTATATAAGGCTCAGTTCCCACTATTGCGACTTAAAGTTGCAGCGGCTTTGAAAAGGTTCTTTCACTACCTTAATGCAACTTTCGATGCAACTCTGATCTAGAGACTGTGAAGATGAATCAAAGTCACACTCCAGAGTCTCTGAATCATGTAACTTTGGGGGTCGCTATAGTGGAAACGTAGTCTACGACAGGAGACGCTTAATTATCTAGAGCAGGGGTGTCAAAACTCAATTTCATCGTGGGCCGCATCAGCATTATGATTGTCCTAAAAGGGCCAGTTGTATCTGTAATATTAGATGTCCAGCGCATCCCATCCCCTTTACATTAGATGTCAAGAGCCCCCCCCCCCCCCACCATCAGGAGTTGAGTCCCCCACTCTGCCTTACATCACAGTGCACCCCCTTTCCTTATGCTGCTGCTGGAAAGAATCTGGATGCATTGCTTGAAAGCAGAAAGTAGGGGTCTGGAGGAGGACCAGAGGAGGGCTGGAGCTCTCCTGCAGCTGCAGGAGATGTGCGAGGGCCACATGAAATGGCCTTGAGAGCCGGATTCGGCTTGTGGGCCTTGTTTTTGACACCTGTGATCTAGGGCATTGAAACTCATTAATTTTCAAAACTCATACATGTCAGATGATAACACAACACAAAATGTAGTACTTCATACTGTAAATAGGAACAAGAACCTGGGCAGTACAGACTAAAATGGCTGCACCAATATTTAGCTAGTGGGGGGAGTGAAACCCATAAATGTTTACATATGAAAATAGAAACACTTTAGAACAATACTTCCATTGGTGTATTGTCTTTGAAGGCTGTGATCTCCTTCTGTTCTGAAGACCTTAAATAAATCAACTCCGGGCATTAGAATTTATCTGAGGAGTAAGCATCAAAATTTTAGTAACAAAACACATTATATTTTCCTTCATAAAATAAACAAACCACAGGTTAGAGATATTTAGCATACAGTAAGCATTTTTGAACATTTTCTTTCTTAAGCCCCATACACACGGTCGGACTTTTTCATGGATTCTGTCCGATCGGACAATGTTGTTGAAAAATCAGACCGTGTGTATGCACCATCGGACAGTGTTGGTCGGTTTGTCCGACGGACAAAGTCTTATCTCCTGCTGGAAAGATTTGCCGTCAACCCGGTCCGATCACACCAAACCCGATCGTGTGTACGGTTGTCCGACCGGACAAAGTGCTACGCATGCTCAGATCACATTACAAGACCAAAGCTATTGGCTACTAGCCTCTACGTAGTCCCGTCGTACGCAACAAACGTCACCACGTTCAGAATGATCGGATTTTCCGACAACTTTGTCCGACCGTGTGTATGCAAAACCAACATCGGACAAAGTATGACGGACATGATCCGACGGACCTGGTCCGCGGATTGTCCGACCGTGTGTATGGGGCTTTAGATGTTTTACCAGTGCACTTTTTCTAATACCAAAAATTGTTTGACGTCAAACTAAATGTTACCACGTGGATTTTATATATATATATATATATATATATATATATATATATATATATATATATATATATATATATATATATATATATATATACACATATTATATATATATATATATATATATATATGTATGTATATATATATATATATATATATATATATATATATATATATATATATATACATATATACATACACATATACGTATATGGTATACCATTACTATATAAAAAAACTATTATTCACCATGGTTAAAAATGAGCAGCTAAAAAAAAAAAACAAATTTTTTATAAGTTTCCCTTTGTCTTGCAAGACAGTTTATACTTCACCATACTGAGCACATTGGAAAACTTCTTCAAAACCTGTGTCTTCTATGGAAACAAAGATTACCGTTAATATACACACACATGTAAATATACATTATTCGGAGGTATACACACTAGTTGTGGTGATCACTTGGGCCTCTGACCATTGACAGTGTAGCGGTTTCCACTCCACTGTTCCCGTGTGGTGATTCCACATTACAGTTGCTTTTGGCAACTATTAAAGGCACGTATGGCTTACCCATATGTGGATCCTGGAGGTGCTGATATGAGGAAGAAGGAACCAACCTTGGATTAGAAACTGGTTTAGTAGCATATCTAAGGAGTTTAATAATACATATTTTGAGACAATAATAAGAGACATATATTGCCAGAAAGAAACCCGTGACATAGAGGAGGACAGTTCCAATAGAATACAGAATATCATAAAGCCATTTACCTAAATTACCAAAAAGATTGTTAAACCAGCCCTTGATATTATCAGAAATACCATCAAGCATGGATTTAGGCCTTCTCCTTAAGGCTGCCACAGCTTCTTTTACCTTGTTGATATGATCAGTTATATTAATACTATAATCAGGTATATACGTACAGCAGGCATCCTTAATTAATGCACATACTCCTCCTTGTTCAGCTAACAAGTAATCAAGGGCCATTCTATTTTGTAGGGCCACTATCCGAAGCTGTTTTTGTTCTTCATTCAGGAGGATAATAGTTTCGGTAGTTTCGTTCACAATTTTTTCAATTATTCGTTATTCGTGCCAGTCTCCTTATTAGTATAGCTCTGGCTGGGCCATACATGGGAAGTATTATAGCCGCTAACCTATCACTCTCACTAACATCAAAATGGTCTGGTACATATCCATCTTCCCAGACTCCATCAGTCCCTTTAAGGAGATGATTGCTGACAGGTACTTCTCTATGTTTTCTATGGTGCCTTTGGGAGATTTCTGTTGGGAGGTGCTTAAAATAGCTTACTTGTGGAAGTACATAGCCCAAATAACAAAGTATTTAGGGATAAATCGGTAAGCATTATTTCCACATATAAAGAACACGTTTAAGGGGAGTATGGTGCACTCATAATATTTTAGCATTAAATGGGCCTGGAATACAATATCTTTGAGTCTGATTATCAATTATATTCAGACATTGAAGTGGATCATATACATTGACAATACCATTTTCCATCCATGCATCCGTGGCCTCATTCATACAAGTCCAATTAACAGTGTAATTTTATTTCTTCTTGATTGATTTTCACACACTGACGGTTAGATGGTGTGTTAGTACAATTCTTCAATTCATATTGACATTTGCTATGCCCTAGTTGATACACAGTAGTATTTTTATCAGGAATTATAATTGTTTTCCTCTAATTGTGATGGTAATATTACTCCCTGGTACAAATGTACTCTCGTCTATTCTCCTATAGCAGTATTTCCCTTTACCCAGATATTGGAGTGTTAATCTATACTTATCAATAGAAAAATTTGCTTTAAACTCACTAGTGTCATTATCCCAGTAAAATGGTATTTTCTTCTCTCTCCCTTTTTTTTATTTTTTATTTTTTTTACAGCTCACTCAGCTCACTCAATTTGCATGACAATACAGCTGTTCACACACACACACACACACAAGCCATGCAATTTAACCTGTGTCAAAGAAAGGGAGGGGGTCATTGCTCTTTTAAAACTATAAAACACCATTCCTTATTTTTAAACTTTAATCATCAGTGAAAAGGCTTTTTTTTATGTCACTAATCTTTTAACATTTCACTTTAATTATTTTTATCAATTTTATCAAGTGTATTGGGTGTGGATCCAATGACCACATGATTAGCCACCCCAGCAAGTATTTAACTTAACGATTTTCAGCTCACAGTTTTTAGATTAACTTTTCTTTTCTAATAAGCAAATATAATATTTTTTTACATTTTCTTTTTTATATTAAATTGACCATAGTGCAAAATGACTACACATTGCACACAATTTTACAATTTTAAGTAAATTGTTATTATTATTTTATTTATTTATTTTTTATACCAAAATTCTATAGATCAAATTGTTCACGATTTTAAGTCGGAAATGACATTTTTAGTCTTTTTTTTAAGGTCATACTTTACAGACAATATATATATATATATATATATATATATATATATATATATATATATATATATATATATATATATATTTTTTTTTTTTTTTTTTTTTTTTTTTTTTTCTTTTGCTTCTAAAAGTTGCAATGACTAACATGCCACTGACTTGTTACCTGAAATTTATTTAAAGTCCCATCACTTTAAAACATATATATTATTCCACCCATATTCATACTGTGTTACTATTATTTCACATTCATCAGTCCCTACCCTCAAGGAGCTTACAATTCTAAGGTCCCTAACTCACATTCATACATACACTAGGGACAATTTAGACAGGATCCAATTAACCTAAATGTGTAGGAGTTTCTGGAGGAGAACACATGCAGGCATAGGGAGAACACGCAAACTTCATGTAGTCGTGGTTTGGATCAACTGTTTTTGCTGATACAACACTTTGGGCATGTTAATACAACTAACATGACATAACAATCCATGGATCTCACACACACATATACAACAAGCATAACTCTCACACTTAGCCAACTACACCCTGTAGATAAAAATATTATACAGGACAATAAGTTTCTTTCATTTCCCCCCTTTTTTTTTTAACCCCTGTGTGCATTTGTTCCATTCCTTGAGGGACTCTGCCACTCCTGTTCAATCTAGGAGGGGCCCCAGGTGAGATCACACAGACCCCAATCTGGGGTGTACTCGGTGGTACAATTCCCCATTTCACACGCTGGTGAAACATCCTCAAGAATTAATCTATTACTAGACCCCATGTCACACAGTGAACCCAGGCAATAGCAGGAACTGTATATCTGGCCCCCAATCCTGGCCAAGGATCTGTACCAGACTATACAATGCAAATCAGCCACACAGACTGACAGGCACACATAAAAAGGGGGGGTTAGTCACAGAAGCGGCTAAACTCTGGATTTAAGATGTAAAAACACACTCCTTTCTAAATAGAAACAGTCCACTTATATGCAAGATACATGGCAGCACATATGACAGGCACACAACTTAAGCAGTTCAAGAATGTCAAAAGCATGCCATTTAGACAAGCCACTCATGCAGGATACACACATAGCATCACATATTCAAACAAATGGTGCAGTACAGTAACAAAAAAAGAATCAATAGGAGAAAGTGTAGAGTCTAGAGTATAGAATCTGACAGTTCTGTTTCCCTAAAGTCTTCCATATCAGGTTATAGATCCTGTTATAGAATAAGAGAGATAGTACGTCTATTTATGGCGCAGTTTTATGGAGAACTACATAGACGAGAATTTTGAAATACAGATTTTCAGTCAAAACGGGTACTAATAGCTTCAAGCAGCGCTGTTTTTTAAACAGGCCTCACCCTTTGGCTATAAACCAGGGCCTCACCACACATAGTACCTTATCAGCCACAGCCTATGATCCCTCGAGTCCGAAGACCCGATTCTTGACCTGGCTGATCGCTCAGACGCAGGAAATGCAAAAATCCTAGCTAACCACGCCTGAGATAGGGCAAATCAGTCACACAGAATCACACACTTGCAAGGACAGTAATAAGTTCAGATAGTATTGAAAGTAAAAGAAACGTAAAAATAACATTTCAGCAGTCAAGGTTCTTGGAAAGAGTATTTCTACATGACATGACTTACAGAAATAGGCACAGCACAAGGGGAAGTCGCAGTAAGCAAAGCAGTTGGCTTACCTTCACCAGCAAAAGTGAATTCCCAGCTTGGGTTGTTCCATTTCTTTGCGATGTCTGTAGAATTATCTTATCCGTGCTCGAAGGACCAATTGATGGGGAAATCCCAGAACTTGTGGGATTCCAATAACATGTTGACTGCTGAACCACATTCAAAGAGATGTATTTAATATTTCAAGCTTGTAGCTAGCCACAAGCAGGGAGAACAGACATTGTACAGTGCATGTCATACATTCACATATTGTTCTACTGAAGCTTGGGACCTCAGTACATTTATACAGCTCAAAAGGGGAGTGGGAGTACATTGGTTAGGAAATGGTCATTTAGCACCTTCTTGTTACTTCCAACCTAGCCTGGGAACAAGTCAAATGTACTTGTTCCCAGGCTGAAGGTGTGAATGGCATTTGGAGACATCCAACACAGCTGTTCAAGTACATCCTGTGATTAGACATTAACGAAAAAGTATCTCTGCTCTCAGAACACATTGTTTGATAATCATAACTAAATGTTTGATAAAATAAATGCCTATTCCATTTACCCGATCACTGTCATTAGTGTCACGAATATAGTGTACTCTTCTGATCACTGTATTTAGTGTCACGGGTGACGCTAGTTACTGTCACCTTCAGGTTTTTATAGCATCTGGGTACCCACCATATATTACCCCTGATCGCCCCCCCCCCAGTACAGCTTTTAACGTTTGGGTCAGCGTCAATCCCAGGCAGCGTCAGATTAGTGCCAGTAGCGCTAACACCCATGCACACACCATACACCTCCCTTACTAGTATAGTGTCTGAACGGATCAATGTCTTTGATTTGATCAGAGCTATATTAGCACCCCCAGTAGTTTAGTGTTCTAAACACCTAAGCGCCCCCAGACACCTGCTAGCACCTGCGTTTAGCCCCTCGGCCCAGCCCACCCAAATGCAGTATCAATCGATCACTGTCACTTACAAAACACAACACACATACCTGCAGTGTTTGCGGAGTCAGGCCTAATCCCTGCAAATGCTAACAGTTAATTTTCTTGGTAGCGATTGAAGCAGTTGCTGACAACCAGATTTTCTTTTGCCTGTGAGTCGCACTAGTTGTACCTGTAAATTTATAGGCCAAAATGTCCAGACAGAGGTACACTAGTGAAGAGGCCTACACGTTGCTGAGCATGACAGATGAGAGCGATGGGGAAGCCACCTCACTGTCAGATTCAGGCTCAGTATACAAACCAGTAGAGAGCAGCGGCACCCTGACAGATGGCTCTGACAATGGAGTAGTGTCCCTGCTAAGGTCAGGCGTACCCGACCCCATTCTGTTGTGGAGGTGCAAGAACCGCAGGGCTCTCGTATGGTGCAGAGAGCCAGTACTAGTCCCGCTCATCCTGGTAAACTGGCAAGCACCAGCGACCTAGTACATCCTGGTCATAGACAAACCAGCACTGCAGTAACACTTGATGACGTGGCGAGTTCCATGAGTGCAGTTCAAGCTGGTGTGGTGGCTAGCACAAGATGTTGTGTCTGCAGAAAACATGGTTATAGGCGTTACACCCGCTATTGTCCCTCCTGTCCTGGCCAACCTGGTCTCTGCATTGGTGAATGTTTCTGTCGCTACCACACACTAGAGGAGTATTAGCGTAGGGTACAGCACTGCACAGTCCTAGGGCGCACTAACACAGGGTCTTGAGAGATGAGATGGCCATCACATTTTGAGAGACTCTAATATGCAACATTTACAGTTAAATTTAAAGTGCAAAAAAAGGAGAAAAAAAAAGTCCCCCAAAAAATTAAATAGTTGTCGTTTTATTTTTCTTCTCTCTATTGTTCTTGCTATTGTTGCTGTATTTTATGCTTAACTGCAATGTTCTATTTTTACTGTGTTTCTTTATATTTGCTTTTCCGTTATTGTATGTCTTACTGTTAAGCTGCAATGTTACTTTGTTTTATTGTAAACTATAATTTGCTTTGCAGGTAAGCCATTCAGATACAGCACGGGTTTATTTATTCTGACAGCAACAGAGTTTGCTCTAACAATACATAAAGCCGTGACTCCAGTGCTGTAGGAGGTGATTTCACCACCACAGTTACATTTTTTTTTAAAAGCGTGTATATGCAGACACATGAGGACAGGGGTGGAGGGGTGATTTGCCCCTAACATTAGGGGTGGAGTGCCCCCATGCTTCGGCATATATTTTTTACTCTCTTTTTTTGCACAGATTGTTGTTTTATTGAGTTAATGTTTTATTGTTACCATTATTTGCTTTTCAGGTACGCCATTCAGCTGCAGCACAGATTTATTTATTTTGACAGCAACAGGGTTTGCTCTCACCATACGCAAATCAGTGACTCCAGCCGCTGTAGGTGGTTTTACCACCACAGTTAAACAAAAAATAAAAAATAAACGGTTCATGTATGCCCATGATTAGAAGTGGGTGGATGCAGGGCGGTATTTAAATGGTGGGCATTTTCATGAAAAAAAAGAACATTACAATATATGCCCAACAAGGATCAGCAACGTACTGGTATGTTGCTGGACTTTGAGTGGTTATACCAGACTGACTGCAGTTTTAGTTTTATCATCTTGGTATCGTTCTTTACAGCCAGCAATCAGTTTTCATGTAAAAGCAAGCTAATTAGCCGCTAGACTGCTTTTACAAGCAGTGGGAGGGAATGTCCTGGAAGCTACGAGCATTTCATGACTTTGATTTTGCCGGATATAAACAGTGCCATTGGGAAATTTGGAAAGCATCCTATCACACCGATCTTGGTGTGGTCAGATGCTTTGAGGGTAGAGGAGAGAGATCTAGAGTCTAATAGACCCCAATTTTTTCAAAAAAGAGTACCTGTCACTATCTATTGCTATCATAGGGGATATTTACATTCCCTGTGATAACAATAAAAATGATAAAAAAAATTTAAGGAACAATGTAAAAATAGAAAAGCAAAATACAAAAAAAGCACCCCTGTTTCCCCGTGCTCGGGCGCAAAGGCGAACTCAAGCTTTGGTCTCGTGTCATATGTAAACAACACTGCCAAACATCAGATCGAGGGCAGTGATTTTAGCAGTAGACCTCCTCTGTAAATATAAAGTGGTAACCTGTAAAAGCTTTTAAAAATGTATGTAGTTTTGTCGCCGCTGCACGGTTGTGCACAATTTTAAAGTTTTAATGTTGTGTTTATCTATGTACTCGTTTTGAAAAATTGCTGCGCAAATACTGTGTGAAAAAAAAATTGCAACACCAACCATTTTAATCTGTAGGGCCTTTACTTTAAAAAAATATATATGTTTGGGGGTACAAAGTAATTTTCTAGAAAAAAAAATGTCATCAATATCATTTAGTGACAACTTTGTGTAAAAAAATATAAATTAATTGTAATCTTCCCGAAACTTGTGGCAAAATATAAAATATTCCATGGATCAACATGCCTCTCAGCAAATAGCTTGGGGTGTCTACTTTTCAAAATGGGGTCATTTGGGGCGGGGGGGGGTAGTGTTATGTTGGCATTTCATGGCCTCCGAAACTTTGATAGGTAGTGAGGCGTGAAATCAAAATTTTACGCATTCGAAATCCTGAAGGCGGTGGTCATTTTCGGGGGGGGGGGGGGGGGGGGTTGCACTGCCCTGACATTTTAGCACCTCAAGAAATGAGATAGGCAGTCATAAACTAAAAGCTGCGTAAATTCCAGAAAATGTACCATAGTTTGTATAAATTTTCCGCAAACCAATAATTATATGCTTATTGAATTTTTATTTTTACCCAAGACATGTGGCTAAATACATTTTGGCCTAAATGTATGACTAAAATTGAGTTTATTGGATTTTTTTTATAACAACAAGTAGAAAATATATTTTTTCAAAATGTTGGTCTTTTTTCATTTATATTGCAAAAAATAAAAACCACAGAGGTGATCAAATACCACCAAAAAGGGGCGTGGCCAGGCATGGAGGAGTGAGGACGCGTCTTCCTGCAGCTACTAAAGGCTTACCTGGGGGCAATCTAGCCGACATTGACCCCAAACATGTCGCGACGTTCGCGGGCACAATCCCAGCCGCCGGGGACGGATCGGACGCGACTAGGCACGCTGGACACATACTTCCCGGAGACCCACCAGTCCGGGAAGGGAAGGCACAAGATGGCAACAGAGAAGAAGGTCCCGCTATCACAAGCGGCTTCAGGCCCAGGGCAAGCGGCATCCCTGATCCTGTCGCCGCGATCAGTGAGTGACACGGCTCCCCCTGCCTCTCCTGGCTCAATATCCTCCCTAGAACAGAGCACTGATGCTGCAGACTTCATGGGGGATGGAGACCTGAAACGCCATGATTGGTCTCTCCCCACTAGGGATGACCTTGAGCGCTTTACAGCCAGGATTGAAAAGGCTTTCACCCAGGACATTGCCCAGCTAAAAGCAGACACCACACACCTGGGGAGTACGCTGGAGACCCTAGAACAGCGCCTTGACGACTCCCTGCCTCACATTGCTCTGCTGCAGGAGAAATGCATAGCACAAGATCATAAAATGGAGGCCCTGATATCCCAGCTGGATGATTTTGAAAATCACAGCAGGTGAGCTAACATACGCATCCGTGGCTTGCCGGAGGCTACTGCACCTAAGGACATAGTCCCATCGCTGGTTGGGGTGTTTAAAGAAATACTTGGGCTACCAGACACTGCCCTAATAAGAGATCGATCGGGCAAACACAGAGCACTGAAACCGCCTTCACAGGACCCTGAAGCCCCTCGGGACATTATCTGCAAGTGCCATAAGTATACGCTGAAAGATCGTATAATGAAAAAAATGAGGAACAAACCATACTTTTGATTTTGACGGGGCAAAACTTTTTTTCTATCAAGATCTCCCAAGGCGCACACTCATGCAACACAGAGCACTGCGCCCCTTGCTTACAGCCATTCAAGCTGCAGGTCTCACCTACCACTGGGGGTTCCCCTTTAGCCTGCAAGTGACGAAAGAGGGGTGACAAGTCACACTGCGCAACAAGGATGATTTGCCACACTTCGTCTCTGTCTTGAAGCTTGGTGATGTGGACTTCCCAGATTGGAGGGGAAACCCGGACTTCCCTGCTCTTTCCCTGCCACAGCCATGGCAGACCGTAAGGGGAAAAGGCTGCTCTCAGGGCAACAGACGTCACGCCTCGCCCAGCCCGTCTGCCACTGGAAACTGATGAACGCTTCCTCGCTAGGGGTGCTTCCTGGCACCTTCTTCCATTTTGGATCCGATTGCTCTTAGCTTAATGCCCCAGGCTAGGAGGCCAGATGTTTTGACTCAGGTTTACTTATGGGACTGTTCTGTTGTTCCACGTGGGCCCCCGACGGGCCCCTCTCGGTCATGGCGGTGGATCATTGACATGTACAATCAGCATCCCTCAGGGTTTTGATTTATATTGCCCTATAGAGGCGGTGGGAGGGGGGGTGGGTTCCCCATTTCCACCATGCTGGCTTCTGTTCCCCCTGTAGGACTACCCATAATTGGTGTATACCCTAGTTGGGAAAGTGGGCCGGGGCTCGGGGTCCTCCTCGTACTGGGGGGTGACCTAAACCTGGTCCGCAGGCTAAACTCATAGGTTGCATTTCCAAATTTGTGTTATGCTCACTGGTTTAATGTGTTGTGTTTTTTTTTTTTCCTTTTTTTTTTCTCTTCTCTTTCCTTCTATGCCCTCTCTCTCCTACCCAATTGGTGTATCCCACGGCACGCCACCATCCACACTGCACACACCATGACTCGTGGTGCTCCTGTGATCTGACGGAAATCCTGGTCTGCCATGACATTGGTTAAGGTAATATCTTATAATGTTAGGGGTCTCTTTTCTCCACACGAGAAGCAAGCTATGGTTAGAATTGAAGAGGTTGGGGGCTCAGGTGCCATTTTTACACAAGACGCACTTTACCTCCCAGTCTACCCCTAAACTACCTACCAACTTATTCAATCAGTGGTTTTTCAGCACTTCCACAATCACGAAGGCCAAAGGGACAGCCATAGCTATCCACAAGTCTTGTCCCTTTCACCCAATAGAACACTTCTCAGACCCATTGGGTAGATATGTCCTCCTGAAGGGTAAGTTGGCGGAGACAGTATATACCTTTGCAAACGTATATGCCTCTAACTCTGGCCAGCTCACCTTCCTAGATGGTTTTCTGGAACGGCTAGCTGAGTTTAGGGAGGGACATTTGATCTTCGGGGGGATTTCAATGTCTGCCCAGACCCTGTCCTTGATACATCCCATGAGCGTTCGGCTCATTCGTACGCTTTTCTTGAGAGGTTCCGAAAAACCCTCCAATCCCACCTTCTGTTCGATAGCTGGAGAACACTATTCCCTTCGACTCGGGATTACAGCTATTATTCAAAAGTATACGACGTGTACACCCGCATAGACCTCCTCTTGGAGGACCAGCATACCCTTGAGCTACTGCAGACAGCATCCATAGAGAATATTACCATCTCAGATCACACACCGGTGACGGTCACTGTTACAATACCGCACGGCACCCAACACACGTGGTCATGGCGCTTAAATGATAATCTCTTGGATGACACTGCGGTGGTGGCGGGGGTCACCGATACCATAATGCATTACTTTAAAGAAAATACCACGGAGGAGGTAGGTTACGGGATGATTTGGGAGGGACACAAGGCAGTGGTGAGGGGAGAGCTAATTTCACAGGGTGCTAGGTGTAAGAGGGCACGGCAGGCTGACTTTCAGAAAGTTTTGACAGAACTACAGCAGGCGGAGCTCTGCCATAAGAGTCATAGGGACCCGGACGCCTCAAAGAGGTTACTAGCGCTACGGGAACTTTTCTCCCGCCTATTGGACCGCAAGGTGTGTCGGCAGCTTTGCTTCCTTTCTCATAAATATGAGCATGGTAACAAATGCAGCAGGATGCTGGCTCAAGCCCTTCGGAAATGTAGGGCTCAGACCCACGTCCATAGGCTTCAATCCACCTCTGGTGGGGCAGTCTCCCACCCCTCTAAGATAGCCTCCCTTTTCCGTGACTACTATGCAGACCTCTATTCGTTGAATTCTGGTAGCTCACCTGCTTCCCAGACATCTAAACATTCTGACATTCAGGACTACCTAGCGGCATCTGGGCTTCCTTCTTTGTCAGAGGAGCAAAGGACTGCTCTGGAGTCCCCTGTCATGCCCTCAGAAATTGAAGCCATTGTGAAGTTACTGCCCAATGGTAAGAGCCCGGGTAGGGATGGGTACACAAATGCATACTACAAGACATTTCTACCTTTATTGATAGGCCCAATGTGCAGATAATTCAATTCAATAGCTGCAGGCACCAAACCAATCCCCTCTCAGGCTCTGTTGGCTCACATCACGGTGCTCCCAAAGTATGGCAAGGATCCCACTTTAGTCCAGAATTACCGTTCAATATCGCTATTGAACGTATACGTAAAAATCTTAGCGAAAATTCTGGCCAACCGACTAAAACACCTTGTCCCCCACATTGTACATCCGGACCAAGCGGGTGGCTGGCCATGAGGAATGGGATAATTCTCTTAGAGCCGTTCACCTTGTCCACTGGGCATGCACCAATTCGGCACAGGGCCCATACCTTGTGCTGTCAATAGACGCAGAAAAGACCTTTGACCGGCTTGATTGATCTTGTAGACTGTGGGATTTGGTCCCTCTATGCTCACTTGGATTATGGCCTTTTACTCTACCCCCAGTTCCCAGGGTGAATGGCCTACTCTCCCATAGATTCCCGATTTGGGAACAGAATGAGACGGGGGTGCCCCCTTTCACCCCTTCTATTCGCCCTCACGTTGGAACCGCTGCTGCGCAAGGTGCTAACCCGAACATTAGGGGGCTGACAGTGGGCAATATGGAACACAAGTTATCGGCTTGCGCTGATGATGTTCTGTTCCATGTAACTGAGCCTCTGACCTCGCTGCCATACCTCATGAAGGAGCTCCATCAGTTTGGAGCTCTCTCTAATTTTAAAATTAGTCGGAGATCTTACCAATAGTGCTTACCCCAGCCCTCGCAGACAACCTAAAGGCGGTGTTTCTATTTGCATGGGCTAAATCCTCCATAAGGTACTTGGGTATTCAACTAACAGACCGCTTTGAGACTCTTTATCAAAGCAATTACCCTACTCTAATGACTGCAGTTAAGACCTCAAACATTGGACCAATACTGCCTTTACCTGGCTAGGGCAAGTGAATAACCTCAAAATAAACGCTCTCCCTAGGGTACTCTTTTATTTACAGATGGTACCGGTACATAGTTACATAGTTAGGTTGAAAAAAGACACAAGTCCATCCAGTTCAACCACAAATAAAAAAAAAAATATATATCATACAATCCCATAAACCCCATTCTATACCCACAGTTGATCCAGAGGAAGGCAAAAAAAAAACCCAGCAAAAACCCAGCAGAGCATGCTCCAATTTGCTAAAGCAGGGGAAAAAATTCCTTCCTGATCCCCCGAGAGGCAATCGGATTTTCCCCGGATCAACTTTACCTATAAATGTTAGTACCCAGTTATATTATGTACATTTAGGAAAGTATCCAGGCCTTAAAGCAATCTACTGAGCTGGCCAGAACCACCTCTGCAGGGAGTCTATTCCACATTTTTCACAGCTCTTACTGTGAAGAAATCTTTCCGTATTTGGAGATGAAATTTCTTTTCCTCTAGAGGTAAAGAGTGCCCCCTTGTCCTCTTTGTTGACTGTAAAGTGAATAACTCAACACCAAGTTCACTATATGGACCCTTTATATATTTATACATGTTGATCATATCCCCCCTTAATCTCCTCTTATCAAGGGTGAATAAATTCAGTTCCTCTAATCTTTCCTCATAGCTGAGCTCCTCCATGCCTCTTATGAGTTTGGTTGCCCTTCTCTGCACTTTCTCCAGTTCCCCAATATCCTTTTTGAGAACTGGTGCCCAAAACTGAACTGCATATTCCAGATAAGATCTTACTAATGATTTGAACAGGGGCAAAATATCTCTCGCTTTGGAAACCGCAGCTTGGCATTGCATGCTATTATTGAGCTTATGATCTACCAAAACCCCCAGATCCTTCTCCACTACGGATCCCCCCAGTTGTACTCCCCCCTAACATTTATGATGCATGCATATTCTTAGCCCCCAAGTGCATAACTTTACATTTATCAACATTAAACCTCATCTGCTACATAGTCGCCCAATTAGACAGAGCATTGAGGTCGGCTTGTAAATTGGAGACCTCCTGTAACTACGTTATTCCACTGCATAGCTTGGTGTCATCTGCAAAGACAGAAATTTTACTTTTGTTTCCAGACCCAATATCATTTATAAAGATATTAAAAAGTAAGGGTCCCAGCACTGAACCTTGGGGTACACCACTGATAACCTTAGACCATTCAGAGTAAGAATCATTAACCACTACTCTCTGAATTCTGTCTTTTAGCCAGTTTTCTATCCATTTACAAACCGATATTTCCAAACCTGTAGACTTTACCTTACACATGAGCCGTGTGTGGGGAACTGTATCGAACGCTTTTGCAAAATCCAAGTATACCACGTCCACCGCCACCCCTCGTCCAAGGTTTTACTTACCACCTCATAAAAAGAAATGAGGTTTGTCTGACAACTTTGCCAAGCTCCTTCTTTTCAACAATCACTAGCCATGGTAGCTTCCCCATGGACTTTTGGCGACATAAACAGCTCAGTCACTTCTTTGCCACGCTTAGCCAACCCATTAGAGCAGGGGTCTCAAACTGGTGGCCCTCCAGCTGTTGCGGAACTACAATTCCCATGAGGCATTGCAAGGCTGACAGTTACAAGCATGGCTCCCATAGGCAGAGGCATGATGGGACTTGTAGTTCCGCAACATCTGGAGGGCCGCTAGTTTGAGATCCCTGCATTAGAGCTAACTATCAGCTTACACCATACAAACTAATTTGTCACAGAGGAACCAACTCCATGTATGATTTCTGAATTGTACCGCCTACTGGGCTCGGCCGCCTCAGAGACTAAGCCAGTCTATATCAGAGAGTGGGAACGTGACCTGGGGAGGGAATTTTCGGAGGTGCAGCTCACTCACCTGTACCAGCTAACACACTCTCGCTCTATAGAGTCCAGAACGCAAGAAACCAATTACAAGCTCCTGACACGCTTGTACAGGGTGCCGGTGACCTTATCCCGAATCTTCCCCTCCATGTCTGATCGCTGCTGGAGAGGCGCTGGCCTTCGCGGCACCCTACTTCATATATGGTGGGAGTGCCCGAGAATTAAGCCATTCTGGGAGGCAATTAGAAATCGGATACAAGATATACTGGGTATCGATATCCCTTTCTCCCCTTTACACTTCCTTTTCCATATTCCTCCAATGCCAGTTAGCCAATATAGGAAGAGTGCATTGCCACACCTCTTAAATGCAGCCAAACAGACGCATGTACTCGATAGGGAGGAATGGACTCGGAAGGTGAAGGAGACTAGGGAGGCGGAGGAGTGGGTGGCTACCTGCAGGGGCACTAGGGAGAAGTTTGACTCTACCTTGAAATCCTGGTTACAACACACATCCGGTGGGGGGTTTGTCACCTCCAGTTTCTATTGCCTTGTTGGAGCTCGCTGAGCCCTCCCTTAGGTGACGAGTGGACCAATGCAGTTAAACCGCCTGGGTGATGAAAAATCGCCACTTCCAACACGCATTTGTCCTAGTTAAGTGGCAGAACGTTAGGAGCTACCACAGATACTCGCTAAATAAGAGCATAGGTGCGTGTCGTGAGGGAAAGTTCCCTTACCTTCCCCCCTCCTCCCCTCTTACCCCTACTATTCTTTTAACCTTCTGTTTTTCTTCCCCCCCCTTTTTTTATTTTTATTTTTTCTGTTCTTCGAGTTATGTTTGGAATCACATAAGGTGGCTTAGACCATGTTTCATAGTGGACAATAGGCGCAGTACCGGGACTGGATTCCCTACTTATGGTGAGAGCTGCCCCCTCTCCTTGATGTAAGGGGAGATGGGCCACACACCGGTATGTTGTCCCTCTCTTACTTGTCCTCAGGCCGGCCTGAGAGGGTCAGATGGAGGTCCTTTGAAACCCCCCTCTCTATTTGGGACATGCGGGAGTGGGCGTTTTTTGTGAATCCAGACAGCGTGAATGAACACCTGTTGTGGAAAACATTAGCTACTTGCCTATCAACACTGCTACAAGATTAGATGGCTTCTATACAAGGGGAGCTGCATACCCCCCTTCTGGGGATAGTTAGTATTGCACTGGAAGGACATTCATGACTGATTGTTTGAAATGTTTTCTGTATTTGAATCCTACCCTATAGAAGATTTGATACATTGGTTGTCATATGTAAAGATTACATAAAAAAAAAAAAAAAAAAAAAAACACCAAAAGAAATCTGTATTTGCGGGGGAAAAAAAGGAAGCAAATTTTGTTTGGGTACAGCATTGCATGACTGCGCAATTACCAGTTAAATCAGAGCAGTGCCAAATTATAAAAAGTGCACTGGTCATTAAAGGGGCAAATCCTTGTGGTTAAAGCATGTTATACAGCACAGTGCTTGCGCTGTGTTATTTGGCCCCCTGTATCACCTGAAATACCTGGCTGATCCTGCCAATTTCTACCCTCCCGTCTGTAAACTGACCACGGTATGTCATGGCTGATGAGCCCTGACACTGTGGTCAGTTTACGTGCCTCCATCAGCCCTGCTCAGTCTCCTGAGTCCTCCCATCCCTGCCTGTTGGCTCTTGCCAATCCCCCCCTCCCGCTGCTGAAATACCTTTATAAACAACACACAATCCCCTCTGTCATAAAGCCTCGTTTGCTGCATGTTTTTGTTTAAAAAAATGCCCATTTCTACCTGAATTCACAGTGCCGATTGGCAGTCACGTGACTCCTCAAGGCGCCCCTCCTCCCTGGCTGATGTATCGTCACTCTTCTCTCCTTCCCTCCTCCCAACTGACATCAGTGGGGGAATCTCAGCCCCTCTTGCTCTAGCTGTCAGATCGGGAGAGGGAGCCTCGTAGTCACCACTGATCGTCATCGATGTGAATTCAGGTAGATATAGGCATCTTTTTTACAAAGAGCATGCACTGCAGCATAGCAGAGGTGATTGTGTGTAGTTTATAAAGTGGCTTAACAACCACTTTAAGTATGTTCATGTAGTCAAGGACCATGTAGACAAAAGTTATGTAGTTAAGGTCTTTTTTTCCTTGCAGATCCTGCTATGCAGCCTGCTGTTGTGATCATGTCAGTCATGATCATGTCAGTCTGCCAGACTGTTTGGTCCAAGAATATGACTATGAATATGTCAAGGAAGTCAAAGGGAGGAAGCAGAAAAAAAACAAAAGCTCCTCCCAGGTAAACTTTTGGCTCCTGAGACCAGAAAAAATACATTCCTTTCGGGTTCAATTACAAGTCAAAAATGAAGTTCTGCAGTAAGGCCTAGACCACCAAACATGCCAAGTCTGGACACAAGCCCTCCTCTCAATGAGGCCTTCACAGTTATCTGTCCAGTCCAGAATGTTGTTGAAAGGGGCTACTACATACTGGAGAATCTTTCCGCCCTCTTAACGCTGCCAGATTTGCCAACTTCCTTGCAAAGGTGTCATAACTCCCAGGAGAAGAAAAGTTCCAGGGTCTCTACTCAAACCAGTTTGCCTTGCCCAAATCATTCCCTCCCATTTTGGATCTAAAATTTTTGAGTCCTGAGCCCTTCTATACATATTTCCTCTTTTTTAGATAAAATTTGGGTATACCTTAGACCTTTAATCGAATGCCTCCTCCAGTCATTGCCTTCAGCGTGTGTTCCCCGTTACGGTATCCATTTGCCGCGTCTCCTCAGCTCCCGAGCCGGACATTTGTTGCCGCCATCATGACATTTATGGTCAGTGACCCAGCCCATTTGTTTGGTGAGTATGAGGTCTCCTTTTTGTCTGATCTCCTGCCCATTATTACTCTCCCCTATGTTCTCAGTATATCATCATTTTTCTATATACACCCCCTTATTTAATTTTATCATATTTTCCGTTACAGACAAAATAAAAATGCATCTGCCCCTGAAGAGCGAGCAAAGACTTGCGAAACGCGTCGGGCTCCATCGATGCTCTCTATATTCATACTGCTGGGTATTTCCTGTTGGGGCATCACTAATGCTCCATGTATGCTCATATTGCTTTTTCTCTGTTACGTGTACTTTGGTTCATATATTGCTTCAATCATGTATGCACAAACTTTTTATTTTATGACTTGTATATATATCAATTGATTCAGCTATTCATGATGAATTTTATCACTCTATGGATGTCAAATGGAATGTAGCGAATTGATATTTGTTTTTACCATTGCTGTTAACTTGGCCACTATGCCAGGTAACGCACATTTATTGTTGTTCCCAACTGGTTACACAGCATTATGTATCTAATAAATTATCATTTTTACATTTCTTTGTGAACGTGTGCCTACTCTCTCCCACCTCATTTTAAAGTCCCAGGGCGATCTATTTTCTTGTTCTTCCATTTTGGATCTAAAGATTCTCAACAGGTTCATTTGAGTTAAAAAAAAAAAAAGAATATGGCCCTGTCATGATCTTTTTCCCCTGAAAAAACTAAGTTTTCTAATCAGTATCCTGAACGCAGGCCAATTTGGTTGCACTTCAATGCTGGACGTCTCAGCTGCTTGGTCACCAGACCAGGGTTCAGGTTCTGACCAGGGTTCAGTCGGACAATGCCATGGCAGTGGCCTAAGTCCGCCATCAAGCAGGCACTAGAATTTGAACAGCCCAAAAAGTGGGCTTGTCTCTCTTGGGCAGAACTCAAAAAAATTGGCAGGCTGACTTCCTCAGTATATAGTGTCTGATTTATAGAGAATGATCTCTTAACTTTGAGACTTTTCAAGCCCTCTGTTGCAGGTGGGGTCCTCCAGACTTGGATCTCCTAAACTGAAAAGGTTCATCGGCATCGTTGTTCGCTTAACTAAGTGGGATCATTTCAACTTGATCTACACCTTCCCCCCACTCCAAAGCTTCTTCCTCGCCTTTTTCTCTGGATTAAGATAGAGGGCATTCAGGTGATCCTCATTGCACTAAACTGACCCAGGAAGGACGTGCTACTTGGACATATTTAGAGAATGGCAGACCCTTTATGGGCCCTCACAGATTGCCCAAATTTTCTGTCCCAGGGGCCTGTCCACCATTCTGCTTTTCGATTACTGGTTTTAACCCTGATGCTGCCACTGGGATATCATATTTCTGCAGCAGAAGATTGATATAGTGTCAGGTGGATGCGATCGGGTAGCTATACAACTTCCCAATTGCTTCTATGAGCCCCTGATGGTGCGCCCCCGCCATGTTTTCCGGGCTCTTTTGTCCCACTTGCAGGCCTTGGACCCCCATGGCGGGCACCACCGGCAAGAGAAACCAGGACACATATGTTTGCTGATCACCAGTAGCTAGGGCTGTCAATTGCTGTGGCTGAAGAAGAAGCTAATGGAGTGCAGTCGGTTTCATTTACTTAAGTGGAAGGTAGATGACATCAGGTGTTTAATAGACCTCAGATGTCTAAGTAAAGAGAACCTGTCATAGCAAAATGTTATCACAAAGTTTTGGGAAAATTTGTTACACCTAAACACTTAAAACCTACACCTTGAGGGCACCTATATACCAAAAGGTTCATTGTGCTACATGTTATATATTGCTGTGCATAGTGAAAGCTGTAATTCTAAACTGATGACCTGTAGGGGCTTTTAAAGCATCACCTTTAGAAATGTTTGGGTACTGAATTTAGTAGATTTGCAAGCGCACAAACATTTGAGCCTTGTTTGGTATCCATTTACTTAGCACAACCGCATCTTTATATTTTACAAAAAAAATGGATAATATATAGCTTGTGTGCCTTTAAAATAAACTTTAGTCTGTTTTTTTTGTTTTTTGTTTTTTACTACTGAAAATGTGTACTTGATAAACACTTGTGCTAAATTCTTGTGGTTTTAAACATTTGAAATTACCACCATTTAATTTTCCTAGTTCTATGCTTTCAGAAAAAGCAGTATACAATTTGGGGTTTTTAACTTTGTAATGCCTACAGTTATTTTTTGAAACGTGCAAAACAGATCTGGCAGTAAAATAGTTAAAGGATTTGCTGTTTAAATGTGAAGAGCCATTTTCAGGCAATCCCCTGTCTTCCATAATGCTATATGCTCTGTGTATGTGTTTTGTTAAAAAAGCCATTCTATACCTTTATTTCATAGCTCATGTGACTGGCCGCCTCTCACCCCTCTCGATCAGACAGCAACAGCAGAAGGGGCCAAGAATCCCCCGCTGACGTCATTTGGAGAATCCCCCGCTGACGTCATTTGGGAGGAGAGGTGGAGAGGCATGTGAGCGACGCTATGAAATATGGTATAGAACAGCATTTTTTTTAATGAAGAACATACACGTAAAGGCATATAGCATTATGGAAGTTGGGGGATTTCCTAAAAATTAGCAAGGTATTTTAGCAGGAGGGAAGGGTATGGGAGGGGCGGGCACTGAAACGGCTTTATTAACAATTCATTTTAGAAAATGAAAAGGAAAAACATGTCCTATAAAAAATCAGTTCACATAACTGATTCTTGGTCTCTGATTAGAACATTTCTATCTGTTTATAGCTATGCTTACCTGTAATTTTGGTTTATTTTGTTTGTGTAATAAAAATGGGATAAATTTGTATTTCATTACATCCTAAAGCTATATATCATACTATGTTATAGCATGTTGGGGAGAATAATCCAAATTACTCAAGAGGTGCTGGACTATAGAGAGCGGATAAAGAAGAAATGGGGAACTAAAATCGTTTCATCTCAGTGTGGTGAGTACATTTTTAATATCTGTATATACAGTGCAAATAAAAATGGCACATGTAGCGGTAGGGGTTTAGCTTTTGTAGTAGTAGCAGTAAGATGCTGAACTGTTCAGGTTGGAAGCTGTTGCATTTTTTTCCCTGTCTGAATCAATTGTTGAACAGTGTGCCTTGTCTTTTTACAGTATTTTGCACCCATTAGTCAGCATTCCAGGCCTAATCTGGATAACTATTTCTATGGGCTGCATTAGTGACCTCTTAGTAAATTGTCTGGGATTATTTCATTTCAGTGCTTTCATAACTAGGAGTGAGCGCTTGAGGTGGAACCCTTAATTTACATTAAATCGTTGTCACCCCTTGAGGTTTGATTGCAAAGCGAGACCCATGGAGGCCGCTATTTCCGGGAAAAAAAGAAAGAAAAGAATAGTTGCCTGCCATCTAAATCACTAAACCAAAACTACTATGCTGCCACCCTACACCCAACCATGTCAAAAATGTATACAGCAAATTATAGGGGCCACACTCCAACTGCATGCAATGCAAGTGGTTATGGAGCAGTTGAGCAGCCTTTTAAGCAATAAAACAGGTGATGGGGAGGTGACCTATCCCCCTTCCAGCTGCCTGTCAGTCACAAGGCAAGGACTACCCATAAAGAAAAACTCAAATTTAAATACAATTCCAAAAATCAAAAAACTTGGAACTTCTACTGAGCAGCCAACAACATAGCCGTTTGCAGTTCTGGGGGGGGGGGGGGGGGGCTAGAGTTAAAAATTTGATTCAGCCGTATGTTTTTATTGCCCCTAACCACAAGTGTAAACTGGCCCTTTTTAAGTTGTCTGGGTTCATCCCATAGATCTACAGGGTACCTCCTTTAAAACCATTGTAAACTTTATCTGCAGCAGGGGTACCATGTGAAATAAGCTCTGTTTTCTCACTTCACAATCCATACACCTCTCCATCTTCTCTAGTCTCCTCATTCTAACAATCAGTATTTTGCATACAGATACAAGCAGGGGCGTAACTAGAAATCACAGGGCCCCATAGCAAAATGTTTTTTGGCCCCCCCCCCCCCCCCAAAAAAAAATGAACTTATTCCATTGAACAACAGATTACAACACATGTGGCACAGTACCCAGGCAACAGCTTATATTGCAGCAAAGTATGCAATATACTGTATGCAGCCCCTAAAGGACACACATTGCTGACCTCCATGCCATCTAACCAATTTCTGTTCTGTTATATAAAATGAAATAGTTCAACTCACCATAATGCCGAATCAGTGGGAGCCCTGAGCATGTCACTTGCCACCATCGCCTGCCACCAGATCCAGATTTTCACTTGCCACACATTATGGATTGTCACTTGCCACATCACCTGGCACACATTGCGGATTGTCCACTTGCCACGTCGCCTGCCACCAGATGCAGATTGTCACTTGTCACACGTTGCAGAATGTCACCTGCCACATGTTGCGGATTGTCTACTTGCCACGTCCCGGATTGTCACTTGCCACGTCACCTGCCACCATATGCAGATTGTCACACGTTGCAGAATGTCACCTGCCACGTCACCTGCCACACATTATGGATTGTCACTTGCCACGTCACGGATTTTCACTTGCCACGTCACCTGACACACATTACGGATTGTCACTTGCCACGTCCCGGGTTGTCACTTGCCACGTCACTTGCCACACATTATGGATTGTCACTTGCCACGTCACGGATTCTCACTTGCCACATCACCTGCCACACATTACGGATTGTTACTTGCCACGTCCCGGGTTGTCACTTGCCACACATTATGGATTGTCACTTGCCACGTCCCGGGTTGTCACTTGCCACGTCACTTGCCACGTCCGGGTTGTCACTTGCCACGTCACTTGCCACACATTACGGATTGTCACTTGCCACGTCCCGGGTTGTCACTTGCCACACATTATGGATTATCAGGGATAGAGCCCCTGATGAAGTCACGTGACCGTGACGAACACTCATCGGGACACAGCCGATACCGGAAGTGAAGTACGAGCCCGCTGCTCGTTTTTTACATGCACCTTATGTTTACTAAAATGTGAGTAATGTTTTTACCTTATGCACAACATTAAACTGTTTTTAAAACGATACTGCACTATCGAGCATCCCTTTTGCCCCACTTGCGAGGTACACCACTGATACCAGGCCTCCATGGGGACGCATAGTAGGAGACGCACATTAGGAGAACGCACAACCATCACCTTGGACCCGCCTAGGGGACGCTATCCAGGGAAATCCAGAGGCCCACAGGAATTATATACACAAAGGCTGTAAACTTACAGCAGTAAGGTAAGGGGACATCTTTACCATACAGAAGAACAGAAGTCACCCACTGCTCGTATGCACAGCACCCTGGAGATTGACCACTAGCGACCACCAGCACTTTTTACATTCCACCAGCTTGTTTGGGACTGACACTCTTGTCACAGCCAGCCCACATCCTAGCCCCTATAGATATAGGGAATATTTCACTGACTCACCACCTTTTCTTTATCTATATTATAAGTTTAAACACTTATTTATTCATCTTATTGGCTGTTCACTATACTGTTTTCTCCACATTGAAATTACTTGTAATATATATCTATATATATATATATATATCTCTTTTTATTGAAGAAAAAACACATTTCCATGCGTTTCTGAAGATTTGTAATAGCAAACAATATTTCGTTTTTAAGGCGGTTTTATATGCTTTTTTATATTCACCTCCAAGAAATTCTACTCTATTGATTCTTTTTATTCTTTATATTATTCACCACGGCACCTTTAAAGAATTTATTTATGAAGATTTATTATTTTATCTATCTATAGTGATCGATGCCTCTCAGTATTTAGCTTCTTATGCACAGGTTGCACTTTATCTACGCACAGGTTTCACATATCTGTATATTTTTTAGGAAGCTTATGTCAATATAATTTATTTATTCACCAAGTACTTTACACGTTATTGATCGCAATTTTTTCGTACAGCGCAACACTACCTTTACTGTACATTTTACTTGGAGTTTGACATTTCTCTCAGTGTTTTGCTGCAGTACTAGACCACTTCTATGTACACCAGGCAGGCGCAGGGGTACCTACCGTAAAACCATGGATTGTCACTTGCCATGTCACGGATTTTCACTTGCCACACATTACGGATTGTCACTTGCCACGTCCCGGGTTGTCACTTGCCACGTCCCGGGTTGTCACTTGCCACACATTATGCATTGTCACTTGCCACGTCCCGAGTTGTCACTTGCCATGTCACTTGCCACACATTATGGATTGTTACTTGCCACGTCCCGGGTTGTCACTTGCCACACATTATGGATTGTCACACATTACGGATTGTCACTTGCCACATCACCTGCCACACGTTGTGGATTGTCCACTTGCCACATCACCTGCCACACGTTGTGGATTGTCCACTTGCCACATCACCTGCCACACGTGGATTGTCCACTTGCCACATCACCTGCCACACGTGGATTGTCCACTTGCCACATCACCTGCCACACGTTGTGGATTGTCCACTTGCCACGTCGCCTGCCACCAGATGCAGATTGTCACATGTTGCGGAATGTCACCTGCCACATGTTGCGGATTGTCCACTTGCCACATCCCGGATTGTCACTTGCCACTTCACCTGCCACATTACAGTTTGCCACGTCACGGGTTGTCACTTGCCACATCACCTGCCACATTACAGATGGTCACGTCACGGGTTGTCACTTGCCACACGTTACGGATTGTCACTTGCTGTGTCACTGAGTCAGGACTCAGGCAGCAGATTATCAGTCAGGCAGCAGAGAGATAATGTCATCTCTCTGCTTCCCGGCTGCCTGCACAGTGAGGGGGAACAGCACTGCAGGGATGCAGGGCGGGCACCGGGCAGTGAGATGATGTCATCTCTCTGCTCCCCCGCCCGCCAGCTCCCTGATTGGCCAGCCCGCTCAAGACCACAGAGCCGCCCACTCTCACCCACAGAGCCACCCGCTCTAATCCGCGGAGCCGCCCACGGACCCGCCTGCTCTCACCCGCGGAGCCACCCGTTCTCACCCGCTGACCTGCGGCGCCTGTCCTCTACGGGTCCCACTCGGCTGCGGGCCCCATAGCGCCTGCATGTGCCGCTATGGCGGTAGTTCCACCACTGGATACAAGCAAACCATGAATAGCTGTAATGTTATCACTGGGCAATGTCTTTCTAATGTCTCTGGGCAATGTGAGCCGGGAACATAATTGCACCATATATTGCTTTCCCCCATCTTTCTGCAGCTCGCAAGAAACTATACTGTACATCCATCATGCTTTGTGTTGTGGATAAACCACCATACTCTTTTGCGCTATTAAACGCCCTTCCAGCTTTTCAGTATAATGCATCTCAATAAAACCCTGTCTCCCGCAGTTCCCCCAGTAAACAGACATAGTCACCATGTTAGCTCTATTGCTCCTTCATCTGCCCTGCCCTGGGCAGAGGCTCTTGGCTTTTATTCATGGGCAACAAAAGGAAGTGACAAACGGGAAGTCATGGCCCCAACAGCCAATCACTTCCTCCATACAAAATGACACTACACAGGAAATTACACTACACCAGTGGTGGTGCGTCCATAAAGTGCGCAGGAATCTATCTGTGGTCGCCGCTGACACCCCCTATTCAGGTGTCCGGTCCATTATTGGGTGCCAGGCACCTGAATTACAGTGGCGGTATGTTTTTTGAAAGCACCTGGTTAGAGCCTTAGGCTCTAATAGGCACCCAAAAAGGTGAACAGCGGGCGCAATGCTATGCGTTCTTTGTTCACTCAGCTGTGTGTTAGCAAAGCGAAGGAATTTGCTTTGCTAACACTGAACCGCGTCTCAGCCAATCAGGTGCTCGGGTCTGTTACCTGTCACCTGATTGGCTGAAACATCATCAGGTGCTGTGATTGGATCCCTGATAAAGAGAACGGAAGAAGACATCGTGGAGCGTGCAGGACACTGCCGCTGACCTGCTGCGAGACAGCTAAGTGCCGGGCGATGCACACTGGCAGCATTTGATGGGGCACAGTAGTGGCTATTGATAAGCACACTGGCAGAATTTGATGGGGCACAGTGGCGGCGCTTGATGGGCATAGTGGCGGCGCTTGATGGGCACAGTGGCGGCACTTGATGGGCACAGTGGCTGCAACTGATGTTTTTTTTCAGTTTGTGCCCCCCCCCCCAAGTTTTGAGCACCAGCCACCACTGCACTACACAGGGAATGACACTACACGGGAGGGTATCCACAGGTGTGGGATGGAGAAGTGCACATGTCTCATCCACCATCTTAGTCAGCATGGAGCCCACTCAATGCTGCTCAGAGTAACCAGTATCTAGTAAGATCATTCTACTTGTTCTTACAGGCTTGAGAAGATCTGCGGGGACATTGCTACTGGTGTCAATATACGGTATGAGTATATTAAGGCAGATAACAATGCCATCTTATTAAAGCAGATATGTATCCAAAAGGGATAGCGTAGCCAGACACAGAGATATAATATGTTTCTCTCGTTATGCGGACTTCGCTTCTCTAATGTGCATAGACATTTGAAGGTAAGAAGCCCAGCGCATTGCGCTTGATACTTACAAACCGGCAAATGCCCACACACATAACACGTCTCCAAGCCCATAAGAAGGTTTTCATACTGATGGTTTTACTGCTGGTTCCGATTCAACCCTAGTGCACTTTGCTAGAGAGCTCCTTGGTTAAATCAGGCACGGAGACAGATGACAACAATCCGTAAAACACACATAATAAAATTTCCACAACAGGTCCTCCTTGTTGTCATATGCTCTCATGTGTCCTCTGTGAATCTTGATCATCTTCTTAATCAGTCCTTAAGTCCATAAAAAGGAAAACACGGCTTGACTTGTAGACTCTGTTCTTCAGGAGGGATGACTTAGAGGAGGACATGAAGGCAGGTCGGTCTGGAATCCTCTGTCTTGTACGTGGGTTGGGCTCCGGGGCGTCTCATCTCAGAGGAAGATGTGGTCATCTGCTCGGGCTCTGTTCACTCGTCCAATCGGGCAACAGGTGCACCTCATCACGGTATATAGAAGGAATAGAAACAAAAACATGAGTATATAGACCCCTACTTCCTACAACCATGATCTGCTGAAAAATAAAAAAATAAAATCCCCAAAGATTCCCAGACCCTTTAAAAGGACTTCAACATTCACTAGCTATAGCTCTGGCTTTACATTTGCAGGGATCTAAACCTTCTCCATATGGGCCTGAACTTTGTCACCAGTATACCCGATCCAGGTACAACAATCTTTACCTATGAATTCACAGGAACCCCCTTTGGGTGCCAACAGATAATCATGGGCCATCTTTTAATAAAAAGGTCTTGATTTGCCATTATTCCTGTGGGAACTTCCTTGCAGCTTCAACAGTTACACAATGGATGAGAAATTGTTCAAACCCTAAGCTCAAGCCCCCACGTGTACAAGCAGGAAACCATGCCCAGACCTGGTAGGGGTCGGTGAACAATTTCCTTCTAGCTGTCCCTGCCATTTTTACCTTCTCTCGCGCCATCAGATCCTCACGATCAGCTGTGACATAAGATGCTGGGACGAGTTTCACCAGCACACATGAACCTGTGGCATTAGGGGAATTACCTTTTTATAAGCTGTAGATCCGCATTAATACCAAACTAAAGTTGAAGCACAGTTGTCCCAATAGCAAAGCTGGCAAGAACCAGAGCTATTAAAATTCTAATCAATTTTACCCTCTAGCAATGTATCGTTAAATTCTATTGACAAGTGTCTGAAGTTTTTACTAGTTTGTCAAAACTCCTCATAACAATATGAACATATATAGCATGTACCGCTGTCATCGCTGGGGTACTAAAGGTCAGAGATTCATAGTAGACCCAGCAATTGGTCCTGTTCGCTTTCTTAGCTAGTTGGAAAATACACTTTAAACAATATGTTGGGATGCTCTTCATAGTTACCCTTGCCGAAATATACTAAACTAAAAAATATAAATAAACAAAGATACTCCTCATCCTTTGGTGTAGTTGAGCAGCTTCTTGCAGTGCCTGGCGTGGACCCAGTTGTCTCGTCCATCAAACTTCTTTACAATGACCCAGTCAACTGGTTGGAAAGAATGTAAACTGGTTATTGTGTCAGGGTCCAGGAGGGACTCGTAAACCCTGTGGTGGACCTTTTGTTAGTGACTGCACCTACCACAGCTGCTGAGGAAAGTACAACCCCCGTTTTTGGTTGACCTCCAAACAAACCTAACTCAATGACTGTGGTCACTGCGTGGCTTAACATCTGGGGTGTAATACCTGGAACCATTGACAAAAAAGGTTCTTGGCATCTGGGATGGGAGCTTCCTTTATCGTACTGCTGCTTGCTGATTCAAATTCCATCAAAGAAAGACGGTCGTGGAATTAGAGCGGTTAGTATTATTGGTTTGAAAATTGTCACTTACCATCATCTCCCCATTTGCTTCCTTATTACAAACTGGAGGAAGACATGCAGGGTTTAGGATGGTGCAGAAAAAAAACAATGAAACAGTGAAATAGCCTATGATACTTTTACCTTCTTAGGCATGTGTATTTATGCATGTGTACAGCTATCTACATACACCTGCTTTCTATGTACATACACTTTCAGAAACTCCTTGGACCTGAAAAGATACTTCTAAACAAAAGTTATTACTCTATCCTTCATATTTAACAATACAACATTCATGTACATTGGTAAATTGTCACTGACATTCCTCAAAACCGACAATAACTAAACCCTCTGTAACCCTTACTTTCACTTTGCTACTAAAATACAGCACCCGCGACGCGTAAGAGGGCTGTCGTGGTTAGTTCAAACATTCTTGTTACTACATACAATGAGGAGACTAAAACATGAAACAAACATTTAGATATAAATGTGGGGGAGTTTTTTGTTAGTTCCAAAAACAAAAATGAAAAAACAAAACAACCCAACGGAATGCTACCTAAATTCTTGCATGGACCAGCCACACAAAGTTAAAAAACAGGCATGAGAATTTTAACCACACAAACGTGTACTACACATCCATCAACTCACCCATCATTAGATTTCCAAAGCCATAGCTGAACTACTTCCAAGGTATTTTTATTCTGGGGTCTCATACCTCCAGACATCAAAAGTACCTTCCAAAGGAATGCACATTACTGTACCCTCTGACCATATATGCCAATCTTTAAGGGGTCTAATGGCCTTAGCCCCATACCCAGATTTAATGCATTGTGCAGCTGTCTGACTGGTGTGCATGGACGGCCCATTGCCCATATGATTCAAATCGCTTTTTTGGCAAACTCTGCGTCCAGAGAACCCTGCGCTTTATTTTCGGAGCGGTTATTGTTTGCGCCTTTATCACTATAACCGGACCTCGCTTTCCGATTTATTATACACGGCCTGATTGGGGCTGCTAGAATATTATGTTAAAAAGTACACAGTTTGTGCAATGGGTGCGCTTAAATCAACCTTATAAAACCTCAGTAGATAAAAATGATTTCTTTTAGAAACCTTTGTGCAAAACGTGCTTGATAAATAATGTATATAAATCCGTGCTAATTTAAATAGTGTAAAATATATCCATCAGGGATGTGAGTATGTGCAATACGCATAAAACCACTTAAAATGAGTGGTTTAAATTTATTCCGTGCAAATCAAAGCTTAATAAAATTAGGAACAGATACTAAAATGTTTGTGGTGCCAGTGAATGATAAACACAATTGTTTTAAGTGTTGTGCTTAATTAGTTAAAAAAGCCACAAATGTATCAAATCAGGACATTTAATGCCGTTAATTGGAAGCTACTGATGAGTCCATGAGTATTTTTGCTGCCTGATTGGAATTACTGCGGCCGCAATAAGAAGTTTCTCTTTAGTTGAAACTGCTCATTAATTAGATGGTTGAAACTGCTCATTAATTAGATTATTTAATCAAATCCAGCAATTAAACAATTGAAACCATTAGTGTGTTAACCCTTCTTACTAGGGTTAAAGGAAGGCACCGCCAATGTGAGTGAAACAGGTGCCGTTACTAGTGTATATATAGGACATGAAAGGAATAAGTGCCACTTTCACTTATCTTATGCTGATGCCTCTGGATGCTTTCTTCCTCTTAATCCTTGATTTCTTTCCTTTTTCCGGTAAGTTCACATGAGGGTACAAAAAAAATTTATACAAAACACATTGCGCAGTACTGCTACAATAAGTGTATATAAGAGTGTAGCAGATGCCGATCTACTCACACAGCACCCGGTGGTTTAAGCGCGGTAGCTGGAAAATGTGTCAGGCACTGTATAGGGCTTTCTGCCCTGCTCGTCCTCGTAGTCTCGGTGACGTCACTAGGCTCCTCCTCCCGACGCGTTGCGTCACAAACACGTGACTTTATCAAGGGATTGTGAGCCCTGTGACAGCCGAGACAATTTATAGGGCATCAGTCAGCGTGCGGGTTGCCATAGCAACATTTGAGTGCTCATCATCCCATTCAGCACACCGCTGCGCCCGGGTGCTGTGGATGGCGTGCACTTAACTTTTTGACTGCCAAGGATCGAGGGACGATCATTTTACCTTCATGTGTATTCACAAAGTTATGTCAAAAAAAAGAAAAATTATTATATAGTATTTAAATGCTTTAATAGTTAAAAAATATAAAATAAAAATATATATATGTGATAAATAATAGAGCGAAAATGGGGTAGATTAAAAACACGGGAACTGGATGTAAAAAAGGAGGGTGAAAAAAAATATATATATATGGCAAAAAAAACGTACATATAAAAAATACATATATATCTAGAATATGTACATATAAAAATGAAAAATGGGGAAATGTGTGATAATAAAAAATGGGATAATAGTACAGAAGGTTAGAAAAATAAAAATAAATATAAAAATAAAAATAAAAATACATATAAAAAAATATATCAAATATAAAATGAATAAATAAATAAAAACTATATAGGTCGAGCTAAAAATATATATATGAGATGAATATATAATGTTTGCCAAATGTTGGCATTCCTGGGACAACAAAGAGCTAACTCATTTTTTAAAACTAGCGATATGGAGGCTGGGAGAGATATTGCTGTTATTGTATATATGGACCATCACTTTCTTGCGGGGTACATTCAGTACCACATAGTGAGTATATACCCTAGAATGGGTTATCTCACACCAAAAAATGGACAAACCATGGGTACATTAAAACTTAAAAGCTTAAAAACCTAAAAGTTTAAAAATGGTTGTCACATGGGATACTAAAAAAAACTGGGAGATACATACACTAAAATTGTATGCTAAAAATCAGAGATAAAACAATTGAGGTCAAAATCGATGTTCAGTCCTGCAGGCGCAAAACTATTGATTTCATAGATCCACCTCGACTCGCTCTTACTGAGTTCTCTTACTTTATGGCTTCCTCTCCAATTGGGCTTGAATTTATCTATTGCCCAGAATTGCATCTGTGTGGGGTCTTTATTATGTACTTCTGCAAAATGTCTTGATACGCTGTGTTTTGGGAAACCTGCTTTAATATTCTGTACATGCTCCCTTAGACGTTTCCACATGGGTCTTTTGGTTCTTCCTATGTATTGTAGTGAGCATGTACATTCGAGCATATACACTACCCCTTCTGTTTTGCAAGAGATGAAATCCTTTATTTCATACTCTTTTCTCGTAGTGGATGATATAAACTTATTGCATTTTCTTCCTCCTAGTTTTGTATTCCTGCATGCATGACATCGTTTGCAGGGAAAAAACCCCTTTCCTTGGAAAAATGACATATTTTGATTGTTTGGTGGATCTGGGACGTTTTTTACAATTAGGTCTCGTAATGTTGGGGCTTTCCTATATATGAATCATGGTCTTTCAGGTAGGATACTTTTCAGTTGTTTGTCAGCTTGTAATAACGGCCAGTGTTTTTTAATTATTCCTTCAATTTTTTTATGCTGTATATTAAAATTGAAAATCATTGGAACTTCTACATAGTTTTCTGTTCTTCGTTCCTTGTCCTTAATAAGTGAATCTCTTGGCATTTGCAATACTTCCTCTATTTTTTCATTAATGAAGTCCTCATTATAGCCTTTTTGTTTGAATTTTTTACCAATTTCCGTGGCCTGTTCCAGGTACCCATTTTCATCACTGCAATTTCTCCTCAATCTAATTAATTGTCCTTTTGGGATGCTATGGCAACCCGCACGCTGATTGTTGCCCTATAAATTGTCTCGGCTGTCACAGGGCTCACAATCCCTTGATAAAGTCACGTGTTTGTGACGCAACGCGTCGGGAGGAGGAGCCTAGTGACGTCACCGAGACTACGAGATCGAGCAGGGCAGAAAGCCCTATACAGTGCCTGACACATTTTCCGGCTACCGCGCTTAAACCACCGGGTGCTGTGTGAGTAGATCGGCATCTGCTACACTCTTATATGCACTTATTGTAGCAGTACTGCGCAATGTGTTTTGTATAAAAAAAATTTGTACCCTCATGTGAACTTACCGGAAAAAGGAAAGAAATCAAGGATTAAGAGGAAGAAAGCATCCAGAGGCATCAGCATAAGATAAGTGAAAGTGACACTTATTCCTTTCATGTCCTATATATACACTAGTAACGGCACCTGTTTCACTCACATTGGCGGTGCCTTCCTTTAACCCTAGTAAGAAGGGTTAACACACTAATGGTTTCAATTGTTTAATTGCTGGATTTGATTAAATAATCTAATTAATGAGCAGTTCCAACCATCTAATTAATGAGCAGTTTCAACTAAAGAGAAACTCCTTATTGCGGCCGCAGTAATTCCAATCAGGCAGCAAAAATACTCATGGACTCATCAGTAGCTTCCAATTAACTGCATTAAATGTCCTGATTTGATACATTTGTGGCTTTTTTAACTAATTAAGCACAACACTTTAAATAAACAATTGTTTTTATCATTCACTGGCACTACAAACATTTTAGTATCTGTTCCTAATTTTATTAAGCTTTGATTTGCACGGAATAAATTTAAACCACTCATTTTAAGTGGTTTTATGCGTATTGCACATACTCACATCCCTGATGGATATATTTTACACTATTTAAATTAGCACGGATTTATATATATTATTTCTCTTATATTCACCAACTGACACAGCTCCTCTCTTAGCCATTGGGTTGTTATGCCACCTTTAGGAGAATACTAGGCATTTCTTGTTATGTAACACACAGAACTTTCCAGTTCCGCCCAGGGGGCGGTCCCTTGGGTAACAACCCCCCAGCCTGCCCTGCAGCCATCAGTTTTTTTTTGCCTAGTGAAGGAGAAAGACCTAGGAACCCTGATGGGCCCATTCGGTCTGTCTTTTTCTGCAGAAGCTTGGTTTTTGCGCAAGATGATAGATCCTGTGATCTGCTATCAACAGCGGGCTGGGTGACAGGCTGGATACCCTTATCCTTGTAGTCTCCCCAGTCCGGCCATCGAGCGTGTGCAGGTCGCAGCTACGGCTCGGCAGGCCACGACGAAACCTCAGCTCCAGAGGTGGTCGTGAGCTTTTATGCTCCGGGGCGTACATATGACCGGGCTACTGATGTCTGAGTCACAGTATGCCGAGGCCTAGCAGCTACCCTATACTGATTAGGAGTAGTCCTGCTGTGGAATGTCTCCCAGCTCTTCAGGATTGGTAGGCACAGCTCTCCCTGCCTCGGTGGGGCTGAGCAGCTGGGCATTCCCTGGGAGGTCGATTCGGGGGTCCCTCACCTCCCTCTCTTCTCTCCCTGTCCCCTCTCCCTCCCTGTATGCTGCTATGGGTTGTGTGTGTGTGTGTGCAGGGCTCTCACCTGGGGGTTTTTAGCGCTGGTTGTGTCCTGGGTCCTGTTTTCTATGTCCCTGGAGGTGCCTGTGAAGTGTTTGTCTCCTCATGGTTTCACATTCGGCGGCCATCTTGAGTGTGGGCATAGCTTCGGCGGCCATTTTCCCTGTGTTTTTTGTCAGCGGCCATTTTCCCTGTGTTTTTGTCAGCGGCCATTTTCCCTGTGTTTTTGTCAGCGGCCATTTTCCAGAAGCCTGAAACACGTTTTTCACTGGTGCTCTAGCAGCAGCATGTGCTTCTGTGTTCTGGCGGCCATTTTCCCTGGGATTTTCTTTGAGCCTGAGCACACTACAGGACGGTTTCAGTGCCATTAGCAGCTGCTTCACCGACACAGGGCCGTTTTTTCTCTGCACCTGGGAGCTAACAGGGACTACAGGCACTACCTGCTGAACAGCGCAGAACTCTTCAGGGTGGTGAGTCTTGCGGGAAAGGGCCCCTCAGCCGGCAGCAGTAAGGAGGGTGGGACTGTCACTGTCCTAATTCCCCTTTGGGTGGCAGACAGGGTAGGGTCAGCATGGCTTCAGAAACTGGTGTTCCTTCCCCCGAAATCCAGGCAATTGCAACCGGGTCGCCTGCAGACGGTGCAGTACCCTTGGACACCTTGTCGGCAGTCCTCAATTCGTTCGTTGCCAAGATGGAGGCGGTGCGTGGGCGCAAAGGTGCTAAAAAGCGGCCCTTGCCCCCCCCCGTCCTCTGGGGAGAGTTCTGACGCAGACTCGGGACCCGCTGAGGCAGGTGGCCCCTGCTCTGTCATGTCAGAGGACGCTGACCAGGACCTTTCGGACAGTGAGGATGAGTCCCCGTCCGGGTCCGTGCGCGACAAAGCGCTTGTTGGAGCTCTTATAACGGCTGTGCGTGATACCCTGCAGATTCCTCTGCTGAGGTAGCGGTCCCTTTTGGGTCCCGTAAGCCAGCCCGTTCTCCTAGGGTGTTCCCGTATCTGACTTATTTTGACAAGTTTATTTACAAGGAATGGGGTCGACCGCAACGGACCTTTTCGGTCCCCAAATACATGGCGGTGCGTTACCCTTTCGAGGAGAGCCTTCTCAAAAAATGGTCGGCTCCTCCGGTCGTGGACCCCCCAGTATCCAGGTTAAACAAAGTAACCACGATCCCTGTAGAAGGGACTCCTGCCTTTAAGGATCCCACGGACAGGAAGGCCGAGGCAGTAGCTCGTTCCTTGTTTAGGGTGGTGGGGTCAGCCGTGCGACCAGTACTGGCATCCGCACTGGTGTCGCAGACACTAACTGAGTGGGCGAAACTGTTGCACCGCGAATTGGGTGAACAACAGGCCTCCCCGGTCTGCGTGGAACTAGCAGACCAATTAGTGCAGGGCCTTAAATACGTTTGTGACGCGGCCCTGGATACTCTTCCCCTGTTATCCAGGGCTTCAGTGTCAGCAGTGGTGCTGAGGCGCTTGATTTGGTTAAAATGCTGGTCGGCTGACCAGGCATCCAAGAAAGCCCTGACGGATCTTCCCTTCCTTGGCGATCGGCTCTTTGGAGCCTCTTTAGATGACATTATTAAGAATGCCACAGGTGGTAAGAGTACGCTACTCCCACAGGCCAGGAAGGCTAAGGAGCCACGCCGTAGGCAGGGACCCTCTTTTTCCGCTCATAAACGGCTTTTTCGTCCGCCCGGAGCTTCGGCAAAACGTCCCCAGTCCGACAAGACGACCACGGAAGGACAGAAACGTCCCTGGAACCGCAAGCCTAACAAGCCTGCGAACAAAGGTGCTACCGCATGAAGGTTTTCCCCCACCCATGTCTCGGGTGGGGGGACGCCTTCGGGAATTTGCAGCCCGGTGGTCCGCCTGACTATCCGATCAATGGGTCTGCGACCTGATTTCCTGCGGCTACAAAATAGAGTTCCTCTCCTGGCCGCAGAACAGGTTCTTCCCCTCCAGCATACCCGTTTCCCCGGTTCGCCGGGAAGCCCTCTTGGGGGCAGTAAGAGACCTGCTGAATCGCGGGGTGATTGTGCCTGTTCCGAAATTGGAACATTTCCAAGGGTTCTACTCAAATCTGTTTGTAGTTCCCAAGAAGGGAGGGGTACGTCCAATACTGGACTTGAAAGCTCTCAACCACTTTGTAAAGGTGCAGAGGTTCAGAATGGAATCAGTTCGCTCGGTAGCCGCGGCACTCCATCAAGGGGACTTTCTGGCGTCCTTGGACATCCAGGATGCGTACCTGCACATACCCATATGCCTCCGGCATCAAAAGTTTCTGCGGTTTGCAGTCGGGGAAGCCCACTATCAGTTCGTGGCTCTCCCTTTTGGTTTAGCTTCAGCCCCCAGAGTCTTTACCAAAGTATTGGCTCCGGTTTTGGCATTGCTGCGGCAACGTGGGATCGCGATCGTGGGATACTTGGACGATCTCCTCCTGAGAGCATCTTCCGCCTCAGAGTTAGAGGAGGATGTTGCGATCACCGTACAGACCCTGCAAGAGTTTGGGTGGCTGTTAAACCTAAAGAAGTCGGTGGTAGTACCGACCCAGCGTTTGGAGTACCTAGGCTTGATACTGGACTCCAGGGAAGCAAGAGTTTTTCTCCCTTCAGACAAGCTGCAGACTCTGAGTTGCAGTAAAACGGCTGATGGACCGCAAGCGGTCGTCACTTCGCTTCTGTATGCGAGTTCTGGGTCTCATGGTGGCCGCCTTCGAGGCAGTGCCGTATGCCCAGTTCCACACCAGAGTCCTACAGAAGGAGATTTTATCACAATGGGACAAATCTCAATTGACCCTGGATCGACTGATCCAGGTGAGCCAGGCAGTCAGAAATTCGCTGGTCTGGTGGCTGAGGTTCCCGGTGCTTCAATCCGGGAAGTCGTTCCTTCCTCTGAAATGGACAGTGATCACTACGGATGCCAGTCTATCCGGCTGGGGTGGAGTGATGGGGGTTCAGTCGGCTCAGGGCCTCTGGTCGACAGAGGAATCCAAATTGCCGATCAATCTGCTTGAGCTGAGGGCGATCAGGCAATGCCTCTCCACATGGTCAGTAAGACTGCAGGGGCGTCCGATCAGGATCCAGTCAGACAACGCCACTGCGGTGGCGTATGTGAATCACCAAGGAGGAACAAGAAGCTCAGCCGCCGCACAGGAGGTCGCTCACATACTTCGGTGGGCAGAGCGACATGTACCGGCCCTGTCGGCCATTTACATCCCAGGAGTGGAGAACTGGCAGGCGGACTTTCTGAGTCGCCAAATGCTGGACCCAGGAGAATGGGCGTTACATCCGGAGGTGTTCAGGCTACTGTGCCTGCGGTGGGGCACACCAGACGTGGATCTTCTGGCCTCCCGTCTCAATCGGAAGGTGCCAAGATTCATGTCCAGGACAAGAGATCCTTGGGCAGACGCGTCAGACGCGCTGGTAGCTCCGTGGGGTCAGTATCAGCTGATCTATGCTTTTCCTCCGTTAAAGCTGCTACCACGTCTGCTCCGCAGAGTAGGAGTCGAGGGGATTCCAGTGATTCTGGTCGCTCCAGATTGGCCTAAGCGACCTTGGTACGCAGACCTAGTGCGCCTGGTGGCAGACGCCCCGTGGCGACTGCCATTAAGGGAGGACCTTCTGTCTCAAGGCCCGATTCTCCATCCTGCTTTACCATCGCTGGCTTTAACGGCATGGCTGTTGAGAGCCAGGTACTGAGGGACCGGGGACTGTCGGACTCGGTGATCCCCACTATGTTGGGAGCACGAAAATCTTCTTCTCGGAAGATATATCATCGCACCTGGAAGGCTTACATCTCCATGTGTGAAGAGAAAGGGTGGCATCCGCGCTCTTTTTCTATATCCAGAATCCTGCTTTTTCTTCAGCAAGGAGTAGACCAGAGGTTGGCATTAAGCACCATTAAAGGACAAATATCAGCCCTGGCTGTTTTTTTCCAGCGACCCCTGGCGTCTCACTCGTTAGTGAGTACCTTTGTTCAGGGGGTGCGACATGTGGTCCCGCCGGTGCGTCCACCGTTGCCTCCGTGGGATTTGAACCTGGTGTTATCGGCGCTTCAAAAACCGCCGTTTGAAAATATCAGGGAGATTCCTCTGTTGACTCTTTCCCAGAAAGTGTTTTTTCTAGTGGCTATCACATCAGCCAGGAGGGTTTCGGAGCTGGCGGCCTTGTCCTGCAAGTCTCCCCATATGGTTATCCACAAGGATAAGGTGGTGTTGCGTCCGGAACCATCTTTTCTGCCGAAGGTGGTCTCGGCGTTTCACATCAATGAGGACATTGTGTTGCCATCCCTGTGTCCTAAGCCGACACATCTTAAGGAGGTGGCCCTTCATGCGTTGGATGTGGTTCCGGCTCTGAAGGTGTATTTGTCTGCCACAGCTCCCTTCCGGAAGTCAGACTCACTGTTTGTTTCGGTGGCTGGTCCAAAGAAAGGCATGGCGGTCTCGTCGGCCACCATTTCTAGGTGGATCAGACAGATCGTAGTACAAGCCTACGCCTTGAAGGGGCAGGTACCCCCCTTTCCGGTCACGGCCCACTCCACGAGGGCAATCGGAACGTCTTGGGCTTTCCGACACCAAGCGTCTGTCACGCAAGTGTGTAAAGCGGCGACCTGGTCGTCTGTCCACACGTTTACTAAGTTCTACAAGGTAGACGTCAGTGCATCGGCTGATGCCTGTTTTGGGCGCAAAGTTTTGCAGGCGGCCGTATAGTTGCAATGAGTATGCAATACTTTTATTTTCCTGGTTTTCCGATGAAAAACACAGTACCGTTAAGTTAATGCACTGTTGCATTACATTCCGCAGTTTGGTGCGGTTGTGGGTAGTCACTCCTGTTGAGGGTACCCTGTTTTTGTGGTGGTTATCCACGCACTGTGGTTTTTTTGGTGGGTGAAGTTTCACTAGTTCCCACTGGCCTGGTGGATGAAGTTTTTTTTTTATGCTGTGTTTCCCACCCCTCGTTTGGCACTGCTTGGGGACGTCCCAATGGCTAAGAGAGGAGCTGTGTCAGTCGGTGAATATAAGAGAAAATAGGATTTTTTGTACTCACCGTAAAATCCTTTTCTCTGTAATTCACCGACCGACACAGCACCCGCCCCTCCTATTTTTTCTTTACGTTATACTGCTTGTTGACGTACTGATGGCTGCAGGGCAGGCTGGGGGGTTGTTACCCAAGGGACCGCCCCCTGGGCGGAACTGGAAAGTTCTGTGTGTTACATAACAAGTAATGCCTAGTATTCTCCTAAAGGTGGCATAACAACCCAATGGTTAAGAGAGGAGCTGTGTCGGTCGGTGAATTACAGAGAAAAGGATTTTACGGTGAGTACAAAAAATCCTATTTTATCAAGCACGTTTTGCACAAAGGTTTCTAAAAGAAATCATTTTTATCTACTGAGGTTTTATAAGGTTGATTTAAGCGCACCCATTGCACAAACTGTGTACTTTTTAACATAATTTCACGTGTGGGAACACTATTATATGGGCTGCAGCTATATCATTTGGTTATCTTAAAAACATTGGTTGCATCTCTGTTTTAAATACCTAATTAGCGCTTGAGTACACACATTCAGTACCTGCTAGAATATTACTCCTCACGTTTATGCTAATACAATCGTGCACTGGAATTCCGACTATTATACGCGGCCCGTACCAGTCTCACGATATACAGCCTTCTAAGCGTATTTGTCCAACTACAAAACCCCATGAAATCCTCCACTAGTCAAAACAATATCATGGCTTCTATCTGTACCTAAAGGTTACAACAATAACGTGGATCAGTTTGCTCTCTACCCAAAACTGTATTACAGTATAAAACTTCACAAAATAACTGTAATTAAATTTAAAAATCAACATGGTTTCCATCATGCTTCCAAACACGAGTCAAAAGACCCCAAGCCCCTCCCACCAACTTCCTGTTGCATACCTGCAAAGAACTTCCTGTCTGCTCAGCTCAAAAAAAAAAAAAAAAAAAAAACATTTAACTGGTTTATTTAAATATCAATGGACAGGAAGAGGGAAAGAGAGGGGGAGCCTAGTTTCATCTTCCCTGAACTTCTAAAACAAAACCCAAAACAATGGGTGGACAGGGGCATGAATTGCCCTCTGAAAACTCCCAAACAATTAAAAATAACACACACCACTAAAAGTACAAAAACTCAGTTGAAGTTAGTCTTGCTATCTATTGAAATTCAGTACAAAGTAGATATTTCACCTAAAACCCAAATTCAATACAAAAAACGCAATAGTTTTACTGAAAAGTATGTAAAAAGTACAAAAATAGCTAAACCTGAAAACATTGAATTCACTTAAAAGGAAATGGTGCCTAGAGACAAGGTGGTGGCTCAGACCGCATGGCTTCCCAGTGAGTTTAACATTAAACAAAACAGTTTCTCAGTTCCCGGTCTCACCCCTGAAATTGGCGCAATTTCCACTCTGGAAGGATTTACAGGCTAAACCGTATAAAATCCTTAAACTACACCTCTACAAACCCAAATCACATTTTTAAACCTGGCCCAAAAGCAGAGCGATTCCACCCAAAGCACAGCAGACATGAAATGGCAGTTGCAACAAACTAAAATCAAGCCACGGCCACATGGTGAAAATGGCTGACAAAAGCTGGGCCACATGGTGACTACAAGAATGGCTGATAACAATCGAACCACATGGTGAAACAAACATTTGAAATGCAGTTGCTGATCCCGCCAAAACTAGCACAAACCAAGATTTCTTCACTAAAACGCCAACATTTCTCTCCACAAAAACTGACTAAAACAATTGAGCGACACATAACCATAAACACAGGCTATCCAATCAAACAACAGATCCCTAACTGCCAACGTTACATAAAACACAAAATAACGCGGATTCAAACTTACACTTTTGTTCCTAAATAAAGATCACGTCAACTTCTACAGGAACAAGACTTTGAGAAACACAAACAGCCAACAGAGCTCCCCCACGCTACCACTCAGGAACCTGAGACCATCCACAGGGCACAGCCCATTCAAGAAACAGCTCCCACTGCAAGTGACCTCAGCAATGCATGGCTGCCCCTCCCCCTCTCAGCCACATGGCCACTGGAATATGCGGCATCCATTTAGGAGAGCAACCTCAAAACAGACCCTTGCTTAAAAATATTTTTGCACTTATGGGGACATGTGTCTTTTTTTTTAACTTTAATTTCTATTGCTTTTTTTTTCCCGTATCAAAAATATAACACATAGCGTGGAATCTGTAGATGCAACCTCACTGTATCATCAATATACACAGTTTCTTAATGCATTCTTAACACAAACCCCCACTCCCAACCCCTCCTCTCCCCCACTCTATCCCTCTCCCTCCCCATCTACCTTTCTTGCTCCAGTTTCATAGTTTCATAGTTAGTAAGGTTGAATAAAGACATTAGTCCATCCAGTTCAACCTGAGTGAGTTTCCACAATTGTCCCTATCACTGTACATTGCACACTCACATCAGTCCCTACCCTTTAAGGAACCCACAATCCAAGGTCCCCATACATATACTAGGGCCAATTTTTGGACAGAAGCCAATTAACCTACCTGCATGTCTTTGGATTGTGGGAGGAAACCGGAGTACCCGGAGGAAACCCATGCAGGCACAGGGAGAACATGCAAACTCCAGGCAGGTAGTGTCGTGGTTGGGATTCGAACCAGCGACCCTTCTTACTGCTAGGTGAGAGTGCTAACCACTACACCACTGTGCCGCCTGTTCTATCATATTCTTTTCCACTATTCCTCCTTTCCCTCTGTGTGTCTATCTTATTGCTTCCTCTGCTATGGTTTATGCCTTATACTCCCAATACTTCTGCAGATCTTGTTAGCTTGTATTCAACCCATTCCCGCCATTTCTCTTCAAATTCCTCTATTCCCTCTCCATCGCTGAACCTTAGATATTCTAGGTTTTGGATTTTATTTATTTTATTACACCAATTCTTCATGGTGGGCCTTTTTGGTTCCTGTCAATGTCTCAGTATAATGCTTTTAGCCACGTTTAAGAGCTGCGGGAGCAACATTCTTATATTTTGCTTAGTTGGCATTTTTATCCCGTGAAATAGACACCCCCACAGGTCATCAGGGACATCTATGTTGGTTATCTCTCGTTATTTGCTTGATCCCCCCCCAGTATTTTCTAATTTCAGGGCAGTGCCACATATATGGGCCATGTCCCTATTTCTTTACACCAGGGATATGCAATTAGCGGACCTCCAGCTGTTGCAAAACTACAAGTTCCATCATGCCTCTGCCTCTGGGTGTCATTCTTGTGGCCGTCAGAGTCTTGCTATGCCTCATGGGACTTGTAGTTCTGCAACAGCTGGAGGTCTGTTAATTGCATATCCCTTCTTTTACACCCTCTCCAAAATAATTGTGATGTTTAATTTTGACATTTGTGTGCCTTATCGGGGGTGATGTACCATCGGGCCAGGCATTTATAGTTTAACATGTGTCTTGATCCCATACAAAGGTAATAATCACAATTCATACATTTCTATTTCTCATATGCTTCACAAGCATATTACACAACATAAGGTTACTTACACATAACAAACATACAATTAAAATCCAATAGATGAAAAATGTGTTCTTTTGCAAAGCAGAACCTACCTAAAGCATCGGACAAAGATTGATCCGATGTAAAAGAGGTTCTGTTCAGTCCTATAATGGCCCGCCATCTTAACTGTCATGGATAAACCACCATACTCTTTTGCGCTATTAAACACCCTTCCAGCTTTTCAGTATAATGCTTCTCAATAAACCCCAGTAAGCAGACATAGTCACCATGTTGGCTCAATCGCTCCTTCATCTGCCCCCCCTGAGCAGAGGCTCTTGGCTTTTATTCATGGACAACAAAAGGAAGTGACAAACTGGAAGTCGTGGCCCCAACAGCCAATCGCTTCCTCCATACAAAATAACGCAGGAAATTACACTACACAGGAAATTACACAACACAAGAGGGCATCCACAGGAGTGGGAGGGAGAAGTGCACATGTCTCATCCACTTGAGGCATGTACACTGCTCTCCGCCCAGCCAATCTTAGTCAGCATGGAGCTCACTCAATACTGCTCATAGTAACCAGAATCTAGTAAGATCCTTCTACTTGTTCTTACAGGCTTGAGAAGATCTGTGGGGACATAGCTACTGTCAATATACGGTATGGAGTATATTAAGGCAGATATCAATGCCCTCTTATCAAAGCAGATATGTATCCAGGGAGAGCGCTCCTTGGTTAAATCAGACACAGGAAGACAGATGACGACAATCCATAAAACACACATAATACAATTTCCACAACAATTGGGATGCATTTCTTGTATGGCAATTACTTGGTCAGATCTGTTTGTGGTGTCAGGGGAGTAGTCTTGTCTTTCCCAAAACCTGTGCACCACTGGTTTTAGTGGTTTCGGCTTGGGATATGTTTAAAGTGGTTAATCCTCAGACATGAAAGATAAACAAAGCTTTAGTGTCTACTAGCCTCCATTCACAGCGCCAAGTGTCCCCCCCCTTAATATGCCAATGGAATTCTAAGCCAATTCAACAGTCTCCCCCAAGATGGCACAACCCCCTTCCCTAGCACACAGCAGCCAACTCGTAGCCTTAGTGCTGTATGGTTTTCGGTGAGCCTGTGTACTGAGGGGTGTGTCCTTTCCCTCCACTCAGCGATCAGATTACAGGGAAAAGGGTGCTCTAGCTCTGCAGTGTATGACGTCAGATCTTCGTCCACTGATTTCTGATGAAAAATCCTTTTGATCTGTGTAATTTAGGCACTACAGGAGAAAATGTTGCAGATAAACATGTACAACTTATGTAGGATTTGTTTAATTTCTATACATCACCTGAGTCTAGTCATATCACTGGGTATAGGTAAGGGTTTACTGCCATTTTAAAGCCACCCTCAGCCCCGGAACGGAAAAGTGCAAAGTTATGATGTCAATACTGGGTGGGCAGTAGAGGTAATAGAACCACATGGGGCAGTAGAAAGATCAGGACCCGGAACACATGGAGACTGTGACGGATCCTGTACTAAAGGTGTCCTCCGTAAATGCTTCCTAAATCCAGGGCCTTCAAAGTCCTATCCCTCCGGAGAGCATTCTGTTGTCTCCCCTTAATATCCCTGCTCTGCGTGCCATTGCAGAGCCCGATAACGATTGTCCAGCTCTATCTCCTGCTGGACCAGCCTGTCCAACTCAGTCACCCATTGCTCCTGGGGCCGTTCTCCCAGGAATGCCATCCGCAATGCCCGTTGGTCACTGGCCCGTTGCTCTTGGGTTGGAAAGAACTTGCCCTGTTTTATACCAGCGAGCTGGAGGGCTCCAATCCACAGCTCCACCCGAATCTGCTGCCTGAGCTCCAGGTATTCATCCTCAGAGTCCTGGTGTATGCTGAAAGGATGATCCGCAGCAGCCCCAGGAACTCTGATGCCAGATCCATATCTCCGCTGGGGTGACCGAAGTCTTCTATCCTGATCTTGGATCCCGGTGGAGGTTTGGATGTCCCAGACTGCAGGAAGCACAATCCCACTGCTTGCCAACAATGTGACGGATCCTGTACTAAAGGTGTCCTCCGTAAATGCTTCCTAAGTCCTGAAACATGAGTCCAATGGATCTGGTTATAGGAACCCCCAGGAACTAGACAACACTAGTCTTGGAGTACATCAGGAATTATCTTTATTTGACATGTCACACAAATATATACAGCCGGATGACCAGTACCTAACATAATTAGCATGAGCTAATTATCTAATCATTGACCCAGACTAGTTGACTGAGAGAAGACCCCTCAGGACAAGACTCTAAGGCTCCTAGCTCATTTGAATGACTATTCAATAGACATTACCATATTACCATAAACATTAACACAGGGCTAATTGGCACAACAACATTGTGTGGAATACTCTTACAAACCAGACTTTACTCATTTACACAACAGACAGGTGGCTTGAGTTCATGACATTAGCATCTGACAGTGTGTGTCCCAACAGCATGATTCAACACACATTATATATACACATATATACAGCATTGAATCTGACTGGGGTTGGGGTTCTCCTTCACCCTGTGCCCCTTAAAATCCAGGGCCCATAATCGGTTGGCAGGAGGCTCACATTTAGTCCTCTCAAAAAGCCTGTGTCCCGGCTAGGTCTGTCACATTTCTCCCCTTTCGGCAGGAGACTAACGCAGGAGGAGACCCCAGACGGGTTGACTCCGAAGTTAGTCCATAGTTCCAGTCCTCTACCCACACAGTACCCCAAACAAATTGTTTCAAACAGAGCATTACTCACCCAGCCAACCTCTGCCTCTCTCATAGAACATTCTCCCTGCTGGGGGGGAAGTGCGGACTGGTCCTTCCTCCTGGAGTCCCTTTAGCGGCAGGAGAGAAGACAGGGTGGTTGGGCTCAGTCCGTCATGCTGTTGGGCATCTGGACCTACTGCCCAGAAACCCTGGGGTATACAGGTGGAGACTGAAGTCCCATCCACCTTTACAGGAAATTTGTCCTGTGCTAGTTGTGGGCAGAGGCCAGCAGCACTCTGTTCCGTTGCCAGCAGTTCAGCTGGGCGTAGGAGCTTCCCTACATCATCTGCTCCAGCTAACTGTTGGGGAGAGAGGCCGACTGCCCCAGCTCCCTGGAACTCCGCAGCTGTTACCGGTGCTGGGCAGAGGTTAGTAGCACTCTGCCCGGTTGCCAGCACTTCTGCTGGGGGTTTGCTAGGTGGTTCCTCCTCTACAGAAACGTCTATTAAATCTCCAGTCTCTGGAATTGCTAAACGTGTGGGACAGAGGTCTTGGACCCTCTGTTCAGTTACCAGATCTTCAGCTGGAGAAGTTTGTTGTAACTCCATAGATGCTGCTGGCAGCAAATCCCATGTCCCTGTCAGTGTCGGGAGAGAAAGGCCGACTACCTCTTCTCTCAAGAAGGCCGAAGCCACTGTTGGTGCTGGGCAGAAGTTAGCAGAACTCTGCCCAATTGTCAGCACTTCAGGTTTGGGGATGACAATCTCTGGAGTTTCCACTGCCGATTCTCTGGCATGCTGCTGAACGTGTTCTAGCAGTTTCCTGTATGCCCTTTCCAGATGCTGTTCCTTTCTTAACAAATGGTCCAGATCAGGTTTAAGCTCTGAGACCCCTGCAAGACTGAGCATAGCCTCTCTATATTCTCGCAGGTCCTCAAGGGTAGGTTCCCCTTCATTGCCAAACACAAAACGATCTGTAAGGTCTCATCCACAGCAATCCAGGGCCTTCAAAGTCCTATCCCTCCGGAGAGCATTCTGTTGTCTCCCCTTAATATCCCTGCTCTGCGTGCCATTGCAGAGCCCGATAACGATTGTCCAGCTCTATCTCCTGCTGGACCAGCCTGTCCAACTCAGTCACCCATTGCTCCTGGGGCCGTTCTCCCAGGAATGCCATCCGCAATGCCCGTTGGTCACTGGCCCGTTGCTCTTGGGTTGGAAAGAACTTGCCCTGTTTTATACCAGCGAGCTGGAGGGCTCCAATCCACAGCTCCACCCGAATCTGCTGCCTGAGCTCCAGGTATTCATCCTCAGAGTCCTGGTGTATGCTGAAAGGATGATCCGCAGCAGCCCCAGGAACTCTGATGCCAGATCCATATCTCCGCTGGGGTGACCGAAGTCTTCTATCCTGATCTTGGATCCCGGTGGAGGTTTGGATGTCCCAGACTGCAGGAAGCACAATCCCACTGCTTGCCAACAATGTGACGGATCCTGTACTCAAGGTGTCCGCCGTAAATGCTTCCGAAGTCCTGGAACATGAGTCCAATGGATCTGGTTATAGGAACCCCCAAGAACTAGACAACACTAGTCTTGGAGTACATCAGGAATTATCTTTGACATGTCACACAAATATATACAGCCGGATGACCAGTACCTAACATAATTGGCATGATCTAATTATCTAATCATTGACCCAGACTAGTTGACTGAGAGAAGACCCCTCAGGGCAAGACTCTAAAGCTCCTAGCTCATTTGAATGACTATTCAATAGACATTACCATAAACATTAACACAGGGCTACTTAGCACAACAACATTGTGTGGAATACTCTTACAAACCAGACTATACTCATTTACACCAGACAGGTGGCTTGAGTTCATGACATTAGCATCTGACAGTGTGTGTCCCAACAGCATGATTCAACACACATTATATATACACATATATACAGCATTGAATCTGACTGGGGTTGGGGTTCTCCTTCACCCTGTAGAATAGGTAAGGAATTTCGCGCAAATAGGGATAAATAACAGTAAAGTGCACCAGTGCAATGATAGCTAGCTGATTATGACACTAATAAAGGTAAATGATCTGGAGGTAATGAATAAAGTCCTAAATAGGTGTAAAAATAAATACAATCCTAAATAGATGTAAAAATCAGAAATGCATATAAATATCACAAATGGATGTAAAAATCGCATAGAAAATGTAAAAATTGCATAGAAAAATCAGTGGATGTTGAATCGGAAGTAAATCGCATAAAAGATAAAATTGCGTGGGTAAAATCAACAATAGTGACAATTGGCCAAAATTGTGAGTGCCCAGTGCTAAAAGTAGCTACAAAGTGAATCGCATGAGTAGCATAATTAATAAGCAAATAATCAAATAAAGTATCTAAAAGTGCATAAAATGCATGAAAGTTATAATGCTATTAATAATAGTGGATAATGTGATAAAGAAGAGTGATAAATCAATGAATAGATGGTGTGATAAATGAATAAATCACATTATCCACTATTATCAATAGCATTATAACTTTTATGCATTTTATGCACTTTTAAATACTTTATTTGATTATTTGATTATTTGCTTATTAATTATGCTATTCACTTTGTAGCTACTTTTAGCACTGGGCACTCACAATTTTGGCCAATTGTCACTATTGTTGATTTTACCCACGTAATTTTATCTTTTATGCGATTTGCTTGCGATTCAACATCCACTGATTTTTCTATGCGATTTTTACATCCATTTTTGATATTTATATGCATTTCTGATTTTTACACCTATTTAGGACTTTATTTATTTAGGACTTTATTCATTACCTCCAGATCATTTACCTTTATTAGTGTCATAATCAGCTAGCTATCATTGCACTGGTGCACTTTACTGTTATTTATCCCTATTTGCGCGAAATTCCTTACCTATTCTATTACTTATTTGTGTATTTTGTGAACACTACTCATTTTGCTGCAAATTACCTACCCGCCATTATTTTATAACCACTTATTGACCCCAATTACTCACAGTAGCGCCAGGGACCTACACTATACCATTCTCCTTCACCCTGTGCCCCTTAAAATCCAGGGCCCATTATCGGTTGGCAGGAGGCTCGCATTTAGTCCTCTCAAAAAGCCTGTGTCCCGGCTAGGTCTGTCACAGAGACATACCAGGTGCCCAGCTATTAGTGACTAACATCTTCAGTGGACCCTATGAATCTTTCTTGTCTATAATATATGAAATACCCTATTCTAGGTTTCAAATCTGTAGACTTAGTCTGCAAGGATTTTTGCCAATGTCGTCATATATTAAAACAACTATACAGCGCATAATAAACGTCACACGTCTGATTGCTCAGGCAGCTTGGCATGGCCATATTTCCCATTAGGCATTGTAGGCATGTGCGCCTGTCTAGAAAGAGAGGGGCACTGAAGCACAGCTGTCACTGCCGGCATACTGGCTCTTGTCACTGCCTGCCCAATGTCACTCTGGGGCCTCCCACTGTCACTGCCAACCCTCCCCCCACTGCCATCACTCTTGTAATACACAAGAGCACAGTTCAGGCTGCGATACCTGCTGGAGGAACGAGTTTGCATCTCCTGGCCAGGAGCATGTGCTGAGGTAAGCTCAGCTGGATGCTTTTGATCTCATTGCTCCTACTCTGTCCAACCCCAGAGCACAGAAAGTAGGAGAATGGAACTTGAGCAGACTGGAATTGATGAAGGGGTTAACATTAATGTGACCATCAATGCAGGTGGGGGATGGGAGGGGGGCGGGTCAGTGGCAGTGAAAGGTAACCCCCCCCCCCCCATCCCCACCTTGCAGTGGTCCTCATGGCAGTGACATTTTAACCCACCACCCCTTCTATATTTGTAGTAATGTCTTTGAAAGTTAACCCCCTCCCTCCAAATTGGTCATCAGAGAGGTTACATTTCAATGCCACTGACCACCAATGGGGGGAGGCGAGGTTAATAATACTGACACCAATGCTGGGGGTTCGTTATTAATGCTGTTGGATGCTGGAGGAGTCCCGACTGCCCATAAATGTCTTGGAGCTATGGTCGAATTCTTCGAGTCCTTCTCACTGGACGGAGCCTCTGTGAGGGTGCCCAGTCAGGATCCAGTCGTACAGACTCAGTGGTGGTCTGTCAATCATTGTGTGATGATAAGCTTGGCAGAAGCGCTGGAGGCCTCCCACATTCTTTCATGAGCAGAACGGCATGTGTGTCTCTCTACTGTTTACGTTCCGGGTGGGGACAACTGTCAGGCAGATTACTTTGTCAAATGCTTGATCAGGAAGAGTGGTCTTTACATCTGGCTGTGTTTCGTCAAATATGCCTGTGCTTGGACACACTGGGCATGGATCTGTTGGCCTCCTGTTTCAACAGGAAGGTGTTGAGGTTCGTGGCAAGAGCGAGGGACCCTGTCAGATGCGATGGACTCTCTGGTGGTGCAGGGAAGCCATTACCAACTCATTTGCACCTTTCCTCCTCTCAAGCTCCTCCCTTACCTACTGTGCAGAATAGAGGCCAAAGAGTTCCTGGTCTTTTTAATGGCTCTTGATTGACCTCAGCGGCCTTAGTAGGCTCACATGGTGCAGTTGGTCTGACAACCCTTGACTATTGAAAGTCAGTTTCTGAGGGACAGGAGTTGTCAGGATCGGTGATTCCCACCATGTAGAATGGTGCATAAATCCACCTCTCCAAAGATTTACCATATACTTGGAAGGCTTACATTACATGGAGCAATGCTGTGGATGGGCAGCTGCATTCCTTTCCTCTGTGTCCCTGATTTTTGGCCTTTCTTCAAAGTGGCATTGATCAGGAACTGGCATTGAGTACCATTTAAGGGCCAGGTCTCTGCCCTTGATTTTCTGAATCCACTTCAATACCGGGCACTTTCACCCTTTCACCACTTCTTGCCCAGGCTAATTTTTAGATTTCAGCGCTGTCCTATTTTGAATGACATTTTTATAATTCCCTTGGGAGAACTAGAGATACTGTTCAAGGAGGATTTAGATTTTTATGGGAATTTCAGAGACTTAGTTTAACGGCTCTCATGATTTTCTGGCAACCATTCAAGGGTATTCCCTTTATTGCAGGGATAGTGGGTAAAACTAAGGGTAAAATACTGGGAGTATGCTATAGGCCCCCTAACCTGAGGGAGGAGGGGGAAACTGACCTCCTATCACAATTTGGATTAGCAGCAAGCATGGGAAGTGTCATCATAATGGGGGGATTTTAATTATCCAGACATAGACTGGGCAGAAGGAACCACGCATTTGTCTAAGGCTCGCCAGTTCCTAAATGTCTTACAGGACAATTTCATAGGTCAGATGGTAGACACACCAACTAGAAACAAAGCGTTACTAGACCTACTGATTACCAACAATACAGACCTGATCACGGATGTGGAAATGAGGGGCAATTTAGGAAACAGCAATCACAGGTCAATTGGCTTCAGTATAAATCACACAAATGGGAAACATAAGGGGAATACAAAGACACTGAATTTCAAAAGAGCCAACTTCCCTAAACTACGAACCTTGCTAGAAGATATAAATTGGGATAAAATCTTAGGATCAAAGAGCACAGAGGAGAGATGAGTTTGCTTTAAGAGCATTTTAAATAAGGGCATTAGCCAGGGCATCCATTGGGAAATACATTTAAAAGAGCGAACAGAAGTCATGGATGGCTTAACTCCAATGTAAAAAGGCATATAAAGGCAAAGGAGAAGGCCTTCAGGAAATACAAGGCTGAGGGATCATCATCAGCATTCAGACTCTACAAAGAAAGCAACAAGAAATGTAAGGGTGCAATAGGGCGGCTAAGCTAGAACATGAAAGACGCATAGCGGAGGAGAGCCAAAAAAATCCCAATACATTTTTAAGTATATAAACGGTAAAAGAGTGATGAAGGGAATCTGGTTCCAAGGATGAAGAGATGGCGAAGGTATTGAATTTATTCTTCTCAGTCTTCACAAGGGAATTGGGGGGGCTTCAGTAACCAAAACTGCAGTGTTTATCCTCATGACACATCTCAGGAAGCACCCTCATGGCTAAGCGAGGACAGAATTAAAAATAGACTTGGAAAACTTAACATTAATAAGTCACTGAGACCAGATGACTTGCACCCGAGGGTCCTTAGGAAACTGGAATGGTACCAGCTGATTGGAGAAAAGCCAATGTAGCACCAATATTTATAAAAGGGCTAAAGTACATCTTTGGGAACTACATACCAGTTAGCCGAACATCAATAGTATGCAAGCTCTTGGAGGGGATAAGGGACTATATACAAAATGTTGGTAATGAAAACTGTATCATTAGCAGTAATCGGCATGGATTCATGAAGAATCGTTCTTACCAAGCCAATCTACTAACCTTCTATGGGGAGGTGAGCGGCCATCTAGATAAGGGAAGGCCCGTAGATGTATTTGACACAGTTCCCCATAAACGTTTACTATAGAGTGAGTACATGGATTGAAAACTGGCTACAAGGGTGAGTTCAGAGGGTGGTGATAAATGGGAAATACTCGGAATGGTCAGGGGTAGAAAGTTGGGTCCCCCAGGGTTCTGTGCTGGGACCAATCCTATTTAATTTGTTCATAAACGACCTAGAGGATGGGGTAAATGGTTCAATCTCTATATTTGCGGACAATACTAAGCTAAGCAGGGCATTAACTTCTCAGCAGGATGTAAAAAACTTGCAAGAAGATCTGAGCTAATTAATGGGGTGGCCAACTACATGGCAAATGAGGTTTAATGTGGAACATTTTAAAATAATGCATTTGGGTGGCAAAAATATGAATGCAATCTACTCACTGTGGGGAGAACCTCTGGGGGAATCAAGGATGGAAAAGGACCTGGGGGTCCTGGTTGATAGGCTCAGCAATTGCATGCAATGCCAAGCTGCTGCTAACAAAGCAAACAGAATATTGGCATGCATTAAAAAGGGGATTAACTCAAGATATAAAGCAATATTTCTCCCTCTACAAGACTCTGGTCTGGCCTCACCTGGAGTATGCTGTCCAGTTCTGGGCACCAGTCCTCAGGAAAGATTTACTGAAAATGGAGCGAGTACAGAGAGAAGGGCAACAAAGCTAATAAAGGGACTGGAGGATATTGGTTATGAAGAAAGGTTACGAGCACTGAACTTATTCTCTCAGGCGAAGAGATGCTTGAGAGGGGATATGATTTCAATTTACAAATTCCATACTGGTGACCCCACAAAGATAAAACTTTTCTGCGGAAGGGAGTTTAATAAGACACATGGCCACTCATTAAAATTGGAAGAAAAGAGGTTTAACCTTAAACTGTGTAGAGGGTTCATTACTTTAAGAGTGGTACAGGCGGTGGTTTCAGCAGGGAGCATCGATAGTTTCAAAAAACTATTAGAGAAGCACCTGAACGACCACAACATACAGATATAATATAATATATTTTTTTTTGTTTTTTATTTTTTTTGCTAAACTTATACTTTTTTTTCTTAATTTTTGTTATAAAATTCTGCAAATAAGTAATTTTTCTTCACTGGTGTGTGCTGATGGGGCTGCACTGATTAGAAGTGCCCTAATTATCAGTGTACCAATGTACACTCTCACCTAGCAGTAAGAAGGGTCGCTGGTTCGAATCCCAACCACGACACTACCTGCCTGGAGTTTGCATGTTCTCCCTGTGCCTGCGTGGGTTTCCTCCGGGTACTCCGGTTTCCTCCCACAATCCAAAGACATGCAGGTAGGTTAATTGGCTTCTGTCCAAAAAAAAATTGGCCCTAGTATATGAATGGGGACCTTGGATGGTGGGCTCCTTGAGGGTAGGGACCGATGTGAGTGTGCAATGTACAGGGATAGGGACAATTGTAGACACTCACTCAGGTTGAACTGGATGGACTGATGTCTTTATTCAACCTTACTAACTATAAATCTAACTTTGAAACTACCCACTGTGCCCTGTCAGACTTTCCAGTTATCGGCTCTCCTTTCCTCACACAAAGAAAAGGAATGCCGATAACCGCCAAGTCTGTTTACATGTGACCAGCTGTGATTGGACGCCACTCATCACATGGTAAAGGGCCGCTGTGAGTGGCCCCTTACCGTGATCAGCTGTGTCCAAAGGACACAGTGATCACAGAGCATGGCTGATGAAAGCACTTGGTAGGACGTCCTTGGTCATCCTCCCAGAGCTGGAGAGCCGTGCTGTAGCCATCTTTCAGCTATAGCGTGGACAGGAAAGGAGTTAAACAGTCTTTGTCCACGCACTTCGTGGCTCGTACTTTTATTCAAGGGGTTTGACATGTAGCTTCACTGGTGTGATCTTTATTGCCACCTTGGGACCTTCAAAAGGCTCACTTCGAGAATATTAGGGTAATTCCTTTGCTGACTCTCTCCCAGAAGGTCACCTTTTTGGTTGTTATAATTTCAGCAAATTGCATGTCCAAATTGGTTTACATTTTTTTTTTTTTCCACAAAATTTACATTTTTAACAAGTAGTCTTTATACACAGCATAGGCATACTTAAATTGCATCCAAAAACATACTGCTGCTACTCTTGAATATGGGGATACCACTTGTGTGAGACTTTTTTTCACAGCCTAGACGCATAGAGTGGACCAAAATCGAAGGAGCACCTTTGGGCTTTCAGAGAACATAAATTGTGTCTAATTCCCTGACAACCTATTACATTTCTTGAGTGCCTGAAGTGCCAGAACAGACAAAATAACCACATTTGGAAATCAAACACTCCACTGTATTTTTTGAAAGACACCTTGCTAGTACTTGGTTCAAGTGAAGGTAAATTGGGTATCTGGCGCTCCAGGAGGCAATGCCCTTAGTTTGAAAAAATGTACATTTGATTAGTGAGGCTTTAGGTAAAAAAAGTTAAACCACGGTAAGGGGGTGATTTCAAAAGAGGCAGCCATCCGTAGAGTGTGTCCAGCAACTCTGCAAAATGTATAAAAGAAACGGGGGGGGGGGGGCTCTCTAAGTGTAGTAATAAAACAGTAACATTTATTGCACAGGATTAAAAACACAAGATATAAATGGGAGTCATACTCATCATAAGTAGCAGTTCTACTGTGTCCCACAGGCTCCTCGCACGATCCGGGTAGATGGGAAAAGTTCTGGTGTGATGTTGTGCTGAATAGCTGTACATTCAGGAAAACCAGGTAGTAGTCGGCTTCATGCTGACCAGCTTCAACCGGACACGGAAATTATGTCACCAGCAGGGGGCGGGAGGAAGGGATCAGGACTGTCTCTGTGGAATAAACGGCTGTGCCACTGTGGTCAGCACTGTCTCTGTGGGATAAACGGCTGTGCCACTGCCACAGTTTTTTTGGTAGCGTTTAAAGCAGTCGCTGACATTCAGGTGCACTTTTTTTCCTTCGAGTCTGACTAGTGTACCAGTAAATTTAGAGGCCACAACAATGTCCAATCGAAGGTACACAAGTGAATAGGCCTACACGTTTCTGAGCATGACTGATGAGAGTGAAGAGGCAGTCACCTATCTGTCAGATTCAGGCTCGGAATACAATCCCGTAGACAGCACTCACCCTGACAGATAGCTGTGACAACGGAGTTCTGGTCCCTGCCAAGGTCAGGCATACCCGACTCCATTCATCTGCTGTTTGTTGGGTGCAAGAACCGCAGGGCTCTTGTATGGAGCAGAGAGCCAGTACTAGTGCCGCTCCTCCTGGTGAAGAGCTGGCAAGCACCAGCGGCCTAGTACATCCTGTTCGTAGTCAAACCAGCACTGCAGTATCACGTGGTGACGTGGAGAGTCCCATAAGTGCAGTCCAAGCTAGTGAGGTGGCTAGCACAACTAGTGTCCCGCTGCCACCAAGAAGACAAAGACGGGCCCATTGAGCCCATAGTGCCCTTCCTGCTGAATTTGCCAATCCGAATTGGGAGCCCACCACTTCTGCAGCACCCACTTCCCCTAGTCACTGGCCAACCCGGAATTATGGTGGAAACAGTTGATTTTACATCACTTGATTTTTATTCACTGTTTTTCACGAAGATCTCCTATAGATCTATTGTGAACCAAAGCAATTTGTATGCTGGTCAATTCATCACCGATAATCCCCAGTTGACCCTTGCCAGAGATTGAAAACCTATTACGGTTTCCGAATTTAAGACCTTCCTGGGCCTATCCCTTCTCATGGGCATAACTAAAAAAAAGTGAGTTTCGGTCCTATTGGTCCACTGGCGCAATTCACCATATGCCCGTGTTCTCTGCCTCCATGACCAGGACACGATACGAGAAGATCTTGCGGTTTATGCATTTCAATGACAAAATCTTCGGGGTGACCCTGAATACGATCGGTTCTACAAAATTCGGCCCCTGGTAAACCACTTCAACCAACAGTTTGCAGCCTTGTTTACCCCCGATCAAGTTGTCTACGTTGATGAGTCCCTGATTAAGTTTTCTGGCCGCTTGTCATTCAAACAGTATCTTCCCAGCAAGCGTGCCAGATATGGGGTCAAGATGTATAAGCTCTGTGACAGGGCAACAGGCTATACATATAGTTTTATGGTTTACGAGGGAAGAGATAGTTGCGTAGAGCGGGAGAACTGCCCAGACTACATAGCGAGTGCTGGTAAGATTGTGTGGGACTTGGTGTCACCCTTATTCGGAAAGGGGTATCACTTGTATGTGGAAAATTATTACCCAGCGGCTTGTAGATTCCCATCTTAGGCTGGGGGAGAGAGCCTGCTTGAAATTTAATTTGTTCACTGTGAAGTGGAGGTATAAGAAGAATGTTTTCGTTCTGTCCTCCCTAGACGCAGACACGACGGTCCAAATTCAAATGGCGACTGGTGTTGTGGAGAAACCCCTCTGTGTCCATGAATACAACTTTTAATATAGGTGGGGTGGACCTCAACGACCAGTTGATGGCGCCATACATAATTGCCTGTAAGGCCAGACGCTGGTACAAAAAAGTGTCTGTATACTTATTCCAGTTGGCCCTGCTGAACGCTTGTGTGCTAAACAAAGCTTCAGGACGAACTGGATCCTTCCTTAAATTCCATGAAGAGATCATCACAGCCCTTCTGTTTCCAGACGGTGCTCTGGCCCAACTTCCCAATGTAAATGCAGTGAGCCGGCTGCATGGGAGGTCTTTTTTTAGATCCTCCCTGGTACCCCTACCAATCGTTCACCCCAAAGAAGATGTGTGTGTAGCAAGCGTGGATTTAGGCGTGACGCCCGCCATTGTTGTCCCTCCTGTCCTGACCAACCTGGTCTCTGCATCAGTAAATGTTTACACAGGGTCTCCAGTTACAAATAAGTGTAAATGCAAATTTAAAAATAAAAATAAATAAATAAAAAAGCCAAAAATAGTTGTTGTTTTATTCTTTCTCTATTGTTCTGCTGTTTTACTGTATTTTGTAACTGCAATGTTTTATTGTTACTATGTTTTATCACATTTGCTTTTCAGGTATGTAAATCTTTTATACTTTACTGTTTTGTGTTTTTATTGTTAACCATTATTTTATTTTCAGGTACGCTATTCAGTTGCAGCACTGATTTATTTATCTTGACAGCAACAGCGTTTGCTCTCCCGATACATAAATCAGCGACTCCATCACCGTAGGAGGTGATTTCACCACTACAGTTTAGAAAAAAGCATATATGCCGGAGCATGGGGGCAGGGGGGAGGGGCCATTTGCCCCTAACATTAGGGGCAGATTGCCCCCATGCTTTGGCATATTTTTACTCTTTTATTTTTTTGGCACAGATTTTTGTTTTATTGAGTTCATGTTTTATTGTTACGATTGTTTGCTTTTCAGGTATGCAATTCAGCTGCAGCACTGATTTATTTATCTTGACAGCAACAGGGTTTGCTCTCATGATACGTAAATAAGCGACTCCAGCGCTGTAGGAGGTGATTTTACCACCACAGTTAAAAAACAAAAAAATCATGTATGCCCATCATTGGAAGTGGGTGGATGCAGGGCTGTATTATTATGGTGGGCATATCCACCGATCAATCTCTTTTTTCCATTCAGCCCACAGGCTGCATGAAAAGAAAGAACATTACAATATATGCCCTGCAAGGACCAGCAACGTACTAGTATGTTGCTGGAATTTCAGTGGTTATACCAGAATGATGCCTGCAGGTTTAGGTATCATCTTGGTATTGTTCTTTTCAGCCATCGGTCAGCTTTCATGTAAAAGCAATCCTAGTGGTTAATTAGCCGCTATACTGCTTTTACAAGCAGTACTGCTTTTACAAGTTGCCGTCTTCCATGGTTTTCTCAGGCTCTCCTGTCCCACCCGGCAACCTGAGAATGCAGCCGGTGGTTCCACCAGCTGATCGAAGACCAGAACGGCTCCAGTGGGCATTTAATGGCCTCGGAAACTGTCATAGGTGGTGAGGAGTAAAATCTAAAATTTACGCCCTTAGAAACCTGGAGGTGGTGCTTGGTTTTGCAGGGTCCTCTATGCGGCTAGACTGCCAAAAAGTTCCCGAGTACATGGGATATCCACGTACTCGGGAGAAGCAGCAGAATGTATTTTGGGGTGTAATTTCACATATACCCATGGCATGTTTAAGCAATATATCATTTAGTGGCAACTTTGCAAAAAAAAAATTTTATTGTAATTTTCCCAGAACTTGTGGCAAAATATAAAATATTCCATGGACTCAAATTCCCTCTCTTGGGCTGTCTACCTTCCAAAATGGGGTCATTTGTGGGGGTTTTGTGCCATCTGGGCATTTCATGGCCTCTGAAACCGTGTAAGGTAGTAAGGAGAGAAATCTAAATTTTACGCCCTTAGAAAGTCTGAAGACTGTGCTTGGTTTTCGGGGTCCTGTACACGGCTGACTAGTCTCCCAAAAAGTCCCACACATGTGGTATCCCTGTACTCAGGAGAAGCAGCAGAATGTATTTTGGGATGTCATTTCACATATGCCCATGTAATGTTTGAGCAATATATAATTTCAGTGACAACTTTGTATACATTTTTATAAAAAAAAATTTAATTATTCAATCACTTATGACAAAAAAAATTGAATATTCAATTAGCTCAACTTGACTCTCAGAAAATTCCTTGGGGTGTCTACTTTCCAAAATGAGGTCATTTGGGGGGGTTTTGTACTGCCCTGCTGTTTTAGCACCTCAAGAAATGAGAGTGGCAGTCATAAACTAAAAGCTGCGTAAATTCCAGAAAACATACCCTAGTTTGTAGACGCTATAACTTTTGCCCAAACCATTAAATATACGCTTATTGAATTTTTTTTTTTTTACCCGAGACGTGGCAGAATAGATTTTGGCCTAAATGTATAACTAAGATTGAGTTTATTTTTTTTTTCCCCACAAAAAGAAAATCTTTTTTCTTTTATATGGCAAAAACCCCCCCCCCAAAAAACCCCCCAAAAAAATCCCCCCCACCATTGCGCCACCACCACCAGCCTGAACCGTTGATGCTAGGCAGGATGGATCCATGCTTTATTGTTGTTTATGCCAATTTCTGACCCTACCATCTGAATGTCGCAGCTAAAATCAAGACTAGTCAGACCAGGCAATGTTTTTCCAATCTTTTATTGTCCAATTTTGGTGAGCCTGTGTGAATTGTAGCCTCAGTTTGTGGCACACATTGTGGTCTTCTGCTGCTGTAGCCCATCTGCTTCAAGGTTTTATGTGTTGGGCATTCAGAGATGGTATTCTGCATACCTTGGTTGTAACAAGTGCTTATTTGGGTAACTGTTGCCTTTCTATCACCGCAAACCATTCTCCTCTGACATCAACAAGACATTTTCGTCCACACAACTGCCACTCACTAGATATTTTTTATTTTTTTCTGACCATTCTCTGTAAACCCTAGAGATAGTTGTGCATGAAAATCCCAGTAGATTATCAGTTTTTGAAATGCTTAGACCAGCTCGTCTGGCACCAACAACCATGCCACGTTCAAAGTCACTTAAATCCCCTTTCTTCCTCATTCTGATCCTCGGTTTGAGTTTCAGCAAGTTGTCTTCACTACATCTAGATGCCTAAATACATTGAGTTGCTGCCATATGATTGGCTGATTAGCAATTTGTGTTACCAAGCAATTTAACAGGTGTACCTAAAAAAGTGGCCAGTAAGTATCTTCTGGGGGAAATTTTTTTTTTTTACACAGTTGTCTGTTAGAAAAATAATTAACACTGCATAGGTATACTTAAAATTACACCCCAAAACAGATTCTGCTGCTCCTCCTGAGTATGGCAATATCACATGGGTGAGACATTTTTTACAGCCTAGCCACATAGGCCCAAAATCCAAGGTGCACCTTCAGGCATTCCAGGGACATGCTGTAGTATCTGGCACCAAGTCATCAGTAGCTGATCCTTAAGTGGTTGTAAACTTGAATCTTTGACTTGGACCTATAGGTAAGCCTATAATAAGACTTGTAGGTACTGTAAATATCTCCTAAACGTGCACCGTTTAGTACATATTTATTACATATGCAGCTGATGACATCATTGGCGCATGCGCCCACCTGGGCCGTAAACAGTGGCTCCCCTGCGCATGTGCGAGATTGACGTCACGGCTCCAGCCAGTCTCACAGCCAGAGTCCGCAGACCCAGAAGGAAGACAGATGAAGATGGAATTCTTAGTTTTCAGGTAAGTTTCACATAATGTGCTAGTTTCCGATGCATACTAGCACATTATGCCTTTACTTTGTAGGTCAGAAAAAAAAGGCACCCAGCATTTTACAACCACTTTGAGGGCCAGTTCCCACCAAAGAAATGCAGTCCAGATGCGTTCCAGATGCTTTTCTGCATGCACATTTTTCATACAGTCCAGGGAATTTTTTCCCCCTCTTTTCTTCTTAACCCTAAATAAGGACGTGTGTTCCAGTGTATTTTTGGTGCGTTGTACAGTTCAGTGCAGGAAAAATGCACCATGTTCTTTTTACTGGAACTGCAAACACTGGTGTGAACTATGCCATTGAAAACCATATAACCTACTTTTCACGCGTTTTTGATGCAGAAAAAAAATGCACTGGAATGCATCGGCTTTGTTTTTTTTTTTTTTTTTTTTAACACATCCTACAGATGCTCGATTAAGTTGATATCTGAAGAATTTGGAGGCCAGGTCAATACTTCAAACTCAGTTCAGTTCTGATGCTCATGTGCCTATTTTAGATGCTTTTTCCTGTGGATACAGGTCAGCATGGGCCTGACTGGTCTGCGGCTACACAGTTCCATACACAACAACCATCTTCGTTTTTTATTATAAAATGTTGCAAATGATCTTTTTTCATAAATTTAGGCCAAAATGTATTTTGCTACTTTTCTTTGGTAAAAAAACAAAAAACAAAATCTGTGTATATTTGAGTCCACAAACTATGGTGTGTGTATATACAGTATCCCCCAAAAGTGAGTACACCCTCCCATTTTTGTAAATATTTTATTACATCTTTTCATGTGACAACACTGAAAAAATTATACTTTGCTACAATGTAAAGTAGTGAGTGTACAGAGTGTACAGCTTGTATAACAGTGTACATTTGCTGTCCCCTCAAAATAACACACAGCCATTAATGTCTAAACTGCTGGCAACAAAAGTGAGTACACCCCTAAGTGAAAATGTCTAAATTTGGCCCAATTAGCCATTTTCCTTCCCAGTGTCATATGACTCTTTAGTGTTACAAAGTTTCAGGTGTGAATGGGGAGCAGGTGTGTTTAATTTGGTATCGCTCTCACTCTCTCATCCTGGTCACTGGAAGTTCAACATGGCACCTCATGGCAAAGAACGCTGAGGATCTGAAAAAAAAGAATTGTTGCTCTACATAAAGATGGCCTAGGCTATAAAAAGATTGCCAAGACCATGAAACTGAGCTGCAGCATGGTGGCCAAGACCATACAGCGGTTTAACAGGATGGGTTCCACTCGGAACAGGCCCTTCGCCATGGTCAACCAAAGAAGTTGAGTGCATGTGCTCAGTGTCATATCCAGAGGTTGTCTTTGGGAAATAGATGTATGAGTGCTGCCAGCATGGCTGCAGAGGTTGAAGGGGTGGGGGGGGGGGGGTCAAAACGGCCATATGTAAAATAAACAGTTGTTGGACTCATCCGGAAAAGTAGAAAGAAAAATCTGAGTATAAAGAAGTATTCAGTCCATAGAATCATCAGGTACCGGGTCAGGGGATCGAAAGTGGCCTCTTTTGTGTGAACTCTGATCTTCGGCGTGTGGTTTCTTGGAGAGTTGTTTGGCGGTCATTTGCAGAACGACCTGTTTTTGGGACAGCTGCAAAAAGCTCATAGTTATGTCCTTAGGTTAGAGATTCTTTTTTTCTTGCAGCAGATAGTAGTTGTTCTTTTGTCCTGTAGAAATGAAACTTCGCAATGATATCACGAGGTGGACCATCAGATTTCTTGGGTGTTAGGGCTCTATGAACCCTGCCCATTTCCAGACGCTCCACAGGGATAGCTGGTTTTAATTCCTGAAAAAGTGCTGTTATTGTGGCTTGTAGGTCAATTACAGTTTCAGGATTACCTCTAATGCGCAGATTGGATCATCTAGCACGGTTTTCATAGTCCTTCAGTCTCGTCTGTAATATTGCATTTTCTTCCCTGAGATTGTCAATTTCAGTAGAACAATTCACTGTATAATTTTCTATGTCATCTACTCTGGTTTCAAGTGTTTCAAATGTCTCAGCGCCAAGGCAGTTCTGCCGGCAACAGGGCGCTAGAGCCAGGGGCAAGACCAGGGCCAGAAAAAGCCCTGGGTCAAAAAGTCTTCTAAACCAAGCGCTCCTTTTGAGGGGACGCCCCCACTCCATTGGGTGGGGAAAAGGCTGCTGCACTTTGCGGACATTTGGAGAACAATGGTTCAGGACGAGTGGGTCACCTCAAGTATATCCTGCGGTTATAAGCTGGAGTTGCACGGGGGGGGTCCCCCTCAGAGGTTTTTAAGATCCAGCGTTCCCTCGGATCCTCCAAAAATACACTTATTGCTTCAGGCACTACATCATTTAGTGTATCAAGGAGTGATTGTAGAGGTTCCTGTACCCAAAAGGGGTGCAGGGTTTTACTCAAACCTATTTACGGTTCAAAAATCAAACTGGGACTGAAGGCCTTTTTTGGACCGACGATCCCTGAACTGGTATCTACTGATCCAGTCCTTTTGGATGGAGTCTGTCCGCTCAGTAGTTGCCTCACTCCAGATGGGAGACTTTCTAGCCTCCAACGTTATAAAGGACGCATGTTTACACATACCTATCTTTCAGCCTCATCAGAGGTTCCTGCGATTTGCAGTAGAGGAATGTCATTTTCAGTTTGTGGCTCTACCCTTCGGACTTGCTACAGCCCCCCGGGTGTTCACAAATGTCCTAGCACCAGTACTGGGTCTTTTAAGGCCCCAAGGGATCCTGGTGCTCGGGTGTCTGGAGACCTGCTCAGAGATCACTCACTACAGGCTCTAGAACAGAGCATAACATGCACAGTGCAGTATTTGGAAAGCTTAGGCTGGATCATAAATACCGAAAAGTCAACCTTGAGACCAGCTCAAAGTCTAAAGTATTTAGGTCTGATCCTAGATACGGTCCAAGCAAGAGTATTCTTGCCACCCGCAAGGATCTGTGCCCTGAAAGATCAGGTGCGTCAGATAAGTGGCACCAGACAACCCTCCATTCGGCTTTGTATGAGTTTTCTAGGGAGGATGGTATCCTCCTTCGAGGCGGTGCCCTATGCCCAGTTCCATTCCAGGCCTCTACAACAAAACATCTTGTTGGCTTGGAACAGGAGAGGACAAGCCCTCGTTAGTCCCTAATGAACAACTTTGTAACCGGTTGGATGGCATGGGCAGCAATAAAGATGGTGTCTATTCTGGCAACTATTTGGTGTGGTGCAGAAAAATTGGTCTAGTCCCTTGAGGTCGGGTTACGATCCATCCAAATGTCCACCAAACCCAGTGAGTGTATAAGCTTAGCAGTTTTCAAGCTCTGCCTGGGAGGACGTAGAAGGCAAGAGCCACCTCCCCCTGCTTTTGTCTAACATCTTATTCACTACTGCATTCAAATCCCCTCTCATGATAACCGTGCCCACCAAGTGTGGAGAAAGGATATCCATCATAGAGGTAAAGAACTGTGCTTGGCCCCTGTTAGGGGCATAATAGGAAATGAGGGTATACTGGTTCCCTTCTAGTGAGCCTGCTAGTAGAATGTATCTACCCTCGGGATCCCTGATTTTCCTGAGAGGGAGCGAAGGTAGCTTTTAGAAAATTCACACCCCTTTAGTCTTATCCTCTGCGTTGGCTAAATAAAATATTGTGAATTTAGGGTGAATACATTTTGGGTTGAACTGTTTATTGAAAAATGCGAATGGGAATGTTGAAAGTATTTGCATCTTTTTAAGGGGGAATTCAAACCCTGAGACATTGTGGGAAGCTATGTGGATAGGCTGGGGAGTTTCATCACTCATAGCCATGGACCAGAAAGGGCGTCACACTTCCCCTTGATTTGCTGGATCCCAGGTGGTTTGATCCAATACCCTGGAGCCGCACGTTATCCTGTCTGTCCCGGTGCCTGAAAGAGTATAAGTGAAATAATGAAAAGAAAGAGGTGGGAGAGTCCCAGAGAAAGGGGGGGGGGCATGTGTAGAACATAGGGAGAACCTACTATGAATCTCCTCAGGCCCCTAGGGTTGAGAGCAGGCCTGCCCAGTCTCAAGTCACATAATGTTTTAGACATCCGCCTGTATGGCAGACGTACATCTGCCTCCACGAGAGAGAACATCTCCAGAGAAGAGGCAGAGGGAGGAGCACTACATGGCCCAACCAGCTCCCATTTTAGCTGAAGTTATAAATAGAGAGCCAGAATGGGAAAAAACAAAAAGACAAATGTGCAATGGGGGGGATCCCCCCCACCCCAGGTAAGTTGCGAGCCTTTAAATAACATGTCCTCCTCCCAAACATTCCTTCCTAAATACCCTCCCCCCAGATGTTCGGGGGGAGGGCCACCCTTGCCTGGGTGTTCCCCACCCATCCCCCAGACCCTTCAATGGGGGTCACGTAGGTTTAAACTAAAGTTATAAGTATAGGGGGTCATGAGGGCTCCAGGAACCGAATGTGCAAATAACCCCAACAAAATTCAAAGAAACATTGGGTTGCATCTGAGAGAAACCATGGGGAAGCCTCTTGGATGGGAGCCTATCCTGACTACCAAGTAATTGCCTACTTTTATAAAAACTTTGCTTGGGTCGCAAGTCAAAGAATAGAATGCTAAATGTAGAAAAAAAAAAGTCCCCAAATTAGTGAGTTCTGTGAGGCCCTGAGGAACAATCGATCAGTGTTACGATTACTGTACCGGAATCAAAAAGCGAGATGGTAATCAATGGGTCAACGGGGGTGAGAGTCCTTGGATCTCTTCTTCTGCTGTTTTTGCCAGACTGGTTGGATTGGACTTGATGGTAAAGGACGCTTAGTGGTGCAGACATTCTTGTGGTTCGATGTTGATTGCAGGTCTTGGGTTATCAGGCCCAACTGTAGCAGGAGGCGTTCCCCCTCTTAGAATGAAGAGAATCCATGCATTGTGTTCTTGAAGGTGAGAGACAAATGAAAAGGACAAGACCACCAGTATTTTATTGACTTTTGAATGAGGACCTGGAGAGCGGTTTGAGTGCCCTTTTTCTTCTGGATGGTGTAAGACAAGTCTGCAAATATTCGGCCCGGTTGACCTTGGATGGTCAGTTGGACTTCCTCTCTTGATATGCCCATGATTTCTTCTTTCACTCGGTAAAAATGTGGTTTAACCACTAGATCTCTGGACAGGCCACCCGACCGAGGTGGTTGAAGTGCTCCTCTGGTAGATCAGGGAAAAGTTCCTGAATAAAAGTGCATTGATTGAATATCTTTGAATGTTTCTGATGTGGAAGTTGTATCACCTGGAGTGATTTTCCAAGTCATCTATTTTGGACATGGCAGTGTCCAGGAGATCCTGTAGCTCCTGTATATGATCTGTGTTTTGTTTGGTTCTGGAAATCGTTTGTTTAACTTTATTTTCTATGCCTTCTATTCTGGAGCCTAGATTCTGAAGGTCTGCCTATATTGTTGTGGTAATTTGGGATACTGTCTGTGCTAACCCTCTGGATAACATCTTGGAAAAAGTGCTCATCATAATAGAAAAGCCCATATGGGCAGCTGGCGGTGTATGACCCAAGATGGCTGCCATAGCAGGGCTTGCATTAGTCATTCATGGGGGTGAGAAGAAAGTTCATCCATGGTTCTCTCATCTAGAGATTCGCTGGAGACGGGACAATGAAGAGGGGAGAGGAGTACTCACAGGGTGCATGTTAATCTGAGGAGCCATCTGCTGTGCTCTGTCCATGCATTCCTCCATTTCCTCTCCCCTATCTGCTGGAGCATGCTGCGAGGCCAGCACCATCTTGGAATCCCCGGGGCTCAGAGCGCTAAATCTGGGCTGATGAGACAGGTCCCTCCAGACCGACCCCAATGACATAGGGGTGATCCCGGGCATCCCAGCAAGCGATGGAAATTGTGGTAGCTTGCGCGGGCTCAGGCTGCTAGCAGCAATGGAGCTATAAGTGGCGGGTCAGGGCGGAGCTCTGAGGCTCTGTGGCCATACTCCGGAGCCCAGCGCATGCGCCTCCGCAGTCTGCTTCTAATGCAAGCAACTCTGCTCAGGCACTGAGGGTGGTAATGCTTTCTGTACAGTTATATCAGTAGTGATTGCCCCATTGCCACTACTGCAAAGACTGTCACTGTTCTTTTGTCTGTGTAATATCTGGAATATTCAATGAGGGCTAGACAATCGTGTTTTATTAAATATCTAGCCAGTTGCAATTCTCCCAACCTCTCCTCCTTTCTCCCAACCTTCTCAAGTTCTTAATTGTCTAATTCTTTACTTCTCCCTTCAGTCTGGAGAAAAACTGCTGGATACTGTACTGTACATATTTTAATAGTAAGATGGGGTGGAGTAAGGCAACCTTATATCTTGTGAGCCTTCTTACTGACATGTTTATTTTTTGTGCTTTTTAACACTGGTTGAACAGTGTGGTACCATGATGGTTAATTCATGGTCTAGAACAATATGATTGACTTTATCAAACAGAAAGGCACATGCAGCAATCACCTTAACACTGATAGGTAAGCCTCTGGTGAAAACCCCTGAAGCATGTCCCTTAAGCTCATTGTAAAAGAGTACAAATAGTAGGTCACAATTGAGCAGTCCTAGTTATTTAATTAATGCAATCCTAAAGATCAATGGAGGAGCCTGGTGGTTGCATCAAAAAAAGATGCATGCAACGTAGAAACTGAACCAAAAAGCAAGGGGCAGGAAAAACTGCCCTGCAGTGCATAACCCAAGAGGGATTTTTATAAAGCCCACTTCAAAGCAAGTATTGTATAAAATGTGAAGATGTTAAAACAGGCTACACGACATCTCCTCAACCCCTGTCAACTGTCCTTTGAAAAGTTATCCACTGCTCTTCAGAGGGCAAAATCTGTATAAAATGTGGCAAGTGTGGTGCCATGGGTGATTTCTGTGACGCATTAAAAACAAAAGGGAAAAGACCAGTGCAACCTCCATAGTGTAGTAAACAAAGTGAACAATAATTATTAAAGATTAAAAACACACGGTGCAAGTCAAAGCTGCACGCTCCACACTATATAAGGACGCCAGTGCGGCGGGCTTGTGTAGTGTTGTGCGGCGTTCATAGAGAGAAGGATAGGCAGGGACAGTGTCAGTTGTGCTTTTTACTTCTTTAGTAATCACAGTAATCGGGGGCTATTTTTAGCACTGATCGCTGTATAAATGTCAATGGTCCCAAAATAGTGTCAAAAGTGTCCTATCTGTCCACCGCAATGTCCAGTCATGATAAAAATCGCAGCTCGCCGCCATTACTAATAAAAAAAAATGAATAAAAAATGCCATAAATCTATCCCCTATTTTGTAGGCACGATAACTTTTGCACAAGCCAATCAATATACGTTTATTGTGATTTTTTTTTTTTTTTTTTTTTTTTTTTACCAAAAATATGTAGAATACACATTGGCCTAAACTGAGGAAGATTTATATAGAACAAGAGAGAGCGCACGCCAACCTTTTGTGTTATTGTTTATTTAAAAAGTTCAATGTGTAAAATACGAGGGTTGCACTCACTGACATCCGGTGTTAAACAGCATAAACAGCTCCATAATAGCCTCCTCTTCTGCTCTGTACAGATCAGTTGGCTCACTGGGACTTGCAGCATGGGATGTTTTACAGCAGGCACATTAGCTCGAGCCTATTTGCTCCTATCACTCTCCGCTCGGAACAATCGCACGGACCAGCCAGCGCTTGTGTGACGTCACTCGGGGCCGAGGGAGGGAGAGCGCAGTGGTGCAGCTAACTCCTCTCGTACACTTCATGCAAATGCTACAGACAACATGTTTCGGAGGCGTGGCCTCCTTCAGGTGACGCCCTCATCACCTCTTGTGTCATTTTATGCTCCAACACCCCCGCCCTACCTCAGCGTGAGCCAATGGAATCAAACAGACCAGGAGCTGGGAGTGAACAGCAGAAGACATGTCTACAAAGAGGATGGGGTTGTATAGCAAAGGCATTCCAAACTAACTTTAATGTGAAACTCAATGATTAAAAATATTCTACTTATATAGCATGTAATCTGTTAAAACAATTATTTGTATAGTACTTATTATAGCAAAGCACTATATTAAAAACATACTATATATAATATACATCTCAAATGACAAGAAAACACTTTGCAAGATCATGATAATTTTTTTCAATAAGTTCATAAAATATGGCAATTCATAATGCTATTAGAATTCTAATATATCCAATATAGGAATTGATATAATTCATATGTATAGTACATTACATGGTTTTTGGTGTTGGTCATTCAAGAGATATACACACCATGTTACATCATGTGTAATGCAACTGAGGAAGAAATTTTGTTTTCCCTATCCGTCTTTTCAGGACAGCAACATAGAGAGAGACCATGGCTCCTCCCATCTCAGGAAACACCGCCTTAGATTTGAAGATTTAAGCCCCACCGTCCCGCCGGCCCCTCAGTTATGGGGTTTCCTCTGGTGGGGAGACACCTCTATGGGGCCAGGGGCTGAATAGCCAGGGAGGCTAAGGCCGATCGTTTCAGAGAGGGGGGGACCAGGGTCTCTGTCTCCCTCCCTCCTACCTTGCAGTCTGAGAGGCTAGGGAGCCTGGGACTTGGACGGCCACAGTATATGCACCTCCGGCTTCTCTTAGTGAAGCTGCAAGCCGGAGGGGTCCGTTTTTCTTCTGACCAGGGGGGGTGTCCGGCGGAAGCACAGGAGGCCGCCATGTTCGGCGTGGAGCTCATGGCGCCGTGTCGGATGGCGGGGTAACGTCCTTTCCGGCGGGGGTCAGTGCTTCCGTTCGACCCGCGGCTTCCGGTTCCTGCCGCGGGATTTGAAAAGTGGACCGAGCATTTGGCTGGTGCTGCCTCTTTTCTGGCTGTGGGGACAGCGTTCGAGGCGAGGTGCCACCGATCCTCAGCAGGAGATGTCTGAAGCAGAGGCTTCACAAAAGGCTCCTGGATATGCTTGCACCAGCCACTCAAAGGTAAGTGGAACCCTGGGGTGGTGTTCCCTTACTAGGATCCTGTAGGCTCCACAGGTGTTTGTCTCCCTTGGTGGTGGGGAAGATGGGGGGTAAATAGGACCCTGGTGGTGGTTGGTCCCGGTTAGAGCACCCCTGGTGGCCCTCTGTGTGTGTAATGCTGGTGGTTGGGGACAATTCAAAGAAAAAATGCCCTTCATGCAGAACCACGATGGGGGAATCTTGGTCCAAGGCACTCTGTAGGGAGTGTATAGAGGGGCTAGTGAGGAAGCAGTAAGCAGAGCAATGTACAGAGCTAGCAGTGTCCGTCAAGGAACTTTCTAGCACCGTGCAGTCTTTTAAGACACTGTTCTCTAGCTTTCAATTACCACAGACTCAGGTTAGCCCTCCACCAGCACAACAGAGTATCGCACCAAGCTTAATGGATGCTCCCTCAGGGAGTGGAGAGAATCCAGGAGGCTCTAGAAAAGAAATTGAGGAGGAGACAGATAGCATTTCTTCAGATTCGCTACAAACTTTCTCTGGAAGAAGTGGAGGAGCTCTTAGGAGCTATTCATACCACTTTGGGAATCCAGGAAGAAAGGAAGAAGCTGTCGCTCTATGACTAAATGTATAGGGGCTTAGGGGAACATAAAAAAGAGTGTTTCCGGTCCATGAGGTATTGGTCAAAGCCATTAAGGAGGAGTGGCAAGTCCCGGAAAGGAAAGCTTGAAAAGGTTTCCCTTTGCAGAAGAGGAGGCGCTAGTGTGGAATAAGTCTCCTAAACTAGATGCAGCCTTCTCACAGGTCTCCAGGCATACCGACCTGGCCTTTGAGGATATGGGAGCACTCCCAGATCCTATGGACAAGAGGATGGATTCACTTTTGAAAAAATCCTGGGATTCTTCCCTGGGTAACCTCAAGCCCGCCATGGTGTCCACAGTGGTGGCACGGAACATGGAGTACTGGTTGGCGCAAATTAAAGCGCACATCGAAGCAGGAACTCCTAAGGAAACAATCCTGTCTTCCTTTCCTATGCCCCTTAATGGGGTGGCTTATCTTGCTGACGCCTCGGCAGAATCATTGCGTATGTCAGCAAGATCTGCAGCCTTATACAACTCAGCGAGGCGGGCCCTATGGCTTAAGACGTGGCAGGGAGATAGTGCATCTAAAGTCAAACTCTGTGGTATACCTCTCACAGGGGATTTGTTATTTGGTCCTGGCTTGGAGGCCGTCTTGGATAGGACGGCCGATAAGAAAAAGGCCTTTCCTAATAAAAGGAAATTTGCAGAGGAGGAAGTTCGAACCCCCTAAAAATGAACAACAGAAAAAAGTTTGGGGGCAGAAAGGCAAAGGGCGCGGGGGGCTGTTTTTCACCCTCCCGAACAGCCCAAAAAGAACAAATGACGGAAACACGGTGGGAGGAAGATTGGGGTACTTCCTCCCACAGTGGGAGATGATCACCTCCAACCAGTTTATTTTGGGGATTATAAGAAGAGGATACAGGTTGGAATTTTCAAAACCCCCACCTCTGAGGCTTCTGGTCACAGAGCTGCCAAGATGTGCAGAAAAGGCTTCAGCTCTTCTTTCCTCCCTACAAGAGTTGGAAGAACAAGAGGTGGTAGTACGAGTCCCAGTAGAAGAGACAGGCAGGGGCTTCTATTCCCACATCTTTGTGGTCTGCAAACCGTCGGGAAAGTTCAGACTTATCCTGAACCTGAAGCCTCTGAATGTCTGTTACCTACAAGAGGTTTCGAATGGGCTCGATCTACTCGGTAAAAGCACTTCTTCCCCAGAACTGCTTCATGGCATCAATAGACTTGAAGGATGCCTATCTGCATATTCCCATCGTAGAGGGGTACCAGAAATTCCTCAAGTTGGCGGTTAAATACCCGAGAGGGGATAGTTAATTTACAATTCGGGGCCCTCCCCTTCGGGCTATCCTCTCCCCCCCCCCCCCCCGTATCTTCACCAAGGTCATGGTGGAGGTCCTGGCCTTTTTGCCTCTTCCCCAGAGCAGCTGTCTCGGGATCTGCAGGTAACAAGGGACATCTAGGATGGCTCTTGAACCTGGAAAAATCCAGCTTGACCCCATCGCAAAAGTTTATTTTCCTGGGCTACATGTTGGATTCAACAGAGCAGAAAGTCTAACTTCCGGTAGAAAAAAATCCAGAAGTTAGACAGGGCGATGTTGTTTCTGCAGGGCAGCCAGCAGATCTCTGTAAGGAAAGCCATGTCAGCTCTAGGGTTACTGACATCCGCACTCCTGGCAGTACAGTGGGCAGGGCTGCATTTTCGGCCCTTATAACTCTTCATCCTGGGAATTTGGGACCACAGTCAGAGTTCTCTGGACTCCCTGATAAAGGTGCCAAGTCAGGTCAAAAGATCACTCTGGTGGTGGCGAAAGGGGGCCAATCTTTCAGAGGGGCTGGATTGGGTCCTTCCTGTATCCAAAACTATCATGACCGACGCAAGCGGGACAGGTTGGGGAGCACATCTAGATTCCCAGATGGTTCAGGGCACCTGGCTAAGGAAGGAAGCAAAAGAGTCCTCAAACTGGAGGAAACTGAAAGCCATAGAGTTGGTACTCGGAGCCTTTCAGAGGGAACTCCAGGGTCAGCACGTGAGAGTCAGATTGGACAACTTCTCTGCAGTAGCTTATGTCAACAGGCAGGGAGGTACCAAAAGCAGTTCACTGTGGAGCCTGACAAACACCATTCTCAGGTGGGCCAAGGCAAATATTCTGTCCCTGTCGGCAGTACATCTAAAAGGGGATCAGAACCAGGTTGCGGATTTTCTCAGCAGGAAAATGCTGAAAAAATAAGGTTTTGAACCAGGAGATCTTCGAGGCAATTACTCAGAAGTGGGGGATGCCTTGTATAGACCTCTTTGCCTCAAGGGAAAACAGAAAGACAAGTCTCTTCTTCTCCCTGAGCAGATGGGACGGGGCACTTGGAGTGGATGCTCTGGCGCAGAGCTGGGGGTTCTCCAAGTGCTATGCCTTCCCCCCTCCTGTACTGATTCCAGCAGTACTGAGGAAGTTACAGGTGGAGAGCACAACTCTCATTCTGATAGCACCTCATTGGCCCAAGAGGCCGTGGTTTTCCATCTTAAAGGGCCTAGCGGTGGAACCCCCATGGATTCTGCCATTCCAAAAGGAACTTCTTTCCCAGGGTCCAATCTGTTGTCCTCAGGTGGAGCGGTGGAACCTTGCAGCTTGGCTACTGAGGAGGAATTGCTGAAGGGCAAGGGTTTCTTAGATCGTTTAGTATCGACCCTACTAAGTTGCAGGAAAAGGGAGACGCAGGCTATCTACCTGAAAGTGTGGAAGCGCTTCAAATAGCTGGTGCACAGAAAGTTCTTTTGATACACGCAGCTCTGTAGCCGTACTAGAGTTTCTGCAGGCAGGGGCGGACAAGGGGTTGGCCGTTGGCACACTGAAAGGACAGGTATCCGCTTTGAGTGTCTTTTTGGAGAAAACGCTAGCATCGGATCCATGGGTGTCCAGGTTTTTTAAAGCCCTGAGCAGGCAGAGACCAGTAAGAGTCTCCTCCTTCCCTGTATGGGACCTTTCTTTGGTTTTACAAGCCCTCACCGGGGAACCATTTGAGCCGTTGGAGGCTTGTACGTTAAAGCTGATCACCCTCAAAACTGTGTTTTTGGTGGCAATCACTATGGCAAGGAGAGGGCACCTTTTTTTCAGGCGTTTCCGGACCATGTGGTTTTTAGAACCGATCCGGCCCTTTTGCCCAAAGTGGCCTCTAGTTTTCATAGAGGCCAAGAAATAATTTTGCCTACCTTCTGTGCCAACCCTGTGAGGGAACAGGAACGCACTTTTCATAAACTGGACGTTAGGAGATGCGTCCTCCAGTACTTGGAGAGTACAAAAGAGTATAGGAAGTCTGATTCTTTTTTTATGTTATTTTCAGGGGCTAAAAAAGGGTCTAAAGCTTCTAGACGTACGATGGCCAGATGGATTAGGTTAGCCATCAGTCAGGCTTACGTAGTCGGGGGGGGGGGGGGGGGTAGAGCCCCCGGAAGGCATTAGGGCACATTCCACCAGGGCAGTGGCGACTTCTTAAGCTGAGTGGGCTGGTGCTTCTCCAGAGCAGATCTGTAGGGCTGCAACGTGGTCCAGCTTTGACACATTCGTGAGGCACTACAGGTTGGACCTGCTGTCAGCAAAAGGCCAAGCCTTTGGGTGTAAAGTTCTGCAGGTAGTAGTCCCATCCTAAGGTAAGGTGCTCACTTATTCTCTCTATGGTGCTGTCCTGAAAGACAGGGAAAAACAGAGTTAGTTACCGGTAACATCCTTTTCCGGGAGTCTTTCAGGACAGCACCGCTACCCACCCAAATTGTTGGACATTCCTGTAGAGTTCATCGCATGAGACCGTCCGGTAAGACATGTAAGTTAGTATGACGTGTTCTTGTGTCTCCCCAGCTGGCCGGAGGTACGCTTGAAGAACTGAGGGGCCGGCGGGACGGTGGGGCTTAAATCTTCAAATCTAAGGCGGTTTTTCCTGAGATGGGAGGAGCCAGGGTCTCTCTATGGTGCTGTCCTGAAAGACTCCCGGAAAAGGATGTTACCGGTAAGTAACTCCGTTTTTTTTTATATATTTTTTGGGCTTATTTATTAAAACAAAAAAGTAAAAAATATAGCTGCTTTTTTCAAAATAGTCGCTCTTTTTTTTTGTTTATAGCGCAAAAAATAAAAACCGCCGAGGTAATCAAATACCACCAAAAGAAAGCTCTATTTGTGGGAAAAAAAAGGATGTCAATTTTGTTTGGGTAAAATGTCACACGACCGCGCAATTGTCAGTTAAACCATTAGTGCTGTATCGCAAAACAGCGCTTGGTCAGGAACAGGGTAAATCCTTCCAGGGCTGAAGGGGTTATATACCTAGAGTCAGCCTAGCTGGGGAGGAGTTGTCAGGTGGAAGAACTGAGGATGGAGTACTGGGCTTGTCGGGTCCTTTTGAGGGCACTCCCCATTTTGGGCGGGGGTGGAGGTGACCTTGGGCCTGGGGACTCGGGTGCAGGACGGATCCTTTCAAAGAACACATGGAGGATCTGAACAGGAGGCACAGAGAGGAGTCTGAGGACAGCGGGAGCTAGTACTGCTGGGCAAATCTTCTGGAGGGAGCCCCCGGTTTGCAGCCAGGAGGGCTGGTAAGTGACGTGCTATCGGTATTACTGGAGAGGCGTGCCAGAGAGGACTGGGAGGAAATAGTCAGAGCTGTGGTGTGGAGCCAGTGAGGATTGCAATCTCGCAGGCAGTGGAGTCGGGAAGCTGCAGCCAGGAGGGTTGGCTGGGCCTGAAGAGGGATTGGTGGTAGCAGTAGTCCACCATAGGACACCTAGCACTAAAGGACTTCCTATTGTATATTTTTGCTACACTAAAATGGACCTGTGGTCCCTGCCTACAAACGGCAGTTTCTGACTGAGTCAGTGTTGGGCCTAATTATGTGCTAGCTGTACCTGGAAGTGAAGCTTTGTGCAGGAGAGAGTGTGAGAAACTGTCTGCAAGCAAGTGTTGTGCTGGAGGAGACTGGAGCTGTAAAGTGTATATCGTCGTCCCAACTGACTGTATTTCAATCAACTGTTCATTGTCTCAAAAGAGACTGGGAAGTGAATGCCGGGCTGTGCAGGGTGACAGGTGGGCCACAACTTACAGAAGCCCCTACAGGGGTACTGCTACATTGACATGATAGCATCACGCAGTTGCTGCAGACTTGTTGGCTGCAAATCTCCTGTTCAACCACATCCAAAGGTGCTCTGTTGGATTGAGATCTGGTGACTGGAGGCCATTGGAGTACTCATGGTCATGTTCAAGAAACCAGTTTGAGAGGATTTGAGCTTTGTGACATGGTGCATTATCCTGCTGGAAGTAGCTATCAGAAGATGGTTACACTGTAGTCATAAAGGGATAGACATGGTCAGCAACAATACGAAGGCTGTAGCATTTAAATGATTCTCAATTGGTGCTAAGGGGCCCAAAGTGTGCCAAGAAAATATCCCCCACACCATTACGCCACTACTACCAGCCTGAAAAGTTGATACAAGGCAGGATAGATCCATGTTTTCATGTTTTTAAGCCAAACTCTGACCCTACTTTATAAATGTCACAGCTATAAATCAATTTTGGTTAGCCTGTGCGAATTGTAGCCTCAGTTTACTGTTCCTAGCTGATAGGAGTAGCACCCGGTGTGGTCTTCTGTTTCTGTAGCCTATCTGCTTCAAGGTTTAATGTGTTGTGTGTTCAGAGATGGTATTCTGCATACCTTGGTTGTAATGAGTGGTTAATGGAGTTTATGTTGCCTTTCTATCATCTCAAACCAGTCTGCCCATTCTCCTCTGACATCAACAAGGCATTTTTGTTCACACAACTGCCGCTCACTGGATATTTTCTCTTTTTCGGACCATTCTCTGTAAACCCTAGCGATTGGTTGTGCGTGAAAATCCCTGTAGATGAACAGTTTTTGAAATACTCAGACCAGCCTGTCTGGCACCAACAACCATGCAATGTTCAAAGTAACTTCAATCCACCTTCTTTCTCATTCTGATGCTCGATTTGAACTTCAGCAAATCGCCTTTACCACATCTAGATGCCTAAATGCATTGAGTTGCTGCCATGTTATTATCGGACTAGCAATTTGTGTTACCAGGAAATTAAACTGGTGTACCTAATAGTGGCCAGTGTGTGTATGTACAGTATATCTCTCCAGTATGATTTGGAAGGAGTCCGGGGGGGTATTTAAGCATACCACTTACCTGTGGTCTTTGACGGTTCCAGTGCGCGATTTGTTACGTCACCAGGCCGACTCTTCCCAGCTCACTTCGTGTTCGTAAGTCTGTGTTCCCAAATTCAGTGTGTTGCTGTTGCTCTATTCGCGTTTTTTTTTGTTCATGTCTTGTTTACTGTCGCGGGTAGGATTCGTAACAATTTCTCGTATCGCGTATAGTTCTTGCGATTCGTTATGTTCCCCATTTCATGTTTACTGCCTTCGCAGCAAAACTTACGAGTCGTTCGTATGTCTCCCAGCACGATCATCAAATTTAAACTTTGTACCAAACACGAGTTTCATTTCTTAGTGCGTCAAAGCACAACGTTACACTACACATAGCCAGTCACCGGCCTTTCATTTCACGAAATCATTTCACGCACTCCATAGCCCGATTCAAATCTAGTCGCGTCGGTGGCATGACGATTCATATCGAATCCATTTCATACATTCTACAACCGATTTGTATCCGATTTTCCTTTTTACTTTACAACTGATTGGTATGGGATTAATTTCATACATTCTACAAGCCCATTCATATCAGATTCATTTCATACACTCAGGCGCGGTTACAATCGTTCATGATTATAGTTCATTCCTAATTACTCAATTTTCTGCTATCCTTTTCTTTTTTTGCCTGCCAATAAGGCTACATTCTTGCAATCCTTGCAAGCATTTCTCCAGTGGCACACAATCCATCCACACATTTCTCCAGTGGGACACAATCCAGCCATGCATCATTTCTCCAGTGGCACACAATCTGGCCACACATCATTTCTCCAGTGGCACACAATCGAGCGAATCACCGGTTTCTGTCGTCTCTCCTTTAGGTCAGTCAAGTTCAGGTTCCATGCTGCACCAGGTTGGACGTTATGTCATTGGGTAATAAAAAACACACAGGGATCGCATCTTCACCAGGGCCAGTCGCATAGTGGACTTTTATGTCACCCTTACTACAGGTGATGTGGAGATTTCGCTATACGCTATGCATAATCCATGTCTCCTGCACTAATAAGCACCCTTTCATCTTTTTGGTATAATGCATCTTACTAAACTTGTTTCCCGTATAAGTAAACAGACATGACCACCAATCTTGCATCCTCAGCTCCACAGCTCAACTGTCCTCTGGATAGCCAGAGTTTTTTGTTTATTTATAGTACTAAACAATAGAGCTTGATGGTTTCAAAATTGGCCAATCAAGCACAGGCATTCCTTTTAAACAGGAGGAGTTATACAAATCTCAACCAATGAACAATGACTAGGGGAGTCTTATGGGCGTGTCTGGGCAGGGGCAGTGTGTGATTTCCCGCCGCCTGTCTCTGTAAGCCATCATCATGGCTGGCCTTGGAATCATGGACCCCATCTCCGGTCAACGCACCCAAAGAGTCCCATTTTTTTTACCGTTGGTGTGAATCCTTATTCTGCATTGTTTAGAGAACAATGCATACCTGGGATTATACTACCATTCCTGTGGATGGAAGATTATCTGCAGGGGCACACCACAGTCCCCCCAAATGTTTTTATTAGGCACACAGTGACACAAGCGTACATCCACTCATAACCGATTATGTCTTTGCAGAGTGAACACATCCCCCCTCAGACGATCGCCTGTGCATCGCACAAGGGCCCTTTGCTGGCAGACATATCCCCACTCTGCAAACACTTCACTGCTTCCTCAATAAGCTTTTCACTACCAGATGAATCTCAACCAGCGTCAGTCTTCCCCGGTCTGCTCTTTAGAGCGGGCTGCGGGAGAACTAACACTGGGAGACACTATGACAATACACATTTAAATACATCTTCATAAAATTTCATAAAAACACAGGTTTCCGGTTGACTGAGTTCTTCGACCTCTACTATGACTTGGCTACTAGGGCGCCAGTCAGGTGTGTAGTACACAGGTTCCTGTTTCACATTATCCTGCAGCACCCTTTCACTAAATGTTTAGTTCACTTGATTGGGCGGCTCATTGGTTTATTACTATCAAGTTTTATTTGCATGTCACTGTTTTTGAAGGGCAACCCTTCACCTATGAACAAGGTCACCAAACGACTGAGCTTGTTGACCTTGCAAGTATTGGCAGCCAGCGCACACGTCACAAACTACAGATTGCAACATTCCTACTTGGATCATACCAGACTTCAGCTTCTCATCCCAGTACGCCTTGGGGCTTTGGTTTACAGGTTTGTGCTCAGCACAGACAGGCACCAGAGCTATCGGTTACCTGACTAGTCACCTCCTGGTTCACCTTGGTTGCCATGCACTCTTGAGTTTTCTAAATTTCCACTCAGCAGCGTTCAACGCTTCAGAATGCAAACCAGCTTCCCAACTGCGCCTGTCGTTCCTTTTCCTGTCCTCGTTCTCTTTCTCATCTAAATTTTCTGTATACCACTCCGCTCACTATCCCATCGCTACAACTCCTCTTAACACATGCATCCCCCCTTTTTTTTGTCTTGTAGACGGAGCCATGTCACAGACCGGCAGTGATGACTTCACACCCGCCCCTCTCTTTCCCTCCGTGGGTTCAGAGGGTGGCAGCGTGCAGTCCCTCAGGGAATGGACCATGCCCAAGCTCACAGCAGAGCTCAGGTGTGGGGGAATTCCCTACCCCGCTACATCCAGGAAAGCCAAGCTATTCAGGCTGCTCTCACAGCCAGCAGCAGCGGGTCCCAGTACCCAGCAGGCATCTCAGCAGTCAATTTCCATGACGATTTCCCTGGTTCACTCCATGATGACCTCATTGTTTTCAGCGGTCTCTGATGTTCAGACCAGAGTGGCAGTCCTGGAAGTGCGCCCAGCCAGCATCAGGAAGGACATCTTGGATGGCAAGGACATCAATCTGGTCTCCCTCCTTATATCAGTTCATGACCTGGCTGAGAAGAAGTCATGCGCCTGGGGGACATCTCAGTGGTTCTCAAGTCCAAAGACCCCAGGCTCAACCGCTAGCTGACCGTCACTGAATTTGTCTTGGCTTTCGGCGGGATGTTTAGAGATTGCCTTTGCTCGGCCAGCCCCAGCAGGAGGAAAGAGCTGGACTTGTACCTTCACGCAGTTGTTGACCTAGGCTATAAGTATAGAGTATATTTGTTTTATGACTATCACCGTTCATTTTCGGCTAAAGCCGCAGCCAGGTTCGCTCAGTTTCAGGCCAGTACAAACTGGGGTGTCATCGACACAGAACTCTTCTGCCGCCACTTTGCCGGTCTATGCTCCCCGCTGTCTGCCAGTCTTCTACCCATATGGCAAACTGGTGCTCCAACACAGCTACTATACTTACCCTCCACCTCCGGTACCGGTCAGGGCTTGCCAGCCCCCACACAAATGTCAGGCAGGTGGAAAAGTTGGGACGGCCTGTCCTGTCAGGGGGAGCGTCGATCTGCAACAATTTTTAATCATGGCTCTTGCAACTATAGCCAATGGCGGCTGCTCCACATTTGCACAATGTGCCATTGAGCACATCTGAAGTTTACGTGGCATCTGAAACAGCTCAACACATGCTGACTAGGCCGAGTAGCTGTCCAATGGTTGGGGTTTTACCTCTCCGCACACACCACTCCCTCACTAGCCGTTTTCCTGATACACAGGTTCACATCAGGATTTTACAATGGCCTCATTACATTACCCCACTCAACTCATAAGTGCAGGAATCTCCTGTCAGCCACCATCGATGAACAGGCTATATACCAGTGATGGCGAACCTTGGCTAAGATACTCAACTACACTGCAAAGTGCATGAGCATCATAGGAAATGTAGTTTCAAAACATCTGGGGTGCCAAGATTTGCCATCACTGGTATAGACAGTCTATTACAAGCTGAACTGGACTGAGGGTTCATCATTGGCCCCTTCTCACAGCCACCCTTCACTTCCTGGAGAGTCAGCCCTATTGGGCTTGTCGAGGGCAAGTTTTCAAATAAACTTTGCTTAGTGTATGACTTGTCTGCGCCTCATTCTTCCCACATCCCAAGTTTAAATTCCCAAATTCCTTGCTAGGAATTCACCATGAAGTATTCATCAGTTGACTTGGCTATTCAGGCTATTATTAACATAGGTACAGGTGCGTGGCTGTCTAAAGCAGATATTTCAGGCGCGTTCAAACTTCAGCCCATCGAGCCATCCCTCTGGCGATGGTACGGTATCAAATGGAAAGATTCATATTACTTTGTCAACAAGTTGACCTTCGGCTCTAAAAGCAGCCTGTGGCTGTTCATTATCTTTGCCCAGTCCCTTACCTGGAGCCTGTTGCACCAGGCCCAGTGCCTGGTGCAACATTCATTATCATTCATTATCTGGATGACTTTCTGCTCATCGACTGGCCCAGTGTGCTCCCAGTAGACCTGGACAAACTGAGTGGTGTTTGGCAATAAAGTTATGTAAGTAAGCTATGGGGGGTACCTCATCCTAATGAATATGTGAAGAAAAAGGAACAAGAGGGGGTTTAGCCAACCTGACGGACTATCTCGGTACCTGAACAAAGTTAAATTCTATATACTAAACAATTTTTATAAATATCTTTTATTATCACAAAATATAAATGGTGTATATAACATTAAAAAAGATCATTGAATTTCAAATATGCATACAGACATAATGGATCACATTGTTGATTCAAAAATGCTGATCAATACTGGTTGACACGTTTCGCTTGTGGCTTCTTCAGAACCAGAAAACAGCAGTTATAATATCTGTAGTGTATCATAAAGAAAACATGAGAGTTACTTAGGAGTGAGCCGTTAAACTTTCTCAATTCCATATAGTAGCATATTCTTTATATATTTTAAATTGGCATTTTATTAGCATTTGCCTACCTTTTAATTTAACAGTTCTTTAAAGGGGATCCGCCTTAGTGGTGGATATATAATTTGGTGTTGTCACCTGTAACAAGTAAGAGTCCCTTGGGAGTAGATAACCAAAAGAATAATTTCTGAGAATCTAAATCCGACAAGGATAGTAGCGCATGCTGGAACACAAAAAAAAAGGGGGGCGATTTCATTTTAAAATTAATTTATATAATTCATTTAGGGAATAATATAATATATACTCACATCAAGCACATCAATGTATCTAGAAGATGAGGTAACCTGGGAAACACCTCTACGACAATGGTATAGATAAGAAAGCTGAAAAGGTGCTTTATGCCTGGAATTGATAAATAATGACATTACCAGTAGATCCAAATGAGCTTGAATTTATATTAATTCATCATGAAACACTCCATACCTGATACGGCATATATGGAGTTCCCCTGCCTGAGACCAACCACCTAAGACCCGTGTTTATAACACCATCAAAAGGAATAGCCGGTAGGCAGTCTAAGGAAGGACAACAAAAAACAACGAAAAAGCGTATATAGTAGTGTCAGTATTCCAATAAAATCTATTCCAAGAGGATCGCGATTAGCCTAAATTCAATTAAATAGCCATAGCCAATATATACCTGAAAATACCCATAGGTAATTCCCCTGCCTGGAAAGGAGAGCCTGGGGTTTGGGGCAGTGATCCCAGCAATTAGAACAACAGATGGATATTCTATAGAAAAAAAGGAGAGGATATTTATAGTATAGAGACCAAAGTAAGTCACATATTAGCCCTAAAAAGTATCATTCAGAAAGCCGGCCATAGTCATGCAGACAGCAGATAGTTAGTCCACTGTAGATAAAAGAAATACCTTAGAGTGAGATGTCAGATCGAATAAGCTTCCCAGCACTTCATCTGCAGTGTATAGCTGCAGGAGTGCCGGTTATATAGGGTAAATTGGCGCCAGTTTGAGTGGAAGTACTGCCCTGAAAACCACTTAAGGAGAATTCTCCTCAGCTGGGAAATAAGCCGGCTCCGAATGCCGGGTGCACACGCCTCTCCCAGCGGGTGCCAATGCGCATGCGCCGATATCGGCGTTAAACACATCTCAATATGGGAACCCGGAGTTGGCGGCCGCACGGCACGTAATGACCTCACGCATGCGCAAAAGGCTGATTTCGGAACAAAGGCAAAAGACCGCGTCCTACTCGGGGAGCCCGCAGATTAAAGCCACAGGTGGAACAGTAGAACAGCGCATGTGCCACAGAGGCAGACAGGCTCTAGAACGAGAGTGGCAATTCCAAAACAACTGACAGCCTACACATTGCACAAAAAGCAAAACCAATGAATGCCGCACAGATCCCCAAATTAGAATCCCAGCCCCCAGGCAGATCTAGGTCTGCTATCATAATTCCGTAGCATTGGGTCTGGGCAGCAGCAATGGGTCTGGGCAGGAAAAATGCCAACAACCAGCGGCCATGAAAATGTATATGAGATCAGCTCTGTTCAATTAGATATGATACCTTTTAAACGGGACTAACCAAAAATAAAAAATAAATAAATAAAATTTAAATTAGAAAATAAAAAATAATAAAATAATATAAAATAAAAAAGATATATAAAAAAATAAATAAAAAAAAAAAGGGGGAAAAAAAACACAAAGGGGATGGGGGAGATCCAGACAATGCTAAAGATGTAAATAAGGAGGGAAACAAGAAGAACCCCGTCCGACACCTCCACCGCAGCGCCAACCACCAAGTGGGGGAGGGTAGATAAAGTCGTTCCATCCCACCCGTTCTTAACCAAGCCAGAGGGGGTTATATCAAATTCTTATTTCCCAACCAATCCTTGTCGGGTTCCGAATTTCTCAGCTACATCTAAGGAGAGAACAAAGTTTGTCTCTCAGCAGAAATGTATATGAAATATATGGACAGAATCGTCTCACTTCATGCAGTCTCCTCACGTATCCTGTACATCAAGCATATACATTTTCAATGAAATACATAAACAGAAATGTATATATACAAATATACAACCGTACTAAATACTAAATACATTATGCTTCATATTGTCAACAAACATCACCTATACCCATAGACCGAAGGAAAGGGAAACATCCCCAGTCCACCCATATTTAAACCCAATATGTTGTTGACCAGAGTGGAAGAGAAGTTACCCTGGATTAAACGTATCTTATATAAATAAATATATAAATAATGGGGCGCTAACATTAAAAAATCAACTAGATATTTAAAATGGTAGAAAAACGTAATCAAAATGCATTAATAGATATAATATTCAGATTATTAAAAAATGTGGCGCTTGTAGAAAGTACGCCACTCCAAGGGGATGGTCCAACAAGGATGGCTCCAGACAAAGCGTCCAAAAGATTAATGAAATAAAATAATGGACGTATAGCATCAAGTAATGAGCAGAGCTATACAAAAAGCATCAAGCAAATAAAACCGGATCTAAAACTGTAAATACATTCCAAATGCCATGTGATAAGTGCAACAAAATAAATAAATAAATAGGTCAGTGCAGTAAAAAATATATAAGTGGCAATAAATAGGTCACAATAAATAAATAGATAAATAAAGATCCGTGCAAAAATGCAATATATGATTCGTGCAAACAATATGTGCAAAGAAGCAAGCTGGTGAATAAATAAATAAATTGCAGCTAACCCTGTGCAAAGTAAACAAAATATATACCGACTAGACCTGTGTAATATAGCAAAAATATTGTTGTGAAAAACAATAAAAATTGATTCTAAATGTAATGACGTGAGTCCAAAAAATAAATACATAGTGCTTCTAAAGAAATTCAAGTCCTGTGCAATCCAGCAAATGATTCCCATACACAATACAATGCAATTTCTATGCAATCTCCGGGTGAAGTGGTGAATTTTGCAGATGCAATCAAAATAGTCTTTATTGGGATTATTCGAGAGGTGCTCCTTTCCATGCAGGTGTCCAAGCTGTTTCCCCCAACCCCTTACCTTAAAGGTAAGGAAAAACAACCTTACTGAGCAACCACACAGGCATCCACCTCCTCTGTATCCAATCCTCTGGTTGCGTCCTTACAACACTCCTCTCCAGATGTCAGGCGGACATGTGAGCAAGAAAACGGAAGCGCTCCATAGTGCAGTGAGTAAAGCATTTATTTAAATATAAAGCAGATAACTTACAGTAAAAGCAGAGTACATGCAGCGGTAGGTAAAAAACAGTGTGAGATCCCGGCCGAGATCTCACACACACTAGCGTCACCAGGAGAGTCAGAGCCTGGTGACGCTAGTGTGTGTGAGATCTCGGCCGGGATCTCACACTGTTTTTGACATCTGGAGAGGAGTGTTGTAAGGACGCAACCAGAGGATTGGATACCGAGGAGGTGGATGCCTGTGTGGTTGCTCAGTAAGGTTGTTGTTGTAAGGGGTTGGGGGAAACAGCTTGGACACCTGCATGGAAAGGAGCACCTCTCCAACAATCCCTATAAAGACTATTTTGATTGCATCTGCAAAATTCACCACTTCACCCGGAGATTGCATAGAAATTGCACTGTGTGTGGGAATCATTTGCTGGATTGCACAGGACTTGAATTTCTTTAGAAGCACTTTATGTATTTATTTTTTGGACTCACGTCATTACATTTAGAATCTATTTATATTGTTTTTCACAACAATATTTTTGCTATATTACACAGGTCTAGTCGGTATATATTTTTGTTTATTTTGCACAGGGTTAGCTGCAATTTATTTATTTATTCACCGGCTTGCTTCTTTGCACATATTGTTTGCACGGATCATATATTGCATTTTTGCACGGATCTTTATTTATCTATTTATTTATTGCCACTTATATATTTTTTACTGCATTGACCTATTTATTTATTTTGTTGCACTTATCACATGGCATTTGGAATGTATTTACAGTTTTAGATCCTGTTTTATTTGCTTGATGCTTTTTGTATAGCTCTGCTCATTACTTGATGCTATACGTCCATTATTTTATTTCATTAATCTTTTGGACGCTTTGTCTGGAGCCATCCTTGTTGGACCATCCCCTTGGAGTGGCGTACTTTCTACAAGCGCCACATTTTTTAATAATCTGAATATTATATCTATTAATGCATTTTGATTACATTTTTCTAGCATTTTAAATATCTAGTTGATTTTTTAATGTTAGCGCCCCATTATTTATATATTTATTTATATAAGATACTTATACTGATTATTGGTGTGTGAACACCTTGATGGTGGCTGCGGCAGTTGTTTTTTAGCTTTTATAGTATTTTGCTCATTCTCTTTTGGTTTGCGCAGTTGGTCACCCCCTCTTTTACATACCCTGGATTAAAGAAACTAATCCATTTACACATCATAAAAATGGGCGGAAACTTAAGGAGTCGTTTAAGCCAGGGGTCCTTGTGGCATTTAATTTAAAAATCCATCTGGCTTCACGCTGCAATAATTTACGGTCTATGTTTCCACCTCTGGGGTCCTCCTTTACTCGCTCTAAGGCTGTAAAGCAGACCATAGATGTATTGTTTTTATGGTAAATAGCTACGTGTCTTCCTATAGGGGTATAAAGTAAATTCTTTCTTGTATAGTATATATGGTCGTATATTCGCCTCCAGAAATTTCTGAAGGTTTTACCTATATAGAAAGCTCCGCATTTGCAAAAGGCTATATATACTATTCCTTTGGTTTGACAGTTGGCTGAAAATTTAATATTATACGTATCACCATTGGGGAGTAAAAAGGAAGAGCCCTCCAGTATCCAGTCACAGTAGTCACAATCATGACACCTCGACATTCCTGGGGGATCGATTTCCTGTTCAATATGTCCCTGAAAATGGGTATGCACTAGCCGATCTTTTAGAGACTGACATTTCTTATATGTAATAAAGAAATAAATGATTTTGCACTAAAACCGTGGCAATGCTAAAAATAAAATATTCACATAAATACAGATAAGCAATGACGTGCGCAATGCGCTAAAGTGCATCAAACAGTGAATAGTGATATTCAAGTGAAAAGGAAGTAAATCAATAAAGATAAGCCATAAGGTACAGTGCATAAATATAAAGTGCAAAAATACATAAAGTGCATATAATAAATATCAAAATGCAAAAAATGTGTAGGTGACTATCATAAAAAATCCATAAAGCGTCCCACGGACAAATAAATGTTCAAGGTAATGACAATAATGATGGTATTATTTCATAATGTCCATACAAATGAGGTAGATAAATTGGTAATATGTGTCCATCAATCCCACCGACGTCCCATGTATCCCGTCTAAATCAAAGTGTGTGGGTATGGAGACTTGAAACTTGTTTTGAGAAAAACCAGCAGGTGGGTGCGACCACAAAAAATCCCCAACCAGTACTCCCTAGCCTCTCCCTTTAGGGCCAATGTTTCAGGGCACTGAGAGTGTTAATGGCTTAATCCAGACTCCTCTCCTCCACTCGGTCCCAGGAATGTAGTATATTCGATCAGTGCTACGATCCACCATACAGTCTTGAAGTTCATGTCCAGTCAAAGTCCTTCAGTCACCAAGTGGAGGTGTCAGGATCACTTAGTGCTCCTGCTCTTCATTCCAGCATCCAGCAGACCCTGGATGCTGGAATGAAGAGCAGGAGCACTAAGTGATCCTGACACCTCCACTTGGTGACTGAAGGACTTTGACTGGACATGAACTTCAAGACTGTATGGTGGATCGTAGCACTGATCGAATATACTACATTCCTGGGACCGAGTGGAGGAGAGGAGTCTGGATTAAGCCATTAACACTCTCAGTGCCCTGAAACATTGGCCCTAAGGTGAAGGGCTAGGGAGTACTGGTTGGGGATTTTTTGTGGTCGCACCCACCTGCTGGTTTTTCTCAAAACAAGTTTCAAGTCTCCATACCCACACACTTTGATTCAGATGGGATACATGGGACGTCGGTGGGATTGATGGACACATATTTATTACCAATTTATCTACCTCATTTGTATGGACGTTATGAAATAATACCATCATTATTGTCATTACCTTGAACATTTATTTGTCCGTGGGACTCTTTATGGATTTTTTATGATAGTCACCTACACATTTTTTGCATTTTGATATTTATTATATGCACTTTATGTATTTTTGCACTTTATATTTATGCACTGTACCTTATGGCTTATCTTTATTGATTTACTTCCTTTTCACTTGAATATCACTATTCACTGTTTGATGCACTTTAGCGCATTGCGCACGTCATTGCTTATCTGTATTTATGTGAATATTTTATTTTTAGCATTGCCGCGGTTTTAGCGCAAAATCATTTATTTCTTTATTTCACTTGTGGTTTAGTGTTTACCATTAGGTTTTGCAGCTTCCCTAAGAATTTTATTCTATTTTATAGGCACTTTATTACATCCCTTTGTGGAATTTTTAGATCACCCGTGTCACCTGTGTCTAGTAGTTCCATTCAAGCGCGAAGGTCACTTCCCTGTTCTATTTCTTATATTTAATTTGGGGGGCGGTTCCAATGTATTTACTCACAATCCTGTCTCCCGTTAAGAGGTGCCAATGCCTATCAATGATATTACGTATATCTTCATGATTATTGGAGTATGTGGTGATTACTGGTGTGACGTTTTTTTGTTTATTATTCTGTCGTTCTCCAAAAAGTAGGTCAGTTCTATCCTTGTCAATTGCCTTTTTCAAAATGTTTTTTGTTAGGTACCTGGTGGCGAGCCTGGCTTGACGGAAGGGGACCTCTCTTACGGCTCTGGTTCAGGGTCCACTGGAATGGAGACAGGGGACCCGTGAGCACAGTGGAGTAGGAGTGTCCGTCCGGTGGGTCAGCTGGTGCAGGATGAAGTAGGATGCTGGTGCTGGTCTTTGGATAGTAGGAACTGCAGGAGATGGTACAGCAGGCTTGGGGTCGGATGACCGGAGAGAGAGGTAGTCTCTGGAACAGCAGCAGCAGAGGCAGATCCTGTGCGGGAGAGAGGCACACTCGGACGGCAGAGGTAGTCAGACAGGCCGGGTCACAGGTAAGGCAGATAGGCATTAAACGGCAGGCAGAAGGATGGTCAAGTGGCAGGCAGAGGTTCGGCAACAGGTAGACAGTCCACAAACAGGGTCAGGCAAGCCGGGGTCAAGGGGCAGAGAGGTCAGCAGGGTCAGACAGGCCGGGTCGGGTTCCAATGGATCACAGATAGGTACAGGCAGGTAAACTGGAAACTCAGGTCAGAGCTGCAGACGAACAGCACCGCAGGGCTGCAGCTCTGATCCTTAAATAGGGACACTGGCGCCAAACAGCGCTACCCGCGCACGTGCACGCGCACGGGCGCGCGCCCCCGCTATTAGCGCACGGGAGCGCGCGCGCCAACGCCCGCGCTGATGCCTGGAGGGCACAGGGGTGATCGTTTGCCTGCGTAGGGGCAATCTGGGCCGCACGGGGCGGCCAGGACCCTGACATTGCCCCCCCACAAGGGGCAACGTCCGGGTGCCCAAAAGACTTCTCTTCTCTGGGTGGGCGGAAAAGAAGGCACGGATCAGTCTTCTGGCATGAAGGTTACTATCGGGTTCCCAGGAATTGTCCTCAGCCCCGTACCCCTTCCATTTAACTAAGAACTGTGTCTGCCCTTGCCGCCTCCTACAATCAATAATGGCCTCTACTTCATAGGGCTGGAGAGATGCTGTACCTGTCCCTCTAACCTGGTATAGCCTTCCTGTAGAGACTTCACTGCTTGGGTGAGGGCTGCCAGGTGGGAGCAGAAGTCCTGCATGGACGAGGTTCCTTCCGCAGGCTCGGTCATCTGGGCTGTTCGTACTGTTAGGTACCTGGTGGCGAGCCTGGCTTGACAGAAGGGGACCTCTCTTACGGCTCTGGTTCAGGGTCCACTGGAATGGAGACAGGGGACCCGTGAGCACAGTGGAGTAGGAGTGTCCGTCCGGTGGGTCAGCTGGTGCAGGATGAAGTAGGATGCTGGTGCTGGTCTTTGGATAGTAGGAACTGCAGGAGATGGTACAGCAGGCTTGGGGTCGGATGACCGGAGAGAGAGGTAGTCTCTGGAACAGCAGCAGCAGAGGCAGATCCTGTGCGGGAGAGAGGCACACTCGGACGGCAGAGGTAGTCAGACAGGCCGGGTCACAGGTAAGGCAGATAGGCATTAAACGGCAGGCAGAAGGATGGTCAAGTGGCAGGCAGAGGTTCGGCAACAGGTAGACAGTCCACAAACAGGGTCAGGCAAGCCGGGTCAAGGGGCAGAGAGGTCAGCAGGGTCAGACAGGCCAGGTCGGGTTCCAATGGATCACAGATAGGTACAGGCAGGTAAACTGGAAACTCAGGTCAGAGCTGCAGACGAACAGCACCGCAGGGCTGCAGCTCTGATCCTTAAATAGGGACACTGGCGCCAAACAGCGCTACCCGCGCACGCGCACGGGCGCGCGCCCCCGCTATTAGCGCACGGGAGCGCGTGCGCCAACGCCCGCGCTGATGCCTGGAGGGCACAGGGGTGATCGTTTGCCTGCGTAGAGGCAATCTGGGCCGCACGGGGCGGCCAGGACCCTGACAGTTTTACTGTAACCCCGTATTTGTAGTCGTGTTCTTAATAGGTTTGCTTCCGCTCTAAAGGCCTCTTCTGTTGAGCAGTTTCTTCCAAGGCGCAAGTATTGGGAATAGGGGATACTCCTAATTAAGGATTGGGGGTGCGAACTACTCGCGTGGAGAATGGTATTCCCTGCGGTTTTCTTTCTATAAAGGGATGTGGTGATGGTTCCATCATTCTGTTTGTTTATGGTAAGATCCAGAAATGGCAACGACCTCAGGCTATACTCCATCGTAAACCTGAGGTTGAAGTCGTTAATGAATAGTACCTCCAAGAATTTGGTTAGATCCTCCAGACTTGTGTCCCAGACCAAAAAAAATGTCGTTGATATATCTGTACCAACATGATATGTTGGCCAGATATATCGATAGAGAGGGATTGGAAAAAAGAGAGCGCTCCCACCCCCCCAGGTACAGGTTTGCGTAGGATGGGGCACAACATGTCCCCATCACCACGCCCTGTACCTGGAGGTAGTGGGAGCCGTCAAAAGAAAAAACATTTTTAGTTAGAATATGCTTTAGTAGCTCCAATATGAATACATTGTAGGGCCTACGTATAAGATCACTCTCACCAAAGAAGCTTTCCACAACCGCTAACCCCAAAGTATGAGGAATACTGCAGTACAAAGCCTCTACATCGATAGCAACCAGAAAACTGGCAGAGGAAACTTTCCTATTGTGCAGAACCCTTAATAGTGCCAAGGTATCCTGTAAGTAGGAGGGAAGCTGTGTTACATATGGGCGTAAAAAAACGTTTACCAATCTACTGCCCTTTTCACTTTTTGCCCCTATGCCCGATATAATCGGGCGTCCCAGGGGTTTCTCAATGTTTTTATGGGTCTTAGGGAGTGAGTAAAAAGATGGAACTCTTGGATAGGTGGTTTTGAGGGCCTCAAAGATGTCCTTATCCATTATTCCTTCATTGAATGCTCGTGTAATCAATATTTCATAATCTCCATTAAAGGTTATTATGTTTTCGAAAGGAATAAGGCTAATACCAATCCTGATTGGATATAATATCCAAACACATTTCTTTATATTTTTCAGTATCCATCACTATAACATTTCCCCCTTTATCTGCCATTTTTATAGTAATTTCTTTATTATCCTGAAGTTGGCAAATAGCAAGTTGTTGCTCAGACGTAAGGTTTCTTGTTTTTTGTGACCTAAAGTCGAGTTTTTTTATGCCATTAGTTACTTGCTGTAAAAAGGTCCAGATACTGGAATTTTTTAGGGATGGAAAATTAGTTGATTTATTGAAAAATTTCGGTATCTCCCTGGGTGGAATTGCCTGAGGGAGGTCCTCCGCAATAAGCGGGGGAGCCCCCTCTGCAGGACCACCCTGGGATCCTTCGCTTTCATCCAAGAGGTCCATAAGGTCCTTTAGGGCAAGGAAGTCCCTAACTGTAAACCCCTTCCATTTCTCCCGTTCAATATATTCTTGTTTTTTTCTTTTTCCTCTCATCATCGAACATAAATTTATAAGTGAGCCGTAGGGAGTCAATGGTGGAGGTAGGGGGGGCTCTATTAGGGGTTAGGGGTTCCTGACCAGATGGTTCGCCCGTGATTTGATGGCGGGGATCTATTCCCATTAGGCCAGTTGTTCTTATGTCGTGATCATCATTGCTATCAGTGGGGTGATCCCTTGTTATTTTATCTTTTCCTCCCTTATTGCTATTTTCCCCTGTCGTTTGTCTTTTTCTGGACCCTCTTTGTCTTCCTCTCCCTCGTGTCAGTAAAGTAGATTGAGCCGGACGAGCTGAATATGAAAAGTTGGATGAATCAGAATCTGTTCCGTCCCTAAAATCACCATCACTTTGTGATTGGGCTCTCTCCATATTCTGTTCGTATTTTCTCTGATTTTTTTCTCCCCTGTTTCCCTCCCCGTTGGGGCCATCTATATGCGTATTTGCCATTGAAAGCCATTTTGTCTCTGATGAACTTAATATCCTTTTTATAGATAAGATCTTTGTTATATTTTTCCAAATATTCCTTCAACGACTTATCTTTTTCCAAAAATTTAGGATGGACACCTAACGAAACATTTTGTTTCTGAAATTCTATAATTTCGACATCAAGATCCTTGATATCCCTATTATAGTGTTTAATCAATGCCAACATCATTTTAGACGTACAGTCCTGTAAGTTAGATTCCCACTTTTGTTTAAAGTCTATACTGGTTTCCCAGAGATTTGGGAAGACCTGAATTCTCAAGCCCTGAGGATTCAAGCCTTCCTTTACATATCTTTCCTGAAATTTCACTTGCCAAAACAGATTGGACTTACGTTCTAGGGCCTGCTTAAGCTTGGTTATTAGTACCTCTATTTCCAATTCAATTCCATGGTCATCACCACATTCCTTATGTATTTTAGACATGAGTCCATCCCATTCAGAGCCGGTATAGTCCGTCATTGTTGGATATCCTATATGGGAGGGGTTAATGTCTTATCTATAGACAGAGCAGACAAGTTGACAAATAAATGAAGCACAAAAATAATAATATAATATCAAAATAATAAGTTAATAAGTATTAATTGTTACTGTCCACCGAGCTATTACTGCTCAAGGTGGATTACTCTCGTAGCTAAAAATGAGCCTCTTCAGCTCTGGTAAAGTTTATAAAGTTATGTAAGTAAGCTATGGGGGGTACCTCATCCTAATGAATATGTGAAGAAAAAGGAACAAGAGGGGGTTTAGCCAACCTGACGGACTATCTCGGTACCTGAACAAAGTTAAATTCTATATACTAAACAATTTTTATAAATATCTTTTATTATCACAAAATATAAATGGTGTATATAACATTAAAAAATATCATTGAATTTCAAATATGCATACAGACATAATGGATCACATTGTTGATTCAAAAGTGCTGATCAATACTGGTTGACGCGTTTTGCTTGTGGCTTCTTCAGAAGCAGAAAACAGCAGTTATAATATCTGTAGTGTATCATAAAGAAAACATGAGTTACTTAGGAGTGAGCCGTTAAACTTTCTCAATTCCATATAGTAGCATATTCTTTACGGAATATATTTTAAATTGGCATTTTATTAGCATTTGCCTACCTTTTAATTTTACAGTTCTTTAAAGGGGATCCGCCTTAGTGGTGGATATATAATTTGGTGTTGTCACCTGTAACAAGTAAGAGTCCCTTGGGAGTAGATAACCAAAAGAATAATTTCTGAGAATCTAAATCCGACAAGGATAGTAGCGCATGCTGGAACACAAAAAAAAAAAAGGGGGGGTGGGCGATTTAATTTTAAAATAAATTTATATAATTCATTTAGGGAATAATATAATATATACTCGCATCAAGCACATCAATGTATCTAGAAGATGAGGTAACCTGGGAAACACCTCTACGACAATAGTATAGATAAGAAAGCTGAAAAGGTGCTTTATGCCTGGAATCGATAAATAATGACATTACCAGTAGATCCAAATGAGCTTGAATTTATATTAATTCATCATGAACCACTCCATACCTGATACGGCATATATGGAGTTCCCCTGCCTGAGACCAACCACCTAAGACCCGTGTTTATAACACCATCTAAGGAAAGACAACAAAAAACAACGAAAAAGCGTATATAGTAGTGTCAGTATTCCAATAAAATCTATTCCAAGAGGATCGCGATTAGCCTAAATTCAATTAAATAGCCATAGCCAATATATACCGGAAAATACCCATGGGTAATTCCCCTGCCTGGAAAGGAGAGCCTGGGGTTTGGGGCAGTGATCCCAGCAATTAGAACAACAGATGGATATCCTATAGAAAAAAAGGAGAGGATATTTATAGTATAGAGACCAAAGTAAGTCACATATTAGCCCCCATATTGGCACCCGCTGGGAGAGGCGTGTGCACCCGGCTTTCGGAGCCGGCTTATTTCCCAGCTGAGGCGAATTCTCCCTAAGTGGTTTTCAGGGCGGTACTTCCACTCAAACTGGCACCAATTTACCCTATATAACCGGCACTCCTGCAGCTATACACTGCAGATGAAGTGCTGGGAAGCTTATTCGATCTGACATCTCACTCTAAGGTATTTCTTTTATCTACAGTGGACTAACTATCTGCTGACTGCATGACTATGGCCGGCTTTCTGAATGATACTTTTTAGGGCTAATATGTGACTTACTTTGGTCTCTATACTATAAATATCCTCTCCTTTTTTTCTATAGAATATCCATCTGTTGTTCTAATCGCTGGGATCACTGCCCCAAACCCCAGGCTCTCCTTTCCAGGCAGGGGAATTACCCATGGGTATTTTCAGGTATATATTGGCTATGGCTATTTAATTGAATTTAGGCTAATTGCGATCCTCTTGGAATAGATTTCATTGGAATACTGACACTACTATATATGCTTTTTCGTTGTTTTTTTGTTGTCCTTCCTTAGACTGCCTACCGGCTATTCCTTGTGATGGTGTTATAAACACGGGTCTTAGGTAGTTGGTCTCAGGCAGGGGAACTCCATATATGCCGTATAAGGTATGGAGTGTTTCATGATGAATTAATATAAATTTGAGCTCATTTGGATCTACTGGTAATGTCATTATTTATCGATTCCAGGCATAAAGCACCTTTTCAGCTTTCTTATCTATACTATTGTCGTAAAGGTGTTTCCCAGGTTACCTCATCTTCTAGATACATTGATGTGCTTGATGTGAGTATATATTATATTATTCCCTAAATTAATTATATAAATTAATTTTAAAATGAAATCGCCCCCCTTCTTTTTTTTTTTTTTTTTTTTGTGTTCCAGCATGCGCTACTATCCTTGTCGGATTTAGATTCTCAGAAATTATTCTTTTGGTTAACTACTCCCAAGGGACTCTTACTTGTTACAGGTGACAACACCATATTATATATCCACCACTAAGGCGGATCCCCTTTAAAGAACTGTAAAATTAAAAGGTAGGCAAATGCTAATAAAATGCCAATTTAAAATATATTCCTAAAAGAATATGCTACTATATGGAATTGAGAAAGTTTAACGGCTCACTCCTAAGTAACTCTCATGTTTTCTTTATGATATACTACAGATATTATAACTGCTGTTTTCTGCTTCTGAAGAAGCCACAAGCGAAACGCGTCAACCAGTATTGATCAGCACTTTTGAATCAACAATGTGATCCATTATGTCTGTATGCATATTTGAAATTCAATGATCTTTTTTAATGTTATATACACCATTTATATTTTGTGATAATAAAAGATATTTATAAAAATTGTTTAGTATATAGAATTTAACTTTGTTCAGGTACCGAGATAGTCCGTCAGGTTGGCTAAACCCCCTCTTGTTCCTTGGTGTTTGGCAATCTCAATGTGCCCATAGCCAAACATAAAGTGGAAGGTCCGGCACACTTCACCTTTCTAGGCATCCCTCTTAACAAACGCTCCATGGAGGCTAGCCTACCTCCCAACAAACTAGCCCAACTCAGGTTGGTCATTCACGACTTTACACTTTTGCAAGGGTGTACTAAAAGACAGCTGCAATCCTTGTTAGGGATGCTAAATTTTGCCATGAAGATTATCCCTCAGGGGCAGTCTTTCATTTCACGTCTCTTGGCTTTCCTCTCTTGGGTACAGGACCCTGATCAAATTTTAAGGCTGGACCCAGCAGCCATAGTGGATTTAACAATGTGGGATTAGTTCCTTACAAATTGGAACAACACATCGATGTTCATCCCGTCAGCATCAGCTCGGTCACCTCCAGGTAGTTACGGATGCCGCAGCCTCCACAGGTTTTGCTGCAATTTTTGGCCATCACTGGTTCGCAGGGCCTCGGCCTCCAGAGATCCTTCTAATCCCCGGTTTTACTCCCATTGTGGCAGCGGCTCAGGTCTGGGGCCATATCTGGACAGGACAAACTGTGGTCTTTACCACAGACAACCTGGCTACGGCCGAGATTATAAAGAAGGGTAGGTCAAAGTCACTCCTCATCATGTCCTTCCTACGCAGGCTGGTGAAGTTGTCCCTGGAGCACCAATTCAATGTTCACTGCACGTATTGACCAGGCAAGTGCAACGTTGCAGCAGACGCACTGTACGATTTCAACTAAATTTTATTTTTTCAGCAGAAATCCGGAGCCGAACCAACGACTACTCCTATCCCACCTTGATCACAGCTGACGATGGTTTAAAGCCACACCTTCTCAATGCGACCCAGCTCATTAATCAGTCATTATCCCGCAGAGAGCTGAAGGCCTTTCGCACTGCTTGGAACCCCTACTGCAGGTTTCTAGCTTCATGGCCCGAAGCAGCGACAGGTGACATTACACACCCTATCCTTCATATCGTATTTCCACACGCAGCTGTCTCTATCTCATTACACTGTCAGGTTTTACCTAGCCAGTATCAAGCATTTCCTGTCCTTACAGAACCCCGGGAAGCCATTCTTATTCGCTGCCCATACAGTCAAATCCATCCTACGCGGCATCTAGAAACAGCAGCCTGTAGCCAACTGCAAATGCTTGCCCATCACAAGTGCCATCTTTGGGGACATGTCAACCATTCTTTCACGTTCCCCGTTTGAGCTTCTACCCAGCCTGGTCATCCAAGCAGCCATCTACCTGGCCTTCTACAGCTTTCTGCAGCCTAGCGAGTTTAACTTTAGCGGCATTGGCAGCCAGATACTGTGCAGACACCACCTGGCTCGCTTTCGAGATCATTTTGTTCTTCACCGCATAGTCTCCAAAGCCCAACAAGCCGGCCCCAGGATCGACATCAAGTTCTTTCAAACCAACGTCTGGGGCCCAGTAGCAATAGTCGACCGATTTTACTATCCCACCTACCCAGACAGTTGAACTGTAGCCCGTTGCTCCCTTTTTTGACGAGCCCCCTGAGTGGCAGCCAATTCATCAGGCACATTAGAATCCTACTGGTTAACCTAGGCCTTGACCCTGGCCAGTACTCCGGACACTCTTTCCGGTGCATGGCGACCTCGGCCGCATCGCCGCATGGAGTACCAGACCATGTAATTAAGAAATTGGGCAGGTAGAAATCTGCCTGCTTCGCTCGGTATAGTCTTAACCCTCAGGTAGAAATGGCAAAAGCCTTTACCAAATTCGCTCAATAAATGTCACAAGACCAATAAAAGACCCTTAGCAGGTTTTTTGCCCCCTTTCTTGGCATACCGACCAGCACACCAAGGCACATCTCACGTCTGTTATGTTGCAAGTCTTGTCACGTGGTTCACATCTGTCTTGTTCGAAGGGCTTTGAATATATATAATATAGTGGAGAGGCAACCCTGTGTCAAGCTGTGGCTTGGCAATATACGCCTGATTGTGGCAAACGCAGGCCTGCTGATTGCACATCTGTGGGCTGGGTTTATATTCTTCCCAGGATTAGGGCTCAGACTTGGAGACAGCTCTGTCCGGCATACAGGAAGTCTGGCCTAGGATGTCGGGAGGGTCCCAGTAGGAGACGGCTCCAGGAGAAACAGACAGGAGGTCTTGGAGTCTAAGACTGCAGGTGGCAGCCTGTGCGTGCACGCCTGTAGCAGGCAGATGTGGCCTGTGACCGAACAGCATGAAGTTGACAGCGAGTAAGCCAGGAGGCTGAAGTGTGTGTTTATACAGTGATGGTGAAACCCCCTGTGAGGGAAGATTACTGTTTAAACTTTTTTTGTCTCCTTTAACCACCTTGCCCCCATGCATTAGCTGATTGACGGCTACACCGCAGGCCTTGATTGCCCGAATGGCGGCGTCCCCTTGGCGCGGGGGCGCATCGGGGAAAACTTGTGATGACCCTGTCCCTTGGCCAATCACAGATCGCGGCCAATCACAGCAGCCATTTACCAGGTGATCAGGGTGTCCAATGAGAGATGATCTCAAATGTAAACGTATGAGATCATCTCTCTTTGACGGCTCTCCCTCCTCACACAGAGACTGCGTGTGAGGGAGAGCAACCTGTGCTGAAGCAATAATCCTTGTGAGATTTCATCTCTATATAATCACATACAGTGCAAATCGGGGCCAGTGTCACAGTGCCACCTGTGCCATCAGTCAGTCATCAGTGATCTGTGCCATCTGTGTCATCGGTGCACATCTGTGCCGTCCGTGATCAGTGCACATCTGTGCCACCCCATCAGTGCAGGCTTATCAGCAGACACCTGTTCAGGCTCATCACCACCGACAACCATCTCAAAAAGATCCTTTTCCACTGAGGAGGCTTACCAAAATCTTAGTGCGGCCAACGAGAGCAACGGGGTGCTCACTCCTTTCAGATTCCTCTTGAAATTTGAATTCTGAGTATGATGTCAATTACAAGCCAGTCCTCAGCAGTGGAACACTGAAAGAATCAGAGGAGGAAGATATTCTCCCTGCCAAACAAAGGTGTTCTGGTGAGGAGGCAGTGCCATCCACCAGCACCGCAGTACCTTGGCAAGAAAGGCCAAGTGCTAGTGGGGTGTCACCACAGCCCCAAAGGGTAAGGACCCAAGCCAGCCTTCCCTATTCCCTTCAGAACCCCTTGTGGTTTCCTCTTAACACCTTACACCTTTCAATGCCCAGCCAGGAGTCCAGGTGGACACAGAATTTTTCCCCAATCAATTGTTTTCATTTAATTTTTACAGAGGACCTACTAGCATCAATTGTGGCCCAGTGCAACCTGTATGCATATCATTTTATTTTGAGTAACGCAACATCCTATTTTATGCCTGAGTGGAGAGACCTAACAATGGAGGAGTTTAAGGTTTTTTTGGGCCTCACATTCTGTATGGGACTCACCAAAATAAATGTATTACGATCATATTGGTCAACCCACCTCATCCACCACATGCCGATCTTCTCTGCGGTAATGCCCAGAGCCAGATATCTCATGATGAGGTTTATACATTATAATCACAATACCCAGTGCCCTCCTCGAAATGACCCAAATTTAGATAAGCTTTCTAAAATTCGGGCACTACAAAAAAAATTCTGAAAAATTTCCCCAGCTCTTTACCCCAGACCAACACATATGCGTGGATGAATCACTAGTCAAATTTAGCGGCATGCTGGGAATCAAGCAATTGATCTCCAGCAAAAGGGCTCGCTATGGGGTGAAAGTGTACAAATTGTGACCGAGCCACCGGGTACACATATACCTTCATAGTGTATGAAGTGAAGGACACCTAGCTGCATCCCCCTAATTGCCCAGACTACTTATGCCCCATACACACAGTCGGACATTCTGACCACAAAATCCGTCGGATTGATTCCAACGGATTTTGGACGAAATTTATGTTGCACACACACGGTCAGACAAAGTTGTCAGAAAATCCGATCGTTCCGAACGAGGTGACGTACAACACGTAAGACAGGACTACGTAGAGACCAGTAGCCAATAGCTTTCGTCTCCAAATTTCTTCTGAGCATGCGTTGCACTTTGTGCGTCGGAATTCTCTACACACGATCGGAAAAAGTCAGATCGAATTTTGTTGTCGGAAAATTTTAGATCCTGCTCTCAAATTTTTCCCGTCGGAAATTCTGACGGAAAAAGCCCACTAGAGCCCACACACGATCGGATTTTCCGACAACATAATCCGATCTGACTTTTTCCATCAGAATATCTGACCGTGTGTACAAGGCATTAGGCTCAAGCAGGAAAGCTGTTTGGGACCTCATATACCCACTACTGGAGAAAGGCTATCACTTGTATGTAGACAACTTCTACACACGTCTGCCCCTGTTGCGCAACCTTCAGCGGAGGCAGAAGGCAGCATATGGCACTGTGAGAAAGAACAGGAAGGGCTTTCCTCAAAAGCTCGTCATCGTGAAGTTAAGATGAGGGGAAACGGCGAGTCTGTGAAATGAGGAAATTCTGGCAGTGAAGTGGAGGGACAGAAGAGATGTCTACATGCGGTCTTCGATCCACGATAACACCTATGTGGAAATCCCCAGAAGGAATGGCCCCATCCAGGAAGAAATTATCACTGCCCTTATATTCCCAAATGGCCCACCAGAAAACATTACTTCCAATGTTCTTAGTAGACTCTGAACGCCATTTTCCTGATTAAAATCCCTCCCAAACCAACAGGCCAAAGACTTTAGAAGAGATATAGGGTGTATACCAGTGGAGGAGTTAGAAGAGACACCTCTTTTTATTGTCCCCAGTGCCCTTCCCAACTAGGCCTCTGCATAGGTGACTGTTTCCGCCGTTACCATACTTCAATAAATTATTAGTGAAGTATGGTAAACGTAATCCTTAGTTCCTGCCATTTACCGTCACTTCCCTTATGCCACAGCTTGCTCTTAAACTGACCCTGGCTTGTTATTCGACCACGCCTTTGCCTGCTGATTTTGTACATACCTCTGCCTGATCTGGAACTGACACTGGACTGTTTGACCATATTTTTTTGCCTGCCTCTTGGACTGCTACTGGACTAGTTGGATTCATAACACAAGGGTCTCACATATGTGAGGGGCTCCAGAATATGTTTTCTGGATGAAGAAAACGATTTTTTGGGTTTTCTCATTCCTAGATTAGGGTCTGGAGACCCGGGGGGTTCAAAGATATTTGGGTGGGAGAAGCCTCTACCCCTGCCCCATTCTGTCCTGAACGAGGCCCTACTTTTGCCTGCTGCCTGTAGGACTTCTGCCATCATGCCTCTGCCTGTCGCATGAACTGACCACACCACATGGACCATGTTCCTGCCTACTACCAGGACCAATATTTTGGCACTGCTGACAATATCTCTGCATGCACTGACCCTGGACTGTATGTATATGGACAGTATCCCTGCCTGCTGCCTGTACTGCCTATGGACAGTATTCATGCATGTTGCCTGGACAATTGCGTTTGCTGTTGCTAACCTAGTCACTGCCTGCTGCCTGGACCAGTGCTATCCTCCTGTGGACAACTGTGCTACTAAAACCACAGGTAATATTTTCTTTACCCTTTGCTGAGCAGAATGTATTTTGGGGTGTATTTCTTTATGTGCATGCTGTGTGTCCCTAGAACACCTAATGGTGTTCCTTGCATGTTGGGCCTCTGTATGTGGCCAGGCTGTGTAAAAGTCTCACACATGTGGTATCGCTATACTCAGGAGGAGTAGCAGAATGTATTTTGGGGTGTTATTTTTGCTATGTACATGCTATGTGTTGAAAATGCCTTATAAATGGACAACTTTGTGTATAAAAAAAGCGTTCATTTTTTTTCCAAAAACTTCTGGAAAAAAATCTTAATTTTGCAAAGAATTTTGGGAAAAAAATACAACTTCAAAAAACTCTCCATGCCTCTTACTAAATACCTTGGAATGTCTACTTTCCAAAAAGGGGGAATTTTGGGGGTATTTTTACTTTTCTGGCTTGTTAGGCTCTCAAGAAATGAGAGGGGCTGCCAGTACATCAGGTGTGATAATTTTTTATGATTTGCACCATAGCTTGTAGACTCTCTAACATTTCACACAGACCAAATAATATCCACTCATTTTGGGTTATTTTTACCAAAGATATGTAGCAATATAAATTGTGGCCAAAATGTATTAGGAAAAATTAATAATTTACAACATTTTATCACAGAAAGGAAGAAAATTTCTTTCCGTCTTTTTTCATTTATAGCGCAAAAAAAAAACAAAAAAAAACAGAGGTGATCAAATACCACCAAAAGAAAGCTCTATTCGTATGAAAAAAAGGCCAAAAAATGTATTTGGGTACAGTATTACATGATTGAGTAAATGTCATTCCAAGTGTGAGAGCACTGAAAGCTGAAAATTGGTCTGGGCAGGAGGGGGGTTTAAAGTGGTTGTAAACCTTTTTGAGGGGAAAAAAAAAAACTGCTAGACAAAGGCACAATGAGCTAGTCTGCATAGCATACTAGCTCATTATGAATTGCTTACCTGAAATCGAAGCCCCCGCAGCGGTCCTCGTTCATCTCTCTGGCGGCCGACATCTCCCCGTGGGGTTACTTCTGGATATCTCGGCTCCGCCGCTGCGATTGGCCGAAGCCGCGATTACGTCACTCCTGTGCATGCGCGCGGGAGCCGCCGGTAACGGCACAGTACAACTGAAGCAACGGCATCGCTTAAGTGCGATTGTGCCGATGACGTCGGCACGTGCAAATACAGGGATATCTCCTAAACTGTGCAGGTTTAGGAGATATCCAGTGTAGCTACAGGTAAGCCTAATCATAGGCTTTCCTGTAGTATAAAGTGGTTGTAAAGTGTTTACAATCACTTTAAGTGCCCAGTAGGCAAGTGGTTAAATAAAAGTGGGCTGCCATGCCCTTAAAAGCAGTCTGGAGTGGCACTTTTTCTAAAATCACCTTTCGGGACAACCCTGGAGAGAGCGCAGCTCCGCCTATTTTTCAGGAAATACTTGCTGACCTTTAAATCCCTCATCTTCCACCATGACTTCAGTTATTGTGTTTTCTCTGCCATGGTGGATGCACTTGTGGGAACCATAGGGGCTGTGCTCTCTCCAGGTGGAGTAGAAAGGCCTTTCCTCTGTGAGGTGCTGCGTAGCAGCGATACGTCCATCCCAGCTCCCTCCCGGTAGGTTCGGAGGGTGTTCCGGAGCTCCCAGCCTTGTCCAGCTCAGGGGAGCAGTGGCCGGCAGGAGGTCGAGGCGTCTTGGACCCCCGGAGGCCCGAGTTTTGTTTTTCGCGCGCTGCCGCTGAAACAGCTTCCGGGTCTCCTCTGGAGGGCAGATGACGCGGCGGCCAGTGATGCGGCTTCCTGCTCGAGCGGGGCGATGAGTGGTTACGGTCAGCCCCAAGACAGCCCCAAGACCTATACTCGAGGCATCAGTCTGGACCACAAACTTTGTTGAAGTCTGGGGCCACCAACACAGGCTTTTTACACGGGACCTCCTTCAGATTTTGGAAAGCTGCTTCAGCCTCAGGATTCCACTTAATCGCTACCGAGGAGCATTTGCCTTGGTGAGGTCAGTTAAGGGTGCTGCCATTGTGGAAAAGTTTGGGATGAACCTCCGATACTGCCCAACCATGCTTAGGAAGGTTCTCACTTGTTTCTTTGTGGCCAGAGCAGGCCAGTCTTTAATGGCTTCTACCTTTTATGGGGTTTGATTAGGCCCCATCCTATGGTGTATTCCAGATACCGGGCCTTTTCTAACCTTATGGCACACTTCTTTGGGTTTGCGGTTAGGCCGGCGTTTCTAATGGAGTTTAGGACAGCCTGGACCTTGGCTCGGTGTCTTTCCCAATCTGTGCTTCAGATAACCACATCATCTAGATAGGCTGCAAAATAGCGTTGATGTGGGCTAAGGCTCTCATCCATCATCTGCTGGAATGTAGCGGGAGGTCAATTTAACCAAAAGGGCATCCGCACATACTGCCATAATCCCTCAGGTGTTGCAAAAGCATTTTTTTCTTTTGCTTTTTCTGTCAGGGGAACCTGTCAATACCCTCTAGTTAGATCGAGTGGTTATGTATCTGGCGGGGCCCAACTTCTCCACTAATCAACCCGTGGCATGGGATATGTATTAAACTTTGACACCTCATTCAGTTTCCGTAAATTATTGCAAAATCTTAAGGACCCATCTGGTTTGGGAACCAACACTATAGGACTACACCATTCACTTTTGGACTTCTCCATCACCCGAGTTCGAACATCCTCTGAACTTCCTCAGCTACTGCCTGTCTGTGGGCCTCTGAAATACGATAAGGCTTTAGGCGCACTCAAACCTTGGTATCAGTGACAATGTCATGTTTATTTACATTTGTGCAGCCAGGCAGGTCTGAGAAGAAGCCTTTATTGCACTGTAGAAACTCCCTTACCTTCTGCTGTTGGGACACTGACATAGACTCAGGTACCTGAACCTCGCTTATACCTTCCTCTTTCTTAAGTGGCTGATCACTCAGGGCTAGGAGAGCTACCCTGTCTTTACATGCTTTAATTAAATTTACATGCTAGAGCTGCTCTTTCTTCCACCTGTCTGGTTGGTTTACCTTATAGTTTACCTCCCCGACCTTTTCCAGTATTTTTATAGGGTCCTTGCCACTTACCTAGGAACGTACTTTCCGCCGTGGTAACTAAAACAAGTACGCGATCTGCTGGAGGGAAAGTTCGAACCTTTGCCGACCTATTGTACACTCGACTGTGCTTCCTGGGCTTGCTGCATGTGTTCTCGAACAAGGGGCATCACTGAAGCAATTCTATCCTGCATGGCTGAGATATGCTCTGACACTCCGGTAGGGAGTAGTTTCAGTCTCCAGGGTTTCTTTAGCAAAATCCAGCAACCCACAGGGATGCCTCCCATACAAATGTTTAAAGGGTGAAAACCCAGTGGAAGATTGGGGGACCTCTCTAATTGCAAACAGATATGGCAGTAGACCACCCCAGTCTCTTCCATCTTTAGCCACCACCTTCTTTAGCACCCCGAATTTTGTCAACCCAATACAACATGTCATGGTTAACCGCAATATGAGGAAACACATTCTACAGCCCCGGGGCTACCGGGATCCCATTGTTTTACCTTAAGATTTTTCCAGGCTTGTATAAGAGTAGGATCTTGTAACTGGGCAGTCCCGAAGTTGTCCCGAGAAACCTCCTAGCTCCGGCACACCAAGCAACTCTAGGGTCTCAGGGATCACCGGTTCATCCACACAGACTGCTAGGGGAAAAGACACATTTTAATAAAGGGTTACCCCTACAGCTTTTTCATCAACCTAAGGGGTTGGGGTTCCCCCCTGCAGTCCCACTAGGAAGTCCAGGCTCAAGACTCTCCTTCCCACTGCAAAGTTCCTGGAACAGTGGAAAGTCTCTCCCCAATATTACACTGTGCAATAGAATAGGGGACACAGCCACTACATGGCAAACAGATCCTGAGCTGGTTTCAAAGATCACCAGCACTGTGGGGTACTTCTTACAGTTACCATGCACACAGACCACTCCTACCAGATGCTGGGTCAGCTGTTCAGGGTCCACCAGCCGGGTATGGACCATGGTGACCAGGCTTCCAGAGTCCAGGAGGGCATGCACACTTTTCCCTCTTATCTTTACATCAGAGCTTGGCATGTCCGGATCAGCAACTAGGCCCCCGGCGAGCATGCGTCGAACTACATCACATTCCATAGGCTCAGGGTTCAAGGGACAGTTAGCAGCAATGTGACCCCACTCACTGCACCAATAACACTGGGGATGCCCACGGGTTCCTGTGGTTCTTCCCAGACGGGGTCTTTCAACAGGGGGTGATACTCCAACCATTCTCGTCGGCCTTTCAGGACTTCCTCTTTTGAGCTTTACCAACTGTGTTACTGGGGTTGACCGGATGGCCACAGGAGGGGGACTTTTGACCATCACGGACCTTGAAGCTGCAGACCCAGCAACCATGTCCTCTGCCGCAAAGCAGCGTTCCACCAGCTCAACCAGAACATCCTTTGAATTTGGATCAGTTTGCCTGACCTACCGCCAACTCAGGAGGTAGAGCTCTCAGGAACCGGTCCATTGCAACTCTTTCCACTATTTGTGGCCCTGTGAGTATTTCAGGCTGCAGCCACCCTTTGACCGGGTTGATTAGGTCATAAATAAAATAAAATAAAAAAAATAAAAAAAAATAAAAACAAATAAACCGCGCTAAAAATGGAAAAGGTTAAAAAACCCCTAACCTAAAAGGCTGCTGCTAAAAGTGGGATACTCACACACAAGATATATAAATGGATAAAGCTGCGCCAAAACAACAATTAATAACACATAAAAAAGAAAAAGGCACAATGACCAACGCGAAAAAAAGGGGGAATAAAGTGCATACACAACGTGACTACAGAAGAATCCACAGAGCATAATAAATCCGTTGAGAACCACATTAGTCCTGATTATGAGTCTTCTTGACTAAAAAGCCTGGTTGTATATAGTGGGCAGACTTGTAGTTTGGTAGCATATGAAACACCGCTGTGATAGGCATGCAAGAATTCTGTGCGATCCCATCCACCTTTTTAAATTTTGCGCTTACCAGATGGCTAATATCAAAAAGCACTGCATATGAAGCCTGCAACTTCCCGGGTGGGAGATGGCTGATAGGGTCAATCAGATCTGGGACACCCACTCAGAAGGAAAGGGAACCTCCACAGACTCCGCTCCACTCAGGGACATCCAACTGGTCAACTGGAGTTCAGCTTTAACAAAGGGAAGAGATGAGCAACTGAAACCTGAAAATGATCAATCAGGATTTGACCCAGGTCTCCCTGATTTATAAACCCGCTGGAGATGATTACAGGACCAGGGTCACCCACATGCAGATGATCTTTCTGGCTGTCATTATTAAACTCAATCTAGGCTTTCTGTGTAGTTTGTGGATGGGTAGTTATACCAAGGTTTTAGCAGCCCCAGCAAAACTCACAGCTCTCCAAGACAAGTGTCTTCCACCCAACTCCTCCTCACCACATTGAGTGATTAGGTCATACATTTGGGATACAACAAAAACAAATACTCTTGCGCACGGGTGTGTTGGCTAGGCAGTCTAAAATTCAGGATGGACAATGCCGTTCGGCCTTGCTGCCCTCCAGGATATGGGTATTCTAATAGTCAAACGAAAAAACTGAAAAGAGAGGGCGCACCAGCCTTGTGCATTATCCTTTGATACGTTTATTTGAAAAACATAATTAAAAACTAATCACAAAAGTAGAAAGAGAATCACGCTTATAGTAATCTTTGGCTTGTGGCAGTCTGTCCACTGATGGCGATCTCTGCGTCCTGACGAGTGGACATGCAAACCACTGCTGGCTAATGGGTTTCAAAGGTATACCTTCTTCCTCAGAGCATTTGGGAGCAGGGGGGTCCATCTGCCTTGAAACACCAGCTGTGTACTTGCTGCGTTCACATTGCCGTGGTGACACCCAGATGCTGCAAGTTCTCAGCTTTTAGTTTGTCATAATCTTGGGCATCCTCAGCGGACAAGTCAAAGTATGCCTTTTGGGAGTCCCCTGCTTAAAATGGTGCCACAAGCGCAGCCCAACGGTCTTTAGGCCAGGCCTGCCCCTCAGCAGTTCTCTCAAAAGTACATAGGAAGGATTCCACATCATCCTGGAATGTCATATTTTGTAGAAGGTGACTTTTGGTGTCTGGCAGGGTGTCACCAGGGGACCCTGTGGAGACATTTGCAGTCCAGGCTGGCATCCGCTGGAGTACATCTAAGGCCTGTCTGTCTTTCTCAGCTGCCTGAGCCAAAGCAGCCACTGAGCCAGGACAGCAACTTGAGCCCCAGCTGTCTGCTCCTAAGCAGTCGCTGCTGCTGAGCAGCCAACATTTTATTGGTTTGGTGCTGCTGAGTAGCCAGTATTTCACTGGTTTCTTGTTGCTGTGCAGCCAACATTCGATTAGTTTTTTGCTGTGCAGCATTAATTTGGACCAAGGGCTTTATCAAGTCCTCTTTGCTGCAGATTCACAATTATTCTGCAGTACACTGTGCTTTTAAGTGGTTTAGACACACACTGCTATCCTTTTTAACACCGCTGACACAACATTCACACAGCTTAATTCACTGCAGTCTTTTAACAGGTACACAGCAGTGTTAATTTTGGCAGCAAATTTCGATTTGGTTTTAGTCTCATTTTAGTCTTCTGCAATTGTTTTAGTCGTATTTGGTCTACTAAATCTCCAGTACATTTTAGTCGACTAAAATGTCACACGTTTTAGTCAACTAAAATCTACAGTACATTTTAGTCAACTAAAATCTACAGTAGATTTTATTCGACTAAAACAAAATTGTAGTAGTCTAAAATCTAATGGGTGCAATTAAAGTGGAGTTGCACCCAAAAAAATCTGAAAAAGTGAAAAATCGAATGTTATTATTTATGGAATTCAATGTATGAATATGCACTACAGACCAGTGTTAATTTTGAAGTCAAATTTCAATTTAGTTTGTCTTTTGACTAAAATGGCATTTTAATTTGTCGTATTTTAGTCATCTCAATTATTTTAGTTTTAATCATATTTAAGTCGACTAAAATAGTATTCATTTAGTCGACTAAAATGTTTTAGTCGACAAAATTAACACTGGTATACAGTGTAGCCAGCAGACTTGCCTTTCAGTGTGGATCAGTAGAGGGGTTGCACGCATTCGTTTCCAACAACTGTGGGCCGATTAGCTCCAAGTGAAGAGTTTTCAGACAGGTAATCCAGCCGTATGCAAGCTTAAGGGCTTCCTGCCCATGTTTATTTTGTCAGAAAATGAAAACAGGCTTCCCTCGCGGGGGTAAAACAACAAAAGTCCATTAAATGAATATGAGCCAAGGGGCGTGGCCAGGACCGGCATGTGAGCAGCTGCATCTCACAGAGTTACCCTGATTTGATTCTGTTCCCGGCTCAGATACACAGGCACACGGACACCAGGCAGCTCCAGTACCTCTTGTGACCCCACGGTACCCCCCAGTATGCTTGACTCCATGATGGTTACCCAGGGAAAGGGAAAATAGGACATCCAGCATATCGGAGATCCAAAGTGGTGCCGCTGCAGACCTCCAGCAGCGTGGACCGCGTGGAACAGAGAAGCTTAAGGAATCCGTGAGTAAACCTCCAAAAACCCCTAAGAACACTGGCGGGGATCCCCCTAAGGACATGCGGTACTATGCACAGAAGCTGGCAGGCAAACTGGTGCTCACAGACCCGGCAGAGGTGGGGGTAGGACCTAAGGGGGAAGCTGCAGAGCAGGAGGAAGACGCAAGAGGAGCAGACACAGAACACATGGAGGCACAGACAGAGGAGGTGGCAGAAGACAGTGGAGGAGAGGAATTTGAACAGCTATGATTCTGAAAGCAGTTAATAATAAATGTACTGCCTCAGTTAACACATTACAGGAACGCTTTGGTGGTCTGAAGGAGGAGGTGTCTGATAAGACAGGATCTGCAAAAGATCAGGGAGAGAACCACTGCTGCAGAAAGCAGGAAAGGTGACACAGAAGATAAACTTCCTCCATTGATCAGAAACACACAATATAATGCCAGGCTGGCTACAGCCGTCGATCCACATGCAGACGATCTTGAAAACAAGCTGATACACAACAATGTGCGCATAGTGGGTCTCCCTGAGAAAACAGAGGGTAGGGACCCCACTGATTTTGTGGAAAGATGGCTGCTGGAGGTCTTTGGGAAGGAGTCATTTACTGCTCTGTACGCGGTGGTGAGAGCCCACAGAGTTCCCACAAGGCCCTTGCCACCAGGGAACCCTCCCCGCCCCATTTTGGCATGCATGCTGCACTGCAGATATAGAGAGATCATCCTGCGTCTGTCCCGGGAGAGGCAAAACATACGGTTCAGTGGAGCACGTCTCCTCCTACCCTGACTTTTCCTCTGACGTCCAGAAACGCAGGGCCTGCTTCACTGACGTTAAAAAAAGGCTGCAGAAATTGCAGGGACAGTATGCGATGCTCTACCCTGCCAGGCTTCGGTTCACCGCAAGGGGTCAAGCCCATTTCTTTGAGTGCTACAGATGCCTCTGGTTGGCTGGATGCCAATGAAAACACCTTTCGTCGGGCCAGAAGACATGCGGCTGAAGAGGATTGACATAATCCAGGTTCCAGAAAATTACTTGCTTCCATGTGCCTTGGAAATACCCTGCTGGCTCCTTACATTTTCATGTTTTTCTATCCTATCCACTCCACTGCTCAAAGCAGAGTTGGGAACAAAAGTTGATTTGATGTGCTATTTCTCACTATGGAGAGCATGTGCGAAGCAACTTTCTACACAGTGTTAAGGCCCGTACACACGATCGGACTTTTTGACAACCAACATGCAAATTAGCTGTTTTAGACCAACATCCGACCGTGTGTACGCTCCATCGGACCAACTTTTTCGGTTTTCGTCGGACTTTTGTTGGCTGTGTGAACGGACCAACTTTCTGCCAACAAAAGCCCGATGGACCAAAGTCCGACCGTGTGTACACAAAACCATCGGACTTTTGTACAAAGTACAAACACACATGCTCAGAACCAATGCAAAAGATCAGACAATACAGAAGTTGACCAAAGGTGGCACAGGAGTATTCGAACGTCCTCTTTTGAAGTGTCGTCAGTACGTTGAAACGTCACTACGTTCATGTTTGTTGCCTAAAAAGTCCGATCGTGTGTATGCAATACCAACTTGGGGCCAACGCCCTTTGGACAAAAATCCACGGGAAAGTTGGTCCAGGGTCCGATCGTGTGTATGAGGCTTTAATTGTACCATGTACTGACAGATGTGGTTCTTCTGCTGGTAGTTTTGTGGCCAGTGGATGATGGGAACTGTTGTCCTATTTACAATCCTAATGTTCAATGCTTAATAGCAATTTGCATCTGAAAAGACATATCGCATGCCATGGGTCCTGACTCATGCATTGAACCATCGGTTTACACACACTGAGTTTAGAGTGCTGTTACACTCAATGGTTCAACTTGTTTGGAACTATCTTACTGGAGCAGTACAGAGAATTCAACCCTGCAGAACTGAGTCACTTTGGACTTTTCACTGCATACTCGGAAACTTGCTAGTACTAGGCTGGTGGGACTGGAGAGAGAGGGAAGGGCATTTGGTTCTATGCAACGTGATGCCTAATGTATACCCTGATGTAAATATCTTTTATGTTGGATGATTACAACACCTGTGGTGTCTTGGAACGTTAGAGGGTTATGTGACCCCCCTCAAACAGGCTATGGTATTTACATTCCTGCGCAAGTATCTTCCTGCTATCTGTGCTTTACAGGAGACTCACCTCACACCTGACTCCTTGTCTTGCCTGAATTATAGGTGGGTGGGTAAAATCTTTCACTCCACTCACACCTCCTTCTCTAGGGGGTTGAGTATTTTGATTCACGGGTCACTTGACTACCAGGAACTTGACTGTGTGGTAGACTATTTTCCTTAAAAAGTGTACTTGCGTTTGTGTATATTCCACCCCCATGTAACCATCAGGTGTTGAGGGTGGCACTGGAGAACCAACTGGGTCATCCAGATGTGCCATTGTATATCCTGAGTGACTTCAATTGCTACCTAGACCCCCTTTTAGACGAGCACCCCTCGGTGATGCAGGGGAGAGGAGTGTGCCATACAGCCAAAAAAAAATTGGTTGATGAAGTGTGGTGGGACAATCCATGAAGGAGTAAAAACCCTGGGGAAAAAATAATTTTCCGCCGACGCCGCTCCCATCCCGGTGTGAAAGGGGCCTTACTCTTGAGGTATGCCCCATGGAAACGGAATTCCTTTTGGCTTAATCTTTTCCCGGCTCAGGCCCAGATAGAGAAGAAAATTACCGATTTTTGGCAGGATCACGTTGGGCACTCAGACGCTGGACTGGTGTGGGAAACCTTCAAGGCCTTTCTCAGGGGCATGCTTATTAGGGAAATTAAATCTTTTAAGAGGACATCTAATGCACAAAGGGAGGGGGTAGAATGTTTAGTTCATGATCTGGAGGCTGTTTATTTCCAATCCTACGGCGGTCTGAAGGGAGGCTTGGCTGTCAGCGCAGGATGCTTTCTGTTGTCTCACTTCCGCTACGGCGAAACAGAAAATATTTTTTAGCAAGCTAGAATTCTATGAGGAGGTCACCTTTTAGCAAAAATTGCCCACTCACAGCAGACATCCCCATCCATTGGAGTTCTACGGACTTCCATTGGTGTAGTCGCGAACGCACCTGATGAAATTGTCAATGCTTGTGTCCTACTACTCTGATACCGAACTCTGCAAAATTACACGGAAGATTCTTTGCACACACATCTTGGGGAAGTGGAACTACCGACTTTGTTGGATAGTGCAAGGCTATGCAACTAGATGTCCCTCTGACTTTGAAGGAGCTTCAAGTTGCGACCGGGATGTTCCCCAACGTCAAAGCATCGGGGGAGGATGGTGTTCCTGCAGAGGTGTATAACCGCTTCCCGACCGCCTCATGTAGATATACGTCAACAGAATGGCACGGGCAGGCAAAAGCACGTACCTGTACGTCCTCTTTAATTTGCCTGCCCGGGGGGAGGCCGACCCGGTCGGGAGCTCCGTGACCACGGCCGCGGGACCAGCGGACCCGATCGCCGCTGGTATCCCGCGATCGGGTTACGGAGCTGAAGAACGGGGAGAGGTTTGTGTAAACAAACCTCTCCCCGCGCTTCCTACACTGACTGTCAGTGATCGGCGGTTCCCTGTCATCGGGAACGCCGATCAATGACGTCAGACGTACAGCCACGCCCCCCTACTGTAAAAAAAAACACAACACGTCACACTGACTCCTCCCCGCCCCCTAGTGGTTAACCCCTTCACTACAACTGTCATTTACATAGGAATCAGTGCTATTTAAATAGCATTGATTTCTGTATAAATGACAAATGTCCCAAAAATGTGTCAAAAATGTCCGATGTGTCCGCCATAATGTCGCAGTCACAAAAAAAATCGCTGATCGCCGCCATTACTAATAAAAAAAAAATATTAATAAAAATGCTATAAAACTATCCTCTATTTAGTAAACGCTATAACTTTTGCGCAAACTAATCAATAATCGCTAATTGCGATTTTTTTTTACCAAAAATATGTAGAAGAATACGTATCGGCCTAAACTGAGGAAAAAAAATGTTTTTTTATATATTTTTGGGGATATTTATTATAGCAAAAAGTAAAAAATATTGCATTTTTTTCAAAATTGTCACTCTATTTTTGTTTATAGTGCAAAAAATAAAAACCGCAGGGGCGATCAAATACCACCGAAAGAAAGCTCTATTTGTGGGGAAAAAAGGACGCCAATTTTGTTTGGGAGCCACGTCGCACGACCGCGCAATTGTCAGTTAAAGCGACGCAGTGCCGAATCACAAAAAGGGGCCTGGTCCTTTGGCTGCAAATTGGTCCGGGGCTGAAGTGGATAAGCAACATGATGAGACCCTATTGCCTAAATTATTGGAGGTGCCTCCCACCCTCTATGACCCCAGCTCCTATATAGCGATATCCCTTCTTCAGACAGATGTGAAAATACTGGCAAAGGTGTTGGTCATAAGATTGAACAAGGTAATATCCTCTATAATTCATTCCGATCAAGCAGGATTTATTCCTCAGAAATCCACGGCTATAAATGTACGCATGCTGTTTATCAATATACAGTCCAGGTCTGATAACATGGGAGGGATAGAGCTTTGCTCTCTTGACGCCCACAAGGCCTTTGATAGTATTGAATGGTCATATCTTTCACAAATTTGGACTAGGGAAGGAATATATTGCATGGGTTCAATTACAGCAATCACAGTCAGGGAGAGTATCTCTGTACTTTAGCCTATTTAGATAGGCTATCCCCTCTTTTGTTTGCTCTCCATATCGAGCCATTGGCAGCGTGTATTTGGGCTAATTCAGGAGTACAGGGGTTTTGGTATGGAGAGCTGCATGAAAAACGGATGCTGTATGCCAGGGGTGCCCAACCAGTGGTCCGGGGGCCACATGTGGCTCGCGGAGCCCTCTGATGTGGCCCGCGACCTTCTGCTCTGGGAAAGAATAGAAAGAATACTGTTATTAAAGGTTAGTTTATTACTAAAATCACAGTGTATATATGGGCATATCTTTTCTGCAGTGGTTACTGGGCTGCTTTCAAACTGATCCGCAGGTGCAGAGCAGTTTACCTGTGGGTTACCGGCACTGAGCCATAGACTTCTATTATTACCTGCAAGTTTGGTGAGCTTTCTGAAAGTGCACCAAACCTGCAGAATATAATAGAAGTCTATTGCAAACTGCAGGAAAGCCAAAGGTACACTGTGTTGCACACGTGGTACGGGTAAACCGCAGTGCATCAGTGTGAAAGCAGCCTTGGACCCCTTTCACACGGTCAGTCCGACAGTCCGACCAATTGGACCCTCCATTCACCTCTAGTGTGGCAGACATAAACTGACTTGTGTTCTACCTCCAATATGATCCGCTAAAAAGTATCATGGGCTGCGTCCGTGTCCGCTCTGCTAATGTAGAGTGGACACGGACATACCATCCACCCGCTCATTGTGGCCCGCGACTACTACTCTGGTTTAGTGATCAACTGGACCAAGTCGTCCCTTATGATGGATAAGAAACTGGACCCACAATCAGTATCCCTAATGGATATCCCTGTATCCTCTGAGTTCAGATATTTAGGTGTACAGGTCACACCCCACCCTCTGGAATATATCACCTTGAACCTGTCCCCGTTGCTGAACCGTTGCCAGGACCGGGTCAAGGTGTGGTCCCTATTGAAAATCTCTCTGGTAGGTATAAACTTGATCAAAATGATCTTAATGCCACAGATCTTATACATACTCCCAGGGGCGTAACTAGAAATCACAGGGCCCCATAGCAAAATGTTGTTTGGCCCCCCCCCCAAAAAAAAAAAAAAAATTGAACTGTGCAAAACAGATGACAGTCTGACTCCCACTCCCTTCCTACTTCCTATCCAGACTCCAGAGCCTCCTCATGTGCCGAAAACGATGTCCCTTCACAGGTGCGCTTGAGCGTTCTGCCAGCCAGCGGAGTGCTTCCTTACATCTCAGGTGTCCCCAGCCAGCAGAGTGCTTCCTTACATCTCAGGTGTCCCCAGCCAACGGAGTGCTTCCTTACATCTCAGGTGTCCCCAGCGGAGTGCCTCCTTACATCTCAGGTGTCCCCAACCAGCGGAGTGCTTCCTTCCATTTAGGTGTCCCCAGGCAGCAGAGTGCTTCCTTACATCTCAGGTGTCCCCAGCCAGCGGAGTGCTTCCTTACATCTCAGGTGTCCCCAGCCAGCGGAGTGCTTCCTTACATCTCAGGTGTCCCCAGCCAGCGGAGTGCTTCCTTACATCTCAGGTGTCCCCAGCCAGCGGAGTGCTTCCTTACATCTCAGGTGTCCCCAGCCAGCGGAGTGCTTCCTTACATCTCAGGTGTCCCCAGCCAGCGGAGTGCCTTCTTACATCTCGGGTGTCCCCAGCCAGCGGAGTTCTTCCTTACATCTCAGGTGTCTGCCCCCTCCCCCCCCATTGAAGCCCTGCAATATCTCAACAGCAGTGTCCCCCAGGGGGGAACAAAATGGAGGCGGAGCCGGCCGGCTACAATAGAGATTGAGCTGCGGCACCGCCCACCCCCCCCACCCCTTTCCACAGCAGGTCACAGATGACAGACAGACCGAGGGCGGGGGTGGGCAGCGCCACAGCTCTATTTCTACTGTAGCAACTCAGCAGGCTCCCTGTCTAACTCGTCTGGTCTTCTAGAAAATGGCGGCCGGCGGAGACAATATCTCCACCGGCCGCGGACCTCTAGCGGCGTCAGCAGGCAGTGAAAAAGCAATATTTGGCAACTAGGACAGGGCCCTACTCCCCTCACCCATGCAATTTTATTATTACCAGCTTCAGCATTCCGTTAAGGCCCAAATGGAAATTGACGAGTGAGCGCAGAGTCCGACACCAATTTTCAATTACATGCATGAGGTGACCTCTTACAAGGGGTTTATCTCATGCAGCTACTCCATGTTACTCAATAAGTCCCTTCCTGACGGCACTGCAGCAGTGGTATCCAGATGGGAAAGAGATGGGAAAGCATTTGAAGAAGACCAATGGGAGGATGCACTTGCGGCGGTTCCCTTGTTCTTGGAATGTGGCCCAAAGGTTTTCCCAATTGTATGTGCTTTTACATGTCCAATATACACCGGCTAAACTGGTGAGAATGGGGGTGCCTGATGATCCATCTTGCACTAGATGCATGAGGGATCATGGCGACTTGATCCATATGTTGTGGAGATGCCCCAAACTGCACATATATTGGAAGGAGGTGATGGGGATTATTAATCGTGTATTTCAGATTCATCTTGTAGAACACCCTTAACTATGCCTTTTGGGAATTAAAGATGAAGTCCCGGTGGAGGAGACCTCTAGACTAGCTATAGCTAGGGCCCTTTTCCAAGCCAGGAAATAAATTTTGAGGCACTGGAAATCATCAACCCCCCCCCCCACGGTAAAGGAGTGGTTGACGCAAATGGGCGACACTGTAAGGCTGGAAAAATGTATCTACCAACACAGGGGTGGTGCAACTAAATTCGAATGGCTGGCTGTTCCTGGTTTAGCCCCTGTAGACCTGATTATGGACCGCTTACTCATGTAACTTGGCTGCGGTGGCGAAAGGGCTGGATCCTTGGTTGTTTCAGCTACTCTGTGACCGAATGTATTCCATTGTTGCAATTGAATCGTATGCGGTTGAAATGTTGTTATGTGCTGAGGGTGCTGTACTAAATGCAAGGTGTTTCAGCATGTGTATCGATATGGAATTCTGGTATTGTTTCTCTGCTTTATTAATATCTCAATAAAAATCCTTTTGATTTAAAAAAATAAATAAAATATACAGTAAGTCTCCAGGCTAACAGACCTCACTGGGTCTGCATGTTCCCTAACAGCCTGCATCTCCTCTCTCAGCACCACCACTGATTACACTCAGGAAAGTCAAGTTTTTTTGCCAATTTTTGCGGAAAAAAAAGCAAACAGTGGTAACCAGTTTAGACAGGTGGTATGCAATGTGCTTTAACTAAGTCACTTAGTGACAACGGCGTACCTTGTACATCACTTACTCTGGCAAGTTCACTGCATCATAGTTATGCTTGATATTGCTATAAACATAGCTGCATAGCACTGGCTACCTAAAACAGGTCATACTTTTAAATGTGTTAGACATCTCTTAAGAAATAGAAAAAAAAACAAACAGAACAAGTTGCAATAAATTAACAGATTATTTTTATTGTTTTTTCAATGAACAAGAACTTTTAGAAACTAGGTATAAACTAGTAATCAACCATATATAACAAACCACAAACAAATCCACTTTTTTCTTAAATAACAGATAGATATATTACTATAAATATATTCTTGAAAATATAAAACTTACAAAACAGTCAATTGTAAATATAATGTTGCTGAAAAATTAATGCTGTGTCTAATTCAGCTCACATGGCAATATGACCATAATCAAATCCTTCAGACCACATGACACCAGCTGAGTATCTTTTGTTTTTAACACTGATGTCTAAAAGTGTATTTCTTGTCACTTCTTGCACATTGCAAGAGTTTTTTATTTTGTTTTACGAAGCTATAAAAAGATTGACAGCCCATGTCAAAATAGATTTTCACCCGAAGTTCAGATTTTATTAGATTAATGCTACATCTATTTCTTGTGTCAGACCAGCACATTTCCATCATGCTGAAGACACTTTCAACTGCTGCATTTGAGCATGGGATGCTAACGACAAATGACACCACTTTCAAGAGGTTTGGCAGTTTGGCAGGTCCAGCCTTCGTGAATATTGTTGACCATTTAACATCGGTGTTGAGATCATCATCCGCTTCAGTATTGGTCGAAACCTTTTGAAAGTGTGGACAAACGCAAGCAAATTCTTCATAAAGGTCATCTATTGAAACAGAGTCTATATTCAGAGCTTCAACGGATGCTACCAGGTTATCAAACGTAAGGTTCTCCTTCAAATTTAGACATTGAATTTTTGACAAATAGTTTTTGTCTGAAAAATCAAACCACTGTTCTAAATACTGAACAGCTTTTTGATAAAATTTTAGGAATTCTGATTCTATTTTTTTGGCTTGCAGGTGAGGTAATTTTTTCAAAGCTTTCCCTACTAGATATCCAAAAACATGGTCTGCCTGTCTTTGTATTAGTTTTCCTTTGATGTCATGATCTCATATACATCAACTGCAATCAAGTCATTTCGCTCCAGTTTTAATATGGCTGTCTGAAAAGGCAAGCAGTTGTGTAAAAACTGGAGATATAACTCAGGAACTGATGGCGGGTCCAGTTCTGTGGTCTCACTATCTTCATCCACAATAAATTGCCAGATTACTTTTTTTTTTTTTTTTTTTTTTTAATCAGAAAAGGTTTTATTTAAATTAACAGTGTTACAAGCCAAGGTCATTCACGTAGTGTTACAGCATAACAAACAATTGGTGTTCAACAAGCCAGATGCATTAATCTATACAAAACTGTAAAACCTTGTACATATGCATTGCTGGTGGTCATGTAACATAGATAACAGAAAAATGTCACTAACAACAAAGAGAGAAAACAAAAACATCAGAACATTCAGAACATGTATTTTATACGGTAAAGGTACCGTGTTCTATTCCCTGAGTTCCATATAGTGCATTCTTAGTTAGTAGACGACCGTACTTATAAAAGCTTACTTTATTGTGTCGTGGTGGATCAAGCCTAGGGTATTATGAACTATTGTTTAAATCTTGTACAGGCTAACCCTGACCAGTTGATGAGGTGCTAGTCCCGGAGTGTCTAACCAGTCCTGCCACATTTTAAGACATTTCTGGGGAGCTTTTCTGTGTTGATATGTTAGTTTATTATTCTTATTACTCTTATTATCATTTTGTTAACCTGTTCTATCCATTGTTTCCTAGTGGGTACTCTGGATGTAATCCATAGTTGTGCTATCAGTTTCTGGGCAACATAAAATAAACGGATTATTGCCGTGTGTACAGCTGGAGATAATGATTCCTTATCCAGAGCACCCAGCAGGCATCCAACTGGTGTCTTTTGGATAGCTACTGTAAACACCTGGGATATTACCTCAAAGATCCCGTTCCAATATCGGACCAGTTTCGGGCACTTCCAGAACATGTGCATGAGGTCTCCATGATCCCTCATACACTTAGGACACAGGGGCGTCTCTCTGAGTCCCCACTCATGTAGTTTAGCAGGAGTTCTGTAGACTCTATGCAATAAGTAGAGATGCAAAAGTTTTTGGGAGGCAGACGCTGAGACCAAGGGAGCAGAGGCGAGGCAAAGGTTCCACGTCTCTCCATCCATCGGTCCCAGATCTTCCCCCCATTTTCGCCTACATGGCAATATAGACGCATCTTGGATTGCATTTAGAAGAATACTGTAGCCTCTTGAGATCATACCCTTCTTTTCACTATCCATTAAATCGATTGTACAATGGTATGGTCTACTAATTGAAGCGGTGTGGATCTGGATTGCACCTGTAGAGCATGCCTCAATTGTAAGTACTTATAGAAGTCCGCTCGTGGGATTTCAAATTCCGCTTGTAGCTCCATAAACGATTTAAGAACCTGTCCACTTTACAACTGAGTTAGAAACTGAATTCCTTTTGATTTCCAATTATTAAAGCCTTTGAGCTTGAGAAGTTCACTATATTGTGCATTGTTCCATAAGGGTGTAAGTGAGAGAAAGCCTCTCTTTATGTGTGACCAGAGGGTGTTCAACAGGAAAATGGTCGGGGTGCTCCTATCTAAGTGTGTGTATCCTGCCTCTAGATTAGATAATGCCGTTAGATTTCCTGTAGGCGTATCTAGTATTTTACGTATGGGGTCCAGAGAGTCATCTATTCCCCAACCCCCCAGTTGCTGCAGCTGTGAGGCCATGAAATATGTCCTAGCATGCGGAACCGCCAATCCCCCCTCGTCTTTCCTATATTGTAGGGTAGTCAAGCTAATTTTGGTGTTTTTTTTACGTCATATTAATTCCCTAAACTGGGAGTCTTTTTTAGTAAACCATCGTTTGGGAATCCATTTTGGGGAGTTATGGCAAATGTAAAGGAGTTGAGGTGCCCAGATCATTTTTATACGATTGGCTCTCCCCACTACGGACAGTGGCAGTTTACACCATGATTTACACTTCTCTCTAAATTTGGTTAATAGAGGGATGAGGTTAAGGGAGATATATTGAGATGCATCTGGGGATACCTGCACATCTAGATACCAAAAAGCGGATACTGTTTGAATCATCCCAGCGCTGTCGGGCAGTGGAACCATCAGGGGGTCTAGCGGCAAGAGGACCAATTTGTCCCAGTTTATTGAGAAACCTGATAATGTACCAAATGCTTGAATGAGGTTCATAGTCTCATAGTCTTCCACAGGTAAGGCCACTCGACGCTGTCGAAGGCCTTGGCTGCATCCAGGGAGAGGATGGCACGGTTACCCGGGTTTTCTACAGTTATTTGAATGTTTAGGAAAAGCCTTCTGATATTTTGGGCCGTGGATCTCGTGGGTATGAATCCTGATTGGTCCCTATGGACCAGTTTTTGTATTACTTGGGAGAGTCTCGTCGCCGAGACTCTTGCCAGTAATTTTACATCAGTTGTAAGCAAAGAGATGGGTCTATAGGAATCGGGAGAGGTAGCTACCTTACCAGGTTTCAGGAGCACTATTATAATCGCTTCATTCATGGAGGCTGGTAGATTTCCATCCTCTAGTGCCTTATTAAATACTGTTAAAAGAGTAGGTAATAATGTGGCAGCATATTTTTTGTACACCTCGGATGGAAGCCCATCACCCCCTGGGGCCTTATTATTATGTGTCCCAGTGCAAGAGCTAATTCCTCTGCTTTAATTGGGGCATCTAGCATGGCAGTATCAGATATGGACAGGTGTGGAAGCTCACATTGTCTGAGGAAGCCTGTAATATTGTCTTCACTAGGGTGTACTTTGGACGTGTACAGATCTGCATAGAATGCGCAAAACATTTGCAGCATTGTTGGGGTGTCCGTATGAGTTATTCCCTGTGTATCGCACAGGAAAGAAACCATAGTCGGAGATCCCTGGGCCCGTGCCAGCAATGCTAGCATATGACCCGTGGATTCGCCTTCCTCAAAATGCGTCTGTTGGAGGAAAAATCTTTTATTTTCTGCCAACTGGAGTGCAAGCTGGTTTGACATGGAATGCGCCCCCAGCCATGCTTTTTTAGTGTCTTCTGTGGGATTGGCAATATATCTCTCTTCTGACTCTCTGGCCACTCTACATATTTATTTTTCCCAAGCTTTAGTATTTGTTTTTATATTATTAATTGCTGTTATAAATTGGCCTCGCAGGAAGGCTTTTGCTGTGTCCCAGACGGTGCCCAACGGGGCTGAGGCAGTATTAACTTGGAAGAAGAGTTTAAGTTCTTCACTTATGGGATCGGGTGTCGGGAATAGTGGGAGCCAAAAGGGGATAAGTTTCCACCCCTGGGATTTCCTGCTAATAGAAAGAGATATCTCAACCCAGAAGGAGGAATGGTCAGATAAGTGTCTATCTCCATATCCAGAGTTTGCAACCATAGGCAGTAGAAGATTGTTGCCTAGTCCCAAATCAATCCTAGATGAGCTCCCATGTGCTGCAGAGCAGCATGAATACTGCCTAGTCTGGGGGTTGCTGCGTCTCCAAACATCTATCAGCCCAAGTTCCGTAAGTAAGTTGGCAAAGGCGGTGTTGCCACTAACCCGTGTAGGAATGGTACTGTCAGGAAACGTTCCATCCGCTGGTAATACCTGTCTTTCGGCAGGCAGTACTGCGGTACACCAGCAGGGGTCTCCTGGCAGTTTGGAACTGTCAGGAGAATTCTTCCCTGCTGCGATGTCATTGTTGGGCTGCAGTACTGGTATCCACCAGCGGATGGATCCTGGCAGCGTGGGGTAGACAGCACCTCCTGCAAACAGGTATCACCTGAGGCCAATCACAAGACTATAAAGACCAGGCAAGCCTTTACATCCTTGCCTTGGTTTTGTCCCTGAGCCCTGATCCGTAGCCTGTTACCTTGATACCTTGAGCCTGCAAACCTGATCCTGTCTGTCCTTGCATCCCTGCAACCTTGTCCCACACCTGATCCTTTTCTCCCTTCTCCTTTTCCCCCCTTATCTGCTGACCTCCCGTTTACGACCCCGGCTTGGCTTAACTACGATTCTGGTATCCCCCTGGTTAGATATACTGGTTGTCTGTGTCACTGTTGTTTGTTTGTCTTGCTCTGTTTATTATTGGTGGTGTGCTTATTTATTGTACATATTTATCTTTAATAAATGCATTTATCTCTCATCTTCCTGGTTGGTTACTCTGCTGCAGTCACACAATTCTGGTCACATACGGTTTATGACAGGTAGTTGGAATAGGGAGTCTATCTAGGTTAAGGTTTAAACAGTTATTAAAATCTCCCACAACCAGCAGAGGTATATCAGGATATTTGACTATAAAGCGAGCCAAACGTTTAAGAGTGTCTGCAGAGTAGGGAGGCAGGATGTATACATTTGCAATAATGCATGTCACATGTGCTACCGTGCAAAGTAGAAAGATGTATCTGCCACCTGGATCAATACTTTGCTGGGAGCAGGTAAAGTGGACGTCCTGACGTATCAGGACGCTCACTCCTCTAGCACATGCAGAATGTGTAGCATGAAATTGTGTGGTATAAATCTTAGGTCTAAGACTAGGCATAGTATTAGGAGCAAAGTGGGTCTCCTGCAAGCACTCAATACCCGCACTTAAACTTTTAAGATGACTCAAAACTGCCAATCTCTTCACAGGATTACTTAAACCTCTGACATTCCATGAGATAACCAACTGTTGCTGACATTCGTACTTGCTAAGGATATGTACAGACATATGGTTATCAACCTCTGAGAATTAGAGCGTGTCACATGCAGAGTCAACTGGGCTCTCAGCCCCTAGGACTGAAACATCATAAGCCCCCTTCTTAAATTCTTGGAGGGGGGGGGGGACCATGGAAATTCGCATGACAAAATGCTAAACAGAGTTTCACATGCACAGGGGACATGGGACGGTCTGCCATGTTGAAAACTTTTTCCGCCATGTCCTATTTGCTTCCTAGTGGCATCTTGCTTAGTATCGTGATGACGATTACGTTGCTGGACGTTGCTGTCTGGCCTCTGAGTGCTCTTTCTTCCCTCTCCAACCGTTGAGCTGCCGCTGCAGGCCTGTCAAAAAAATGACACTCTCCCAGAGCTGTAACTCGAAGACGTGCAGGGTATAACATGCCGTATTGCACTCCTAAATCTCTTAGCCTTCTTTTAACATCGTTAAGGGTAGCTCTTCTTTTCTGTAACTCTGCTGAGAAGTCTGGAAATGGACAACTCCAGAATCTTACTCTCTCCATTTTGCCCGACTTGGCCCGTGCTTTGGACAGTATTACATCCCGATCTGTGTAATTAAGCAGCTTGAACAAAAAGGGTCTGGGATGGTTACCAGGAGGGAGTGGACGTGTGGGCACCCTGTGGGCACATTCGATGGCAAATAGAGGGGAGAAGGATCCCTTGCCAAACGTAGCAATCAGCCACTGCTCTATAAAGTCCACTGCATGTTTGCCTTCAGCCCTTTCTGGTATCCCTAATGCTCGGATATTGCGCCTCATGCGATTCTCCATTTCGTCGAGACGTATGGCATGCTGTTCAGTAAGATGACAATTAAATTTCAAGTCTCTTTGCATGGGCGCTATATCATCCTCCACTGTGCTTAGCCTGCCTTCTAGAGCAGATGTTCTCTCCCTTAACTTTTGCATATCATGACAGACGTATGATATTTCAGCATTTACACCTTTTATCTCATCTGATAGGGCAGCAATGGATTGATTGCAGGATGTCACTGCTGTGAAAATGTCCCTAAGCTTGGGTTCTGTGTCCTCTGCCCTTCTGGAGTTGGCCTGTGGCCCATTCATATTAAGAGTAGGTGCACTGCGCTCCAGGCCTGGGGTAATCCATCCACATCCTCCAAGGGGATTGTGTCATCTGCCTCTGGGGAGCTTCTATGGATGTCATCATTGCTGGGCATACTGGCCAGGGCATCCTTGTGACTTTCCCCCAAACAGGAGCTTTTGTGTAGCCTCTTTGTAATTTTCTTTGGCCGTGCGGCATGCGCGGGCGACATCTTGGATCGGGGGGGTCCGTTTAGGCCTTGCCGCCTGTGTTCCTCCTGGACATGGTAGCTGCTCGAGCGGGTTTAACAGAGGTCGGGAGGCTCACCGGAGGTTGGAGGTGCTGTATGGGGTCAAACAGCGGCCCGGAGCAAAGATAGCCAGGATAAATGCACAGATGGCCGGCAGAGCTACAGGCACACACGTCTTCTTACATCCGCCGCTAGGCCACGCCCCCGCCATATTACTTTAGGTGTTTCGTCCTCACTAATACTTTGGAAGTAAGCTTTTACAGCTGGCCAATTTTTTTAAAACTATCGATTGCTGGATAAAGAGACAGCCATCTTGTTGGTACATGGCGAAGAAGTTCTGACCACTCAAGGTCAACAAAGTCAAACATTTCTTTTAGTGTGGCAACTCTCTTGGCTGATATTGAAAAATAATTATATAATTTCAAAATTAGACTTTCCACGTCACAATTTAAGACATCTGAAGCCTTTTTAGCTGTATTGTGAGGTATGTGAGCTGGGCAGCCAGCTGGCAATATCCAATAATTTACAGCATGAAGCTTCTGGTACACACCGTTATGCTTACCAAAGTTCACACTTGCATTGTCAGCAGAATATGCAGACATCATATCCACAGATAGGCCATTTGTTTTTATCACATTTAAAATTTGCTCTGAAATTGCAGCAGCACTTTCCTCACCTTCATAAAAATCCAACAAGCTTGTTACCACTACTTTGGAGGGCTTAAAGTAATGCAGAACTAAGGGGAAAAGTTTGGTGTGCCCATGGTTAGATGCATCCTATCCAACACTAAAATAAGCATAGCTGTTTTTTAAATCTTTAACTAGAATTTCCACACTGTAAGGAGCCAGCACGTTTGTTACAATGGCTTCAGCTTTGGTACGACCACATGACATCCTAGTGGCTTTAGCAGAATCCTAAAAATATAACAGGAAGTAGTTTCATGGTGCAGTCCAAGGATCTATATGAATGGCACACGGAATGGTAAACTATTGATATTTCAGCTGCTATAATTTCATCTTGCATTGCCATATCCTTAGAGGGAATCATGAATTTGGAAAGCATCCCACTTTGTTTTGCAGCCCGATCAGCACTTTTGTGACTTTCGCTAGATATGTGGATTTTGATATCACCTTCACCACCATGACCAATTCCAAACTCGCGCCTACACAGAGTACAATATGCTCTATGATAGTTACCAGTCACTGCTGTAATGCATGTATAAGTTGTTTTCCATAAGTCTCAAACGGCACAATCACTTTATCTTCTTTGATTTAGAGGTCGATAGCCCCTGTTCATCCCCGCTGCTATCCATCTTAGTACCAGTTGCACAATGTGTGAATGATCCTATAGTGATGATCCAAACACATTGACTGATGTATGAAATGGGCAAGCCAACTTGTAATACAAAGTATTTACCAACACGCCACAGAGCTCCACAGTAATAAAACTCAGTCTACAAGCTGCGTTTCACTGAAAAATTATCACATCTGATGTACTGATGGCCTCTCGTTTCTTGAGACACTAATGGCCCATAAAGAAAATCGTGGAAACATTTTTGTCCAAGGAACGATCGTATAATTTTCTAATAGTGTGTACACAACTTTTGACAGCCGATTCCGAACGAAAAGGGAAAAGGAAAAACGCCAACATTTTTCTTGTATGGTAACAGAATGAACCATTTTCGTACGAGAAATAGCAGATACTAAAGACTGCGCATGATCAGAAACAACAAATAACAAAAAAGCCTTTGTCGTACGCAAATTTTCGTGCATTATTTCTATCCTCGGTTCCGACTTGATGTGACACATTGAGGAAAACCGGCCAATTGTTTGTCCGATTTTCTCATAGTGTGTACAGGGCTTAACAAGCCAGGACTGTACAAATACCCCCCAAATTACCACTTTTTGTAAAGTAGACATTCCAAGGTATTTAGTAAGAGGCATGGTGAGTTTTTCAAGTTGTCATATTTTACCACAATTTTTTTGCAAAATGAAGATTTTTAGTTTTCACAAAATTGTCATATTCAAAGGTTATTTCTCTAACACAGCATATGCATACTTGTAACGACACCCCAAAATACATTCTGCTGCTAATAAGTGAGTTTTCAGGGATCTCCTAAAGGTGGACAGGGTAGGGTCTGCTCGGATATACCGGGGCAGGGAGTTCCAGAGGATGGGAGAGGCTCTGGAGAAGTCCTGAAGGCGAGCATGAGAGGAGGGTGACTTTGTGCTCCGTCAATATTGGGGGACTTTGTGCTGCCCCCTTTGGCTCCCTCACTCACCAGACTTCACTACCCCTGCAGGGGTGATCAGCATATCAGATGTCTGTGGATGATCCGCCTGTTGTCACACACTGTAAGATGTCCTCACCGTCCAGATCGGCTACCATCACCTGTAGA